>JAWNPN010000028.1:9562500-10205000 GCA_035047485.1 Drosophila peninsularis
ATCGAATCCAATCTAAAGCCAGCCCAACCCTCGGACATTACAAGCGACTGCTGCAATACACTGTTCGCGCAGGGCCACAGCGGGCATATTGGCAGGCTCACTCCATGTAATGAGTGAATAATATTTCAGCTTGATCTCTCACTTTGAACTCTTGGAGTAGCTCTGAGATAGTCTCTGCTCTATATCCTATGCCTAGTATGTGTGTAGAGCATGCTGCAGTTGGGCATAGCCGCCAGCATTGTTTTTGCTTCTATCATTCTCTTTGTTTTCCTTTGCTGCATTTCGATTGCATTTTAATCAATGCCATTGAACTTGACGTTTATTAAGTGCATGTGCAGCTACTCGTTACTCGTTACTCGTTACTCGTTACTCGTTACTGATGGCTGGATACTCGTCTGCTTGCTAAGCGTTACTGCTCACTCGTCACACTGCTTTTGAAGCACCTGTACGCTTAGGCACTCTCTTATCTGAACACAGATCTGTATTGTACTATGAACTATATATATACTATCTATATATGAATACATATATATAATATATGATATATCAGTATTATGTATGTACACAGTTACTTGATCCCAATCAGCCACATGTCGCTTATCGCTCAGTCGTTGTTGCTGCTGCTCTTGTCATTTGCTATTTGATAGCAGTGACAATGCTCTGAGGCATACGTGATATAGGGATGCCTGGCAGTATAAGCACACACACCCATATACATCATGTATACATTTCTATATTATGATCAATCGATCAGCAGTCAATTATAATAATCGAAGTGGCAGCTCTAGCTGTCAAAAATTGGGACTAATCTGAGCCTAATCTGATATATACTATATATATAATATATCCTATTACTATATACCTATGCTATATGCCCTATATATGCCTTTGCATACCTACCAAAGTTATGATATAATATATCCTATATTAGTTGTCTTCATATCTGAAACCTCAATAGTTTCTATCATATCATATATCTTCCTATCTAAAATCTCCATAGTTTCTATCGATAATTGTATATCGATATCGTTTCCACACGATCTCTTTGGCGATTTCACGCCAATGAAAGCTCGAAGATGATCCCCCCCGCTCTGGCTGAGTCATGGGCCCACATCGGACACGTTTTGGTATCACTTGACGCTGGCTTTGTCGCTTTGTAAACCTTTTGTTGCAATTTTCGCCGCTTTCTTTAAAGCAGACGACGAAGTGAAAAGCAAGCAGATGAAACGCCGTACGACTTTCGATGTCGTACAGGTATGTGTATATATATATAGATTAGGTATATGTATAGAATATGGATATTACAAGGACATAGTTCGTTAAGTTTCCATTTCAATGCCTTTAGCCCGGAATGTGCTTGCAATTCAGGCAAAATGCATTCGTCGCATTCATTCGTCATGTAGGGATCTGCGCCAACTGCGCTGCGACTGCGGCTGCAGTTTGTCTGATCCTCATATTTCATACGCCGTCTGTCTGTCTGTTCTCTCTCGCGCTCTGGCTCGCTCGTGCTAGCTAGCTCTCTCTCTCTCTCTCGCTCTCGCTCGCACACTGGCAATCTCACTTGTCATTTGTCTATTATTTGATTTCTTGTTTTTTTTTTTGCGGCGCTTTCCAACGCTTTGCCCTTGCCCATTACTTTATTTCGTTTCAGCTCAGGCATTTCACCATTTCCATTTCTCCAATTTCTCCATTTTCGCTTACTGCGGTGAATATGCTTGTATGTACATATATACATATATATAAATATATATATATATATATATATATATATATATATATATATAAATATAAATGTGTGTGTGTTTAAGGCGAAGTACTTGGCTTCGCTTTATTTGTTTGCTGTTGTTGTTGTTGTTTGTAGTTTTGCGAATACATTTGTGTGTGTGTGTGTGTGTGTGTGGTTGTAACAATCGCTTACAATATGTACGTGCGTGTGTGTGTGTGTGTGTGTAAATAGCAGAAATAGGTACAATGTTCGTTCAATGACCTTTTACTTTTACACTAGTCCACAGCGCTCATGTTTTTGTCTTGCTTCAGTCTGGCTGTGTGTGTATGCATGCGTATGCCAGAGCTTGTGTACGCGTGTGTGTGTGTGTGTGTGTGTGTGTGTGCTTATATATATTAAAGATATGGTTAAATTAGTCACTCGCTGCCGTCGCCGTCGCCAGGCCACACAAAATTGCGTAATTTTGCACAGTGACGTCAATCGGATGCGGAAGGCGCATTGCTAAAATTACAAACTGCATGGGGCAGGAGCAGCTGGTTAATTATATTTATGCTCTTTGCATTTCCCCATATTCACGCTAAGCGACAAATAATATATTCATAATCAATGCGTATAAATATCGCCTCGTATATCTCGCAAGTTAAACTTTGAGTTTCTGCGGTTGTTGCCATTGTACTACAGCACACTACGCACGCATACGCTCGCACTTACATACACACACGTATACATATATTCCACGCACTGTTTCTCTTGTGAGAGTGCCGAGTATCTGCGTGCGAGTGTATGCGAGAGGGAGAGAGCTCGCACTACTCTCGAAAGGGCACGTTCGGTGTGAATGACCGCCGCTAACACACATTTGTGCGAGCGCTAAAACAAAAGCAAAAAAAAAAAAAAAAAAAAACCATGAAGAAAAAGCTTAAAGCAGCGACGTCGCGACGTCGGCAGCAACGAATGAATACGAGGAAGCGTAGCTACCAAACGACCGACAGCAGCAACAACTGAAAAATAATGCAAGTAAATGCTACTAAGGCAGCACGACTTTAAAATGCCCTATAAACACGTCGAGTTCGGTTTATCGCAAGCAAATGCTTCAAAGTGTTGTTGCATTATAAAGTCTAGACTTTTTCAAGGGTAATTGAATATCAGCTAAATATTAAGTATATATGAGATGAAGATACCACCAAATTATATAACATATGTGTGGTAATACTATCATGATACATACACATATGTATATAACTGTGTATTGCTTATATTTGAGTAATTAACTACACACTAAGTATCATTCGTAATATGCCCATTCAAATATGACGTTACAAGTCATAGAAGTATCGAAAATACCACAGTGAACTGTCACAGCGTCGCTGTAAGTTGGTTTCGTCATCGACGCTGCTGCTGCTGTACACCCCACAAATTCGTCGCTTACGTTTTGGCTTGCTACAATTATTAAGCAGATGTGTGCATACACAAATTTGTATAAGTTTGCATAACTATACTTATACAGTTATATACATACATAAATACATTTAAGTTAAGTAATCATTTCATCTACTATATAATACGCGTTATATAGTTTTTGGCAAATGCCTTTCGAAAAGCTTTAAAAACTATTTATTAGCATAATTACGTAAATATTATTATATTTACATTACATGTACGTTACGTAAAAATGTGGGTAATCGTCGAGTATCTCCTTTGTCGGCTGTATGGCGACGCGTCGGTTGTGCTGCTATTTGCCTTGCAAGAATAAATAAACAAGCAGGCAAACGAACAAGCGCAAAAAAGAAGGAAAAAAAAAACTGAAAACCGGCAATGTCATTAAACCCTAAACAAGAGCGAAAGCAACAACACAAACGCGATAGAACATTGACACGAATACAACAACAAGAAAAACCAGAAGCGTTATGAAATACTCAACGTAAGAGAGCAACACTCGAGAGCAATGAACGACCGGCGGCCGGCCACACTCACACACACGCACGCGGAATAATATAAACAGAGTTTTGCTCTCAGCTGTGGGGGCGCGCACTCGATTTGTACGTTGGCTCTCTTAAGTTGTGTTCGCCGCTCTCTTTGGCTTCGAAGCCAAAGCGAACGCAGGTGAACGACCGACCTAGCCATTTGTTTTCCTTTTGTGCGGCTTGTGTGCGTTTGTGTCTGTGTCTGTATCTGTGCTTGTGTAAGAGAGCATCTGCATCTGCGTATGTGTGTGTGTATGTGTAATGCTGCTGCTGCTGCTGCTGGGGAGCAAGTGAGTCATTGTTCACGACTGCGACAGCAGCGGCTAAAGTCAGCATTTCTGTATGAGCGAGCGATGTCGAAATGAAATTACTTTGATTTCATTTATTGCTGATGTGTGTTGTTCGCTCGCTGTTTTGTCTTTTGCGCTGCGCTGGCTTCTCTGCCGATGACTACAAGCGGCAAAGCTGATGCCCACCAAATGCCAATGAGCTTCACTGCACTGCACTTCCTTGTCGCCGTCCACACAGCGATCGCCGCACCCACACTCACACACACACACACACACACACGCGAACTGGTCTCTTTCTCTCTCTCCGCTGCTCGCACGTCGTGCGAATTCTTTGTAGCTTAATCCATAGCGAGCGAGCGAGTGCGTGAAAGCAAGCGTGAAGTATAAATACAATGCGACAGAACATTCACACACACACATATATGCACATACATAGTTCGATCGCACTCTCGCACCCACTCACACAACGGCGCATAGCATACATGTATGTGTATGCATTTACCGCTGTCTCTTTTGCGCCATTGTTGCGCTGTGTGTCTTTGCACGCATGTTGACCTTGACTGTGACTTTCATAAAATTGGTTGTTGTTTTTGCCCTTGCTTTTGCTGTCATTGTTGCTGTTGTTGTTGTAGCTGTAGCTGCTGCTGCTGCTGCTGCTGGCTTCTCATGTTAGTGTAGTCTTTATGAAATTATTTTCTTTTTTTATTTAAATACCAATACATATGTACATGCACACTGTATGCATGTATTTGTGGTTATATGTGCAGAGCTTTTGCACTTAAATTGATTATTGGTCGAATAAGGTGATCGAATGCCAGGATATGTTTTATATTGAAAGTGTATAGGTATAAAATATTTTTTTTTTAAATATTAAAAAAATATTTTAAAACTATAAATTTCTGGTTTTTAAACTAAGTTCAAAATGCATTCGTCCGTCTTTCTGAACCTTAATCATTGACATTGACATTGATATGTGGTTCATACTGTATAGCCATGTTTTATTGTCCAGTATTAAGTTATTTACGAGAAATTCTTAAATTTATTAAAGTGAATACTTAAGGCATTATTAAAGCTAACTCCCCCCATCTCATTCGCTCTTTCTTTATATGTATATACATATATAAAGTTTTGGTTACTTACGTATATAACTTCCATAGTTCAGAGTTCCACATTCCTATACATATATCTTTCATAGTTCATAGTTCCAGATTCCTAGTCATATTGGCGCACGCATCACTTTTGACCCTCTCTCTGCCCATAAATTATCTGCTGCGCCTATTAAAGCTTGTCAATTTCGCTCAGATCGATAATTGATGAAATTTAACTGTTTCTGGCGCTTTTTTCGTTTTATGCTTTCATTCGATTCGCCTTCATCTTGAGCTTACTTTTCACGTCTCTTTAACCATATTAGCAGATTTTTATGGATCTTGAGTTTATGCAGCTTGGGACTGAAAAGCTTTTCGAACATTATAATCTTAGAGTTATTTAGATCTTAAGAACTCTAGGTTTGCGTAAGGTGGAGCCAACTAGAAGGCGGACTGGAACTGAGAAGAATTTCGATCCTATATCATATATATACACATATATTTCTCGGATATGTACATATGTATAATTGAAACTTAGATTACAGATCCACAAGAGCTGGGTAGATGGTCAGATGGGCATGGCTATATCAGCTCAGCTTGCTCTGCTGACCACAAATATATGTCTGCCACGCCTTCTTCGGGCTGAGAAATTCGCATTTACTGAGAAACATTATGAGCTTATTAAGGAATTTACGAAATTTCACAACTTTTTGAAAATCAACAAATTTGAAGAAGAAACGAACTCTCAGCGGAAGCTTTAATTAAAAGTTACCTAAGGGAAATGCGATGAAACTTGAAAGGTGTGCGTGACGTGAAACGCTTATCTGCGGGGTCAAATGGCTCGTTGAGGGTCATGGAAACTGTGTAAAGAGAGAGGCAGAGAGGGGGAGAGAAAAACATATGTAGGAAAGACAGAAATAGAGAAAAATACAGAGAAAGATGGAAATAGATTGCCAAAGAGAGAGACAAGAGAGAGAGAGAGAGAGAACGAGACAGAAAGAGTGAAAGATATTGAGATTGACGGAGAAATAGAGAAAGAGAATTCTGAGAAAGGGGGAAAAGAACAGAAAAATTAGTAATAGAGATAGAAAGAGAGAGAAAGACAGAGAGAAAGAGAAAGTGAGAAAGACAGAGAGATAGAAAGAAATAGAGTGAGAAGGAAAGAGTGAGAAATAATGAGAAAAATTGAGAAAGAGGAAGTCAGAAAACAAAAACAGAAGTAGAGAAAAAGACAAGGAAAAATAGAAGAAGAGAGAGTAAATGAAAGAGAGATAGAGAGAATGATAAAGAGATAGATAGAATAGATGACACATGGAGAAAAAAAGAGTGAGAAAGAGAGAGAGGAGAGATGGAAAGATAGATACAAATAGGAATGAAACTCAGCATCAGCATCAGCATCCTTATCATCATCAAGTCTACAATTTATTATTAAGTATGTGAAATGAAGTGAAAGGGACAGCGAGAGAGAGGTATATGGATTCTATATTCATGAGGGTCATCATCATCATAATCAGTATTACAATTCATTATGAAGTATGACACAGATGCCATGAGCAAGAGGATCATCATCAACATCATCATCATCATCATAATTACAACTCATTATTAGTCCACGCAGTACAATTTGTAGTTTGGGCTACACTCGCAAATTATCGCATGTTAAAGAGCGAGAGAGAGAGAGAGAGAGAGAGAGGGGGGGATAGGGAGTCAGTGGGAGAAAGCGAGAGGGCGAGCAAAAAGATCACGGCAACGAAAAAGCCAAATCCAAAAGCTTGAAAAATAAAAAAGGTTTTTTTAGCGCTTTCTACCCGAAAAGTTCGATGAACTTGCTGCGTCCACAGCTGCGGAGGAAGCGATACAGCAATAATAATAACAACAACAACAGTGAGCAGAAGAGGAAGCAGAAGCAGAAGCAGCAGCAGAAGCAGAGCAGAAGCAGAGCAGAAGCAGAGCAGCAGCAACAACAACGAAAAATTGCTAATAAGCGGGCAGCGAGTGCGACAGAGAGGGCGAGAGAGAGAACGAGGCGAGCGTAAGCGACTGCGTGTGTGTGTGTGTGCGTATATGGCAACAGGAGCGTGCTCTAGCTAAAGAGAGAGAGAGAGAGGAAAATTGAAGTGGAGGGTGCTCGAGTTGGAGCAGCAGCAGCGCCTTTGCCCAGCGGCGCGCGTCAAATTTTCGAGTTCAATGTCAAGCCACAAAAACAACAACGAATAGCAGGAGGAAGAAGTAGACGAAGAAGAGGCAGAAGCAGAGGAAGAAGCTGCTGGTATCGGTCGTTGCTAGAGCAACAGCAACAACAGCAAGAGCAAGTGGGAGGGCTGCGCCCTTTTAAGCGAGCAGCACGCAAAGCCGGTGGGCGCCAAAGATAACAGTAGCTGAGGCAGCGGCAAAGGCAGCGGCAGAGGCAGCGGCAGAGGCTGCAAGGAGAACAATAATTGTAACAACAAGAACAGAGCAACGGCGATAGGCCAAGCTGGGCGCTGTGGCATCGCCCCCAGAGGGCGTTAAACTTCACGGTCATGGCTTTTGACATTTTTTAGTGCTTTTTTGTGTGTGTTTTCCGTATTTTCTTGCGCTTTTTGCAAGGCGAGCAAGAGAGAGAGAGAGCGTGCGTGTGTGTGTGTGTGTGATTGATAGCCACCACGGGCCAATGTGACGCATTGATTATGGCCACCAGGCGCACAGTCTAGAGCCTCAAATAGGCCCACCGTAGGGTGGTGCTGACTATGTCGCCGCTGCTGTTGCCACCGTCGCCGCTGCTGCTGCTGCTGCTGCTGCTGCTGCTGCTGCTGCTGTTGCTGCGCACGAGGCTAATGACCGATAAAACGAGCACGCGCCATCAGCGACGACTGTTGGCGTTACTGATAGGCGGTCAATCTAAGTCACATTTGCAGACGAGGAAAATGAGGAAGAGAGAGGGAGAGAGAGACACTAAAAATAAAAGAGAGAGAGAGAGAGAGAGAGAGAGAGAGAGAGAGAGAAGACATAGAGAGAGAAGACATAGAGAGAGAAGACATAGAGATATATAGAGGACAGCGAGAGTGAGAGGAGAGAGTGAAAGAGATAGAGAGAATGCAGAGAGAGAAAGAGAGAGAGAGAGAGGAGAGAGAGACAGGAGAGAGAGAGACAGGAGAGAGAGAGAGAGAGAGACAGGAGAGAGAGAGAGAGAGAGAGAGAGAGAGAGAGAGAGACAGGAGAGAGAGAGAGACAGGAGACAGGAGAGACATGAGAGAGAAAGAGCAAGATAGAGGAGACAGAGAGAGAGAGAGAGAGAGAGAGTGTGTGAGAGAGAGAGAGTGTGAGAGAGAGAGAGAGAGTGTGTGAGAGAGAGAGAGAGAGAGTGCGAAAGAGAGAAAGATAGAGCTAGAGCGTCAGTTAGTGTAGGAGATCCATTATCATTTCCCGAATCGAGATTCGTGATTCGTGTTTAATCTTAAGTTGAACTGCACAATATACAGATATAGATGATCTAGCTAGCTAGATCTATGAATGGTATATCTATCTATATATATATGTATATATATATATACATATATAGATACATTTTATATATTTGTAGTAGGAAGTTGTCTGCGCGACTAACTCCGAGTCGTAAAGACGACCAGACATACGGACCTCAAGATGTAAATGTAGCCCAAAGTGCTAATATATTCTTTTAACTTCGGGAACTAGCATGAGAATTACAGCTGCTCAAATGGCCAAACTTAAATGGTTTCATAGGACGACATTTAGAGGAACTCGGCAATCTCCATACTCCATTTCATACTTATTTTTTGGGTCTAATAAGAATGGACATAAAATAGAAACTGACTTAAGAAATCGATAAGAATTGCTGAAAAGATAAGAATAGTTATGTTAGCTATCAGCTAAAGAGAGATGGAGAGAGGGAGGGAGGGAAGGAGGGAGAGAGAGAGAGAAGATTGAAATGGGGATTATAAAAAAATATGTACGAGGGTTGCTCGAAAAGTTAAGCGAGTTGCTATTCATGAAATGTGACTATGATGGGAAATATAATAGATATAGATCGGAACAGAAAATAGATGATATATCGACTATCAATATATATGGAATTATTTCATTCCCTACCAACTATCAGATTTTAAAACACATATATAACTGTATATGTGAGATGTAGAAATCGGGAATTTAGTAAGGAATGAACTAAAAGTATGGCACAGGGCAAAGGAATGTATTGGGATATATAGAAGGGGTTATTAGATAATATATTAAGGGGTATATATGGATTATATATTCTATGTTTCCTAAATATTCTTAATATGGATATATACATATATATATCATTAAAATATTAAAAATAAATAAGATTAAGACTAGATGTTATATAGATACAAAGTGACCTAAATAGCAGATATATAAGAAGTTGCTTTATAGGTAATCTCTTTGTAAAGGGTTATTAGATATGCACTTATATATCTTTTAAGAGTTAGGCTTAATTTAATATCATATACAGTTACATAATGCTAGTAGCCCCTTCTGTGTACTAGACCAACAATGCTATATCAACCCATTGTGACTAGTGACCAAGGGTGACCAAGGCGTTGAGAATACCTCGTGGCATAACATCGCCCATCTTAGGAGCCTGTACATTCCTTTAGAAGTGCCTGTTTCTCATATAGCATAGAGCATTACATGTTCGCCTCAAGATCTTCTTTAAGGAAAACTCAAATTTGGTTTAAGTTAGTTAAAAGAGAAAGAAAACAAAAAAAAAAAAAATAAAAATTAATATCAAAATATATCTTCATCTAAATATTCGTAACAATTTTTTATTTTTTTTTTTTTTAATTTTTTTACAATTTTTTTAAGCACAGCTGTATATGATATATGTATATGCATATGTATGTAGTTATATAGAGTTCTGCGCTAGTCAAAAGCACAAATATCACATTCAGACTTTAAATGAAACATAAAACAAAAACAACAACAAGAGAAACAGTTGCGAAATGCACAACAAAGCAAAAAAAAAAAAAATTGCTGAAGAAGAAGAATTGCGCGTCGCGCATTCAACCCTAACCTCAGACAATCTCTACAGGCAAACATATATATATATATCGTACACATATATACATATATATTATATATAATATATATGCTCGTACAACTATGAGCAGTGCAGCTGAGTACGTTGCAGCAGCCGCGTTGGCAGCGCCAACCCCTAGCCACAAGTAGCAACATTGCGCGCTAAAAGCAAAGTAACGAAAAATGAGGGAGAGACAGAGAGGGAGAGCGGGAGGGCTAGGGAAAGAGAGGGTGGCAAGCGGGAAATGCCCTGTTGCGACATTACGTCACGGCCCTAACAAGCCAAGGCGCGAGATGGAGAGCGGGCGAGCGGGCGAGCGGGCCAGCAGCAGGTAGGAGCAAAGGCATCCCGAGGGCAACGACCAGCACACATTTGGCGCCCAACAAGCGCCAAACACACACACACGTTGCCGCCGTGTGTGTGTGTGTGTGTGTGTGTGGCAATAGCGCTCTATAGTGGCGGGCAGGCGGGGTTGTTTGGGCAGGCAAACGCGTCCCTACGCCAGCTTGTGCGCAGCAACGGCATACATTGAGCTCCTTTATACATTGTTGTTGTTGCTGTTGAGTTGAACAACCTTTGGCGACCCTGAGAAGAGGTCAGCAACCCCTACAAACACACACACACACAGAGAGGCACACGCACGCAGCAACAATAACAACGGCGCGCGCTCTCTCTCGCGCTCTTTGCATATACAGCTATGCCTCTGTCTGTGTGTGTGTGTGTTTGTTTGCTTTGCTCTTCAAGTCCTACCGCACCACACACACACAAACACACACACAGACGCACGTAGGGCTTGCGCTCTCTTTCGACTGCTCGAAGAGAGAAACGGAACTTGCGTTGATTTTGCCCGTTTCTTTTGCGTTTTTTTTTGTTTTTGTTTTGTGTTTGCTTTTTATTATTTTCTTTTCCTCTCTCTGGCCGTTCTTCTTCTGCTGCTTTTGCGTCTGCTTTCTGCCGGTCGTTGCCCGTGCGTCCGCGCTTTTGGGGTCGTTCCTGGTCGTTATCCTATATACCGAGAAAAATCTATTTTTATTTTCTGCCTGCCTGCCTGCCTGCTTGCTGCCTGCTGCCGTGTGCCTGACTCCTACGTGCGCCTGGGTGGGGGCGGCTGGGGCAGTTGGGGCAGTGGCCGCGGCCGCTCAGTGGCCGTGCAGACGGCTGTGGGACCGCCGGAAAAACACGGCGAATACTTTTGTTTGTCTTCTGTTATGCACACAATGCGAAACAACAACAACAACAACAGGGAACGCCTCGCTCTCCGCGCGCTGCCAACTGTTGACAAACAAAACGAAGCCGCAGCCGCAAAACATGTGCACGGATCAAACAATTGACAGCAGCTTTAACATGCGCTGGGCGCTGGGAGCTGGGAGCTGGGCCAGTGCTGGAAAAGGCACAATTTAATTAGCTTCCTTGCCCAAGTAATTTCCCTAACCACATAATTAAGGGCATAAGTAATGACTGCTATAACCTATCGTAACTCGGAGAGTGTTGCAAGTAAAGAGCTGAAATTTGGTATGTGCTTAGGTTCTTTCATTAATTGTATAATAAAGCTTATTAGCATGCTATTATATACAGCTAACCTATCGTAACTCGAGAACTATTGGAGCCAGGGAGTGGAAATTCGGAATGAGAGCTGGACTCATTTGTAAATTATTGAATACACCCTATTAGCTAGCTCTTATAGGCAGCTAACCTATCGTAACTCGAGAACTATTGAAAGTAGAGAGTTGAAAGTTCGAATATAAGCTTTGGGACATTGGTTATTTCATAGATTGCATAATAAACCCCAATATCATGCTAATATAAGCAGCTAGCCTATCGTAACTCGAGAACTATTGAAAGTAGAGAGTTGAAATTTTGAATGTGTATATAATGAGTATAATCTCATACATAATTTATAAAATATACCCTATTAGTATGCTTTTATGCCTAGCTAACCTATCGTAACTTGGGAACTATTGAAGCCAGGGAGTTGAATTTTTTAATGTTATATAGTTCTGACATAAACCATATAATACGCCTTATAAGTCTGTCATGCTACTCAGTTGAACTGTGTTAACTGAGCAATTACATATATAAGGTCGAGTGCTGAAATTGTAAGATCTAGCTAAATATATATCTGAAAGACTTTATAAATATGCTAAGAGTAGTAAGGAACTGTCTGTTTTGGAGCAGAAGTCTGTTTTGAAGTGGAAGTGACGTCATATCCTGTTTGTATATTTTTTTCAAGATCACGTGTTGGCTCAACAACAATAGCTTGAGATAAGAACGTGATGACTCAGCAACAATAGGATTAGCTTAATTGAAAGTCCCAATGGATTGAAATTTAAAAATATTTATTTATATTCGAAGTCGTTGTACCAACCGAAATATGAATATTTAAAAACTCTGATTACTCCAATAAAGGGGATGGGGTATTTTACGTTTCCGGAAAATGAGGCTGTTATAGCACCCAATCAAGCGAAAGATAACTCTATAATGACATTCGATGATGTTGCGTGCGAAAGCCAGAATAATATACGATCATACTTTTGTATGGGGCGACACAATAATATTGATTCATTTTACTTATGTCAAAGCTATACTCGCATCCCCAAACATCTAGTGCGTGATAATGCAAACCTAATTTTAGCCTTTAAACAAGATGAATTGAATATGAAGCATATTTACCAAGACCATGTGGGTGTTGACATGAGCTTTGATACTTTCAAAAAAATATGTCAAATGTGTTGGAAGAAAAAGTACGGATTCCTCACCATAAGCAAGGATGATGATCTAACCAATGGACGATATAGAGTTGGCTTCGATACATTTATTGTCATTTAGTGAACATGGTATAAAATAATGATATTAAACAAATACTTTATATAATGTCAACAACACTAAGTTTAAGTGGTAACTCTTCAGTTTTAACGGCTGATTATTTCCCACCCATAGAATTAAATGAGGAATATGAATGCTGTTTAGTGGACTTTCATATGTATAACTCGATACCTAACGTTGATGAGAAAAATAATTTATTTCATATTTGTGAATATGTGATTGAAATACCAATCGGTTCATACGAACTCGATGATATTAGTGAATTTATATATGATGAAATACGGGAGAAGGGTTATTTACCACCCAATGAAAGGCTAATAATTGAAAGTAATAACAATACACTGCGAGTTATATGACTTATTATCAACTACAAGTCACCCAAAAATTACACCCAATAAATGGTTCAGTACTTCGAGTTCAGTAGCTGCAAGGATTAATAATAATAATAAAAAAAAAAAAAAAAAAAATTGATTTCTAACATCATCCAACGAATCGACGAGTTTTTAGGATGGTTTGATTGCATAATTCCTCAAGCGGATAGGGAAGCCCTCATATCAAGCCGAAATTATTTTATGCAGCGTAAATACCAAGAAATTCTGGAATCATCATGTGGAAGTCATTTAGCCTGTTGTGGGAGTTTAGTAAAGGATATTGCTGAATATCCCAATACTTGTGCCTGTCACTTCATATTTCACCATATACATAAGACAAACGACATCATGCTAAAATATATATTGCTTGAATTAAGAATGCTTGTTAATAAAAATTTAGAATCTTTTGCAAAGATAAATAAAAAGAAGTACACATATATATTTTTCGCTTTTTATTAAAGAAAAAAATTGTTTATAAAAAGCTTTTGTTTTTAGGAAAAAAACTCCTAAAAGCAAATGAATTTTCCTCCGGTGTATTCCAGGTAATATGTTAGAGATATCGTTGGTGTATGTTGTCGATTCGTCTGACAAGTACAAGTTGATGGATTCATCCACCTCACGACGTTTATAAATACAGAGCTTATTTTCAACAATTCCTTTGAAGAAGGAATTGCTAAGCCCGTGGTATTTTCGCGGCAAATAGAGGAAGAATAAATCCAATTCCAGCCCGATGCAGACTCCACCTACGGTAGTAAAACGTCTCACTCCGAGAACCCTGTAGAGCCTTTCAACCTTCAGGCTCTCCAGTAAAACCGAGGGCTTTCTGCTTTGCAGGTTAAATTTCAGGATGAGCCCCCTCACCACTTGTCGTCTTGGGTTGTCGGGGGTCATCGCTGGGCAGACGCTACTATTCCGTAGAAATAGATTTTCCACCTCTCCTGCCTCCAAATTCTCCTCAAGCTGAATCTCTCGTTGGGTGTTGGTGCTCGCGTCCATCGTAGTGTGTGTGTTGTGGATTTATTCAGTAAGTTTTTTAAACTGGGGGTGTGCTAGTATTAGGACGCTGTATTTATGGCAACATGTTTGTATATATCACCCAAATTTTTGTAGTATGTATATATTTATACATATTCTCCAAATTTTTGATTCCGTTTAGTTTTGATATCCCTAAACATATCACAAACAAAAAAAAAAAAAAAAAAAAACTCTCACGCCCCCTTATCTCAAACTTGGCTTTGCGGGCCTTCATCTTGGCTGCTGACCTTGATCTTGGCTCCACGCGTCGCTATTGTTGTTAAAACAGACTTCCGCTCCAAAACAGACAGTTCCTTACTACTCATATTTAAATCTATATATATATCGGTTTGGGCAATGCTCTGATGTTGCTGTAACAGCTCTAACAGCTGGAAAAGTGCTTAATAGAAATCTGTGCAGTGCTTAATGGAAACATGTTTACATGTTCATTCGTCACTTACCACTTAATGCATGAGTAATATAACTTTTCATGTCTTTGTCTACTCTTGGGCATAATCACAACATGAATAAGTCTTAGGCTGTGTGTTCAACTGATTAATCATGGCCAGAGCTTATACTAAATATAAACAATGTAACACAGCTGTAGAAGTTCTGTTAAACTTTCAAATACACATCAAGAAGAGCATGACACACGACCCTCCCTCCCTCTCACTCCCTCTCCTCTCTCTCTCTCTCTCTCTCTCACTCTCTCATGATAGTTATGGAGCCCGCGTCTTCAAGTGCAATTACATTTTAGCGGGAAATCCGCTGCATACGCAGCGCTGTTTGGCTTGTTGTTGTTGTTGTTGTTGTAATTTAGTTGTTCTGTTTTCGTTGCATTTGTGTTATTCATTCTTCCGCCTTTGCTGCAGCAGGTGCTGCGGGTGCAACTCGAAAGGTGGGCGGCGGAGGGGGAGTGGCTACAAGTGTCACTTCGCATTTAGTGACATTTTAGAGTTCAAGTTGCCACAGGCCACACACAAGTGTGTGTGTGTGTGGAACGTACTTTGTTGACCTTTCATCCTGACGTCGCGTTGCACTCGCCGGGTTAATGAAACTGATTGACACACAAACACAACAACAGCAAAGGCAAAGGCAACGGCAACGGCAACGGCAACGGCAGCGGCAGCGGCAGCAGCAACAGCAAATTTCAAAACAGAAGACTCACAGCAAGAGGCAAGTCAATAAACTTGCCAGCGAAGAGAAGCGAGAGAGAGAGAGAGATAGGCCACTCGCCCAGCAGCGTGTTAAGAGCGCGCTGTTAGCAATGGCGGCGAAGAGAGCGCACGCGTTACCGTTAACAGAGCTGTTTAAGGCAACGAATTCTAGTGGCTGTTCTTTATTTATATATTTCAATTTTATTTTGTTAAATATTTAATTTAATTTAACTACATCTAATAATAATATGTAATTAATTCAAATTCAAAACAAGTCGGGTTTGTGTCTCCGCTAACTGTCGTTAAGTTGACTTTTCGCGCGCGCTGTTAAGCATGCAGCATTAGCTGCGCAGCTGTTGTCGTGTTAAGCGCTCGCCGTTACAGACGTTGCTGCTGTTAAGCCGCTGTTAGTCTCACCAGCTGAAAGCTCACTACGCCATCTATTGGCAGTGCAGCGACATCTAGTCTATTGTGAACATCAGCTAAGCGCTTTGGTTGCTGCACACGCTAAGCTTAGCGAAGACACAAACGCAACTCTCTGAGATATTCTCAGTTATTAACCTGAGTTTTCCTTGCTTTTCTTGTTTTTCCGCAGCACCCGTCTTGCCCGCGTCCACAGAGTCAATGTGAATATTGGCAGCTACATTAATCGCAACGCGACAAATACAAAAATAACAAGAACTACAACGCCTCAAATACGAACTAGAGATCGATTCAGATTCAGAAGCAGCACCGAGCAGAGGCAGCGCAGCCGAGACGCGGGGTAAGTGTTCAGGGAAATAAAAAGGGGAAGAATTTGTGTGTATAAGAAGAGGAATGAAATATCTATAACTATTGAATTCTTGAATGAATATCGATAAATGGAAAGGATTCACTTTTTCACTATACTGATTGCTCTGGCTGAACTTATACTCATACTCAGACTTATACTCATACGCAGACTTATACTCATACTCATATTAACACTTATATTTATACGCGTACTTGTACTTATACTCATACCGATGCTTATCAATATATATATAATTCCGTACTTATTCTTTTACTTATACTAATACACTGAGACTTCGACTTATACTTATATTTGTACTTCTACTAATTCTTAAATAGTTGTACATTTAGTTATAAGCAGAAGTATATATATATAAGTATAAGTAGAAGTCTCAGTATAAGTATGAGTATAAGTAAAATAATAAGTACGGAATTATACTCATACTGCAGTTGCTTCTACTTAAACTTATACGTATACTATTTGTACATATACTACTTATACGTATACTACTTTTACGTGTTATACTCATACGTATACTTATACACTTATACTCATACTCATACTCATATTCATACTTATACTTATACTTATACTTATACTTATACTTATACTTATACTTATACTTATACTTATACTTATACTTATACTTATACTTATACTTATACTTATACTTATACTTATACTTATACTTATACTTATACTTATACTTATACTTATACTTATACTTATACTTATACTTATACTTATACTTATACTTATACTTATACTTATACTTATACTTATACTTATACTTATACTTATACTTATACTTATACTTATACTTATACTTATACTTATACTTATACTTATACTTATACTTATACTTATACTTATACTTATACTTATACTTATACTTATACTTATACTTATACTTATACTTATACTTATACTTATACTTATACTTATACTTATACTTATACTTATACTTATACTTATACTTATACTTATACTTATACTTATACTTATACTTATACTTATACTTATACTTATACTTATACTTATACTTATACTTATACTTATACTTATACTTATACTTATACTTATACTTATACTTATACTTATACTTATACTTATACTTATACTTATACTTATACTTATACTTATACTTATACTTATACTTATACTTATACTTATACTTATACTTATACTTATACTTATACTTATACTTATACTTATACTTATACTTATACTTATACTTATACTTATACTTATACTTATACTTATACTTATACTTATACTTATACTTATACTTATACTTATACTTATACTTATACTTATACTTATACTTATACTGTTGGCGCCGACGCCAGCGTCGCCTCTAGTTGCAGTTGCAGCGACGACAACAGTAACAGCAACAGCAACAGCAACAGCGACAGCGACGCATCGCAGACGCTTATACTTATACTTATACTTATACTTATACTTATACTTATACTTATACTTATACTTATACTTATACTTATACTCATACTTATACTTATACTTATACTTATACTTATACTTATACTTATACTTATACTTATACTTATACTTATACTTATACTTATACTTATACTTATACTTATACTTATACTTATACTTATACTTATACTTATACTTATACTTATGCTTATACTTATACTTATACTCATACTTATACTTATACTTATACTTATACTTATACTTATACTTATACTTATACTTATACTTATACTTATACTTATACTTATACTTATACTTATACTTATACTTATACTTATACTTATACTTATACTTATACTTATACTTATACTTATACTTATACTTATACTTATACTTATACTTATACTTATACTTATACTTATACTTATACTTATACTTATACTTATACTTATACTTATACTTATACTTATACTTATACTTATACTTATACTTATACTTATACTTATACTTATACTTATACTTATACTTATACTTATACTTATACTTATACTTATACTTATACTTATACTTATACTTATACTTATACTTATATTTATACTTATACTTATACTTATATTTATATTTATACTTATACTTATACTTATACACACTCTTACTTATATTTATACTTATCTCATTCTACTTCTACTTCTACTTCTACTTCTACTTCTACTCATATTCTTACTTATACTTATACTTATATTAATACTCATACTTATACTTATACTCATATTCATACCCATACTAATACTAATACTTATACTTATACTTCTTCTATTCATACTTATATTTGTACTTATACTTACATAAGTATGAATATGAGCTTAAGAACTAAATGAACACTTATACTTATTCTTATACTTTGCTTACTTAAATTCTATTCGTACTTTTACTCACACTAATATTTATACTTATATACATATTTATATAAACTTATACTAATGTTCATACTTCATACTTATACTAACACTTATACTTATACTTACAAATATTCTTATACCTATACCTATACCTATACTTATACTTATACTATATGTTATTATTATTAGCATACGCTGGCATTTGGCTTAGTATAAGCATTCGTATTAACTGCTGTCCAAGGCTGTTGCTCGACGAAGGATTTCGCATCCTTCGACGGGTACAACGGACTCCGATAAAAAGTGTGCCAACAACCTTCCCCCGGGTAGGGTAGCTGCAGCATGTTTTCCTCTGTGTGTGTGTGTGTGTGTGTGTGTGTGCCTCATAAATATGCAATGGTCGAGCGTGGGGCTTGTGGCATATGTCTGGAGCTGACTGCGTCTGCCATTGGCTGCGCTTCGCTCTGCTCGAAGCACACTTGAGAGTACGTGACTGAAACGTCGGCGTCGCTGTCGGCGTCGCAGTCGCAGTCGACGTCTAGCGTCAAGGATTCGCATGTGTTGACTCGCCTGCTGCTGTTGGCCTGGGCGCTGCTGGGCTGCGATTCATGTAAGGCTAAGCCATGCCCCACCGTCCTTGCCACATCTCCCCTTCGGGCTGTCCTTCAGTCTGTGAGTGCAACGAACGCAACGTCCTTTAACCTACATAAAGACACACACACACACACACACACACCAACACACGGACAGGTTATGGAAATGTAAATACCGAGACCCTCAGCCGTTAGTTTTTTGTTTTTTGTTCTTCTAGAAAGTTCTCCATGGCAGCACCTACAAACTGCAGTCCACCCCCTCCCTCTGCCACCCGCGCCCAGCTATACGAAAATGCAGTTGAACCACTAGAAGGAGTTAACCAATCAATAGAGCGACTAGGACTTATCCTTAATATAGTATTGAACGGTTTGAGTGGTTCATTAGATCAATTGAACTTGTTCATTAGAGAGCCACAGAGGTCACTTTCAATCTTTTAAGGGTTGCTCCTTTGGAATCCTAACTAAGCTTTCGAGCATATTGTAGTCATGTTAAAGCTTTGAGTCTCAAACTCCAAAACTCCATTGAAGCAGCCTTGAATTCTCTATTAGAGAGCTTTTAATGCTGTTGCTACAGAGATCGGACAAAGATATCTTTAGTAAAGCTTTTAACAAAGCTTTAACTAAGTCTTTGGTTAATAAAAGCTTAGTTAGGATATGATAGGATAGATATTCCTCTATTGATAGATCACTTTTAATAAAGCTAGAACAGAGCTTTAACTAAGATTCAAGATATCTGCAGCAAAGCTTTTAACAAAGCTTCATTTAAGGTTGCCAAAAGCTTAGTCAGGATTACACATGCTTAAAAAGGAATAAATGATGTGAAGTTCTATAGATAGATTATGCTGATCAGAAGACCTGATCCCGAAATATATAAAAGCTCTTAACAAAGCTTTAAATGGCTAAGTCTTAGCTTTGCAAAAGCTTAGTTAGGCCTGGACAGCATGATAACAAAAATATTCTTTATACAGTTATAAGCACATAGAGAACCAATTGATAAGAGATTATATATATCACAGTCGCGCTCAGTCGAACTACTATTTTCATGATCGCAGCTGTCATTCCAGCTCAGCCCAGATCTGCTCGTGTCAATACCAAAAGCTTCCTTTACACACAGACATAGAAAAAGCTTTTGAGTAGCTTGCAGCTGCGCAATCCGTTTTGGAGTTCAAGTTAAGATAGTCTCGATTGTGCATCTTCTAGAGCGTCTCTGCGCTGAGGCATTCGCTGGGTGGGGGTGGACACATGGCGTATGGCACATGGCACATGGCACATGGCATAACAAGCTTCCAGCGGG
Organism: Drosophila peninsularis; assembly: GCA_035047485.1. Classification (NCBI taxonomy): domain Eukaryota; kingdom Metazoa; phylum Arthropoda; class Insecta; order Diptera; family Drosophilidae; genus Drosophila; species Drosophila peninsularis. The sequence continues at coordinate 9,582,964 of JAWNPN010000028.1, forward strand.
CAATCGATAGCAGTCGCAGCCGCAGCCGCAGTCGCAGCCGCAGACACAGACGCTACCACAGCAGGAGGCGGACATGTCTATTACGCCATCGCCAAAGCAAAAAAAAATAATTAGAAAAAAAAAAAGAAAAACTGTATCGAATAGCGGAGGCAGCAGCGATGGCGGCGGCGGCGGTGGTGGCGGCGACAGCTGAAATATCTTTATGTTCATCGCGGCGAATGCAAGCGAACAAGCATGTGATATATGTATATATACACACATACACATACGTATGCATATGCGTGCATGTGTTTGCTTCGTCGTTTGGGTGGGGATGAGCGGGCGGGCTTCGGTGCTTCGCATCGCCTCTATTTACATTTGCACGCTCATTCGCTGTTGGCGCCGACGCCAGCGTCGCCTCTAGTTGCAGTTGCAGCGACGACAACAGTAACAGCAACAGCAACAGCGACAGCGACGCATCGCAGACGCTCAGACGAAAGCGAAAGGCCATTGTCCGGAATTTTGTTGACCTACTAAGAGGCAGAATGTAAAGTACGAGGCACAGCTACACTGTCATTGCCGTTGCCGAAGTCAGTTGCCGAGCAGAGACGAGCGCCAGCACGGCACGAAGCAAGCGCAAGCTTTTCCACTGCTGTATGAAGCTTTGACTGTGTCTGCTCTGCTGCTCTGCTGCTGCTGTGCGCCCGTTTCGTTCTTAACATTGCGTTTGTTGTGTTTGCTTTTTGAAAGTTCGCCGCTTCACAAATTTAGCTATGTATGAAAAATAACAGCAACAACAACAACAGCAACGGCGACAGCGACCACGACAACAACAAGCACATCTAATGCTCTGCATTTTCGATATTAACGAAGTCAAAGCCGAATTGTAGTTAACGCCAAGTCTATGAGCGAGCATGTCATTCACCTTTTGGCCGCTGCTCTCACGAGCGCGCTCTCTTAGACGACGAGCACACACATACATAGATAGGAACAACTGGGCTGCGCTGTCGGCTCTCTCTCTCTCTCTCTCTCATTCTCGCCGTTTTCAAGCTGTGCTCAGGCGTAGGCCGCTGCTGGGTAGAGGGGGGACAACTGGTTGCCTGGCCCTTGTTATGGCTGGTTATGCACGTTATTGTTGTTGCTGCTGCTGCTGCTGTGGCTGCTCTTTTTTGTAATTTCTTTTCGTTGTGCTACGCTCTCTCGTTTTTGGCGCTGCGCAGCTTACTTTACGCCTACGCCGCAACAATGACAATGAGCAGCCAGAGCAGAGGGCAGACAGGCTGAGGAGGGGTCAGACATTAGAAAACGAACCGTTGCCGCCGTCAAATTTGATGAGCAATGAATGATGGTTTTTTTCCCCTCATTTGTTGTTGTTTTTGTTTTGTTTTTACTTTCTCTTGGCAAATAGAAATTAATTACACAGACGTATACATACAAGTTTACATGTGTATGTGGGAACACACACACATATATATACATACATGCATACATAATTATGAAGCAATTAGTAGAGCTTTTTGTGGACATTCTAATTTGTGCGCACTCTGCATCGGATCGTTTCCTACATCATTTGAAATGCATGCAGTTTGTGCTTCATATTCATATTTTCCCCCCTCTCTCACTCTCTCTCTCTCTCTTGTTCGCTCTCTTGCTGCAGTCACGCTTAGCTGCACAGAAAGTTCAAATTTACAGACAAAAGCACAGCAGCCGCTGCCGCTGCCGCTGCCACCGTCGCCTGCGCTGCTCTGCCCAACTTGAACAACTTTGGCGAGCTTTAACCTAGTTTAAGGTCATTTCCAAGTCAAAGATAATCAACAACTCGCCTGGGGCGGCAGGCGTAAAGCCATTTGCATGTGTCTATGTCTGTATGTATGTGTGTGTTAGAAGAGTTGTTTTCCCATTTTTTTTCTCTGCTGCAATTGCGCATTTCTGTTTTGACATTTCTTTGCGTCCAGGCACAAAAACAACCAATAACTGACGTAGCGGGTGTGAGTGGGAGAGCATGAGGATTGTATGCCGCGATAAGTCATTTGGCATTTGTCAAGGACTATTCGTCAGTTGGTTTCGAATTTGAGCAGCTGATGCTGCTGCACACACTCACACTTACACAGATACATGTATCTTATCTAACTGTTGTTTACACGCATTTCGTTTGTTCAACGCATTTTTTGACAGTGTCCAAAATTAAGGTCACAATAATCTTGACATTGCGCGAGAGAATAAACGATGACGCTGACGTCGGCGACGACGACATCGTTTGGTGCCGCCAGCATTCAGATCCCCCGCCACCTAAATCTCTCTCTCTCTCCCACTTCTTGCTTATGCATTGCCCAGCTCATCATAGAACTCGTCTCTGCCTCTGCTCCCTCGCCGTCCCGCTCACACTCGCGCTCGCACTCACACTCACACTCGACCGCTTATCAGTCGCGCTGTGCGCATCGTCAACAAATTTGTTTTGTTTTTGCTGTTTTTCTTGCGCTGCCAGCGTAGCCGTCAACGTTGATGATAATGAAATTGAAATTTCATTGCTAATTGCGTTTAATATTTATAATTGACCCAAATAATTCGCGATTGGCTGGCAAAAACAACAAAGTAAACAGCAAAAACAAAAGCGCGACAAACTACCGCATAGAAAGCAGCCGAAGAGGGTCAGCTGTTGGGCAAGGCAACCGAATTCTATATAGTATTGTATTTGATATACATATTTCTGATTTCTGCTTGCCCACAATTAGTCACCGTTATCTGTAGCTACGGTATTGGATTACATTACATGCAGCCAGCTAATATTCAAATATCGAGTTTCAAGACCCAAAGACAACCAGCAAAAGCAGCAACAACAACAGTTGCAACAAGTAAGAGTAAGAGTGCTCTAGCCGAAGCTGCCGGACTGGCAGATACCATAAGCACTGCGCAGAGCTGTTGCTTCATTTATGCAAGGCATATAAAAGAAGAGAGAGAGATGAACGATCGAGAAGCGCTGCTACAAAAACAATATACCCTGCATTTGCATTCTCTCTCTCTCTCTCTCTCTCTCTCTCTCTCTCTCTCTCTCTCTGCAGGGTATAAAAACCTGCAAATCGAACAAACTAAATGTGCTAAATATATGTGCACAATAATACACAATCGCAGTGCACAATAGCTACACACATACATACACTCATGCTCTCTCACACAGTGGAACATAACAGAGTTCAGACTCCTCTTTACATCTTTCGTCCTCACTCCGTTTTCGTTCGCAGCTGCATCTGTTTCTATTGAAATACCCTTCCATTAATCATAGCGGTCATGCTTTGTGCGAAGTGACAAAACTCTCAAATTTATATATATTTAATGTTTGCAGCGATAAGATAACATATTATTATTTATTTATTTTTATTCATAATATATATATCTGCTTCTGCTATATGTACATGTGTTTACGTTTATTATTTCTGCTACAGCTATATGTACATGTTTTTAAGTCAGGGTATTTAGCAGTCACTGCATCATAATTAGTCAGTTGTTTTGTTTGTCTTTGCCTCGCCTTGGCTCGCCTAGCTCACTCGCTCGCCTGCTCCGTACTCTTCGCGCAGCGAAAAACTGTTTGCTCTTCGCCCTGTGCCGACGTTCGCTCCGTTCGCGACAAAAGTAGGTGAAAGGTCTTCAACCTTTTTGCATGAAAACAAAATTGTGCAGGGCATGGCAAAAGGGGGCGTGCATACATTTACATGTGCTTGCACATGTACATATATATATATATATATATATATGTGTATGTGTCTGTGTTTAGTGCAGTTCTCGCTTGAAGTTGATATTTGTGTTCTTGTTGTAGTGCAAAAATAAGAAAAAGAAAAATTCAAATGCAATGCGCAAAGGCGAGCAAAGTGCATGGCCACGTGGAATGTGCGCGGCCAAAGAGGCGTTAAGCGAATAGTAGATTGCTAGAGGGGGGAACAGACTGACTGACTAACCGACTGAGCGAGCCAACTGTAAATGCGACTGCAATCATTTGCTATATTTAGCAAGGGGAGCGCAAAAGCACACACACACATACGCACGCACACCGCCTGGACTTGGACCTATCCCAATAGCCCAGCGCAGGCGGCAGGTCGTGTTGGCAGCGACGTCGCGCTTTTTCCTTTGTTATTTTCGTTTTGCTTTTTCTGCTACCTGCGAGCGAGGGCACTGAAAGCTTTCTGCAAGAGGGAAGATGAGCAGCAGCAGCTGCTGCTGCTGCTGGCAAGAGCTTTTTTTGGCAATTGCACTGCAAGCAGCAACAACAACAATGACACGCGGACGTCCCTCACCGCGACCCTCAAAAGCTTTATGTTTTTAGTGGAGACAGCGTCGCAGACATAGACATTGATTTTTAGCGCTGGCTCCCTCAATTACCTGGGCCCCAGCGAGCGCCAGTCAGCCTGGTTCCAGGGTATATAGGGTATATGACCTGGCGTGCAGAGTCGAAAATAAATCCAGGGTCGTGCCGTGGTCAGCTCTGGCCTCTGGCCTCTGGCCCGTCCTACCTCTACCCCCACTAGCTATCTCACTCACCTGTAGCATCCACATCGCTTCTAGTCGCAATTAAAATTAACTCTCGCTTTTCTTTTCGCGCTTTTCTTGCAGCCAATTCCAATTCCATCTGCGCGGAGCAGGACTCGCAGCCCCAGACGTTGCCACAACGACAGTCGCTGCATCGCTTACTGTTAAACCGGTGAGTAGCGAGTATATTACAGTTATCGGTGAGCGGTCGATAAAGCTGACAGATGTAAGAGAGCAAATACCTATTTCACTAAATGTCTTATATGTATATGTACATATGTGATCAATGGGAATCGAGTTATTTATGTGTTATCGATACCAATACGGAAATCACATATGTAGTATCTTTATCGATAGCCAATTATTGAATTGACATTTATTTATTGATTTCAACTTCTTAATTCAATAATAATAAAATGCTGAGAAATTTGATCGATTTAATTAGTTTCGATATGTTGGCTTTGATATACCGATAGTTGACTTCCAAATGGTTTCAATGTGCACAAACTCAGAGCCACAGAAGCCTCTGCTGTAGTTAATCATATACAAACACACATACACACATAGTTACATACATACACATACCCAATAATAAATACCCTTTCAATAACAACAACAACATGAAAAGCAACTGCAACTGCGAAAACAAGAAAATCAAAAGGCGAATTAGAAGCGCAGAAAAAATGCGCAAAAAAAAGAGTAAAGCAAATACAAAGCAGACAGCTGTGTGTGTGTGTGCATGTGTGTGCATATACAAGAAGAAGAGAAACTGTGCCAATGCCCTGACAACGGCACAAGGTGATGATGCAAACGGCAGCGGCAGCGGCGCACGAAATGACGCCAATTGCAATGAGATGGGTGGCAGATGCAAAAGGCATAGAAGGCAGCGTGATCAGAGACGGCGTGGGAGAGACAAAGATAAAGCGAGAGTGAGAGCTTGCCAGCTGGAGAGATGGACAAGCGCAAATGGGAGTGTAGAGTGAGCGAGAGCGCGCGCAAGAGAGGTGGCATAGGAGGACAACAGTTAATAAGCAGCAGAGTTGTGCAATGCATGTTGACACGACTAGCTGCTGCTCTGTAAACAGCAGTGATGAGTGAGAGACGTATATTGGTATAGTTAGATAGATATTTAGATATATGTATATAAATATTTGAAGATAACAGAAAGAATATATATATGTATATCTAAAGTATATATACAATGTAGTATGTATATAATATATGCATATGTGTTTATATATTTATTTATATATATTAACATCATGTATGTATATATATAAATATATATTGTAGTATATATTGTAGAGTAGGCTAAGTTAAGGTATCTAATAGTCCAGTAAAATGATTTATCTTTTATCTTGACTGAGATGTTGATTGCAACTTCATATATAAAATAATATGTTGATCATATATCCAATATATGCTGTCTGAAAACTAATATGCCCTGTTCGTGTTTCTATGAACGAGTAAAAACAATTTGATGACGAGTCGTGCAATGTTGCTTTTGCTGTTGCTCCTGCTGTTTGAATATACAACATAACATGCCACAGACGCAAACACACACACACACACACACACACCAATATATATATATATATATATATATATATATATATATATATATATATATATATATATATATATTTGATCTGTATTTGATTGTGTGTGTGTGTGTGTGTATACACACACTTGACATAGGTGAACAGTCGGTGGTTTATAGGCAGACAACGCTGCAGCCCGCCAATCTGTCCACCCAGCCGCCGCAGCCGCAGCCGCTTTACCTTTTAATGGAGTCAACGTTGCAAGCGCTTGTTACGGCTGCACTAGGAAGGCCGGGGTGCATTTGTCGAGGCCATTGGCGATGGCAGCCAGTCGAGTGGGGGAGGCGCAAACAAGGAAGTGAGTTGTTTTTTTTTTTTTTTAATGGGGAATGAGCGACAGAGAGGGAGAGACAGGGTGAGGGCGATGGCCAGGCCAAGAGGTTGAGGTTTGAGTGTCCATTTGGTCATTTCTCAAGTGTTTGAACAGTGCAACGTATGTGCCAAGCCACCCCCAACATGTGGCCCGCCCTTTGCCCCCTTTCTCCCCTTCTCACTCTTTCTCATGGCAAACATTGCGAGCAACTTCACCCACTTTCAACTTCCCATCAACTTTTGCTCTTATGCAATGGAAAGTGGCAAAGCAAATCAAAGCAAAACGCAGCTAGCAAAAAAGTCATAAAAAAGAAACAACAAGAACACCAGACAACGCACACAGATGGAAGACCTAGGCAGAACTGAAAGTTTTCTGGCTTCTAGGAAAATTTTACACATGTGCAAAAAGTCAAAGGAAAATTAAATTTGAGTCAGAAAAAAAAATACATATAAGAAGTGGACTAGCCATTAAAGTTGCGTCATCTATGAATATGGATAAATATATATATATATATATCGATTAATGTATATCGATATATTGTTCGATTGCATTAGTAGAGAATTGCATATAACAATTTATGCACAAATGATCGAAAATGATTTAAATATCATATTATCAGGCAGTAAAGGGTATGCCATAGTCGACTCTCTCTCTCTCTCTCTGTGTGTCACCATTGCATTCGATTCGCTTGGCGGCTGCTTCAGGCGCCGATTGCCAACTGCTAACAGCCGCCATTGACTCGTTGACCGAGCGACTCACTGAGCAAACTATGCACGCACACACGCACACACACACATATATACAATCGTAGCTATATCTGTGTGTTGTGCGGCGTGCAATTGTGCGCCACCTTTTGAATTGAAAATAGTTTTTAGCAAAATCGAAAGTTCAATAAACTTTCACGTAATCGACAAAATGTGAGCAACATGAATGTTGTTGTTGTTGTTGTTGTCGCTTTTGTTGTTGAGGATGCAGTTGGCTGTGCAAATGGTTGTTGTTGTCGCCGTTGTTTGGCCGCATTCAATGTTGAATATGCATGGGGGGCGTATGCGTAATGTGATTTGCACATTGCGTATACGCAGCGGTTGACGGTCAAACAATAACATTTTGCAGCGCCAGCCCGCAAATTAATATGCAAATACAAACAGACAGAGAGACAGAGCGACAGTCGGTGCGTGTAGCATTGAGAAATTATTGCATTGCCAATTCCGTTGCACAGCGCATAGCGCCTGCTCGCTCGCACACCAGTTGCTACCCTTCTGGCGCAAAGAAAGTAAACGAGCGAGCAGAAAAAAGTAAAACGAAAGAAATAAAATACAGTCAGCCACATGGAAAGAGTGAAAATAAATGAAATTACATAAAAGTAACAACGAACCCGCAAAAGCAAAAGCAAAAGCAACAATCACATGAATGCCAATCAGCCAAAAGCAACAACAACAACATTAACAGCAAAGGCAACGGCAACGGCAAATAAAGTAAGTAAGCAAACTGTAACAGCAGCTCAGCTCAGTTAGAGAGAGAGAGGGGAGAGAGAGAGTTATTTGTGGAGAGCACAGCAAACGCTTTGATCGTCATCATGTGATGAACTTTTGTCTCTCTCAATTGTTCCTTCATGTATGTTCTGCTCTCTCACACACACTCGTAGCTGCTGCTTTCACAACTATTCCCGTTTGGATTGGCCCAACTCCATCAAAACTTCACACCGCTGCGCTGCTCAGCACTCTCCAACACTCTCCACCACTCTCCACTTCACTACACTTCACTGTGCGTGCTTCGCTCTTCGTCTGCTTCTTTCCACTCATTCGACGCTTTGCCCGAAATTGGGTCAGCCATTGAACCCGTTGCGACGTCGTCGTCGTCGTCGTCGGAATTGACGTTGGCGCTGACGTCGCTGCTGGCTTGGCGTCAACATCAGCGGCGCGTCGCTGCCAGTGTCTTCGGGCAGCCAGCACGTGTTCTTTCGGCTCAGAAGATTGACTTGACAGCAGCGACGCCAGCTGCGCCGTTCACTGTAGCAGCAGCAGCAGCAGCAGCGACAGCGACACGACTTAAGACAGCGATCAGCGTTCGTTTTGCTGCTTTTGCTTTTGCTCTGCTGCTTTGGCCAAACTGTAAAGATATAAAGACAAAACTTAAGGTTATGGTCACTCGCAGTTACCTGGCTTGACCCGCCGCCACTGCCGTTGCCCCTCTTGCCACGCCATGCCACGCCCCGCCACGCAACGCAACGCATAAAAACCGAAAAAACAACAAAAATAAAGCGAAGAGGAGAAAGAAAATATAACCGAAACAAAATTTCACTTTCACATCAATTACGACGCCAGCTCCATGTTGAAGTACTGTACTTGAAAAAAGCTTCAGCTGCATGTGTGTGTGTGTGTGTGTTGGTGTGTTGGTGTGTTGGTGTGTGTGTGTTTGCGCTTCAAATGGCTGTCAAGTCGCGGCCATCAAAATTGTTTGACGCAGATCGACAGTTAAGCAGCTGACACCCCAACCTCACGTCGCTGCCGCCTCCCTCTGCGCTTCTCACTTCTCTCTTTTGGCGCTTTCTTTTTGAATGATGGCTCCTTGCGCATGATTCGCACAAAATGGACATTTCAATTGCCACCTTCAACTCCAACTTCCACTCGCCGCGCCCCGCTCCGCCGCGCACACACACTTGACCTCCCCGCCCTCTCGCCCTTCCTCGCCCCGGCCTGCGTCAAGCTATGTCAATGAACGCTTAATGAACAAATTTACGCCCTTTTCGCAGCCTTCTTTTGTTTTGTTGCTTGTCAACGCAAGCGATGCCCAAAAAATAAGACGAAAAAAAACTGGAAGTTCAAGTGACCGTAAAGCAGCGTAAAAACAGAGCAAAAGAGATGGGGAGAGGTAGAGGTAGGGGGAGGGGGAGAGGGAGGGATCTGCAGGGCACCATAGCAGAGAGCGAGGCTGCAATGGCTCTGTCAGTCGACCCCCAGCCACTTGACAACTTGACAACAAATCTCAGCTTGGCCCTAAAAATTGCATGAAAATGTACCAAAATTGCTGAGACTGCTACTAAAATCGATAAATATGGGATGGAAATCGATATTTTATCGATCAAATTTTATTACTTTATACTCTAGGTGTACCCAAGTAGTAAAAAGCAAAAAGTTAATCAAGAAAGTTGATTTATGAGCTTTTAATAAGAAACTGTGATAATGTATTTGATAGGAAAAGGTACATTGATAAAGCATTTCGAGACATATGCATCATTAGCTGAAAGCTTTTCTAAAGCAAATGTTCCTAAAGTAAAGGTACCTAAAGGGAATGTACCTAAAGTGATTGCACCTAAAGTAAAGGTATCTGTAGTAAATGAACCTAAAGTGAATGTACCTAAAGTACATGTACTTAAAGTACATGTACCTAAAGTAAATGTACTTATAGTAAATGTACCCAAAGAAAATATACGCAACGGAAATGTACCTAAAGCAAATGTACCTAAAGCAAATATACCTAAAGCAAATATACCCAAATCAAATGTACCTTAATCATGTGTACCTATAGTAAATGTACCCAAATCTAAGGCACCTAGAGTAAATGTACCTAAAGTTCATATACCTAAAGTAAATGTACCTATAGCAAATGTACCAAAGTAGGTTTGTTACATTAAAGAAAGTAAAGTTAATTTTTGAATTTTTAATAGCATCGAAAATGGTATTGATAAATACATGATATAATGTACCTTGATAGGTTTACTACCCTTTATTACCTACGCCTGCCTGTACCCCATGATATTGATGTTGATGTTTTAGATGTTGATCGGCTTACTCTATAATTTATGCATATTTACCTAAAGAAACTGATCAAAGAAGTCGCCAAAATGCTTCACATCTATTTGTACCTATTTATAGTTGAGCTTCACATGCGAGATACATGTAGGTACTTCAAAGTGCGCTTATCCTTGCAGTGTATATGCAGGCTGTGCTCCTTTTGCTAGCTATCAATTGAAGTTCGATATGTCTCTCTCTCTCTCTCTCTCTCTCTCTCCTCTCTCTTGTGCTGGCCTTTATAGTTTATAGTATTAGCTTGGCCAAGTCGCCGGCACTTCAAAGGGCCGCAACTACTTAGTTAGATTGTTAACTGCTTTCGTTGTTGTTGTTGTTGTTGTCGTTGTTGCTTTAGTATTTGCATTTTGTTCAGTTTTGTAGTTATTATTATTATTTCCACTGTTGTTTTTGTTGTTTCTGGTCTGCTGAGGGTAGCGACCCAGCGGCTTTGGCGTCAATATGGAAACCGGTTACAGTTACACACAGTTGGAAAATAAAACTGTTGTTGTTGTTGTTGTTTTCTTTTTTTGGGGGTCAACATATACAGACGAGTGTGTGTGTGTGTGTGTGTGTGTGTGTGTGTGTGTGTGTCTCAGCTGCAGCTCTTATATTTAGCTTTGCCTGCAATCTGTTCCTCTGCCTGCTGTGCGCCCTCTGCCCCTCTCTCTCACCCTCTCCCTCTCTCTCTCTCTCTACCACACACTTTTGCCAGCTTTAAATATGACTTGTCACACCTTTCCTTTGCCCCTGCTGCCGCCTCACCTCTTCTCTCTCACCTCCTCCCGTCTCTTTCTCTCTCAGTTTCCATACTTTTTGTTGATTCTGTTGCCCTTTATTTTGGTTGTCTTTTTCGTGCGTGCTGCGTGTTGTTGTTGTTGTTGTTGTTGTTGCTTATAATATTATATACATATTTCGGTCTCTCTTTTCTTATAGCTTTTTTTTTTGTTCATCAGAAATAAACTTGAACTTGCCCGTTCACTTTTACTCCATATCTTTCCCTTTTGCTCTGACTCCCATTCTCTCTCTCTCTAGCTCTCTCCCTCTGTCTGTTTGTTTTTGTTTCTCTGTAGCTGCGTTGAGAGTGTAGACGCTGGCGGGGGCAGAGCGCTGGGCGAGCGGGCGGGCGGGCGGAGGAGGAACGCAGATTACATCGCATCGTTTGGTCGTTGATCATGAAAAGTTTTAATTCAAGTTTAGTGAAATTTATGGAATGAGACTCAAATAGCTAATGAGATGGCAGGCAGAAAGAGTGAGAGAGAGAGAGAGCGAGAGAGAGGGAGGGAGAAGGGAATGGAGCGGCGTAAGGGGAAGTCAAGTTCAAAGTGCAAATCGTTGAATTGAAATCTGAAACGAGAATCGTAGCGTGAAATAGCATAGATGCCCAGGGATCGGAGAGAGAGAGAGAGAGAGAGATAGAGAGAGAGATAGGAATATAGAGAGTTAAGAGAGAGGCGGAGATAGAGGGAGAATGGGAGAGAAAAGAAGAGTGAGAGAGAGAAAAAGAGACAGTGTGTGAGAGAGAGAGACAGAGAAAGAGAAAGAGAGAGGCGGAGAAAGAGAGAGCATAGAAAAGACCAAAGAGAGATACACACAGAGAAAGAGATATGGGGAGAGGGGGGAAGAGAGAGAGAGAGAGAGAGAGAGAGAGAGAGAGAGAGGAGAGAAAGAAATTTAGATACAGGAAAGAGAAAGAGAGAGAAAAGAAGTCAAAGATATATAGACAGATAAAGTGAGAATGTTAGAGCGAGAAAGAGGAAGAAAGAAAGAGAGACAGAGAGAGAGAGAGAGAGACAGAAAGGGTGAGAGAGAGAGAGAGAGAGTGAGAGAGAGAGAAAGAGACAGAGTGTGAGAGAGACAGAGAGAGAGAGAGAGAGAGAGAGAGAGAGAGAGAGAGAGAGAAAGAGAGCGAGAGAGACATAGAGAGACACAGAGACAGAGAGCGTCCATAGGAAAAGGAAAATAAAGCAAGAGAGATATAACGGAAAATTTAGAGAGCTACATAGGGAGACAGACAGAAAGACCGATAGAAATAGATATAGACAGATATAGATAGAGCTAAAAAGTTTGCTTTCTCATCTAAAATTCTACCTGAAAATATATATTCCACACTTTTCGAGGGGTATTGACGGCCCGCTTGTGCCTTACTGATAAACTAAACAAGAAACTGATTGATCAATTGCATCATCGCACTGATTGCTTGTCTAAATGACGGACAGATTGAATGAATGATGCAGTGATTGATCATTCAGTTGCTGACTGATTGATTGACGGATTGAGTGATTGATGACTGCATAGATACATAGCTCCAATGAATGATCAATGACTGATCTGAATGATTCAATTGACATATTGACTGGCTGAGGGATTTCTCAACTTCATGATTGATGACTAACTGATTGATCAATCAACTGACTGCATAGTGACACGTAGCTCCATGCTAGGCTAACAATGAATGATCTATGAATGATCTGAATGATTCAATTGACATATTGACTGGCTGAGAGATTTGTCAATTGAATGATTGACTGATTGATCAACTAACTGATTGATGCCTTGAGTCCCCTAGATTGATCAACTTTTGATTGTTATATTCATTGACTGAGTGATTGAAGGAATGCTCAATTGACTGCCTGATTGATTGACTGATTGACTGAGTGATTGATCGACTGACAGATTGAAGCAGCTTGCTGTGTGTCGCAGAGGTGCTTGCAATGCATGCGCTGCTGCTGCTGCTGCTCAATGTTCTAGCTGAAACGCCCACGACAGCCGCCAAATGCGGCGGGCGAAAGTTTACTGGGACTATGACCGCTTAGAATGTCTACACACACACACACACACACACACACACACACACAGAGACATGCAGGCACACACACATGCGGAACAGACTCTGGAACTTGAAGCGGAATTTTGTTGTTGCGTTGTTGTTGTTTAGTTTTGTTTTTTTTTTTGTTTTTTTTTGTGTGTGCAGCAGTGCAACGAGGGGTTGGGGTTGGGGCTCCAATGCTGGGGGGCCACAAAGAAGTGTCTGCTGGCAGTGGCAATGTGTGCGTGTGTGTGTGTGAGCGCTTATCTCCGAGTCGTTGCCTTGAATGTAGGGCAGTAGTTGGCACTCAAGAGTCGTTGTTGTTGTTGCAGAGAGCGCTGCATGTGCAGCTCATGTCCCAGTCCACATATAGATGCACTCACACACACACACAGACAGTCACATTCGTCGCACATTTTGTGTTTTTTTTTTTTTGTTGCTGCCACAGCTTGTGGCAATGTCATTGACTCTTTCGCCTAGCCTGCCGCACACAAATTCGGCATGGAAATTGCTGCAGTCGCTGGTCGCACGTTGATTAAATGTTAGCCAAGTTGCAAAGGTCGAGGATTTCATGCGCCGCTTGCAGTGATCTTGGCGCTGAGCGTGGCAAATTAATCGATAACACGGATAGTTATCGATTGTAAGACTAGAGTTGAAGCGGTGCGGAAAGTGGTAGATACAAGGGTGTAGTACCCCCAGCCTCCCAGAACTTTCCTCCTAGCTAAGCTAACCTCAGTTGAAAATTGCTGAGAAGGGAAAATTTTTTAAAATTTTCAATAATTTAAAAAAAAAAAAAAACCCCTAGCTGAAAATGGTAAAATTTTGCAATTTTCCGTATTTTGTTTTTGGTTTTGACTTGTAGAGAATATTTGAGAAATTTGTAGAGAAATTTTGAAGAAAGAACTTAATGCAAGTCTATCCCTCTGCCATATACCCAACCCCTAATTGAAAACTGATGAAAAAGGGAAATTTTCTGCAGTTTTTAGAATATTTTTTTTTATATGTTAAAAAACAGCTAAAGTAGAGGCAAGAATCAAGTCTAATAGTCTCTGCTACCTCTGGTACCCTCCCAACTGCCAAACATCTAAAGTAGAGGCAGGAACTCTACTAGTCTGCTAGTCTGCCTCTGCTCTCTCCTCTCTGCTACCCTCCCAACTGCCAACCCCTAGGGGAAATTTCCTGGCAATGGAAAATGTTTGCCTATTTTAAATTTTTAATTAATTTTCAAATTTGTCAGCCTTGAAGTACAGTTATTTTGTGTGCTTGCCTAACACTTGTCGCTTGCCTGCCTGCCTAGGGGAGGGGTAGGCCCTGGTGCCAGCCCCTCTGGGTACAGTCTTTATTGGAACAGTTATAAATACTCTCTGAAATGAGCAGAACATAAATAACGGGCGAGGCGAAGATGAAGCAGCGCCAGGCGGATGACTCCATCAATGGCAAAGGCAGGCAGTCTGTGTGTGTGTATGTGTGTGTGTGTGTGTGTGTGTGTGTGTGTGTGTAAGTAGCATACAATAAAACATTGCTGTCTCTGTAAATAAGGCATAAAAATTGGGTTAAAAGTTTATAGAGCAATGCAGTGATTTGAAAGCAAGCTATCTCCCTCTCGCTCTGCATCGGCCCTCCCGCTCGCTCTGTCTTTGTCTTTGTGTGTGTGTTGATATCAGCTGCCTCAAGTGGTTTTCTACATGGTCGAAGGCTGCGCCAGTTTCGAAGGCGTTGCGCCAACAATGTCGATGAAATGTCGACGCTCCACGTGCGTCCACGTGCCACATATGCCACATGCCGCACATAATGCGCCGACTGAGGCAGTGGGCGGCGCTGGCAGTGGCGGCAGCTGCCAAAATCAAATGCCAGACACAAAATAAAATGCAACCCAGTTAACGGTGCAATAAATAAGAAGCAAACAGGAGGAGGGGAGGGGAGAGGAGGAAGCAGGAGAGTGGCAGAAGAAGAGGAAGAAGCATGCATATAGGCAGCCGCTTCCTCTGCCCAGTGCTCGAAGTGGCTGCGATTAGGCGCGCTGCTGATGCTCCATCAGCGGGTGGTGGCCAGGTGGTGGGTGTGGGGTGGCCTGGCCTGGGCTGGGCTGGCCCACACGCATCCATAGAAAACGCAAGTAGGGAAATGGTTGAAAGAAAAGCAAATACGCGGGCGCACAGCACAGGGGAAATGCACACACAAGAGCCAAAGCCAAAGCCAAACAGAAAAAAAAAGGAAAAAACAACAACAAAAGAGAGAAAGAAACAACAACAACAAAGGCGAGCGAATGCACGAAACGAGCGAGTGAGCGAGCAAATGCATGAGCGAATGAACGAGCGAGCGAGCGAGCGAGTGAGCGAACCAAACTGAGGAAAATAATAATAACGTGCAAATGAAAAGCTGAGCGAACGTCATGGCAGCGAGCGCGAGCAGCGGCAGCGTCGTCGCACTGGGTCAAAGACCTGTAGGAGGTCGTTTCAGCCGTTGCAGTGGCAATAGGCAACGTACAATACCACGGCGATGGCGACGACGGCGGCAGATAGCAAAGACACACACACTGAGAGAGGGAGAGAGACATAAAACAACATAAAACACAAAAGCACACACGCACACAGCTGCAGCAGCAGTGGCAGCGGCAGCAGTGGCAGTGGCAGCGGCAGCAGCGGCGTGCGCTATTGAATAACATAAGCTAACGACGACGACGTCAGCTGCGCTGCACATGCAGCCGAATGAGAGCGAGCGAACGAACGAACGAACGAACGAGCGAGCGAACGAACGAGTGCCGAGAGCGAGTCTAGCAGACAGCAGCAGAGAGAGCGCAGGCAAACGAGAGAGCGCTTAGAAAAGCTTCGCTGCGCCGATGACGTTGGCGCTGGCTGTGACTGCGGCAGCACCAGCTCCTGCTGCTGCGGTTGCTGCTCCAACGACCCAGCGACCGAGCGAACGAAAATGAAATCGAAAACAAGAGTGAAATGCAATGCTCCATATTGGTATATTCTAGTGTGTCTGTATGTGTGTATGCATGTGTATGTGTGTGTGTGTGAGCTGCCAAAGGAGTTGCACTGCAATTATGACTATATTTATGACAATGTTAGGCCATGCGTTCCACATTCCACAGTCCACACATATCACATTCCACATACTCAGTGCGCCATTTGCTTTTCTTGTTTTGCAGACATGTCAGGCAGAGGAACTGCATATCTCACGCAATCGTTTGGCAGGATCGCAGCACAAAACAGGTGAGCCGATCGCGTCGAAGTTGCCAGATCTGCCAGATCTTATGCTTATGCAATGCGCTTATGCAATGTCTGGCTACACTTTGCACAAACAACACCCACCAGCCCCAGCCTGTTTCCATGTATTTGCATTTGCATTTGCACATTTGCACATTCACACATTTCCATGCATGTATGTGTGTGAGTGTGTGTGTTTATGCTCCAATGTTGTCCAAGTGCTCCTCAAGGTGTCTGGCCGCCCCTTCAAATGGCAGGCGCACTCCACTCCACACTCAACACACACTCTTTCAATCCACAAGTGGACGCCGCTTAAAAGTCTGTTGTGAAAGTGAATCCACTCACATGCGTGGATTCTTTTAGCAATGCAAATGTTTCTAGCGCTGCTGCAGCACAGAGAGTTTTGTTTTAATAATGATAACTATGATTATTATGATTATTATTATATTCATTAATATATTGAAACTATATATATATATTGAAACTCCTCAGCATGCATTGTCTAACTGAATTCACTTGTATCAATGGATTCTATGCAATCCACAAGATTCATTATTGTTTATTTAGCTAAACAGATCTTCCGCTTATGTTTATTAAGACAGAAATTTTAAGAAAATGTCTAAAAAGTCTTTGGAGAGCACATAATATCACATATAAGTGAAGAAGGCTTAAGAATTTGATCTAAAACTTATTCCGTTTTTTAGTTCAATGATTATTAATATATATTATATATGGAATGTATATCTTGTTCAAAATTTTCTACATAGTCTTTGGAGAGAATTTCATGTTATGTCTATATGATCTAAATTCTATATGATCTAAAATCTCTTTTGTTTTCTAGTGCAATGTTTATTAAGATATGTTCTATATAGTATATAGATCTGTTACAAAATATTACTACGCACTTTTTGGAGAGAATATCATATTAACTCTTTATGTGGAGATAGTTTCTATAAGTGCAAACCGTTTAGGAATCTGCTCTGAAATGGAGTCTTTTTAGGTCAATGTTTATTAAGATATGTTATGTATGTGCTGGGTATCTTATAAAGAATGTTTCTATATAGCTTTTGGAGAGTATTTCATATGAGTCTATGAAGATGGTTTCTATAAATGAAGAACTAAAAGCTCTTACGTTTTCAAGTTATTTGTTGAAGAATTAGGTACATCAAGATACGCTATACACATATGGTAAATAAATCTTATAAAGAATGTCTCTACATAGTTTTTGGAGAGTATTTCATATGAGCACTTAATGGGAGTATGAAGATGGCAATCATAAATCCCCATAATCTCCTATCTATCATATACCTACACTACTACTACTCAGATCCATTACCATGCTTTACTCATATAACATATATAACTCTACATGCATCATACTAAATCTCTACACCCATCTCTCCATATATTTAGTGTCATGTTTGCTGCAGTCTAAGTTCAAGTAACCCATATATATCGATCTGTGATCAGCTGAACCCTAACCTTAAAGCTAATGGTTTCGCGTTGCCTTTGGCTTGTGCATGACACCGGCCACCCCAGCCCGCCCCTCCTCTGCTGCCAACTATTTATATTCCATTTTTTGTTGTTTTTATGTGCCACAAGCTGCAAAAGTTTTCCGCTTTTCACGTTCAACGACGACGATCGTCGAGTTGTCGCTGCCTTTGTTGCTGTTTTCCTTGTTGGCTTCATTTGCGCAACATTTGCCAGGTGGAGGCTGATGGGGGGCGCTGAATGGGGGGGAGGGGCTGCATGCTGCATAACCAGTGTGGCCGGGGTGTCGGTGTCGGCCATCATACGATTTGCAATTTTTCATTGCATTGCATTGGGGGTTACGTAAGCTAAAGTTAATGCCACATAATCATGGCTGCAGTTGCAATGGGAAATGGGGAAATGTTGCAGCGTGGCAGCAGCGCCAGCCATGACACGCCATCTTGTTGCAACTTGCAGCGGCTGCAACTGCAACAGTTTTTCCTGCCACTTTCTCTCCGTCGATGAAGTAATCGACTGCCCCAGCGCCCATGCAACCCCCTAGCCCCCGCCCCCACACCTCCCATGGCTAGCTGTAACACGCAACGGGGCAAGTTGATCGTCGCTGACTTCATTTTTATTTTCATTTTTCACTCCGCTTGGTTTTCGCAGGGAAAACCTGTTTTCGGATTTTTTTTTTTTTTTTTTTTTTTTTTTTTTTTTTTGCAACTTTTGCCTAACGATCGCAACGTTTCGATTTAGCCGTCTCAACTTGCCACAAGTTGTGTCAGTTACGTCGACTCCAGCACGCGGGGGAACAGCCGAGGCAGGGGCAATCTGCAGGAGGCGGCTGGAAGCCCTAGACCTACGTTTCAACCTGGGCTGCTCCAAGCACAACGAGACAATAGCGTGAAAGTTGACTAAAGGAAGTATATATATACATATATATATATATATATATATAGGAAATATAGGAAATATATATAGATATATATTTTCTTTCTTCCTTAGTCAACAAATTGAAATGTGAATCTTTACCCAATGGTGAGCTGATCAGCTAATCATTCGAGCTGGAGCTCCAATGCAGATTTCCTTCCTTGATTGATTGATTGATTGTTAGACAACCTCGCCTATGCAGACAAGTCCCAGCCTGAAGTCCCGTTTACAGCTTGACTGGTTTAGGAGGCTAACTGCTTGGCAAATTTACTAATAGAACTGATTGAGTTGTTGATTGAATGTCTTGCTGATTGATTGATTGAACTATCTTGCCGAATGTTACGACTGATGAACTAGCTCACTTATTGACTGTAGCAATATTAATATTGAGTAACTTTCTGATTGATAAGCCAACTGTTTGACTGATTGGTTGATTGAGTGTGTACTTAAATGGAGCTGTTTGATTGATTGGTTGACTGAGTGATTGGTTGATTAACTGTGCCCTACTAGCTACCTACCTGCCTGTATAATTGATTGATTGACTGACTGACTAATTGGTTGATAGTCTAACGTGATTGATTGATTGACTGACTTTAAGTGGCAATGTAATTGATTGATTACGCTGTATAACTGATTGATTGCTTAACTAATTGCTTTGCTGTGCCTCACTGGCTGTATAATTGATTGATAGTCTACCTTGATTTTTGATTGATGTGACATTATATTTGATTGATTGATCTCTTGATATATTCATCGATTGATTGACTGAATGCTTTGTTGATTGTCTGCCTAAGTGGCTATATATTTGATTGATTGATTGATTGACTGACTGACTGACTGATTGATTGATTGATTACTGTTTACTTGACTGACTGACTGACTGGTTGATTGATTACTGTATAATTGGCTGTTGATTGACTGACTGACTGACTGACTGGTTGATTGATTACTGTATAATTGGCTGTTGATTGACTGACTGACTGGTTGATTGATTACTGTCTACTTAGCTATTGATTGATTGACTGACTGATGGATTTACTGGCTGATTGACTAATTGATTGACTGACTGACATCTTGATTGAAGTTTGTTTAACTGGCTATATAATTAACTGATTTATTATACAACTACTATAGGCTCTCTGCCTAACAAGCTGCTAGATTGATGGATTGACAGCTTGACTGGCCCAATATGTGCACTCCGATCCGTTTCTCTGTTATATCTTCAAACTTAATCGACTTATCAGTAATATTTCATACCATGATTTCTTTTAAATGCTTAGCTCGATAACTTTAAGCCGAGGACCTTAGTAGAAGTATTGAGTACAAATGATCTTTACCTAGGACGGAGGAGCACTCAGTTCTCAGTTCGCTGATCAAGAATCTAGGTCTATAATATACAGCGCAAAGTCAGTTAGCAGTTGACGCTGCTTGCAGCTCGCCTGCCTAGCGGGCAGTTAGGGTATCCAGCAAGTCGAGCACTTCCGTTGCACCCTTTGCGCTTTTGGGCTTGGTCCTATGCGCTTTTCTTATCTTTTTTGGGGGCTGTAGCCGTTGCTGCCACCCACACGAGCAACGTGCAACGTGCAACGTGTAACGTGCAACATTCAACATGCAACAAGCAACGTGCAAGTTTAATGCATGTGCCTGTCTCGCTCTCGCACTGCATCTGTTTGGCCCGTTGCACTTCCTGCTTTGGCTCCGCAATTGCGACTGCAATTGGAATTGATCGCCAGCGCAATGGAGCAAGCTGCATGCCCCAAGCACCCCCCGCGTTGTTGCAGCGGCAACATTGCCTGCTAACACCATTTTCCTTTTGCTGCTGTCATAGTTGTTGTTGTTGTTGTTGTTGTGGCTGCTTGTTACGTGAAAAACGAAAGTAAAACTCGCAACAGCAACAGCAACAACAGCAACAGCAACAGTGCAACGCTGTACATGTTGCAGTTGGCATTGTTAGTTAGTTTGCCATTTTTCCCATTTTCATTACGCCGTCTGATCGAATCAGTGAATGGGCAAAAATAAAAGCAAAACGGGATTTTCCAGCCACACAAAAAACAAAGCTCGAGAAAAACTGGAATGTGGCACACTATAGAGGTAAAGATCGACGTTGTCGTCGGTGATGTTGTTGCTGTTGCTGTTGCTGTTGCTGTTGCCGTTGCTGTTGCTGCCCACCGCTTGGCTGTTATGTCATACAAGGAAGCGAAATGGCGACGGCCAACAGCAACAGCAACTGCAATAGATGCAGCAGCAGCAGCAGCAACATCGGCGGCAACAACAACAGCTGCTGGAACAACAGCAACATTAACATTGTTGCAATCATTTGGACTTGGATGTGGCAGAGGTTGTTGTTGTTGCTCTTGCTGCTGTTGCCCGCTTCTAACGTGGGCTCAAACTGGCTGCAGTTGCCTGGGACAAGTTTTTCCTTTCAACAACTGCTGAAAAACGAAAATTGAAGCCTGAGCAACGGCAACAGTTGCTGCCGTCGTTGCTGTTGCTGCTTTTTCACTTTTCATTGTACGCTTTTCTAGGTTTCCTGCTGCTTTCAGCTTCAGTTACTGGGTAAATGTTACATAACTGTATCTGTACATATATATATATATATATATATATATATATATATATATATATATATATATATATATATATATATATATATATATATATATCTTCGATCTTCTATTGATAATATTTGATGATTGGCTTTTATGCATCCGTGGGCTAGCTCCCAGCTTGGGCATTGAGCTCGAGATCAGAACTTGTGATCACAGCGACACCCACAGCTGGGCGTGTGTGGCCCTAGCCTCCGCTCTGCCACTTCCTGCCTCTCTCTCTCTCTCTTCCTGTCTCTCTCTGTCTCTCTGTTATCTATCTTCCTCTTTCTCACTCTAAAATTCTTTATATCTTTGACTTATTTCTCTCTCTTTCTCTTTCCTCTCTCTCTCTCTCGCTCTCTCTCTGTCTCTCCCTCTCTCTCTCTCTCTCTCTCTCTCTCTCTCTCTCTCTGTCTGTCTCTTCTTATCTCTTCTTTTCTTATCACATTCTTTCTATTTCTCTCGCTTTTTCTCCCCTCTTTAATCTCTTTTACCCTTCCTCTGTCTGTCTCTCTTTTCTGTGTCTTTCACTCTCTCTCTCTCTCTGTCTCTATCTCTCTCTGTCACTATATCTCTCCATATGTCTATCTCTCTCTCTCTCTCTCTCTCTCTCTCTCTCTGCCTCTGTGTCTTTCTCTCTCTCTTCCTCTTTCTAGGTCTGTCTCTCTCTCTCTCTCACTGCCTCTTTCTCTCTCTCTTCACTTTTCCTTGCTTCCTTTCATCCCTATTTTACAATATTTATCTTCTTACACCTTTTACTTCTCTTTCTTCTCTCTCTGGCTTCGCTTTCTCTTATCCTTTCGCTGTTCCTCCTGCACTTTTGCCCTGTTTGTCTTCTCTCCTTTTATGTATTTCCTATTCTTGCTCTCTTTCTATCTCTTCTCCATCTTTCGTTACTCTTCCTTCTGCTGCCTCCTCTTAGTTTTTTGCCAACTTCAGCTTCTCTCGTCTGCTCTAATACTTCTCCCTTCGCCTGTCTCTTGGCATTAGCCTCTCCGCTGCCACGCCCCGCAGCCAAAGTTTTCTCGCTTTGCATTTAATGGGCAAAAAGCAATTAAAATGTCAAAAGCGTGCACAAAAGGAGAAAGTGAAAAAAGTGCAAATTTTGTGCGGCGCAAAGGTTTTATTTGTATTTCTATTTGTAGTTTTTTTTTTTATTTTTTATTTTTTATTTTTTATTTTATTTTATTTGATTTATTTTTGTACAATTTTTTGTGGATTTATTTTGTTTAAATGCGAGGCACAGCGCCGAGGGTGAGAGAGTGAGAGAGACAGCGAGAGAGTGCCAAAAGGGCTGGCACTGACGTGGGGGCGTGCTCGATCGTTGCCTTTGAACTTGCCAGAAAGGGGGGCGTATGCGTAATATGCGCTGCAAGCGCTGCCAACTGTCAAAGCCAAACGCACAGCAACAGCAACAGCAACAACAACAGCAACAACAACAATGGCATAAGTAATAGTAATTGTAATAGCAACAATAATCATAATAAACAATTGAACAACTTTCACTTGGCGCTTGAATTCAACGCACGACGCAATTCAAACGACAATCATCAAGCGCTCTGTCTGTGTGTGTGTAGGTGTGTGTGTGTGTGTGTGTGTGTGTGTGTGTGTGTGTGTGTGTGTGGGTGGCTAAGTTTTGCACGCCCCTGCACATTGACAGAGCTCGTTACAGGGGCACAAATAAAATAAAAATAAAAATAAAAAATATAATAAAAAATTCAGCCAAAAAAAAAAAAAAAAAAATTGCAAAAATAAAAAAATAAATTAAAATGAAAAGCAAAAATAAATAAATTTGTGAAATGAGCAATTCAAATGCCAAACACATCAGCAGAGCGAGAGAGAGAGGTAGAGAGAGGGCGCATGAGTGAGTGAGATAAGTAGATGGACCTTTAGTATCTGGAGTTGGTTAAGCCTCGAGTTAGCCAAACACAGCAAATGTCGATGATTTAATTGAGAACACATGCAGATGATCGACTGCTGAATGCCCTGTACAGGGATCAGCCAGCTGACAAATGAAGCTGAGTTCAGTGAATCAACTGAATCATTCATAATGCATCGAAAAGGACTTTACTGCCATTGAAAATAGACTGAATTCTTTGAATGGAGAGCCTCATGCGAAACACTCACTTGTAGCTGTAGAGTATTCAAAGCATACTTATGCTTAAAGCTGCTTCGAATACTTTGAATATTCGACTGCTTGCAGTGAATGTTTTGAATGAAGCAATTCATGCAATGAATCAAATCATTCTCATTGATACATTCATACTGTAGTCAGCGGTTGTTTTTTTGCGCATGGCCTGACTATGGCTGAGTCACAGCAAAATATTCAGTTGATTCATTAGCAAACATTGCAAAAGAATTCAAATCATTTGACTGAAGCTTAAACTATATTGAATCATACGAATCATACAATTCATAAACAACTATATAAATCAATATTTACATGATTTGTAAATGAATCAATTATGTGAATCATTTATATGAATCGTGTGAATCATTTATATGAATCATGTGAATCATTTGAATCATTTTAATCATTTGTGCTTCTTAAAATTAGAGGAATTAATAAATAAAGAGAGTGCATTGTCTTCATGAATTGATGCATTCAAATCATTTCCAGGCATTCGAATCATGTGAATCATTTGTGATTCATCAAATCAAAAGGATTCATTTGGATAACAAATTAACATCTGAGCGCCTTTCATCGTGAATGAATTGATGCATTCGAATCATTTCATGATTCATCATTTCATGATTCGAATAATCATTTGAATCATTCGATTTCCTCCACGAATGCTTCGAATGCTTTGCCAGCATTTGAGAAGTTCGAGGGAATTCGAGGCATGACTCGGACAGCGCTGCGAGCCCGCCTGTTGAGCTGTCAATGTGGCACAGTTACCTGCCACAACGTGCCACACTCAGTGGCTGCCACTGCCACACATCGTGGCGTTGCTTCGTTTGTCAATGCCATTTTGGTGGCACAGTTTTATGGGCTCTGCATAGACATAACAATTCGTCGCCAACTGCTGCTGCTGCTGCTGCTGCTGCTCCTGCTACGGCGTGCTGGGCTGGGCTGGGCTGGGTTGCATGCAACGTCGCGCATATTGCCACGTATCAATGTCCTTGGACTCGCCGTCGCGCTGTGCAGCGGTCCATTGAACTTTGCATGCACGTTGCCTTGGAAATGCCTGCACACACACACACGCACACACACACACTGAGACATACGTCAGCTCCTGCGCAGTACGTGCCACGGGCAACGTGCGGCTACGTGCGGCAGGTCAGTGCGGGCAAAAAGCTTTTGCAGCTGCTGCTCCTGACCTACCGTCAGCATTTAAGCTGTGTCCTCGTCCTGCAGCGCTGCAAAGACAACCAAACCAGAGCCCCAACCCAGCCCACACCACCCGCCCTCCCTCTGTGTGTGTGTTTGCTTTGCCCAAGTGCAAGTTCAATCTATGAATTTGAAGGGATTCTGTGCATGGCCCCGAACCCGCTGCCCCCATCCTCGCAGCCTGCCCCCCCCCCCTCTCGCTCTCTCGCTCTCTCTCTCTGTCTGTTTGTCTCTCTCTCTGCTGTTGGTTGTCCTTGCCAAAATGCAAAGTTCAGAAACAAACAACAAACGTTTTCCCCGCTCTAGCTCAGCCCCCCTCTCCCCCTCCCCCTCTACCTCCCACTACGCTTGCATTCATTTTATGGCATCGTCATTTTCATTTCTCTCTATTTCGCTTTGTTTGTTTCTGATGGATCTATAAATAGAACCATTTCGTATCACATTCAATCATCTGATAGCCTGGCTCTGTATCGTATGAAGCGGGCTCACACCCGGCTACACTGCGCGCTAATCTGTCTAAATATGTTTAACACCATGATTTATACGCATTCTGCGAATTCCAATTGTTTACAAACTTCAGAGAGAGAGGGAGCGGGGGAGAGTGGGGGGCAGGTTGGGGGTAGAGCGATGCACTTAAGCCAAGGCAAGGCAACACTTAAACTGAATCAAATTTGTCTTGCCGAATAATTGAGTTTAGGCCAATAAAGTTTTGATTTGATTCAAATTTGGCTTAGGCAACCTTGGAGCCATCGAAAGTGGACATTCAGGACATCAAAGGATTGTCTCTAAGGGGCAGTGCAGGGTGTGAGCGCACTTCACACACAGTATGTACTCAATCAGGCTGACTGCCTTCAGCTAGCCCTGGCTCATCTCGCCGTCCGTCTTTTCGCTTTGTTATGTTAACTGCCTCGATAACATATCGATAACATATAAAAGTTCTCATACCCTGAACCCATTGAAAGTGGGAAATCAGGGTATAATGGTTTTGTTGACATGTATGTAACAGGGAGAAGGAGGCGTGATGTGTTGCTTGTGATGTACATCATATAAAAGAAACAGAAACGGTTCTATGCTGTGTTCAGGGCATGCCCTAGACGAGCGCCACCAACTAGAGTTTTCATGCAATTTCATTTCCTGACTATCCTACTTTGATTTGACTTGAAGAACACAGCAGCTAGAGATCTCAAAGTGGACTCTTTAGGTTCCTCTGCCCGCATTCTGGCGTGTTTTGCTTACTCTTCTGCTCCTTTCGCTCAAAAAGGTGTTTGAAATAGTAGAGAATCGGTATTTGGTAAACAGCTCTGAAGCTCTGTACGAAAGTCTAGCTAAAGCAGAAGTTGTTCAACAAATAATTTGACTTAGTAAGATATATGTATGTGTATGCCCATATATCGTATGTCATTTGTGCTTAAGAGTGCCATAAGAAGAGGGACAATAGCATGGATGGGAGCCGTACCGCTGCACAAGGTGCCGGGTAGCTCCCAGTCAGACACTCCCCACAGCTATAGCCTGACATGTGGCTGAGGCTATCAATCAGACTATTGGTTAGGGCTCACATAAACATGGCCAACTCTGTAATATCAGACTATTGGTTAGGGCTCACATAAACATGGCCAACTCTGTAATATCATCAATTTCGCGGAATGAGAAAAGTCTAAGCTCAAGTCTGGCTAAATGTTGTCTGAGGCCCGCTGGGAGTGAAGAGAGACATTTGCCCAGTACTGTCTCTCTTCACTCCCAGCGGGCCTCAGACAACATTTGCCCAGTACTGAGCTGTCTGTCAGTCGCTTTGATATCTGTTTCGCATTACATTCTTTACGTATAAATATCAATTTCCCACTGCCAAGCGGTCAACAGCAACAACTGGCGAACAACTCGTTGTAGAATTCACTGCGTCTGCGTCTGCGTCTGCGTCTTTAGAACGTCCGGTGTCTGCGACTGCTGCGGCTGCGGCTGCGGCTGCTGCGATTCGATGTTAAGTTCAATGTTGAAATTAGCATAAAATACCGTTAATTGCATTAGCATTAGCATTAGTATGTCGCAACCGCCCCCCCAGTCACCGGCAGCCCCTGTGCCCCTCGTCTGGCCGCTCAGCTCGCTCGTCTACGGTTTTTGTAGCCTCTCCCACGATCGCCACATTCAGTTTTATTTCACTTTTTATGGCGCATTCTTAGCGCATATGTCACAGCCGCGCCGATCGTAGCAGTTATCCTTGAGCGTTGCGCATACGCGCCGTCAGCCCGCTCTCCGGCTGAATCGAACTATTGCCAATTGACGATCATCGTATAATTGTTCATGATCGTAAATTAACGACGACTGTCGCAGCAGCAGCCCCAGCAGCAATTGTTGTCTATACCCTGTAACCGCGTGGCATTGCTGCAATGGATGGAGTATGCGCATCCTAACTACAGATAAAAGTAGTCTATGTACCGAATTATATATCTAGTACACCGCTATGTACCTTATAGATATCTGACCTAGACTATATATACCACTCAAATAGACTTCTATGCCCCCCCATCCAGATCAGTGCTGCAATAACTTTAGCTAGGGTAACTGAGCAGTCGTTGATGCCGCTTGCCAGCTTGTTAACTGTTTTTTACAACTTTTTACAGTTCGTTTTTATGGCCAGATATATAACATAGTTATATATGAAACATATGCATACGCGTAGAAATGAGCACATGGCAGATCCTATAGAAGTTCCGGAACCCATGCGCTGAGACTTAACTGTAAAGTAGCTTAGGTAGTTAATTGAGGAATACTAAAGTCGGAGAGCTAAGTCTAAGAATAGCTCAGACAATATATATATATACATACATATATATTCCATATAAATCTATGGGAATTTCTGGACGACAGCTACGAGCCCGCTTCGAAGGTCTGTTTACGTTTAAGAAATATTATTTACATTTGCAGTCGTATTATCATTGTATAAAGTCTCTGTGAAAGCAGAGCTCTATTAAAGTACATTCGTTTGGCACGATTCATAATGGCTTCCATAGCAATTGTCTCAGCTTTCTTGACAGCTGACAGAGGTGCATAGAGAGATATAGATATATATAGGTATAGGTGGCTGGATGGATATATAATTGATAGATTGATGTACTCAAATGAGTAGATAATCAGCTATATAGATATACAAAGGGATCAAGAGAGAGATTTTGTTAAAATATATTTCGATTTTGGAGCTTTTTCTAAAATTCATACATTTTTTATTATATATATTTGATATATTATATTTAATATATATATTTTATATATTATTTTATATTATATTTCATATATATATTTTATATTTATAAATATTTTTTTTATATTTTTAATAATTTCAAATTTATTCATGAATATCTTTTTGATGCTCTTCAAAGTAACTCCCACCGGCTCTTAAATACTTCTGTCAAAGTCTTTGCCAAGCCTCGAATCATTTATTTTATTATATTATTCAGATCCTTCTGCCTTGGAGTCTTTATCTGCTCAATCTTAGAATAGTTGCGCCCCTTCAAGTGTGTAGCCAAATTTGGGTAATATCTAGGCTGCCCCTAAACCTAAACTTTATATAGAAACGTGGATTCACTTTCTGGAGTACGAACTTATAAGAAGAAGAAGAAGAAGAATCAAAGATCGAGTAGACGTAACTCAGCATTCAGGATACTTTTTCAACAGATCTTGGTAGTAAACCAGTCTACAAGACGCCAGATATAATAGAAGATTAAAATGGAAGGAATATATAGAAAATACTTGATAATTCCTATTAAGCTGTCTAGATTAAGAATAGCATTTTGGTAGATCTATGGAAAGATATGGAAATATAAATATTTTTAAATATATAAGAGAAAGAATCGGATTAGAAATAGGATTAAGGAGTGAAATGGTTGATGTATATATATAAAGGAACTCAGCTGGATATATGAAATGATGATAGATCTAGGTATGCAAAAAGATCTAGATAAGCAGATAGATCTAGGTATTCAGATATATCTAGATATGCAGATAGATCTGGGTATTCAGATAGATCTAGATAAGCAGATAGATCTAGGTATTCAGATAGATCCAGATATGCAGATAGATCTAGGTATGCAAAAAGATCTAGGTAAGCAGATAGATCTAGGTATGCAAAAAGATCTAGGTAAGCAGATAGATCTAGGTATGCAGATAGATCCAGATATGCAGATAGATCCATATATGCCTGCAGATAGATGTATAGAGTCAAATTTGGACTGGCCATAATCTTATTGGTGATACAAATGTTAAAACATGAACAGATGTGATATTATGTGGGACTATAGGGAGTGAGTGTCTTTCTCTCTCTCTCTCTCTCGACACGCCACTATCGTGTGAACTATTTCTTTATGTGGGCCAATTTTGACACTTGATAAATAACTATGAGAGTGTTAGGTGCTCTATATGTACACCTATATACACGTATATAATATATATATAGTCGCTATATAGGGCGTAAAGTACAACAAAGGATCTCTGTGTGGATCGCTTAGTTGAAGTGTTTATTTGCTTGTTTGCAGCAAGAAAGGCAAATACAGTCAAAGAGAGAAAGACAGATCAAGAGAGAGAGAGAGAGAGAGAGAGAGAGAGAGAGAGAGAGAGGGGGGCAGCATATGCGTAAAATACTTTGACCTAGATTTCAAATGGCTTCTTCTTATACTTTTTATTTATTTACTTATTTTTTGTTTTTGGTATCTCTCGGAAAGAAATAATATGTATTTCATTTTTGGGATGCCCTACGCGGGGCATATGCGCGCGCCGAGCGCGTTGGCCGCCGTCTTCCCAGTGGGTGTGGCCGCGTGTAGGGCGTGCGGCGAACGGAGCTGCCGGCTGCAGAGTCTTTCTTCCAGTTGTTGTTGTCGCTTAATGCCGGGTGCGTGGAATATGAACAAATATGAGAGGGAGAGAGT
The DNA here is from genome assembly GCA_035047485.1 of Drosophila peninsularis. Lineage (NCBI taxonomy): Eukaryota > Metazoa > Arthropoda > Insecta > Diptera > Drosophilidae > Drosophila > Drosophila peninsularis. The sequence continues at coordinate 9,612,419 of JAWNPN010000028.1, forward strand.
GAAAGAGTGAGAGAGAGAGAGAGCGAGAGTGAGAATGTGAGTGCGAGTGCGAGTGGGACGGGGCGAAAGGCAAACATTTGTTAATAACAAAATTCGGTTTAAACATTTTTTTTTCTGCTTTTCGAATTTGACTTTTGCTGTTGTTTTAGAAGCCGAAGAAAGCCAAAGAAGAAAGCAGAAGAGAATGCGCATGAGCGCGACTAGCAGATACCCTAACTGAATGATCAATGAAAGCGAATGAGGAAAGTGAAAGATGAAGAGACGAAGAGGCAGAGTCAGAGAAGAAGAATGTCTCAAAACGAGAAACAACTCGACTAGCAAATACTCTGTAGATGGGAAAAATGAGAACAGCTAAAAGCAAAGGTTGTTAGACTAGTTAGATGCGCTTTAGTACTCAGCTAAGATATAAATTTATACAGATATACCCTGTAAACGAATTCAAATATGCCACAGACTTATGTATACCCTCTAAATGAACACAAGCTAATGGAAGTGTCAAAGTCAAGCAGCAACTACTCATAGCAACAACAACTATATACCCTGTAATTTAAATTTCAAACTATTCAGAGCAGGCGTGCAGCTTTGCTCATATTTCCAGGGTATGCTGACCAAAAATACATTTGAACTCGCTGACTGCCGATAAGATAAAATACTAAAAGAAAAACAAACATACGAAATAAAAAATAGAATACAAAAAAAAAAGCTTCGAAAAAAAAGCAAAAAAATTCTTTTCCTCTATTTCGAAACGCTGATGATGACGACGACGACCTACTTGTTGGACGTGTGGGCGTGGGCTGTGGAGCAGCCGAAAGGAGGAGGAGAAGGGAGAAGGGGGAGTCAGCAGGGAGATGAGGGGGGGCGGGGGACATGCGTTGGGGCAGTGGCTACCGAAAGAGTCGCGCGGTTTGTTCTTGTTGTTGTTGTTGCTTTTTTTCAACATTGCTCGAAAAAATGATTGTAAACAAAAATAAACCTTCAACTTGATATGCGTCCAGGGATATATGTTGAAGGTGCCCCTCTCACACACACACACACACACGCACGCACGCAGATAACACAATCTGTTGAGGGGGTGTTGGGAACTGGCAACAGCTTATGATGATATGAGCGCTGCGTAAATTTCTTTCCTCTCAACTTTTAGATTTACCTTTTGTTAATTAGTGCTGCCCATTGCTAGCCCGCCGCTCTGACGCCCTCCCCTCCCTGCGCGCTGTGTGTGTGTATATAGGTCACTAGCAAACATAAATAGCGCCCTACACATGTGCTACACTGCACAAAATGGCAGCTGACTTGACTTGCTTTGTCTCTTAATGCTCATGGATCATGCAGTGTCCGTCCGCCTGTAAAGCATTTCGACTATTGCAGCTAGAGACTTGAAATTTGAAATATATACTCGGTTTGACAGCTCAAGATCAAAAAGACTTGGCGTATATATCTATGTTAGTGGGGGCGTGGCATATAGGGTATATATCTTCTACAGTTTAAGTGCTAGAAAATGAAAATTATATGATTAATAGATCTTTGCTCTATCTCTCTCTCCCACTCTCTCTCTCTTTCTCTCTCTGCATTCCATCTCTCTCTACTCTCTCTGTCTCTCTACTTTCTCTCTGTCTCTCTCTGCTCTGTTGATTTACCAAAAGCTCTATATAGAGTCGTATATACCAATATACCAATTGGGGCTTGTGATGAGAATCGCATAGTGAGGCGCATTCTTAGCATACATATTTCAAGCTCATGGAAGTGCGTTTCTACGCTAGACGAAAATAAATTTAAAATAAATAAAAATAATAATTTAGTTTGGAGTGTTTTACCGAGCATTTTGTCAGCTCAGCCGCACAGTCGCTAGTTTATTTCTCTCAGTGTACCGACTCGTCTTGTCTATAACGTTTCTTCGAGGTGTTTTTCGTTTCGCTTTCAGATAAGTCGCTGTATGCAAGAGGCGCACACCTTTTAGGCCACCCACCCACACACACACACACACACACACACACACACACACACACACATTGACAATTTCAAGTTCTTGGCCCAGCGCCCGTCGCCTGTCAATGCAGCTGATGGAGACGAAGATGATGTGCGCTGCTTGGCCAGTGGATGGGGAATATGGGGGAATCGATCTCTATAGATCAAGACAGTGCGGCTGTTGTTGTTGTTGTTGTTGTTGCTGCTGTTGCTGCTGTCATTTAGTGTGCCGACTGTCGACGCAACTGTCAAAATTGACCTAAAAATGAAAAAAAGTCAAATTCGAATTCGAATTTGAAAAAGCGCAACGGCCACCACCATAGAGTAACTTGATATCTGCTCGCCCTGTAGAAGTAGCCCCCGCCGCCAGCCAACCCCCACTCTTGCATCTAGAAACCGGAGATAAGAATATGGAGCAAGTCAAAAAGTAAAATGGTCAAACGAACTCGTATCGAGGCAATTGTTTCGAAGCGCCCCATAGAATATTGAAAGCAACAGCTTAACGAGCTTATGCAATGGGCACAGTATTTCATGGATAGCTCAAATCATTGAACTAGAAACTATATATAGAGGGAATTACTTGTGTATCATATATTTGCTAGTAGTCCTGCCCATCTAGAGAGCGAGCGGCCTCAGTGAGACCTTTTGACGTTTTTTGAGAATTGCATAGAGAGGCAATGTCAGAGCAATGACTGTAGGCTAGCTAATATATATATATAATCATAATTTTTATCTATATAGCTATATATATCTTATATAACTCATAAACTTTTCTCTCTCTTTCAGTTCTTAGAGGGAATGACGCAGGCATTTCTTTTGCAGCGTTGGACTTTCGTTTTATAAGGTCAGTCGAAGCCAAGATCCAAGAATATATCAGCTCAACGAACTTGAAATTGATTTCGCTTAGAACTGAAGCAAAGCTTAAGTGAAAAACAACTTTTATAGCAAGTTTTATGGCAAGCGCAACACTCATATATGCTATACATGCATATGTATAGCTATATCTAAATAATCATATCTATGTCTACCTATGTATCAGCTGCTCGTTTAGGTGTACAAATATCTATGACCCAGAAATATTACGCGAATGCCTCACAACACCAACAACAACACCAACAACAATAACAAACATCAAGTGTCAGCATTTTGCACTTTACCACAAAACTGGCAAAAAACACTTTGCCAACTCTCTCGCTCTCTCACCCTCTCACCCTCCCTCCCTCCCTCTCTCTCTCTCTCTCTCTGTGTTTCAACTTCAACTCGAATTTCGTTTTCGATTTGCTTACCCCCGACGCTGCTGCATGCCCCCCTCTGGCCCCAAGGCAGTCGCCTTTGCTGCTTTTCCACTTGACATTCGTTTAGAGCCCAAAAGGCAATTGCGAACGCATTTTGGCCAACAACAAAGGCAGCCAGCGAATTACCGTTAAGACAGCGCTCTATAGTGTTGTTGTTGCTGTTGCTGTTGCTGCTGTTGTTTTTCTACCACATTCTACAAAGCGTCGACAACACACACACGCACACCCTCTCTCTGTAGCCCCGATGGACTAGCCCGTCGGCGTCTGTCGCAATACGTGGCGTATACGTAATCTCGTTGTTGTTGTTGTTGTTGCTATTTGCAATCGTTGTTGTTGTTGTTGTTGTTGTTGTTCTGCCTTCTATTGCAGTTGCAGTTGTTTTTGTATGCATGACGGTGCGGGCAGGGGGGCGGCGGGGCCTTTTCATGCAAATGGCGTTCAAGGATTTTTGTGTGAAAGTTGTTGAACCTCATGACTGGCAATTAGAGTGCAACTGCAACTGCAACACTTGTGCACCGTTTGTGTTTCTTATAGAGTATTGGAAATAATATCTATTAACTATTAGCTCTCTCTCTCTGCCTCTCTCTTTCCCTCTAATAAGTGGAGAGAATTGCATAATCTTAGCTAAAGTCAAGCGATGTTTATGATATGATATCGCAGACATATCTAAGGATCGGTATGAAATAGTATCTAGGAGTTGTTCCAGATACTTCCGATACTATATACTATATACTATATACTATATACTATATACTATATACTATATACTATATACTATATACTATATACTATATACTATATACTATATACTATATACTATATACTATATACTATATACTATATACTATATACTATATACTATATACTATATACTATATACTATATACTATATACTATATACTATATACTATATACTATATACATCATTGATAAGCAGAATAACCCAGATAGACAGAATGACAAAGCGAAATTCGAATGTTGCGGGAAATGCTTCGACTTTAAATAGGTGCATATATATAGATATATATAGATAGACATATGTATATACATATATTTATATATGTTTGTATCTATGACAACAACTAGGTGCCAAACAACAAATGCGTTAACAACAACTTCTAAGAAAAGCTGGCTCAATTGGCTCGGCTGGCAGGCGACATTTGAACGCACGCACACATACACAGAGCAGCATTTGCCTGTATGTGTGTGTGTGTGTGTGTGTGTGTGTGTGTGTGTGCATTTCCAATATGATCCAAGGATATTTTGGCTGCACTAAGTCCACATGACCTTCCAAAGTTGGTTGACTCGAGCCCAGAGCAGAACACAAAAAAAAGTATAATAATAGAGCGTCAGAGCGAGAGAGAGAGAGAGAGAGGGAGAGTGTGGGGGAGCTGGAGAGGGGCAGATGGATGACAGCAACTTTTGATTAAGCAACGGAGCAACTGCAAGAGTTGACAAGTGTCGGGTCAGCGGGAGCTTTAGTCGAGTCTATGATGCAAGCAGTGCAGCGCGCGAGAGAGCCAAAGCTAAGCAGACACAGAGTGGGAGAGAGAGAGAGAGCGGGAGAGCGAGAGAGCGCATGCACTTGACGAAGCCGTTAGAAGCCAACGGGCAAGAGCAAATGGCAAAAGGCAGTTAGCTAAACTGCAACTGCAGCAGCAGCAGCAGCAGCAGCGGCAGCAGCAGAGGGAGCAACAGCAGAGGCAGCACAGCAGCAGCAGCCGTTGCAGCTTTTGGGGGCCTAAGGAAAACCCCACGCGCATTGTCGTCGCCGCTCGCTGCTCGCTGCGCGCTGCTCGCTGCTCGGGTTCTGCTCTCGCTGGCTTTTCGGCTTCTGTTTCTGTTTCGGTTTCGGTTCGCTGTCGTCACTGCAAGCCGTTTGACAATTTCGCTGCCCGTTGCTGGCTGCCAGTTGCACATTTCCGTTATATCCGCCAGACCGCCGTGCAGCAGCAGCAGCAGTCCAATTGGCAAGCGCTTTAACCAAAAATTCGTACAGTGCGACCACAACAAAAGCAAGAGAAGAGAAAAAAAAATCAAAAATAAAAAAAAAAAAATTAACAAAAAAAGTTAATAACTTGAACAACTTTAACTTCTACTTGGAGCACTTGTAAAACAACAACAACAACAACAGCAACAGCAACAACAAGCACAGCAACAACTGCAACAGCAAGTCATTTTCGCATACGCTCGCTGTGCTGCTTGCTGCGCTGCTGACGCCAACGCTGGCGTTGTCGTTGTCGTTGGCGTTGTCGCTGACTTTGTTTTGGCTTCAAGTGCTTCAGAGCTGCAGCAGCCTCTTGCGAGCAGACCGCACACCGCACACTGCAGACGGCAGACGGCAGCGGCGGCAGCGCACTGACTTCAGTCGCTTTATGGCTCGAACGCAGTCAGCGCGCGCGCGATTACCCAAAAAAATCATAAGTTAATCAAAATATTGCCCAAAATCGAGAACTTCAGCTGCAACGGCCAATGGCGTTCATTTTTGTTCAAGTGTAGAGTGGGTGTTGAAAAGTGGAGACAATTGCAAAACAGTTATAAGCACAGCAAAGCAAAGCAAAGCAGGATCAGAGCATCTGAGACAGCAACGATAATCAGAGTAGGCGCTGCAGCAGAGACATAACGCGCGCAACTATGCCTGGCCCGGCGCTGTGGTCCGGTGAGTACCAACGGCGATCGCCACAAAAATAAATCTGAACTGAGCAGAAACAACAACAACAACAGCAAGAAGAGTGTGCGCGCACGCGTACGCTCGCTCTCTGAGCACTCTCTTTGGCAGTTGCATATTTCCGCATGCCATCTCGCTCGCACGGCCAAGCGAGCGTGCGTGCTCGGCTGGCTGGCGCACGCTGTCTCGCTCGCACGCACGCCGCCGATCCGTGTCATGGACAAGGAAAGAACCCAAAAGAAACTTTCACTTGCGCCAGAGCAGCGGCGGCAACAGCCTGTCAGCTGACAGAGAGAGAGAGAGAGGCTCAAGAGAGCGCGCTCTGCGTGTGTGTGTGAGCTGAGAGAGCGCGTAGTAAGTGGAGTTTAGGCGGCGTTAAGCTTCCTGCGTTACAAGTTACATGCAAAAATAAAAAACAACAGTAAAAGCAACGGCAACTAAAGCAGCAACAACAGTAACAAGAGCAATTGCAGCGGTGTAGACTTGACACGTTTGCTTTGCTCGCATTTTCGTGCTGTTTGCTGCTGCTGCTGCTGTTGTTGTTGTTGTTGCTTATTGCTCATTATAAAGTCGTAAGCCAGTTTTGTGTGTATGTATTGGCAAATGTGTGTGTGTAAAGCAAAATGTCAGTGAGCAATAAGGAAATGAAATGTGCGCCAAACAATTACATATTGAATTTGTAGCTGTTGCTGCTGCCGCCGCCGCTGCTGCTGCTGCTGCTGCTGCTGCTGCTAGCAGCGTGCAATGTATTTGAAATCGAAAGTGCTCGAGACAATGAACGTGCCAAGGCATCGCTAGGGCTGCGCTCAAAAGGGGGCGTGTGTACGGCACAGAGACAAGTCTGAACACGATGTTTATTTATTTACTTTTTGTCGTACTACAACCCAGCCCAACCACCCACCCGCTGTCCACTGTCCACATTTTGCAATTCATGACATTGCTGCCTTCTGCCGTTGCGCTCCACTTGCGCAGCCGCCGTCGCCGTTGCGCAATCGTTGATGATTTTCAGCTCATTTTCAAATTCACTTTTACCTTTTACTCACTGTCGCAGTGCGCCTGTGTACTGCCTGCATGTGTGTGTGTCACCCACTGATCAGCAGCATACACACACACACACACACATACATACATACAGCTCTTAAGTCGAGTCAGGAAGCATTTGGTACAATCACCCTCCCACTCACACTCTCTTTCTCTCCCCCTCATACATACATCTAATAGCTATGCTCAAAGCTCTTTTTTATGCAGCAGCGGCAGCGGCAACGGCAGCAGGCGTCGCTGTCGCTGCCGACGCTGGCGTCGCTGCACTCGCGCCGCACACTGCTGGCACAGTTTTATGTTTCATTTCATTGAACCTTTGCATAAGCGCCTTGCTATCTTCCGCAGCCGCTCTCTTTCTAGCCTGTTGACGTAAGTGACGACACGACTCCCGACGAAGTTGCCAGACGAAGGCGCAGACGAAGACGAAGACGAAGTTGTAGTTGTAGTTGCTGTAGGAGAGCTTTTACTGCCTGCTATTAACTGCACTGAATATACGACCCACTGGCAGCAAGCCGGTCAACGTCCACACACATACACACGCACACTCAGGCAGCACAACTTCAAATTTGAATTCACACACACACACATACATATGCATACATGCATGCATAAACTGTAGCATTGGTTGGGGGAGCGCCCCACAAAGCTCAGTCAGTCAGTTTTTTTCTTTTTCTACTCGTGCTTCTATTTTCTATTTTCATGCAGTGGCTGCGACAGCGACGCCAGCTGAAACTGTCGCCAGACGCAACGGAGCTATTCCTGTAGGCTAGGCAGCAGCAGCAGCAGCAGCAGCAGTGCGGGGCGCAGCGTATGCAAGCTGGCTAGCTAGCTGGCTGGCTGGCATAAGCTTCTGGTGTGCGCCCACTCGCATTCTCTCTCACTCTCGTATTCTCTCCGTTTATCTATCTAGCGCTTGCTGCAGCCGAACGAGCGCTGGCGGCCGAACGTGTTGCCGAGCGAGCGCTCGCTCGCGCATAGCATAACTATGACGTCGCGACGTCGCCTGGGTCTATGGCTTTGTCTGTGTCTATGACTGCGCCATGCATACGCTTCTATGTGTTGGTGTGTGCTTTTTTTTTTACTTTTTGTCTATTGGTTTTCATTTTCATTTGCAGTCGACGTCTGTGGCGGCGGCGGCGGCGACGACGCCAGCTGCGACTGCGGCCGCGACGCTCCCCATCTAATGGCTGGCTGTGATCGTTTCGGCTTTCGGCCGCGGCTGCGACAGCGACAGCGACAGCGCAGCTTTGAGTGTGTTATTGGTGTTGTTGTAGCGCGTTAGTTTTCGAGGCGCGCGCGCCTGCAACGCCAGCTACGTTGGCAGCGCAGCCAGCGCAGACGTCGCTGGCTGACTGGGCTGAGACGGTTTGTGGCTGCTGCTTGCTTTCTTTCGCTCGCTTACTCCTTTCATTTCACTTTATTTCGTTCGAATGTACGCACGTTGGCCGCGGAGCAGCATCAAACAAAACAACAACCAGCCGACAACGACAACAACAACAACAACAACACACGGCGCGAAAGCGACTCTTGCCCGCTGTTTCTCTGTTTGTTGTGTGTTGTCATACGGAAGAGACACTATATCATATTTTTTTTTTCGAATTTTTTTCTGTTTTATTTATTTATTTTTTGTTGCACTATTTTTGTAATATTTGTGTTGTCATTTTTTGGTTGTTGTGCGCGTACTACGGAGTGCCCGTGCCCGTGCCCGTGTCCGTCTCCGTGCCCGTGCCCGCCCGGTTAACTGCCGTTCGTTACAGTTAGTGTTAACGGTCATCAACGGGATTTCAACTCGCTCGCTCGCGCCTTATTTGATGTGGTCTGCCTGTAATATACATAGCATATATACATATACCTACCTCTCTCTATATATAAATCGGATATGCCCATGATAATGCACATGCACATACATAGATCAGAAAGCTAAAAGTGCCTACAACTATCACTCGCTGTGTGTGTTTGAGTGTGTGTGTTAGTTAGAACAACCAATCAAATAAGAAAACAACCAGCTAACGGTCAACGGCTTAAAGTGCTCATAAACAATATATATAGATATAGATATATATATCTGTTATATCTGATTTTTTTTTTAATGTTTGTTGTATACATGTTGTTAACAGTGTTGTCCCATCACAAGTCCCTCTTCTAAGCACACACACACAGACAGACAAACACTCGTCACTCGCTACTCGCTACTCGTCACTCGTCGCTCGTCGAGCACACTTCATTAGCCATACCATCAGGATACTCCCCCCTCTCTCTCTCTCTCTGTCCCTCTCTGTGTGCGTGTGTGTGGCTTACTTTCTTCTTCTATTTTTTGTCTCGCTCACATTTCTCTCCATTCGCCTCTCATTAGCTCTTAAAAAGTGAAACACTCGCGCGTGTGTGTGTGTGTGTGTGTGTGTGTGTGTGGCTAATTGACGCATTGATTGACTGCAAATTGTGGATAAAGCTCATATGCCTGGATTGTGGTGCAAGCATGCGTCCTAGTTGGCGCTGCTTGCCAGCGGTTGCCGTTGCCAGCATGGCAACAGTTGCCCGTGTTGCCATCCGTCACCAGCTGTGCCTGCCCACCTAAGTGCAACGCTCGCAGCCGCAGGATCTGTCCAAATGAACGCCAATCAGCCGCTGAGCCTGGAGCCAGCGGTGGCTGCGGTCAATGTTGCTGCTGTCGTTGCCGAAGCGGCAGCAGCAGCGACAGCAACAGCCAGCAAAGCTGGCGAGGCCAAGCAAAATGGCCAGCATACGCACGAGGAGCAGCAGCAGCAGCTAAGAACTATCAATGGTCACGGCACCAACAGCAACAGCAACAGCAACAACATCGTTGATGACAATGTTGCTGACAAGGACGCCGGCTTGGAGGTTGATAGCAGCAACAGCAGCAGCAGCAAGCTGACCATTATCAAAACTCCGCTCAACAAGACGTTGCTCAAGAAGTGCAACAACAACAACAACAACAGCAACAGCAATGGCAATCTGCCGCATGTTGCATTCAACAACAACAACAACAACAACAACAGCAGCAGCAGCAACAACTTACGCAGCAACAACAATGCTGGCATCGGCAGCAGCAGCAACACCAACAGCGACGGCAGCAGCATCGGCGACAATGCTTTGGGCTTTGGCTGCGATTCCGGTTTTCAAAGCGGAAATAACAATGAACAAGAACAATTTATGAATGATAATCATCATCATCATCATCATCATTACCATCATCATTATCATCATCATGACGGCGACGGCGACGGCAACGGCGATAACGATAATGATAACATAAATGATGTTGCTACTGCTGTTGCTGCTGCTGGCGCCAGTGGCGACGACGACGATGTTGCAGCCACAGCAGCAGCAGCAACAGCAACAGCAAAGCCAACATGCTGCTCAACGCCCGAGCATGTTGCTGCCGATGAGCAGAAGCAGGAGCAGCAGCAGCAGCAACAGCAACTTGACTTTCATATCAAAACGCCAGCAACAGCAACGGCAGCAACAGCAACACCAGCAGCAGCAGCAGCACCAACAGGAACAATATCCTGCACAGCTGCAACACAGAATGCTTGCAGTCAAAAATGTAACAAGTGCAACTCCCACAACAACAACAACAGCAACAACAACAACAATAATAACAATAACAACAACAACAACAACATCCATTACAACAACTATAATAATTATTATAAGAAAAAATCTCGTATGCCGCCCATTTGCCGTTAGTATTTTTTTGACTACGCTCTGTTTTCACATAACATAAACTCGTTATTATCATAATACCCTGTATTATCAGTTACTTCCCCAAGAGCCACTGCACTCACACACCCACCCCGAACACTCACACACACACACACACACACCAAAACACACTGCGTAAAAATATCCCTACAAAATAATCGTCCCAAAAACTAAAATCTACCCAAATTTTGGAAATAGTGACAAAAATACCGCAAAAATACCATCAAATTACCGCAAATATACCGCAAATACCGCAAAAATACCGACAAAAATACTAAAAATTCAAATTATTAAAAAATCGAATTGGCAACCCCCACTCCCACCCCCTCTTGCGTTCATCGCCACGATCACGACCATGATCGTGTTGATGAACGTAAAATACCCTGTAATTTGTTTTTTTTTTTTTTTTGCTTTTAATGCCACAGGCTCTGCCGCCATGTGGCAAGTGGGGCACCCAGAACTGACAGCCACTAAATGCTTACCTCGAGTACAAACACAACAACAAAAACAAAAACAACAACAGCAACAACAACAACAACAGCAACAAGAGCTGCAACAATTTTAAGAAATCAACCGAAATCAAAATCAAAACCAAAACCAAAACATAAACAAAAAAAAAAACAATTTCAACACAATCGGCATTCAAAATTTTTACGTATTCTCTTACGTTCCAAATTCAAGAATCGAATCGGCAACAACAAAATTATGACATCCATAGGTAAATTTGCTCTGCCCAGGGCTAAAACTGTCCAAACTACCCGCCTAAGCATTTAGATATGTAGTCAACCTCCACTAATACCACTAATATAGATATCGTAGCACTCTCCGTTCTATCCAATCAACCAAATTCATTCCTAACCTCACTAACAGAAACTGCAACAGCAACAACAACAACAACATCATCATCAACAACATCATTAACACCAACAACAACAACAGTCCCTCCCTCTCTGTGTATATAGAAAATATTCCCTATGGTTGCACATATTTTCCATAGTATTTAACTCGATGATTTATAGCATGATTCTCGTGCACTGAAAAAAATGATGCGAGACTTGGCATCAGATTTGATTTATGATTCCATTAGATATAGTAACCCATTGCTCCCATTGCAGTTCTATTCAATCATTGTTATCGATAAATTAATCGATAAATTCTATTTTTTCTTGGACTTAGTTGTAGTCTTAAGCTATGTACACATATTTGAATATACGTGCTTTGCCTATCGATAAATAGACCAATAATCGTGTAAGTCGACCGATAAATTAATCGATAACGTCTATTTTATGGTTTGAGGCTGATTGATATATTTAAATAAATGAATACATATATAAGCAATATATATACTGAGTATATACAATTAATTGCCTATCGATAAATTGATCGATAACGGGATATTAACCGAGCGTTAAGTTAATCGCTGCAGTCGATTAGTTCTTGATGACAGTTTATAGACTCTTCAGTCTTTACAGACATATATAGGGAATATATATATATTTTTGAGTCTGCCATTATTGACATATCGATTAATGTATCGATAAGTAAACATAAGGCTATGACTCACCATATACTTATATCATAGACATTTATAAGAGAGAGAGAGAGCACATATCAGAGTTGGGCATTTAAATTATAGAGTAGACTTTGTTATTAATATCAATCGATAATCACTAATCGATAGCCAACTTGAGCTTAAAATCAATTTAATCTCGCTAGTTTCTTACATATCCATTTGACTGCCGATAATTGCTGATCAAAAGTAGAATATTCACCATGTTTAACAAGCTTTATAATTTTTCAGATTTATCGATAAATGGTTTTGCAGTTTTTTGTGTGCTAAACCATCAATACACGTCTTGCAGCTACTGATATACATATAGCTCTTATATACATATATATATATATATATATATATATATATATATATATATATATATATATATAGGCAGCTGGTCTCTTCTTAATATCGGCAATATCGAAATTGATCCACGCAACCTGCTGACATTTTCGAAAAAATCTCGAATGGAGTCGAAGTCAAAAAGATTTTCCCATTTTCTGAAGTATTTTTTTGGGTTTTGTTTCGCCTCGAAGGGAGCTCAGCGAGCGGCTGCAATTGCAGTTGAAGTTCTCGAAACGCTTTTGCCCATCGAGTGCTTCCAGTTCGATTCTCATTATTTCTGACTCTCATACAGGTGCGTAAGCAGCAACTCTGTGTGTGTGTGTGTGTGTGGGTGTTTTAGTGGCTGCTGTTCCTACCACGCGCCGCACACACAGACACGGCCGCACGCAGACAGCTACGCATGGGCTTTATTGTTTAGAATAATCTTGCGCTTGATAATGAAAATAGGTCAAATTTTAAAAATACACACACAAACGCGACATTGCGACGTCGCTGTCGACGGCGCTGCTGCCGTCGCCGCCGTCGCCGCCACCGTCGCTGATCGTGGCATGCGTGTAGATACGACATTAGATAGATACACAAACACACACACACACACAGACGCACGCACACATGCAGAGAGCGAGCCATGGGCCAACGCACCGCGTTCACTAATTGAGCCAGAGCGAGAGCGCGCATCCAAGCGCTGCGTGTGCGAGCGAGAGAGCTTGCGCCTAGAATTTTCAATGCGATCGAAAGTTCAGCTGTTGCTGCTGCCTCCACTTGCGACCCCCTACCCCAGTACCCAAGCATTAGACAGCTCTCTCCTTCTCTCTCTCTCTCTCTCTCTCTCTCTCTCTCTCTGCTTCTGCTTGAACTTCTAGCTTGCAACAGATTGCAACACAAGCGCTTATCTGGCCGCTGATAGCGTGCCCCTTGGGCTGCCTCGCTCCCTCGCGCACCAGCCCCTCCGCCTCTATCTCTGTCGCTGCCTCTGTCGATATTTAGTTTTGACCCATTTCGCGCTACGTTTTATGACTTTTTTCGTTGTTTCTTTGAAGCCACGCAGCTAATTAGACAAGCTGAAGCGATCGCACCTTCTGCCCGTCCCGCCGCCCCGCCGCCCGCCGCCCGCTGCCAACCAGTTCGAACGCTTTTTGGTGGGGAAGTAAATGCAAATTTTGTTTTGACCATTTGGCAATAACTTCCGCAAAATTCGATACGAAGCTGAAGAAAACCGAAACAAAACAAACAAAAAACTGCTCTTAGCTGATATATGATTTTATGCATGCCGTCGAGACAGTGATTCACCTGGTCAAGTCGGCCCGAGCCCAGGCCAAAAGTTATGGCCGAGCCGAGAGCCAAGCGCAGCATAGCGGCTATTATGAATAGCTAATGGCTAAGACTGTATGGCTAACCATATAATCATATTTCGCTTCCATTTCACTGATATATGTTATACATGTGATATAATTGTGATAGGGAATCGTCCTTGTGGACTGTGCCTTGAGGACTATCTTTTCATATGCTAATAATGATGGGAATATGATGATGGGGATGGGTGATATATGGTATATGGTATATGATGTATTAAGTATGATGTATGATGTATGATATATGATGTATGATGTATGATATATTATATATAATATATAATAGAGGATGGATGATAGATAATAGATGATAGATGATATATAATATATGATATATGATATGTGATATGTGATATATGATATATGATATATGATATATGATATATGATATATGATATATGATATATGATATATGATATATGATATATGATATATGATATATGATATATGATATATGATATATGATATATGATATGTGATATGATATATATATGTGATATGTGATATAATATAGATATTAGATGATGATATAAGATAGATATTCCATGATATATGATCTATGATCTATGATCTATGATCTATGATCTATGATCTAAAATAGATATTCCATGATATATGATCTACGATGTATGATCTATGATCTATGATGTATGATATATGATATATGATATATGATATATGATATATAATATATAATATATGATATGTGATATGTGATATATGATATATGATATATGATATATAATATATAATATACAATATATAATATATGATATGTGATATGTGATATATGATATATGATATATAATGTATAATATATGATATATGATATATGATATATGATATATGATATATGATATATGATATATGATATATGATATATGATATATGATATATGATATATGATATATGATATATGATATATGATATATGATATATGATATATGATATGTGATATGATCTATATATGATATGTGATATAATATAGATATTAGATGATGATATAAAATAGATATTACATGATATATGATCTATGATCTATGATCTATGATCTATGATCTATGATCTATGGTCTATGATCTATGCTCTATGATATATTATATATGATCTAAAATAGATATTCCATGATATATGATCTACGATGTATGATCTATGATCTATGATCTATGATCTATGATATATGATATATATGATGTTCTATATTATGCATTATATATTATATGATATACGCTGTATATATACTTACGATCGTAAACATATGCATATATCGTTATATGATAATATCAGAATATCATTCTGGAATACTCTTAAAATATTACTTAATATTGGAAACTTCAAGATTTCATAAAATACCATAATATTGTTATAATCCTATTATATCTTTTGCAAATAATTTTTCCGATCTTCCTTTGGATCCGGCCGTTTCGGCTTTATCAGTTCTGCCCGTTAGACCTATGAAGCCGTGATACCCCAATCGCCGGGCAGTGTATATTCCACAAGTTATTTAAATGAAAATCTGAAATTCTAAACGCCAAATCAAGTTTGACAAGTTAACACCCATGCGAAACGATTTCGGCTTCAGCATGAGACAAAGTCACGGCCATGGGAAACGTAGCAACGGCATCTCCCAGACCGGAGGCTGAAGAAGCTGAGAATGCAAGCATATTTTAGCCAGGTAGTGCCTTGGTTCTGCAATAGAGCCAGAGCTTGAGACTGGCAAGTGAGAGTGTTGCCATCGGGCATGACCGACTGCCTAATACTGGCTTACTCGCTCTACAAACAGTTGACTCCATTTGAATATCAATAACTTGGACTTTGTCAACTTACTAGACTTTAAAAAGAAACTCTGGAACATGTAAGAGATATATGTAATTTTGTAGAAGACCTTTAGAGCTATATATATGTATATATATATATATATATATATATATATATATATACAGGTAACACATTCGAGACCTCTTAAAGTGAGAAATATATAGCTTCTTTCTGCTCTAAGGTGTATATTACATAGAGAATCTAAAGACTCTATATATAAAATGAGTTCCCAGCAATATTTGTATCTAGTATCTTTATCTTGTATCTATTTCTTACGTTTGTATCTTGTTTTTGAGTGTATTGAAGCCATCAGCTCTAGGTGAAAATTCTTAACAATGCGCTTAACTCACTGTCTCTCTCTCTCTCTTTCTATCTCTATAAAATATATATATACTATAAAAATATTTCTATTCGTAATATCATCATAATGAAGATGCCTTAGCTAGCTGTTGTTATCTTCAGCTTGATATTTATCGATAATTAGTTATGAAAAGATCTCGATCAAGTATACCTTCAGCCTAATGCCATTGGGACTCCAAATTGTAAAATTTATCTAATTTGCGCTGAGTCCACTAAATACATAGCTCTAGTAAAGCTAAGTGGAATATTGAATAGATTTTATGGAAATGGGAAAAGTTTCTGCTCTTGGTAAGACTTGGTAAGCCTTCAGTTCTAGTTCGAGCGGACTGACAGCTGGGCTCATCAATCATATATACGAGTGCTTTATGGGACCGACTGCTTTCTGCCTGCTCTAAATGAATGTTCCTTTAAGCCCAGACTTCCCATTAAATTCGGAATTCAATTCTGCGCAGTTTTTGGTAAATTATATAGGCGATTTGACATCTTAAAGAATCGTTTACTGGAATCATTGAAATGACAAATTTTCCGGGATGTGGTCTCAAAGGATTATAGTCTGAGAAACTCCTGTGGGAACTCATAAGTTCATGTCTAAGTCCAGGCATCGGTCCTGGGATAAGTACTGCCATAAGTCCTCGTATAAAACTTCCTATCAGAGCGATCTCTACAATATTTCTCCAGTCCTGGGATAAGTCCTACCATAAGTCCTGCCATAAGTCCTGCCATAAGTCCTGCCATAAGTCCTGCCATAAGTCCTTGTATAAAACTTCCCATCAGAGCGATCTCTACAATATTTCTCCAGTCCTGGCATAAGTCCTGCCATAATTCCTAGCATAAATCCTGGCATACATCCTGCCATAAGTCCTGGCATAAGTCCTGGCATAAGCCCTTGTATAAGTCCTTGTATAAAACTTCCCATCAGAGCGATCTCTACAACATTTCTCCAGTCCTGGCATAAGTCCTGCCATAAGTCCTAGCATAAGTCCTGCCATAAGTCCTGCCATTAGTCCTGGGATAAGTCCTGGCATAAGTCCTGGCATAAGTCCTTGTATATAACTTCCCATTAAAGCAATCTCTACAACATTTCTCCAGTCTTGGCATAAGTCCTGGGATGAGTCCTGCCATAAGTCCTGGCATAAGTCCTGGCATAAGCCCTTGTATAAGTCCTTGTATAAAACTTCCCATCAGAGCGATCTCTACAATATTTCTCGAGATATCAATGAATCAAGCATTGCAAGGATCCTTCCCTTTGTACCACCTTGGGAATGGAACCGACTTGCATCGGATGTATTCATAGGCCTCAACTTGGCGCCATGCTTAGCTATAGACTATATGATAACTTATATTAATTTCTGTCTCTAACCCACTCTCTCTCTCTCTGTCTCTTTCTCTGACACATTGTCTATCTCTCTCCACGCTGCGCAGGAATTATGACACTGAGCCGTGGCCCGTACAGCGAGCTCGATAAAATGAGCCTTTTTCAAGACCTCAAACTCAAGCGACGCAAAATCGACTCAAGATGCAGCAGTGACGGCGAATCCATAGCGGACACATCCACCTCGTCGCCGGATCTATTGGCGCCGATGTCGCCGAAGCTCTGCGACAGCGGCACGACGCCAGCGCTGCCGTCGCTGCCGACGCTGCCGGCGCTGCCAGCGGTGACGGTGACGGTGACCACAGCGGCATCCACATCGGCGGCAGCAGCCGCCACCTCATCATCATCAGCGACATCATCAATGGCAGCCAGCTGCCCGACCAGCAGCAGCAGCAGCAGCACCATAACCATAACCGCGACGGCGGCAGCCAAGGCAGCGGCCGCCGCAGCGGCAGCAGCAGCGGTGGCAGCAACAGTTGCTGCTGCTGCGAGCGCAGGATCGACCGGCGGATCCAAGCATCAACAGACTGAAATCAACTCATCCAGCAATGCGATCACAGCGGCGGCTGCCTCGACCGTTATGTCGCCACCGCCGCCAGCGGCGACGCCGCCCCTAGCCCTGGACAGCGGCGCGGGCAGCGGCGGGGGCGTGACGGGCGTTGAGGCCCTGTCGCTGGCGCTGAGCGCACGCGGCACGCCGACGCCGCCGCATAACAATGGCGGCGCCTCCAGCTCGAGCAATGGCAGCAGTCGCCTGGCCTCGCCCGACTCGCTCGAGGAGAAGCCGTCGACGACGACGGGCGGCCGCAGCAGCGCCACGCCCACCAACGGTCTGCTGGCGACCAGCAGCAGCAACAGCAACAGCAACAGCAACAACAACAAGATCAGCAGCAACCTGAGCGTGATACGCTCCGTCAAGGAGGAGCGCATCCTGGCCTCGCCCACCAAGATGCTCGCCTACCACCAGCAGCAGCAGCAGCAGCAGCAACAGCAGCAGCAGCGGGAGCGCGAGAGGGAACGGGAGAGGGAGCGGGAGCGGGAGCGGGATCTGAAGGCAGCCACGGGTCATGTCACAGTGCTGGTCACGCCCTCGCGCATCAAGGCGGAGCCGCCGCCGCCCGCCTCGCCCTCCTCCACCACGCAGCGAGATCGGGAAAGGGAACGGGACAGAGAACGCGAAAGGGAACGGGAGCGGGATCGGGATCGGGAGCTGGGCAGCTCCAGCTCCATCAGCTCCTCGCAGCACATTAGTCGCGCCAGTCCGCCGATGGGCCAGCACCACGCGCTCGCCTACGGCCATCCGCACGCCCACGCCCAGCTGGGCGGCCACGGGCATGCCGGCCTGGCGCCCGCCTCCATCGTGCAGACGCACCACCTGCACCAGCAGCTGACGCAGCCGCTGACGCTGCGCAAGAACAGTCCGCCGCAGGAGCTGCAGCTGCCGCAGCTCGCCATGCAGTCGATGCAGCAGCTCACCCAGCAGCAATTGCATCTGCACCATCTACTTGGCCAGCAACAGCAGCAGCAGCAACAGCAACAGCAGCAGCAGCAACAGTCGCCGCAGCACCTGCAGCAGCACTCGCCGCACGCGCTGATACGCGTCAAGAAGGAGCCCAATACGGGTGGCGGCTCTGGCGGCGGGCAGGTGCAGCGGCACCTCTCGCCACATCACCACCAGCAGCACCAACACCAGCAGCAGCAGCAGCAGCAGCAACAACACCAGCAGCAACAGCAGCAGCAGCAACAGTCGCTGATGCACTCAGCCTCGCTGCAGTCGCTGCGGCATCCGAGTCGCGACGCCGCCATCTTGTTTCGCGTCAAGAGCGAGGTGCAGCAGCAGGTGGCGGTGGCTGCGGCCGCCGCGTCGAGCGGACTGCCGCATCTGATGCAGCCGACTGCGGCGGCAGCAGCGGCCGCCGCGGCAGCGGCCCAGCGCATGGTCTGCTTCAGCAATGCGCGGATCAACGGCGTCAAGCCGGAGGTGATTGGCGGCCCGCTCTGCCCGTCGCCGCATCCCTCGTCCTCGTCGTCCTCGTCGCAGCTGTCGCCGCAGACGCCCTCGCAGACGCCGCCGCGCGGCACGCCCACCGTCATCATGGGCGAGAGCTGCGGCGTGCGCACCATGGTCTGGGGCTACGAGCCGCCGCCGCCCACAGCGGGGCAGCAGCAGCAGCAGCAACAGCAGCAGCAGCAGCAGCAGCAGCAACACCAACAGCAACAACACCAACACCAGCAACAACAACAGCAGCAGCAGCAGCAGCAACAACAGCAGCAGCAGCAACACCAGCAGCAGCAACAGCAGCAGCAGCAACAGCAGCAACAGCAACAGCAGCAACATTGCCTGCAAACAGCCTCCTCGCCATCGACGGGGTCCATTACGCCCAGCCATACGCCCGGTCCGCCGGCCGTGGGTCCGCAGAACAACGAGGAGGCGGCCCAGCTGCTGCTCTCGCTCGGACAGACGCGCATCCAGGATATCCGTCCGCGTCCGCACCAATTCCGCACGCCGCACGCCCTCAACATGGAGCGCCTGTGGGCAGGGGACTACTCGCAGCTGCCGCCGGGCCAGCTGCAGGCGCTGAATCTGAGCGCCCAGCAGCAGTGGGGCAGCTCCAATTCCAATTCCAACTCCAGCGGCAGCGGGCGCTCCCTTGAGGCGCCCCACGAGCCGACGGACGAGGATGACCAGCCGCTGGTCTGCATGATCTGCGAGGACAAGGCCACCGGGCTGCACTACGGCATCATCACCTGCGAGGGGTAAGTCGAAGAAAGCCAGGACGAAAGCTCACTTGACCTTATCTCTCCCCCCTCTCTCTCTCTCTCTCTCCCTCTTGCAGATGCAAAGGCTTCTTCAAGCGCACCGTGCAGAACAGAAGGGTCTACACGTGCGTCGCCGATGGCACCTGCGAGATAACCAAAGCACAGCGCAACCGTTGTCAGTATTGTCGATTTAAGAAATGCATTGAGCAGGGCATGGTGCTGCAAGGTCAGTATGAGAACCAATCTAACACCAACTATGAGATCCCTTGAGCAGTGCCCGGAAAGTCAAGGAAAACTGCTTTAGGCGGCAGTGCCTGACTTAGAAACACCCTGAGTCCGGCTCAAAGCTGAGCGGAGTTATTATACCCTGAACCCATTGAAAACGGGAAATCAGGAAATTTTGTGAAAATGGATGTAACAGGCAGAAGGAGACGTGGCAGACCCCATCAAGTATATATAATCTTGATCAGCTCGATGAGCTGAGCTGATATAGGCCCTGTCCGTCTGTCCGTCCGTTCGTCCGTCCGTCCGTCTGTGTGAAGGCGGCGATCTGGTTAACCACAGAAGCTAGACATATACTCGTGAATACCATACGCAGTACGAGTTTTTTTTTTTTAATTCGATAACTCTTCCCGTTCTCTTTTATCGATAAATTTCGATAACTTTTCTTTCCTTTTGCGTACCGTAGGAGCTAGAGACTTGATATTCACTGTAATGATCCGTGTAATGAATACAAACATTTTGTAATTTTTAGATTTTGAATGCCACGCCCCCTTCGCCCTAAATTTGCAAAACACGTATTTCAAATGCTAGAGACTTGTGCTTCGGCACATACACACATATGAATAACATAATCACACCCTGAAAGTTTGATTAAGAAAGTCCTTCCAGAAAAAAAGTTATTAAACATTTAATGTCCCATAACATAGGCGTCTTGCAGTCCAAGCGCAGGCGCTACGTCAACTGCGCAGTTGGCAGAGTGTGTGTGTGTTGCTTGTGATGTACATATAAAGTAAACAGAACTCGCGGAATAGCGGTTCTTCGCTGGGCTCAGGGTATCCCCTAGTCGAGCACTCCCGACTAGAGTTTGAGTTAGAGGTTGGCCTTGTAGTGGCGATTGAAGCTCTCCAGCATCCACTCGAACAGGGCATCTACAGCGTCGGCGGGCGGGTATGCGCAGCTGTAGCCCTCGGTGTCCGTCCACGTGACCATGGGCAGCGCTGCATCCGGACACGGGCCAATCTGACAGTCCAGTCTCAGTCTCAGTGCCTTCTCTAACATAAAAATGCCAAAAATATTTAAAATATTTTGGATAAATTTATAGAATCTTTCGACTAGCCCAGTTACCCACAGAAAAGCTTTAAATTGTCTCAGAAAATTGCTGGAAAATGGAAAATTCCCTATGAAAGGACACTTATCCTTTCAATATTTATGCATAATTAGCCTCATATGTCCAGCCTCATAAGTCCATCAACTTTTATGAGTCAGTGTCTGCGTGCAAATCTAATTTTGTGCTTATATTTCTCCACTCGATCCGTGGTAGCCGTGCGGGAGGATCGCATGCCGGGCGGACGTAACAGCGGCGCCGTCTACAATCTGTACAAGGTGAAGTACAAGAAGCACAAGAAGACAAACCAGAAGCAGCAGCAACAGCAGCAGCAGCAACAGCAGCAGCAACAGCAGCAGCAGCAACAGCAGCAGCAGCAGCAGCAACAGTTGCTGTCGCCCATACACCATCATCATGCTGCTGGCGGGCATGGCCATCCGGCGCAGTTGTCGCCGCACCATTTGCTGTCGCCGCAGCAGCAGCAGTTGGCGGCCGCTGTTGCCGCCGCAGCGCAACATCAGCACCAGCAGTCGAAGCTGTTCCTGGGCCCCGTGCTGAAGACGGAGCACTTGCAGCCGCCGCCCATGCACAGTCCGGCACAGCAGCAACATCAGCAGCAACAGCAACAGCAACAGTCGTCGCCGCACTTGTCGCTATCCTCCCCGCATCACGTGCCGCAGCCGCCGAATGTGACACAGCAGCAACACCACAACCATCACCAGCAGCAACAGCAGCAGCAGCAGCAACAACAACAGCAACAACAGCAGCAACAACAGCAGCAACAGCAGCAGCAGCAGCAACAGCAGGCGTCGCTGCCGGCGCATCTGATGAATGGCACCATATTGAAGACGGCGCTGACCAATCCCAGCGAGATCGTGCATCTGCGGCACCGGCTCGACTCGGCCGTCAGCTCGTCGAAGGACAGACAGATCTCTTATGAGCACGCGGTGTCCATGATCCAGACGCTGATCGACTGCGATGCCATGGAGGACATTGCCACGCTGCCGCACTTCAGCGAGTTCCTCGAGGACAAGTCGGAGATCAGCGAGAAGCTGTGCAACATCGGCGACTCGATCGTCCACAAGCTGGTGTCCTGGACCAAGAAGCTGCCCTTCTACCTGGAGATCCCAGTCGAGATCCACACGAAGCTGCTCACCGACAAGTGGCACGAGATACTCATACTGACCACGGCCGCCTACCAGGCGCTGCACGGCAAGCGCTCGTCGAGCGCCGCCCCGAGCCCCAACAACCACAGCAGCAACAGGCACGGCTCCCCGGCGCCAACATCCACGCCCACAGCCAGCCAGCTGCCGATGCCGTTGCACAAGGACGACCCGGAGTTTGTCAGCGAGGTGAACTCGCACCTGAGCACGCTGCAGACCTGCCTCACCACGCTGATGGGCCAGCCGATTGCCATGGAGCAGCTCAAGCTGGACGTGGGCCACATGGTGGACAAGATGACGCAGATCACGATCATGTTCCGGCGCATCAAGCTCAAGATGGAGGAGTACGTCTGCCTCAAGGTCTACATATTGCTGAACAAAGGTACGTCCGCGACCTAGTGACCTGCCGACCCTGTGTTCATGTTGTCCCCTTTCTAACTTTTAGCAGAAGTGGAACTGGAGAGCATCCAGGAGCGATATATCCAGGTGCTGCGCTCCTATCTCCAGAGCTCATCGCCCCAGAATCCACAGGCGCGGCTCAGCGAGCTGCTCTCCCACATACCCGAGGTGAGTCTCCCCTTCGCTGCCTTTCAGCCAGTCCCGCCTAATCCTCGTCTAATCCCCTCCAGATTCAAGCGGCGGCCAGCTTGTTGCTGGAGAGCAAAATGTTTTACGTGCCCTTCGTGCTCAACTCGGCGAGCATAAGGTAGCAAATGCTTGAGCATGGCCTGCTGCCCGCCAGCAATCATCAGCCGGCGCCGTCGAAGCGCCAACAGCAACACGAGCAACATCTAACAACAACAGCAACAACAACAACCCCAGCAACATTAGCCACACGTCGCAGATCCCGGCCACAACAGCAGCAGCAGCAGCAGCAGCAGCAACAGTTGCAGGCGCAGGTTGCCTTGTTGCTGGATCTGCCCAAGATCAAAATTGAAATTGGCGCTACGGAGCCGCCGCCGCTACAGCAGCAGCAGCAGCAACAGTTGCCGCTGTCGCTGACAGCAATTAATAACAATGCCTCCTCGTCCATACTGAAGACTTCGCTGCTGAGCGGCGCAGCGGCCACGTTGGCGACGCTCACAGCAGCTGCTGATCAAATAGCGCGCAGCAGCAGCAACAGCAGCAGTAGCAGCAGCAACAGCAACAGCAACAACAGCAACAGCAAGGCGGCAGCAAACAGCAGCAACAGATTAGAAGAGAGCAAAAGACTTGAACATCAACAACATCAGCAACAACAACAGCAACAACAACAACAACAGTATACATCAATTCTACAATCGGCCTTAATGTCACAACGTCCAGCAACAGCAACAGCAGCAGCAACAGCAGCCGCAACAGCAACACGAACATCAACGCCGCCGCCAGCTCATGTGCTGAAAACGGCGGTGACATTGGCTAGCCTAAGTGAAATAGCCACTGCTCAACAGCAACAGCAGCAGCAGCAGTTGCTCGCATTGCAGCAGCAGCAGCAACAACAGCAACAGCAACAGCAACTTATACTGCCCCGTAGGATAATCAACTTAAACAGCAACACTGCCGCGAGCCCAGGAGCAATAACAATCACTACCAAGCCGCTGCTGCGACAACGCAATGGCAGCTCCAGCAACAACAGCAACAGCAACAGCAGCTGCCACAGCAGCAGCAGCAGTTCAAGTCAGGCGGCAAATGGTAAGCAACAATATTTGTGAGCAATACACGCAGCTAATTTTGACATACCAATTGCCAGCAGCTGCAACAACAAGAACAACAGCAGCAGCAACAGCAGCAGCAGCAGCCGCAACAACAACAGCAACCACAATACTGCCCAACGGCAACTGTTGCCGGCAGCAGGCAACTGTTGCCAGCACTGCCACAATACACACACAAACCGATGAGCAGCTGTTGCTGTCCGCTGCCACGCCCACGTCACTAACAATGCGCCCAGCAACAATGCAACAAAGGACTGCCGTGTCGACGACGACGACGACGACACAAACACAAACACAAACACAACACCCACAACAACAACAACAACAACAACAAACAACATCATCCACAGCACCACACAACAACAACAACAACAATAATATGAATAATCATAATTTTAATAATAACAATATAAATAATTATACTGCCGCTGCTGCCACGCCCATGCGCCCGCCTACGCGCACGCCCGTGACCTCAGCTTCTGTTACTGTAGTTGTGTTCAAAACAATGTTACCTGATGACTGAATTATTTTAGAATAGTACACTTAAAGCATGTTTTTTATTATCGATTACCGATTACCAATTACCACTTTAATATCGATTACCGATTACCGATTACCAATTACCATTTACCGATTACCAATTACCAACTATTAAGCTTCAATTATCGATTCTCGATGCTCGACTCTCGTTTATCGATTCTCGATCATTGATTATTATTATGATTATCATTATCATTATCATTATTATTACTACATACATAATGTAGAGCATATTGTATTTTCATCTAATTTTTAATTTTCGCCCTAATTGTTGGAGATCTTAAAAGCCAAAACCTAACCTTACATAAAAACAAAACAGAAAACAAAAATAGAAAAAAAATGAAGGAAAAATGAAAGGAAATGAACTCAAGCACTAAACCAGGCGAACCAACCCATCCTGTTGCCCCAGCCCAACCCTAATGTATTCAAAAGACTGCGGACCGAAAATGAAACGAAACGAAATGGAACAGAACGAAACGAAACGAAACGAAACGAAACGGAATATAACAGGCAGACCAATGAAATGAAATAGAATATCCCTGAAATGAACGTACAGAACACAAGACTGCAGAGAATAGAGAGGAGAAACACTTGAATGGAACGCTGACACACAACAAGACTGCCAACATATGTGAAACATAATGGAATGGAACACTTTTTCTGTTCGACAGTCCAAGACGAACTGAACACTGTTGACTGTTGAAACGGAACGAAATGGCATGAAACGAAATGTATTGAAACGAAGTGGAATGGAACAGTTTGGTTTGGTCTAGTTTTGGCTAAAAAAATAATAATAATAAATAGATTTTTGTTTTGTGTTGTTCTTATTCGGTTTTAGAACTGAATTCTGTGCTTTTTTACGGCATTACGAACGCGTGTGTGTGTGTGTGTGCGTGTGTGAGTGAGTGTGTGTGACTTTTTAAACTAAATAAATTATGCTTTTACTATATATACATATATACATTATTTAAAATATATATATATACACACGAACGAGCACACACACACACACACACACACATATATATATATATATATATAATTATAAAACTTTTTTTTTATGCAAAATTTTAGAGAGCAAAAAATTGCAAAAATAAGAAAATCTTAATTTAAGTGTTAACATTTATTCATATGAAAGTTGATTTAAGATCAGTTAAGATTGAGCTAATCAATAATAGTTGACTATAGCCACACACACACACAACCACACCTACACACACACACAGACACAAAGATACACACCCATATAATGTCTACAGCTATAAGAATACATTGTTTTTTTTTATATACTATATATATATATATATATATATATATATATATATATATATATATATATATGTATATATATATATTTATATATATATAATGCAAATCACATAAGGTATATACACACATATATATATACATATAGCAACTAAAGTCGTATTTAGCTAGTTTTTACTGTCCCTGGTTTTTAAGTACTTTTTGTAGAGAAATTCACACACACATATATACACAAATCCACACACACACACACATATATATATATATATATATATATGTATATATATATATATATATATACACGGGCTGCGCTGCGTGTAACGGGCTTGGGCTAAGGGTGAGCGTGTTGTGGGAGTGTCGAGGGGCGTTTGGCTACGCTTATCGATAAACGATAACATGGCGAAAGCTAAAGCAAGCTTCTACTTTAAATTATTTAAATGGCATATTATGTAACGTTAGTTTAATCAACTACACACACACACACACACACACACACACAGATACACACACAAACACACACACACACCCATACATCTAAGCCTAAGCTAATCTAATATAATATTAATTAAATAATTGAGACGATGATGATGAGAAATGTGTGCATACAAAGGTTATACAACTGTTTATTATTATTTTAATTTTTTTTTTTTTTTTTTTTTGTATGTTTGTATGTATCTGTCTTGACCAAGAGAAAGAGAAGGAAAAACAAAAGTCTAATTCTAATTATTCATTTACTTCTACTATTTTTTTTGTATTCATTATTATTATGTATGTATATACCTATATAGTATATACATATGCATACTAAACATAATTATCGCATAGTACATACAAATAACTATTCATATGCATATATATATGTATGTATGTATGTATATACATATATATATATATATATATATTATATATGGCGAATGCGTCGTCGTCGTAATCAAAAACAAAAAAAAAACACAAAAAAAAATAAGAAAACATAAAAACTGAGAGAATGAAAACAAACAAAAGGAAAAACTGCCTGAGTTCGGGCTATCGATCGATGCCGTTTGTTATCGATATCGATGTCGCACTATCGTTTATTGTAAATGTATTAATTTTGTTGATTTTTTTGCTGTCTGTATACATTTTTTTTAACAACATTTTTAATAAATGTAATTCTTAAATAATTTCCTTTTTCGTTTCTCTTCCGTTCGTAGCTCTTGCAGTCCCCAAGCTTTTATTTTGATTTTTTCTAGCAACTCGAAAACACGCTGGCCGACGAAACCAAATAGTTGGCAATCTCAAGTATTCAAATGATATTCCTCACTCGAATTGTCCTCGAGGCGCTTGAACTGAACATTTCAACGAGTTCCAAAAAGCGTTGCATACTTTTAGGGGCTCGCGAAGGGAGCCGCTCTCCAGCTGAAGGCGTGGAGAGTAAACGTGAAATGTGTAGAGATTGCTGTTCAGCGTGCACAGGCAGAGCAATTGGCATTCAAACTGAAAGTAAACTTAGCAAAAAATGCAGCTTTGCCTTGAGAAATTCCAAAGAAAAGCTTAGAACAAGATTTGACAAATCTTCAAAGCCTCACGAGATGAGTTTGCATAGGAAATGTTTGAATGTTAACGTCCTGAGCAACTACTAAAACAGGTTATGCCGCAGTCTAACAATTACTACATTCTCGACTATATATCTCTCGCTAGTTAAAGAGCTTATATTGAAAAGCAGTTCTTCTTTACTCCCATAGATACTTTCAAGAGACTTCAGTTGCCAGGACAGCTAAAAGTTATAAATTTTGTAAAATTACAAAAAATCACAGAAAATACTCCCAGCTTTAAACCAAGCCCAAAAAAAAAAAAAAACAACAAAACACAGAAAACAACAAAAAAACAATTCCTAACGCCTTCCACATAAACAAAGCAAATGCGCTCTCTCGCTCGCACATACAATGCACACACACAGACACACACACACATAGATACGGAGAATATACAAGTTAAAGAAAATGAAAAAATGAATAAAGTAGCTAAGAGAAATGTAATTACGTTTAAAGCAAGAGTCTGACATCAAATTGCCTTCAAGAGACAAAAACCAAAAGAAAACGAAAACGAAAATGAAAATGAAAATGAAAAAGAAAGAAAAAGAAAAGATTTTCCTTTCAGTTTTGTTTTTTCGCAGCAGCAAATACATAAGATATAACTGTACATGTATTGTATGTATTAATGAAATATATATAAAATACGATTACGAATACGAATAATTCAATAAAGGAAAAGTATAGTCAACATATATATATATACGTATATATAGTAAAAGTAGTGAAAGAGCAGATGATAATGATAATGATGATGATGATGAGGATACCATATTTTTGCACTGTGTGTTAACAGATAAGTGTTAGGCCATAAATTCTCATTTTATTGCAATGCATTTGAGCTAGAGCCCCCCACTTCCTCCATCATTCCCATTCGTTCAGTTATATATATATATATATATATATATATAGATATATAGATATAGAGAGGAGTAGACATTCGACAGGCGAACCGCATCCATGAGAAGAACCTCCCAGCATTAGGCCAGGCCACTTTTGTAGACTAGCGAGTACATTTCTTCAATATGCTCTTATGTCTTTGTAAATAACGAGTAGCGAGTAACGAGTAGCGAGTAGCGAGTAACGAGTAACGAGTAACGAGTACCATTTATGCAACACACGCACTAGATATACTGTTAGCAGAGAGTGAAGTAAAGCAAAACACTTTGCTTTTGCCCCGATTAGCTAGCTAATTTTTAAAAACACATTCACAAGAGTTGACACACACACACACACACTCTCACACTCACACACACACACACACACAGATATAGAGACACGTAGAAGATCCTAAGTAGTATTCACTCAGACCACAGGCAGCACTCGCTATGCATGACTTAAACGATATACGAAGCAAAACACTTGAAGCACATATGTTTCAGAAATGCTCAAAGAGAAGAATCTTAAATATATATATACATATATATATATATATATATATATATATATATATATATATATATATATATATATATATATATATATATATATATATATATATATATATATATATATATATATATATATATATATATATTTATGAATATATATAAAATCTAAAAAAAAAATGCAGCATAGAGCGCGTGTTATGTGTATGCCATCTGCAAGGGGAGTACAGACTTTGAATGGTGCTTAACTCGATCAAGAAACCCCTACAACATAATCGATAACGATAACCGATAAACACAACAACTCAAAACAAATGGGACTGATGCAATAAAAGCTAATAAAACTTACACAAACAGACACACATACACAATAATATATATATATATATATATATATATATATATATATATATATATATATATTATATATATCTGGCATTTTTTCAACACACAAAAAGTGAAAATAATATATATATAAAAAAATCAAGGTAGATCCTGACAAAACCCAAAAAAAAAAAAAAAAAAAAAATATATATATATATATATATATATATATATATATATATATATATATATATATATATATAAGGATAAAGAAAACGTCGTCCTGCTAACAGTGCAGGAAAATGCCATTGTTACTCTTTAAAAAAAGTAACAAAAAAATAAACAAAAATTGAGAGAATAGCTATTAGACAAAATGTTTTTTTTTTTCGGCAAGGACTCAACTTGCTGTACGAGTGTCCAGGCATAAGCACTGGCTCAAGCGTTTTATATAAATATATACAACACACACACACACACATATTAGCATATATATATATATATATATACATATATATGCATCATATTTTGTTTAGTTTTGGAATTTAAATGAAATGTTACTGGATGGATTAGCGAAAGTTTGAGGGTAAAAGGAGAAATGAACAGAAAATGATATAATTTAACATTGATATGTAAATGGGCGAAGGAAAGCAAAATGAAAAGTTAGCAAAATATAATGAATAATAGAGAACAAAACAAAATAAAGAAACGAAACGAACTAAGCCCGAAATTGACAAGTTTTAAAGCACGATTCAAGACACACACACCAACACACACACACACATTTAATAAATTACACATTGTATTAATAATAATAATAATAATGATATAAATTAATGAAATGAAATGTATTTACGAATAAAGTTAATATTATCACATGACATGTGTACATTTGGAATTCATTTATTTGACTCAACGCATCGAAGGACTCTGCGCTTATTTACTGATCTTAGCTGTGAACTGCGGCGCCATGACAATCTTGAACTGTTTCTTTGGTCGGATATGCTCCTCCTCATTGACAAAGTCCCTGCAGGAAGATAATAATGAATGATCTCTTTATATAGTATATATAATGTGGGTGTGACATACTCCTCGTTGGCCAGCGTCACATTGATGCGTGCGGTGGACACGCGCGTTGGCCGTATGGCGCCAAAGAAATCCGTGATGGGCACCTTGTGCGGATCGCGTCTGTACAGATCCTTGCGAACGCCCACAGTCGATATGCAGACGCGCTTGGGGCACACTTGCAGCTGCAAACAAGCAAAAGGAAGCTTTTATAAACTACGATAAGGGCTCGGGCTGGCGCTGCTTACGAATTCGCCAATTGTGCGCTTGCTGAACGGCTGCACCTTCTCCAGGAACTCCAGGGCGTAGTAGGTATAGCGATCGATCATGTAAACGCCAATGGAGGGATCCACATGATGCTGTGAAATACATATTCTAAACAACAGTTTGTCAAACGGAAGAAGGAGCAACAGCTCACCGATAGTGAGTCCTCGCCGACCAGGCTGCTGGCCACAGCCAAAACGTTGGGCGATGTGAACTTCTCGTACAGCGACGCCGCCTGGCAGGTGTCCACCATAAAGAAGAGCTCGTTGTAGCTGGAAGTAAGCAAAGGGAACAGCTAAGCCCAAGCATCTATATATAATCTCAGTATACGAACCGTTTCTTCTCCCACATTTGCTGTATGCCATCGGCCAGCTCCTGGCTTGTTATCTCCTCGGAGTCCTGGAACTTCAGGAAGCCATCGCCGCCATGTCCTGTCAAGTAGATGAGTACATTGCTGCCCGCATCCGAGAGCAGTTTCTTGGAGCGCGCAGTTCCGTTTTGCGTGCGGCCCGTTAGCAAGCGCACAAAGTTCTCGACGGTTACCTCGTAGCCCCGATAATCGACCTCCACATCATCGCCATACACATTGATGTGCTGATTCGCATTGTTGTAAACCTGGCCCGGCCGAGGATTGCGCGCATTGCAGGCCATGTCGTCGGCAATCATTAGAATGATCTGCGAGTCGGGTATGCCCAGACGCTTGACAGATCGGTAAATGGACAGCACATTGGCGACATGACGATAGTTGAACCAGAAGCGCGATGCATCCACCAGCACAGCCCAATTGTTCGTATGAGTCGAGCGCTGGGCGGCGTCTACATAGGCTTCTGGCAGTATTGAGGTGTCCTACAACCCAATCAACAATAATATTAATTTACACTTCTCTTTACTCTTTACTCACATGCTCAGCGGCGCTGACTTGGCTAATGGCAAGCAGCAGTAGAAGCCCTTTGCATAACATAATTATTAATTTTGATTTATTTATTATTTCCTAATACTTTTTGGCATGCCGGCGTTGAGCCAACCCTGTTCCTGCACAGAGCTGCCAGTTGTTTGGGCTAGGCAACAGCTGACTGTGCTGTCAGCGCTGCCATTCACCCTTCTGGCAACGCTCGGCTATGCGACAACAAATGTTGTTAAATGCCAACATTTTGCATGCCAATTCTAGCAAATTAAAATGACTTTAATGAACCATTTCTGCCTTAAAACATAAAGTTCACAGGTGAAGCTTTCGAATGTTAGCTCGCATTGCAGCTAAAGTCAGCTCTAAGGGTCATAAAAAAACAAAAGAAAAACGCCAATGGCGTTCTGAGGCAATCCAATATGGCGTATAAATGACGCTGGCAGGTCGGGCGACCAGACGAAGACGAAGGCGAAGAGAGAGAGAAACGGAGCAATAAACAGCACGTCAGCCGAAAGCAGTTCGTGCACATGCTTACATATATACATACATATGAATATTTACATACATACATGTGTGTGTAAATGCATATTCAAATGTAAAATGTGCTTTTACGTGCATATATGTACGTATGAGTTTATAAAAAATACAAAGGTACTTGGCTTTTCTCATGGCGAAACTAAAGAAAATTAACCAACAACAATGCTTATGGAAACTCTCTGAATTCGCCGCAAACATCTCGCAATCGCGATCACATCGCCAGCACTCTCACCGACCTCTCTCTCTCTCTCCCTCTCTCGATTCCTCCATATCTTTGCTGTTCTTAATGATTCTCGCTCTCTGATTCACGTGGGTTTTCAAATGAATGCATGAATATGGGTTTGGTTTCTCTTAGTCTAGGCGAATATTGGGCATGTGTGCGAGTGTGTGTATGTGTTTTTCACCATTTAGTGTTGAGCTTGAGCTTTGCCGGAAGTTTTCTTTTCATTTTTCATCCGTTTATTGTTGTGCATTATGCCTGCCCACTGATATTCGCCTATTGTCGCTTCTGCTTTACCTTGAGATTCATGGCTGATAGCTGCGTGGCGTTTGTCGGCCATTGCGTTTTCCAATTTCTGTTGCCTTCAGCGCTTAAATACATACATATGTATGCATGCATGTGCGTGTGTATGTGCTGCGAATGTACATGTTCGTATGTATGTACATACATTAATGTGTCTGCCAGAGCCCCCAGTTTCTACTTGCCATATTGTATGTATGTACGTATGTATGTACACACATATGCATGTGCATATGTATTACAGTTGTACATATGTACGTACTCCACAGTCATATTAAGGTGAAATTGGTGGAGTGGGCGTGCAATGAAAGCCTGCTGAAAACACAATTAAAAGGCGACTTTTTCCATGCCTACATATGCACATACATATGTGTGTATGTATGTGCGTACGGTTGCATGTGTGTCAGCTGCTTGATTTTTGCGTGCGTGTGCATGTGTCTGTACATAAATGACGTCTGTATTTGTGCAGCGATTTATCAATACATACATACATACATATGTTGGCTGCCATTGCCTTCAGATCGTCATTTACATAATGATATTAGAATATCTATGAAAGGAGGACTATATACATATGTTTGTTTACTCATACACATTTAAGGAATTCAGCAAAAATGCATAATAGAGAAAATTCTTGGCTTGATCCTTGCCTTGACCACGCATATCCTTGACTTTTGCTGAATATTAAATGTCAGCAGCTTATGCATGCGCAGTTACAACAGCATTGCAGGGCGGGAGCAGCTGAATGTCCTAGTTCGGTGCATCCTTTTGACCTTGACCCAGTTGCACGCGTGCTCCTTCGGCTTATCACGTCTGCGTATAATATGCACTTGCAAAGGAAACCTTTGTTGAAACACAATTATTGTTAATAGACGCACATATAGAGTGGTCTATTGATTTTCCCTTTGCCCTTTGCTCGCGCCCAACTGGCACAATGAGCAATTTGCAGGGCAATTAAGTTGGCCTTTAACCCATATTAACTCTCTCTCTCACACACACTCACACACACACACGCACACACACACCCACACCTGCGTGTGTCGTGAAAAGGAAAACTGGACTCAGCGCCTGCCACTTGCAGGATTCTCCACTTCACTCAGCGTCGCCAGCTCGAGGGCGCCACACAACAACAAAACAAAACAAAACAAACCCGAACAGAACAGAACAGAGAAAACAAGAAAACACAAGAAAATAATTGAAAAGAAACAAGCGAAAGAGCAACATCGTCTGCTTTCGTCGCGCTTTCGTTTACCAATACAAATGCCAAAAACAATAGCGGAATATTAATATACAAACATACTCATATATAGTTCAATAGTTAAATAAAATGCATCCGCGCGGGACTTGGTACTTTCGCCATGTTTTAATCTAAAACAATCCATTGCCTCTTTCATTTCCGATTAAAACATGCAAAACTTGCAGCACAGAGAAGAGTGACAGCAGCAACAGCGGCAGCGGAGGCGACGGCAGCAGCAGCAACTGTTAAAGAAAATCAGCGACAAAAGCGATATGAATAAATGAATTTGCATACGTAAAAGCACAGCGAAAACTCAGCAGCCACATCAGGCGAATCGAAGTACATAATAATATTGTATCGCATAAGTTGCTTGAAAGTCTTTAGTTTTAGTTTTATAGCTACCCCCAGCCGAAAACGAACCGTTTGCTCTTAGCTGTAGTCCTTGCAGTCGATGTCGTGCACCAGGCCAAAACCAGCAACGCGGCAGAGCACGAAAACAAGTAAGCGACAAGTTTCGGGCGCATAACGACTTGTGCGTGCCCTACCTCTACACACACAGATGATGCACACCTACATCGAGTAAGTTGTTAAACTTTTCAAATTCGCTTTCAAACACTGCTAGCCGTATGTGTGTCAGTGTGTTTGCGTTTGTGTGTGTGTGTATCTAAGTATTAATATAAAAACAATATAAGTAACTACCATCAGTCGATATACATACATATATTGATAATATTAATTTTAATTAGTTAATTACTAAATGAATTCAGATAATTCGAATTATCTTTGGTATCCTTTCATACAGTATTGTTGGCTCGCTTTCAAGTCGGGGCTAGTGTGTAGGGTATAATTGTATCTCAGAGATAGCATTTACATGTGGTCGAGTCAGAGTCGGCGGCGAATACATATTTCGCCGCTGCGACGCTCGCTCTCTTGTTCTCTTGCTCGCGCTCTCGCTCTCTTTGGCGTGTTGTGCGCTGCCATTTTGCCTTGTTATTTCACTTCGTACCGTGTTTGCGTTCACAACTCTGTCGGTTCGGGTTCTGCATTTTATTTTATTATTATTATTTTTTTTTTGTTTTTCACTGCTTTGGATTGTGCAGTTTTTTCGTACATTTGTATATCAAACTGACCGCGTTGCCACCGACTTTGAATTTATTAACGATTGCGGATTGATTTCGGTACAATTGAATAACAATAAATGCGGAAAATTCGCAAATGATGCGAAGGCGACTCTGAAAAAAGAGAATTAAGTAAGTATCGTCGTTGTGGCTATGTGCCCGCTGCTGTGTATGTTGCTGTCTGAATGTGTGTGCCTGTGTCTGCTCGGGTGTGCGTGCGAGAGCTGTTTATGTACGTGCACACACACATCGAAATCTGCGCAAGTGTGCGTATATATGGCAAATCATTCGCAAACAAAAATGCTCCCATGCATAATTAAAAGGAAAACTCAAAATTGATATCAACTGTTGTAAACCCAAACAAATTTCCTACAAACAACAAATCAGTGCTCTGTCGGCTCAAATTATTCATCACTGACAACCTAACAAGTAAATTAACCTGGTTTAGCCTTTTCGAATGCTGATCATCATATGTGTGGCAGGTGAATCTTCGTGCAGCTGCTTAACCCGGCCACCTGCAGGCAGGTTTGCCTCTCGCCTCGACAACAACAATGCCTAGGCGCGTTTCATGTTTTTAAATTTCAAACTCTAACTTAATATAGTCTAATTAATAATCTGAAAATTTATGCGAATTCAAAATTGATAAAATGGCGCTAATTTCTGTTTACAGTGTGACCAAAATGTCGTACACGTAAATCCATCAATTAAAATCTTTCGGTGATAAAAATGACAATTGATCCACAAAGTCAATTATTGCAAATTATTTGTTTACGTTTCGTTTTGTTTGTAAATAAGTTAATGGTGGTTTGTGTCACATAATACGCAAGGGAACTTTTGTAAATATTTATCTACCCTACTATTATTGTTTGTGTTATACTTTTGGTCGGATTTGTTTAAATTAAGCGGTAACTCAACTCCTGTCCGATAGCAGAACGGAGCACGTGCGACGTTTATCAAAACAGAGTCTCAATGAATCCACCCATTATAATGTTTAGCATATAAATTTGCATGTAGTTGCAGTTAGTGTTTCAGTGATCCGCTTAAATTTGATTTAATATTTGCAAATGCAGTTATTTCCGCAGCCACAAAACATCGAAACGGTCAAAATTAAGATATCGATGTTGCGAACGATACTCTTGATGCTATCGATAGTTTTACCCCTACATCTCTGCGTGCGGCAACGCTGTGCAGCAGCACACAAGTAGAAGCCAGATTTCATTGGACAAACATTTTAAACGAAACTAAACGACTTGGTTTTTTTTTATTATTATTTTGTGTTAACGTCGTTCAACGTAAAGGGTCGGAAATTTGGCAATCGAAAATAAGTGAAAGAGCAGAAATCAAACTTGAAAAGCAACCAATGGCCCGGGTCCGCGGCGCCTACGTGCGCGAATGCTTTAAGTGTGTTTACAACTGCATTCAGGCTCAAAATTTATAAATTTTGTCTCCTTATTTTTTTTTTTGCTTGTTCTGCGTAAGTATGTGTGCATTTACAACTGAGTTTTTTTTTTATATTAATAGGTATACTTCATTTTGATTTTGTTATTTGCGATTTGCTTTTGTTTCCTTTATTCGCTATTTGTTGTCGCTGTCATTTCTGTTTCGACTTCCACCGCCTTCGTTGCAGAGGGTGGTGGCGGCTTCGGCTTGTCATTTAACGACGAAGAGCGCACTGTGCTGCGTTAGTGT
This sequence comes from Drosophila peninsularis, assembly GCA_035047485.1. Lineage (NCBI taxonomy): Eukaryota > Metazoa > Arthropoda > Insecta > Diptera > Drosophilidae > Drosophila > Drosophila peninsularis. The sequence continues at coordinate 9,649,268 of JAWNPN010000028.1, forward strand.
ACGTGAGATTGTGAACATCGTTCGTGTGCGAGAGTGACGTTAAATCCGTTTTGTGCTCTATACTTGTGTGCGTGTAAGTGGAAGTGGGAAATAGAGGCCGATTTTCTCCTGTATTTATGCTGCTGCTGTTTGCAGCCCAAGAATTGCACAGAGCAGGCGAAGGTCGTGTTTTACGTGTTCTCGATATTCGCTGCAAATGAAATGAAAAAAAAAAAAAAAAACATTGTGCATGCATATGTATATGACAGAACAGCAATTTGACAAACCGATTTAGTGTTCTCTCTCTTGCTCTCTCTATTGGCAGGCGACGCAAAAATAAAAAAAATGGCGCCTGTCAACTCACACGCGCGTCGGCGCTGCGTTTATTGCGTTCAATAAAGAGACAGGATCAGCAGGCGAAATGCTTGCTCGTGTCTCTTTCGATTTCCTCTATTTATTTATTTGTTATTGTGTGCTTACGCGAGTGTGTGTATGTATTTTGTTTTTACTGTAATTGCTCGCCGCAGTCAATGTTGGTGTTGGCAGCGACGCTCCAAATTCGCTTTCTGCTGCGCTCACTGTTTGAATGCTTGTAGACTCCGCGCTCTCTCGGCAGCGCTCATAATGTTAGGCCCCAGCTGCTGTTGCTGCTACTGCTGCTATTGCTATTGTTGTAGTTATTGCTTTCAAACTCGTTTTGCTTTTTGGCTGCCATTGGTGAAGGAAGAGGGGCAGCACGGGGTGTAAGTGACACTCTGTATGTGTGTTTGACTGCCAGTACGTGTGTGTGTGTGTGTGTGTGTGTGTGTAAATATTTTGCAATTCTAACATAGCTGTGGATCGCTTCCCTTTCCTGTTCCTGTTGCCTGTTGCCCACATTTTGATTTTTGACGACGTTCACATGGCGTATGCGCAATATTCTTGACATGAAATTCAAAATAATATATTTACGTATATATATTGCTTAATGCTTTGCAGGTAGTCAACAAATGGGACCAAATCACGCCTACTTAAAGTGTGTTAAAGTGCAGCTAGAGACTTTCAAGATTCAGCCGGAGCACGAACAGCAGCTGGATCTGACGGAGCAGCTGGCGAGCAACGAAGCTCAAGTCTCAAAATAGGAGCGTCGACATCGTCGACTGCAGCGTCACCAGCATTGCCGCACAGTGACCGCTCGAGGATGTCGGCGCGTAAGCCAGTGGCAGCAGCAGCAGCAGCAGGGGCAAAGACCGATAACAACAATACCTTGGCCACACCTGACGTGGACGTGTTGTTAGACGAGGAGGGTTCAACAGGAACAGCAGACACTGTAGACTCAGCATTAGAATTGGCAACAATCCTTGGTGGTGAACAGGACCCGGATAAGGACTATGTACCACATCGAACCAATGATCCTTCGCCGCTAATAACGGAATGCGGCACACCACGCAAATCCTTCTCCGAGACACTGGCCGCAAGGAACAAGCGTTTCACGCGCCATTCGTCGCCGCTGCTGCCGTTCAATAGTTCGCCGAACACGAAACGGGATGCACGCGACGCAGCTGACTTTGGGGTAGCGGCATTTGGCAGCGATAGCGATGAGCTGCCCAGTGGCAGCAGCCAGAGCCAGAGCCACAGCCACAGGGGCAATGTGCAGCAACAACGCTCCCGCAAGTCGCTCAAAGAGCAAAGAGAAGCCAAAGAAGCAGCTGCCAAGCCAATGGAGGAGCTGCTGGTCAAGGAGGAGGAATCCGCCGATGCCATTGACATGCTAGAGCAGGTGGCAGCACACGATCCGAAGGACACAAAAGACAATGCCAATGTAAAGCCAAGCGATAGGGATAAGGAGAAGGACACAAAGGACTCTAAGGAGAAGGAGAAGGAAACAGCACCCACAGCAACAACAACAACAACATCAGTAGCCGCCACAGCAGCAATCGCGTGCAATCGCGTTACACGCAAAGCGCACGCTCAGGAGCTGGCGCTGGCCAACAAAAACAATAAAAATACGCGCGTCACTCGTAATCGATGCAAATCTTCGACGCAGCCGCAGCTGTCGGCGCGGGGTCGTCGAAAAAAGGCCGCTCCGCCGGAGCCCAAGGAACATCAAGTGCTCAAGCGGAAGCGCTCTGAAGATGACACCGAACTGGGCATGAAGTACACCAAGGTTGAGGTCAAGCACGAGCCATATGAACAGGATGCCTCGGTGACCATTAAGCTGGAGCCACCAGACATCGAGGAACAGTCTGGTCATCACACTCAATTGCCCGCTGTTGCGGCCGCTCCTGTGCCTACACCGCAGGCAGGGAATCGACGCGGGCGCGGCAGGCCACAGACGAAGGGAACGTCTGCCGCAGCTACTGCGGCCAGCACGCGTGCCACGCGCAACAGCAAGGCAGGCTCACCGGGTCTGCTAGCTGGCGGATCGGAGCCACTGCCGCCCAAGCGCAGGCGTGTGGGCTCAGCAAATCGAAGTATGCTGGCCGCCAAGGGAGTGTCTCTCAGCACCAGTTCGCTGGTCACCAGCTCGACAGGCGGTGCCGCCGGCGACGAGGACTCTAAGGACAGTCTGGCCTCCACCTCCATGGACGACCATTTGCTGGCTGTCGAAGACATCAAGCAGGAAAAGGTCGTCAACGATCTCGAGGAGACTCTCGATGCCAAGAACATGGAGACGGAGGCAGAGTCAGAGGTCACAGCGTCAACATCCGCTGGTGCGGCCAATGGCATTGAGCCGCTGACCGTGGACATCGAAACGGCTGTGGGGGATGCACTGCAGCAGGCAGAGACTGTGCCGGCCGAGGGCGAGGGCGTGGGCGAGCCCGAATTGAATGAGGAAGGCAAAGCGCCGTCCTTAAGCCCCGAGCTGATAAGCGAAGGTGTCAGCGCTATCAGCGTTAAACAGTTCTATAAGAAGCCCGAGTTCCTGGCCAACAATCTGGGCATCGAGAAGGATCCGGAGCTGGGCGAGATTGTGCAAATTGCAAGTGAGACAGAAACCTCAACAGCAACGGCAGTCATAGCTGTTCGCCCTGCTGAAGAGGGAACACACGCAGCGGAAGAGTCCGAGATTGACGAGTCGGAGGTAGACGACAAACTGAATGAGTCTAGCACAATGGATGAGCTGCGCGTTGAGGAGAGCAGCGAAGACCCAGATACGGATTCTCCAAATCCAGCGTTAGCCAGAAAGGAAGCCGACGTGCAACCTGTCGCTGTGACTGTAACTGAAGCTGAAGCTGGAGCTGAAGTTGGAGCTGAAGCTGGAGCGGAAGCTGAGAGCTCGCCGAGCGAGCTCAATGGCGAGGCCAAAGAGGACGAGCTGCCGGCTAAGGCGGATAACGATGAAGATGACTATGAAAGCGAGATTATGGCGGAGTTGGCCAAGGAGGGCGTCGTCGATGCCAGCGGCAATGCGCTAAGCGCCAGCAAGAACAATCAACAGGAGGAACAGGAACAGGATCAGGAGCAGCTCCAGCTGCAGCTGTTGGGAGCCAATGAAGAATGTGATACGTCCCTGGAGCCACAGCAATCCGCAAAGAAGGTGACTGAATTGGTGATCGCATTGGAGGTGGAGCCACTGACCGAGGAGCAGGAGGCGGAAGCAAATGCAGTAGCCGACGATGACACCGACATGCACATCCTTTCTGAAGTCTGCTCCGACTATCCCGAGGAGAACAAGGAGAACGTCTCGACGACGGCAACAGATGCGATTGCTGTCGCAGCGCCAGTTAGTCCGGAGTCCGTCATGGACTTGGAATTGGGACAGAAAGTGGAGGCGGCCGCCAAGCTGGAGCAGGAACTGTCCGAGCTGGACGAGGAGAAGCCCCTGGCGACCGTTGCCGCCGAACAGAAATTGCCAAAAGCGGAGGTCCATAGCAAGCTGAAGCTGTTGCTGGACAGCGACGACGAGCTGCGTCGCGAAAAGGAACGGCATCTGCAGCATCTCGGCCTGCTGACGCACCAGGCTGCCGAACAGGTGCGCCAGGAGTTCATACACACGCACACGCGTGCCGTGCATCACCAGCAGCAGAGTGGCAAGCGGTCGGCGGGCAAGGGCAGCGGCAGCGGCAGCGCATCGCACGTCGAGTCGAGCGGCACATTGAAGACCGTCATCAAGCTGAACCGCAGCAGCAATGGCGGTGCAGGCGGCACCACTGGTGTGCCAACGGGCACTGTAGTCCACGGCGCTGCCATCTGTCCAGCTGGGGGCGTTGCCACGAGCGGCACAGTGGCTTCAAGCAGCAGCGGCAGCATGGGCAGCGCAACACGCAAAGGCGGCATCGCCGGCAACGTTGCCAGCTCGGCGCACGGCGTCCGCCGCCAGTCGCTCAAGATGACATTCCAAAAGGGCCGCGCACGTGGCCATGGCGCTGCCGATCGTGCGACCGATCAGCACGGCGCCCACGCCGAGGACTCCTACTACACCATACAGAATGAGGTGAGACAAACAGAGAGAGCGAGAGAGATAACATTAAGGCTAATCCTTTCCACTTTCTTTTCATTCGCAGAACGAAGGTGCGGGCAATCGAAACAGTTTGAATAACGCGGGTAACGTGGGACGCAAGACAACTAACCGCTTTAACAACCATAATAACAATCAGCAGCCGCAGCCGCAGCAGCAGCAGCAAAAGCAACAACAACAAACAGCAAAACAACAACATCAGAACAATGCGTCCTCCAAGAATTGCCTGGGTTGGTGCCCGAGTGTTTGTTTGAGCGTTGCATTTGTTATTGTTTTTGATTTTGTTTTGTTTGCCTTCGATTGAGCCAGATCCTAAAATATTTGCAGTCTCTATTCAGCGTAGCCTTAGACTTGTATTATACTTAGACCTTGTATTCAAAGGCTTAGCAGTGACTAACGTATCTTAATAGCTCTTGTACCAAACTCAATCTCAAGTCTTAATCAGCTAATATATATAGTGCTAGTAGCTCTAGATGTAACTAATTCAACTTATTATTTGCTTTGCCTCTGATTTATATGCCACGTTATTTCATGTAACTACTTTCCGCCCACACAGATTCGTCGCACTCCGAGGGCCATGGCGCTCAGGTGGAGCACGGCTTCTATCAAATGGTAAAGAAAGACGAGAAGGAGAAGATCTTGATACCGGAGAAAGCGTCTTCGTTTAAGTTTCACCCCGGCCGGCTGTGCGAGGATCAGTGCTACTATTGCAGCGGCAAATTTGGACTCTACGACACGCCCTGCCACGTGGGCCAGATCAAGTCTGTCGAGCGTCAGCAAAAGATACTAGCAAGTAGGTGGCATTCGCCGCACTAAGTGCATCTAGATACTCATTCGATTTGCCTTGCAGATGAAGAGAAACTGACTGTGGATAATTGCCTGTGCGACGCCTGTTTCCGTCATGTGGATCGTCGTGCCAATGCACCTTCATACAAAAAACGCCTCTCGGCGCCCGGCCACCTCGAAACGGGCAGCGCAACTGTCGGCGGCAACGGCAACAGCCTGGAAAAGCACTTCGCTGGCGATGCGGGCGACGCCGAGTTTGCGACAACTTCGGCGGGCGCCGTGTCCGGCTCGGCGGCGCAGCGTGCCTGTGTTGTCAAGGACTGTGCCGACGTGGCCAGCCATTCGCTGCGGCGCAAGTGCGTGCGCAAGAGCGTCAAGAAGTGCCTGCTTAACTTTGAGATACCGCCGGGCAACTCGAGCGTCTGGCTCTGTGAACCGCACTACAACACGGTCATTCAGTCCTCGGGCTGTGTCCTTTGCAAGCGGCGTCTGGGCAAGAACCACATGTACCATATTACCTCGGTGAGCATAGATGCGAGGACTCGTCTCAACTTCATGCTAATTCGAATTTTCTCAGCAGGACACAGATCGTTTGGAGAAGGCGCTCTCCGAGATGGGCATACCCGTGCAGTTGGGCGTCGGCACTGCCGTATGCAAGCTTTGCCGGTACTTTGCCAATCTGTTGATGAAACCGCCGGATAGTACCAAATCCCAGAAGGCGGAGTTCGTCAAGAACTATCGCAAGAGGTACGCACTTCGCATAGTCCGATTCAAGTTCTGTTATTAAGAAATTTTAAATTATTGCCGTAGGCTGCTCAAGGTCCACAATCTGCAGGACGGCAGCAACGAGGTATCCGAGGTGGATGAGGAGGATACCGCGACCGCAACGGGAGCTAGCACAGCTCCAACTGCTGCATGTGATGACGCCTCCAGCGAGCTGCCCATGGTGGTGGACTACGATGGCCCCACAGATTCCAATTCGAGCAGCTCCTCGACAACGCCCATTGGGCACGCGACCAGCGCCAGCAAGCAAATGTCCAAGCTGCAGGCCATACTCCAGCAGAATCTAGCCGGAGATGTCGCCGCCGCCAACTGCACCTCCAATTCCACTTCAAGTTCCACTGTGAATGCCAACGCCAATGCCAATGCGAGTGCGAAGGGCAAGGCGGGCGCCGACATTTCGAATGTGCTGCGAGGCAACCCGAACATCTCCATGCGCGAGCTCTTCCACGGCGAGGAGGATCTGGGTGTCCAGTTCAAGGTGCCCTTTGGCTGCAGCAGCAGTCAGCGCACGCCCGAAGGCTGGACGCGCGTCCAAACGTTCCTGCAGTACGATGAGCCGACGCGGCGCCTCTGGGAGGAGCTACAGAAGCCGTATGGCAATCAGAGCTCCTTCTTGCGTCACCTCATACTGTTGGAGAAGTATTATCGCAACGGAGATCTGGTGCTGGCCGCGCACGCCTCCTCCAATGCCAGCGTCTACACGCAGACTGTGCGCCAGCGTCTCAATTCCTACGACCATGGCCATTGCGGTGGCCTGCAGAGCAATGCCAAGATAAATGCCAGCGCAAACGCTACACCCGCCGATGCCGTCGTCAACGTCGCCTCCTCCTCCTCGTCGTCATCATCCTCCTCACCGACTGCTGTCAACCCGTCGGCCAACGCCAGCAGTTCCTGTTCGCCCACAGCTGGAAGCGGCAGCGTCTTAGCCAGCGCCCTGACCGCGCCCCAGACCACAGGCAACAACAACAGCGGCTTGGATCAGTCGTTGTCGTCGTCTAGCCAGTTGGAGCCCGTCATTCCGCTGGTGGAGCTGAACGATGACGACGACGAGGACGAAGATATGGACAAGGAGGACGACAGCGGACTGATGCCGCTCGATCACCTGCGCAACGTCTCCGTGGATAAGTTGACCAAGCAGCTCAGCTCCAACGCGGTCACAATCATCGCGCGTCCCAAAGACAGCTCCAAGGCCCCAGGCAGCGGCAGTGCAAGTGCAGCCACAATAACCGCAACGCCAATCGTTACTGTGGACGACGACTCGCCGAGCAAGACTTTGCAGTCGAAGGATGGCTCACCGCTGCTGCCCGGCAATGCGTCCAACAGTCGCAGCATCCTGAAGACCAATCTGCTAGGCAGTAACAAGGCCGTGGAGATTGTGCCGCTTCTCAGTCAGCATCAACAGCAGCAGCAGCAACAACAGCAGCAGCAACAACAACAACAGCAGCAGCAACAACAACAGCAGCAGCAGCAGTCCAATCATAAGCCAACCGCTGCATCCAGCGAGAAGCCGCATAAGCTGCTGGACCTGGCCAACAAGCAGTTCAGCAACCAGAGCCACAGCGAGCCGCAGCCCAAGTCGAAGCCGCTGTTTGTCAGCGCCGCGCCCATAATGCAACAGGCAACGCCAAAGTCGGGGCCTCCCAATGTGGCGCAGCTGTTGAGCTCGCCGCCGGAATTGATAAGCCTGCAGCGTCGACGCACGAGTGGCGCAGCCTCTGCCACTGCAGCGGCGACGCTGCCAACGCTGACGGGCAAGCGGCTGCAGCTGCCGCGCACTGTATCGGCCGGCGCCGTCGGCGGGCCGGGGCCCAGCGTGATAATGCTGCCGGACACGCTGACTCCGCAGGAGCGGCACGAGAGCAAGAGCTGGAAGCCGACGCTGATACCGCTCAAGGAGCAGCACAAAGTGCCCAGCAAGTCGCCGACGCTATTCCAGACGGCCGACGGCCGTCGTCTGCCCGCCCAGGTGCAGGTGCAGTCCGGCGGCAAGCCATACCTTATCTCGATCATCGATTACAACCGGATGTGCATATTGCGGCGCGAGAAGCTGCTGCGCGACCAGGCGCTCAAGGCGAACGCCAAGCCGAAGACCAGCCAACAGCAGCAGCAGCAGCACCAGCCGCCGTCGCACTCCTCACAGCAGCAGCAGGGACTACAGCAGTCGGCGAGCTTCGCAGCCATGAGTAAGATGACAGCACAGCAAACGGCGCGCCAGCAGCTGCAACAGTTGCAGCAACAACAGCAGCAGCAGCAGCAACACAAATATCAGCAACTGCCCGCGCTGCAGCCAGGAGGTGTTGCAGCTGGCAGTGGCCTGCGCCTGGCACGGCTCGCGCCTAAGCCGATGCCGCCGCTGAGCAATCCGCAGAATGCCAGTGGAGCTGGAGGCGGAGCTGGGGCTGGGGCTGGGTCTGGTGGCAACGCCACTGGCTCGAATCCCTCGAACTTTCAGCCGCTGCTGAGCAATGCCCTGGCAGTGGCAACGGCAAATGCTGCGGCCAACCACAGCAGTAGCAGCTTGGACAGCAACAACTCCTGGCTGTGGAAGAACTTTCCGGATGCCAATCAGTATCTATTGAACGGTGCAGCGGCGGCTGCCGCTGCTGCCGCCGCAGCGAACAAGATGTCGCACACAACAGCGAAGCCGACGACGGCCACGAGCACCGGACTGGGCTCGGGGATCACGTTTACCCTGAAGCAGCAGCAGCAACAGCAGCAGCAGCAGAAACTCATCGACAACGTCATCATGTCCAAGATACCCAAGACCTTGACCGTGATTCCGCAGCACATGGCCGGCGGAGGCAAATCAGCGGGGGATGTCGGCGGGCACAAGGACTGATGAATGATCAGCCTGAGAGCCTGCGACTGGAGATAGCAAGAACTCAAAATCCTGCCAGTGAGAAGGAAAGCGAATCGAACAGAAACTAATTTGCATAAGAGAAGCAACAGCCTATGCATTTTAAAAGATATAAACTAATTTAAGTTGAAAGCGCGAAGAGAGCGTCAAGATGGATCAGAGATCACAGATCAGAGTCAGGGTGTTTTGTTTAAGGATAAGAGAAGAGGAAAAACGCATGTATTCCATAAGAAACAACCACAAAGCGCGGCGCAGCAGGCGGCCGCAAGAATGATGGGAAAGAGAATATACAAAACTTAAAGATTAGGATAAGATATAGTATATACCATATATATATGTATATCTATATATATATATATACAGCTAGAGTTGAAAACTATACAAATGGATGCGAAAGAGAAGGAGAGAAGAATTTAACAACAAGCGAGAGAAAGCGAAGGTTATGCTGCTACACTATATATATATATTGTGTATCGAGTATATTGATACTTGATAGTATTTAGTATTATGTTATACGGTGTGTGTTTTAATTAAATAACCACGTGTTTTTTAAGTCAGCCTTCGCAGTTAACACCGTTACACGATAGATCAGAACGGAAATACCATACATTAATACTATTTATATATATATATATACTATATATATATGTATAATCTATTTTTTTATTAGATTTTAGAGCACATCGAGCAGAGCGTAGGAAGGGCAAAATTGAAGTTGAGAAATAACTGGGCATTCGTGTATTATAGATACCAAATTGCTAGTGGTTAGGAAACCAGCATACATTATATATTAGTACTATATAGCTCTCATTATATATAGATATAGATCAAGCGATGCAACGGACAGCAAGAAGCGAACAGCAACAGAGAAGAAGAGAGTGAGGTTCATTAATATTGCTTCGCTTTCGCCAGAGCACAAGCCAAGAGCTGCCCAAATGTGTTCCATTCAGTGAGCAAGTATTTCTATATATATATATATATATATATATACTGCACCCCCAATATCGAAACTGATGCACAGCAGCTGTGCTGGGGGCGGGCCCATGGGTGGCTTTTCGTTTGTGCGCTCTGTCTTGAGCTGTCTGCGCCGATTGGTTTCTTTATAAACATAACACACACACACATGCGCACAGGCACCCACACACACACACATACATACATAAATATATACATACCCTATGAAGAAAACTTAGAGTTAATTTTCATTTAAGTTTAGTTTTTTTTTTTATAATTTAATTATTTTTACACAGCGACAGCAAATCGAAAAGAAAATGAGTTATAAAACAAAGGAATACCCAAGCTACATATGGCAATTACGTTTCAATTACGCATACACAAATACACATGCATACACATACATGTACATACATATATGTGTGTGTGTATGCAACACACACAGATATACTAATTTATGTTTCATTTCAATTATTCTTTGTACATATTTATAAACAGACTTGAACAAGAAAATACAAACACAACAAATAATCAATAAACAAACAACAATTTATTAAGCAAACACACACATCGATTTCACCTGTTCCGTTTCCAGTTAGGCCTAGGTTTTTGTTATCGTTATCGCTTATCGATAAGGCAACAGGACGATCAAATCAATTATCAAAACAGAGCAAAGGAAAAAAACAATAAATCGCACTTACATTGAAAGCTTTCAGAATGCATACAAAATAGATTATAGACAAGACATATATATATATATATATACATATACATAGCATAGTTATATTTATATATGTATATTTATATATACACATAAGAGAGATTCAATTGTTGTTGTTGAGAACATTGCAAATGTATTTATAAACATAAAAAACAAAGCAAATTTAATTATGAACGTTGAGTATATTTCGGTTGTCGTTTAGCCTGAAAGAAAAAGCAAACAAAAACCAAAAAAAAAAAAGAAAAAAGAGAGTAATGCATATTTATTAATAGATCTACGAACTATATACATATATTCATATATACTTTTCCAACTGCGTCGAAATGTCATGGGTCCCCCCAAAGGGAGCCCATTCAATTGGACCAAAACTGATGCAAGCCCTGCCTTCATGAGTGAATGTGTGTGTGTGTGAGAGAGTGTGTATGTGTGTGTGTGCGTGTCTTTATCATCTAATGCACTTAAATGAAATACAAATTGTATACAAATTATACTTACATTTAGTTAGGCTTTCAGCTCTATATCTAAGTGAAGATCCCAATAGCTGCGAGAACATTTTCAAAATAAATCCCATAAGCTATAAGTAACACTATTTATATATATATACTTCTCTGTGTATATAGCTCCCGGTTCTATCTCCATTATTTTATTTTTATCTGAAATAAATTGAGAGCTGCGCGTTATTGTTGCACAGCGAATGTCAACACAAAACTGAGCGAAACTTATTCTACCTTCAGTCTTCAAAAACTTCTCAAATTGCAGAAATTTCCGTAGAGAATTTTCAATGAAAATGAAAATGAGTTTTCCTTCAGCATAGCCTACTGGGCTGGGCGCCTAACGATGCTGAAACGAGAATCAGAACTGGGCAAATGGCGTGAATCGTAAAGCAAATCTACAATCTTATATTTTCGAAGTTTCGGAATTCCTTTTCGGATTGCATTAAATTTTTAAATTTATAACTATAACTATAACTTCGAAGCTTCGGAATTCGATTTTGCATAACTTAGAACTTCGCATTACATATCGCATAAATTCGAATTATTTAATTTCAAAATTCTATTTCGTATTATAAATTCGAAGTTACCAAATTCCATTTCTGATAACTTCGAATTATTCAAATTTCGAAACTGCATTTCGCATAGCTTCGAGTTCACATTTATGCGAAATTTCATTTCGCCTACTTTCGAACTTTCGAAATTCCATTTCACATAAATTCTAATTTTCGAATTATTATTTCTTATAATTAAAATTCTTTCAATTTCGAAATTCCATTTCGCATTATAGCACTTCCGTCTCCATTTGGCACTACTTCGAATTCTTTCAATTTCGAAACTCCTATGCACATTCTAACTTCAAATTTTCGAAATTCCATTTCGCATCATTTCGAAAGTCTCCAAATAAATTTGGCATTGTATACGAAACACAATATCACCAAAATAGCTTATTTATTTCACTTGCTCGTATATGTGAGTGTGTGTATGGGTGTGTGTGTGTGAGGGTGTGACTGTGTGTGTGCTTTGTAAAATGTAAGTTTTTCCAATATTTCATGTTTTTGAATGTTGAATTTGTAATGCTGAAAAACTGAGATACCAAAAAGAAAATATAAATATAATAAATAAATAAAATAAATAAAAAAATAAATAAGATATACGAGTTTCTTTACATGAATAAATAGCTATATGCATATATATATGTATGTATGTATATATATATATTTATACAGTTTACTTTATTGGCTGTTTCATTTGTGTTTCGAGTTTTATGTTTTATGCCTGTACTCCAAGTATGATATAGTGCCATCTCTCTCTCTCTCTCGCTCTCTTTCTAGTTGATTTGCGTAGTGTGCTGTTCGTATGTATCTCTCTCTCTCTCTTTCAGGCTGTGTGCAGCTATCTATCTCTCTCTTTTCGATTGTGCCTCTGCCACAAGTTTCGTGTTGTTGTTTCTTTGCAGTTGTATAGATTTTTTGTTTTTGTTTTTTTGTTTGTTTATTAACATAAATTTCAAAAAATAATGGTTCAGATGTTTTGTTGTTTGTTTTCTTTTAGATATTCGATATGCATTTGTTTTTCATTCTCTGTTTTACAATTGGCTTGAAGAAGATGGATGTAATGTATGTAATGTAATATGTATGTATGATGTATATCGAGATATATGTATATATATATATAGTAGGTATACATGTATATATATATATATATGAGTGTGTGCATGTGTGTGTGTGCATACATATTTATATGTATAGTAAGTACAATATATAATTTGCAAAAAAATTATAGTTTTCTCTCATCTTTCTTGAAGTTTAAGCTTTACGAGTGTAGCATAATAATAAATCTATGTTTATTAATATTATTATTATTAAAATGTAGCAATTATTATATGATTTTCTTTCTTTTGCGGCTTGACTGCCACCCGACGAGCTCTCTGTGTGAGTGTGTGAGTGAGTGAGTGAGTGTGTGTGTGTCTATCTGTGTGTATGTGTGCTTGTGTATCTCTGTGTGTGTGTGAGTGTGCTTGTAGAGTGGATGATCGAGTGCGTTTACAAATCGGTCTCGCCATAGAGAGCTGTGCTGAACGACATGTAGTCCAGGGCGCCGGGCACTCCATTGGGTCCCTTGTATGGCGGCATGCGCTGGATGCAGTATTCGGCCTGATCTGGTGGCAATTCGCGGCGCAGCTCATCGGGCAATATGTATGGCTGAAAGGAAAGATATATATATATATATATATATGTACATTAATATCGATCGATGTCAGGTACCCACCTTGTCGGCTGCCAGGATTCTGAAGGAATCAATGACTTGTTCGGCGGTGTCGGTGTCGGTGCTCTCGCGGGTCATGAAATCGAGGAAGGCATCGAAGTGCACGTAGCCGGTATTGTTGGGATCGACAACGGCCAGGATGCGCTGGAAGTCCATGTCGCCCTGGCGGTCCTTGCCAATCGAGTAGCCCAGCGAGACGAGGCACGACTTGAATTCCTCGGGCGTCAGGCGACCGGTGCGATTCTTGTCGAAGTGATTGAAGCTGGAACGGAACTCGTTCAGCTGCTCCTGGCTGATGCCCTTGGAGTCGCGTGTCAGTATTTGGTTCTCCACCTCGTTAATGTTGCGATTGATCGAGGTGAGCAGTTGCTCCCAGCCGACGCGCAGCGTTTCCATCGTGTAGTTCGTGTAGCGGTTCTCGAAGATCATCGACTCCTGTACGGCCTGATGGATCTTTTCGAGCTCCTCAATGTTCGGCTTGTATGCGTACACGGCCTGCTCGTACTCCTTGAGGCGATGCAGCTGGTCCTCCAGGGAGCCCTGCAGACCCATGCCTATCGCTGTGACAGCATCCATCTGCATCTCGATCCAGGGACCGACCACATTGGCCTTCTCGGCGAACTGGCGGCGCAGCATCTCGTTGTTCTGCTGCTTGCGCAGCTCGTTGGCCAACGTCTGGTCGCGCTGTGGCACCAGCTGGCGAACGTCGGTCCACTTGCGGGTCATGTCGTGGGCCGTCAGGGTCGTGTAGGGATTCTCCAGGCCGCCGGGTATCTGGTGCTGCTTGACAATCGACTCCACCTCGCGCACAAGATTCACAATCAGATTGAACTCCTTGTCGGCCTCGCCGAGCGTCGCCTTGAACTGATCGTGCGCCTGGATCAGGCCCTGTATTTCCTCCATGGTGTGCACTATGAACATGTCCACCAGATCCTCGCGTGTGCCGTCCAACCAGTTGTTGAACGGCGCCGCACGCTTCGCAAACTCCAAATGCAAGATGTCGATCTTCTCCAAGATGCGCTCAGCCTCGTCCAATGCGGTGCGGCGACGCTGGGTGAGGGCACCCAAGCGATCCCACTGATCGCAGATGCGCTGGCAGCGCGCATTCACCGACACGCAATCGTGATACTCCAGGGTGCTGCAAAGACCAGAAGCAAACTTGAGTCGGGTGACCAGGCAAAGCGGGCATTGCTAATGATCGTGAATGATCAGAGCGAGGATCGTGTGATAACTCAATTCTGAATGCTGATCTTTAGTAAGACTGAACTTCAGACTAATTCCTATTGAGGACTTCAACTGATCTTGGCTGATCTTTAGTAAGACTGAACTTCAGACTAATTCCTATTGAGGACTTCATCTAGATCTTATCTGATCTTTAGTAAGACTGAACTTCAGACTAATTCCTATTGAGGACTTCATCTAGATCTTAACTGATCTTTAGTAAGACTGAACTTCAGACTAATTCCTATTGAGGACTTCATCTAGATCTTAACTGATCTTTAGTAAGACTGAACTTCAGACTAATTCCTATTGAGGACTTCATCTAGATCTTAACTGATCTTGGCTGATCTTTAGTAAGACTGAACTTCAGACTAATTCCTATTGAGGACTTCATCTAGATCTTATCTGATCTTTAGTAAGACTGAACTTCAGACTAATTCCTATTGAGGACTTCATCTAGATCTTAACTGATCTTTAGTAAGACTGAACTTCAGACTAATTCGTATTGAGGACTTCATCTAGATCTTAACTGATCTTTAGTAAGACTGAACTTCAGACTAATTCCTATTGAGGACTTCATCTAGATCTTAACTGATCTTGGCTGATCTTTAGTAAGACTGAACTTCAGACTAATTCCTATTGAGGACTTCATCTAGATCTTATCTGATCTTGGCTGATCTTTAGTAAGACTGAACTTCAGACTAATTCCTATTGAGGACTTCATCTAGATCTTAACTGATCTTTAGTAAGACTGAACTTCAGACTAATTCCTATTGAGAGCTTCATCTAGATCTTAACTGATCTTTAGTAAGACTGAACTTCAGACTAATTCCTATTGAGGACTTCATCTAGATCTTAACTGATCTTGGCTGATCTTTAGTAAGACTGAACTTCAGACTAATTCCTATTGAGGACTTCATCTAGATCTTAACTGATCTTGGCTGATCTTTAGTAAGACTGAACTTCAGACTAATTCCTATTGAGGACTTCATCTAGATCTTATCTGATCTTGGCTGATCTTTAGTAAGACTGAACTTCAGACTAATTCCTATTGAGGACTTCATCTAGATCTTAACTGATCTTTAGTGAGCTTGAATTTCAGACTAATTCCTATTGAGGACTTCATCTAGATCTTAACTGATCCTCTTCATTTACAAAGTTCTAGCGACTCGCTATAGCTGACGATCATGTGTGATCAGAAGTTATATGATCAAAGTTCCCCAATTCCGAATAGGTATCGCTAGACTCAATCGTGACTGAGCTCTAGATTTTAGCTGCTCCTCTGCATTCACAAGGTTTTATCGATTTTCTAGAGCTGTTGATTAGTGAATATAGGATGATGTAGGATGATCATGGGATGGTTTGGTGTGCAGACTGTCAGAGTCGTAATGATCAGACCATCTAACCTCACACTTTGCGTTGTTGCCCAGCGGTTAGCATTGAGATAATAATTGAATACAAAATTGATAGAGATTCAGTGTAACACTGGATTAGGCGTAGGGTAGGACAGGCGAGGTCGGCTGGAGGCAACAGCTTCACTTACTTCAGCTCCTGGGCAATGGCGGCAATTTGTTCGACGCGATCCTGGTGGGCGGCCAAATCAGACTCAAAGGCTTCGTGCTTCTTCTTGAGGGCCTTCAGCTCGTTGAGCTTGCATTGACGGAAGTCCTGGGACTGCAGCATCTCCTCCTTGCCGCGTGTCCAGTCCTCGTGAGCATCGGCCTACAAAGCAAGCGAAGATTAGGCCAAAGAAGATCACTCGAGGATCAGTTTGTTCAGGTGGGCTTACCTTATGCTTGAACTTCTGGGCCAGATGTTCGAGGCGCTCCAGGCGCATGGTCTCAGCCAGCAGCCATTCCTCGAAGGCCTTCTCGGCCAGCTCCAGGCCCTTCCAGGCATTTGAGATATCAGAGACGGTCTTGCCCTCGGTGGGCAAGTAGGCTGGACGGTTGGACAGACGCAGCTTCGTCTGCAGCGTGTTAAAGTTAGTTTCGAGTTTTGCCTTCTGCTCAACACGTGGCGGCTTGTGCTTGCGACGGTACGTGCGGTACTCCTCGAGCTTCTTCTGTACGCCGGCCAGCGAGTTGTCTGCCTGGCGAGAGTTCAGCCATGGCATCGTGCGGCGAATCCATTCCAGCAGCTGTGGGCAAGAACGACGATCATTAGACTAAGTTAGACTCGTTAAATGGATCACTTGAGGACTTACGTCGCTGGCCAGACGCTCGTACTCCTCCATGAGGCGTTCATTCTCCTGGTTAACCTTGAGCACCTTGCAAATACGATTTGCCGCCGTTTCCGCCTGCCGATTGTGGAAGTTTGGAAGAGGTCTGTTAGTTAAACATCTGACTCGCCAGCCAATTACTCTGAGTGTCGATCGGAGAACCAACTCAGAATGAATTGAGAGCCAAACAAAACGAACGAACGAACGAACGAACACAGCAAGACATGTAACGCAACTGCGCAAGCTAAGTAAGCGACGTCCACTTGGAACGACAGAGAATTCGCGTTAGTTTTCAAAGCCCATTCAAAGCAGGCGCAAGCAGCGTTCCAAAGCTCTCAGGGAATGGGATGCAAAGCTCGCTTCTAGCTGTCGATGGCCTCGATTCCGTTTCGGGCGTGTGTGTGTGAGTGTGTGTGTAAGAGCATGTATGAGAATGGAACGGAATGGAATAGAACATGATTGACGCCTGTCTGCATGTGCGCTTAGAGTTTGCCTCTATCAAATAGGAACAAGTGGGAATGGAATACTAAATTTATGTGGATGGAAACGATTGTTGAATATTTTGAAACATTTGGAGTATATTGTGTAATCCACTTGAAACACATGGAATGAAACACTATTAGCTGTAATAGTTAGAGACAAATCTTAATTGATCGTATAATCGCTTTTGGGCCATGAAACGAAATGGAATGAAACATGACTAGCTGGAATGTTGGGCATGGAATCGAAATGGAATCGAAATGGAGTCGAAATGGAATTGGAATGGAGTCGAAATGTAATCGAAATGGAATGCTATCAACTGTACTCAAAATCTGAACGATAACTGATCGATAGCTCATCGATAAGTCATCGATAACTCATCGATAACTGATATCAGAGAAGAATTCTGCTTACAAACTGCAACTGTATGTGTGTATATATATGTGTGTGTATGTGTGTGTGTGTGTATGTGTGTGTGTGTGTGAGTGTATAACAGACCTTTTGAGCGCCACTGAAACAGTGGTAATACGATGAGACATAGGTCATGACCGCCCTTTCATCTGGCAATGCAGTGTTCTGCAAATCTGTGTATGATCGTTGGATGTATTGGTGGTTGGTGGTTGGTGATCATGGTGTTGGTGGTGGTGTTGTTGTTGTTGTTGTAATCGTTATCGTTATCGATTCGATATACATATATATTTATTGGGAGAGTCGTTGTTGTTGTTGTTGTTGTAGCGGTAGCGGTAGCAGAGTAATTGTTGTTGTTGTTAATGGCGTTGTTGATGAGCGCATTTGCAATCGCGAGAAGTAAAAACAGAGAGAGAGAGAGAGAGAAAGAGAGAGAGAGAGAAAAGCAACAAAACATACAAATGAATTATTTGTTCGGTTAGTGTCTTTGGCAGGCAAATTAGCATATAGACACTCAATATACAATTACAATGAGATCCAAGTGCCAGTCTCAGCAGCGGCTACAGTGAAAACTCCCTCAACTAAACTTAGACTATACTATACATTTATTTATCTTTATCTTCATCTTTATCTATACGTTTATTTTTCTCTTTATCTTTATCTATTTCTTTGTTTATTTGTAACTTCATGTTAATCTTCTTTACGTCTTTTCGTTTATCTTTATCTTTATCTTTACGACTGTCTTTATCTTTATCATTATCTTTATTTTTTTATATATGTTATTATTTTTATTTTTATTTATTTTTATCTTTATCTTTATCTTTACAATTATCTTTATCTTTTTCTTTATCTATATGTTTGTCTTTATCTTTATCTTTACGTTTATCTTTATCTATATGTTTGTCTTTACCTTTATCTTTATCTATATCTTTATCTTTATCATTATCTTTATTTTTTTATATTTTTGTTATTATTTTTATTTTTATTTATTTTTATCTTTATCTATATGTTTGTCTTTATCTTTACGTTTATCTTTATCTTTATCTTTACGACTATCCTTATCTTTACGACTGTCTTTATCTTTATCATTATCTTTATTTTTATTATTATTTTTATTTTTATTTATTTTTATCTTTATCTTTATCTTTACAATTATCTTTATCTTTTTCTTTATCTATATGTTTGTCTTTATCTTTATCTTTACGTTTATCTTTATCTATATGTTTGTCTTTACCTTTATCTTTATCTATATCTTTATCTTTATCATTATCTTTATTTTTTTATATTTTTGTTATTATTTTTATTTTTATTTATTTTTATCTTTATCTATATGTTTGTCTTTATCTTTACGTTTATCTTTATCTTTATCTTTACGACTATCCTTATCTTTACGACTGTCTTTATCTTTATCATTATCTTTATTTTTATTATTATTTTTATTTTTATTTATTTTTATCTTTATCTTTATCTTTATTTATCTTTATCTTTATCTTTATCTTTATCTTTACGTTTATCTTTATCTATATGCTTGTCTTTACCTTTATCTTTATCTTTACGGTTATCTTTATATTTATCTATATGTTTATCTTTATCTTTCTTTATCTTTATCTTTATCTTTATATTTATCTTTATCTTTATCTTTATCTTTATCTTTCTTTTCTGTCCTCTTCAAGAATTTTCACTGTACCCATCTGCTGTCTATGACTTGCTAAAAGTATATCTATATTATCGTTTATCGTTTATCGTTTATCGTTATCGTAATCGCATCGCATATTGAGCGCGTTAGTAGCTTAACATTCATAACTTAAGGCATGCCTAGAGATTAGAGCACGTGGGTATGGAACGGAACGAGTGGATGCGCCGAGGAACTCAGGCAATGCTCTCGCTCGAGCATGGTCTGAGTTGCCAGGGCGCTGAACTATATGTCGAGTATGCACATATAACACGGCTAACACATAAGATACCGGTAATCATATATAATTAATACTAAAATGTGGTAAAAATACAATGTGATTGACGTAGGCCGAATCAGATCAAATTTGCATTCAAATTAATGCAGCATGCAGCAGCAGCAGCAACAGCAAATGATTAGGGAGGGAGAGGGACAGAGAGAGAGAGAGAGAGAGAGCGAGCGAGCTTTCACACAGATGGCAAACATGTATTGGCTCGACGGCTGTGCATGCTGTAAGAGCTTCGAAAGCTCACCAATACCAGTGCCCCGCCTCTCGTATTAGTGTGGAGTTTGTTAGTGAATGAGCTTGGCTTAGCGAGCTTTTGTTTGTTTGCCGAAAGCTTTCAGCTGTGGCCAGAGCAAAGCTGCAACGAGCACAACATCAAAGGCATGTTGTCTTTCTTGGTTTGCCAAAAAACAAACTGCAATATATATAAGATATATATATACAGAATGCATATATATATATAGAACGAGAAATGGAATAGATATATCATATTTATGTGTATCGAGATGTGAAGTTTAGTCACATTGTAATTATTCGGGACGTAGGTGTATTGTCTTGTGGGTTCGGGTACATGCGTCACATTTCCAACCTGTTGGGCTCCCTGGAAGGCGTGATAGTAGCAGGAGACGTACGTCATGATGGCACGTTCATCCGGTTTCGGAGTGTTGATTAAATCTGTTTTTGGTAGTCGTTGTCGATGGATGTTGTTGTTGTTGTTGTTCAGAGAGAATTTAAATTTAAATTTTAAGTATGATCATTTAGGTGTACCAATAAAATGCCCTAGGACTTAACTTAAGTACAAGAACAAGAGCTAATAGTTAGGGCTAAAGCTAGGGCGCTACATAGAGGAGATGGTGCAACATACCATCTGGATCCAACATCCTTGGAATATCTAGATATTTCTCAGCAACATCGAAGGCAGTGTTCAGATTCTCCAGAGGATTGTCTTTGGATAGCTTGGCGTAGTCAATCAGATCTGGGCGATGACGATGGATGAGGGCACAGAATGCCAGACCGTCCTACGAGCACAGACACACATATATGACATATGATATATGATATAGAGAAAGAGAGAGAGAGAGAGAGGCAGATAGACGGGGAGAGAGATGCTTACCTTGAAGGAAAGATGGAAGTTCTGTACGTTGACATTCTTGTAGGGCGCCGTCTTGCGCTGGCACCACAAGAGCAGACCCTCCTTGGCGGTCATCTCTTCGACGGAAATGTCCTGGATGGCGAAGCGCAGAATGATCGTCCAGATCATGCCGAGCGTCATTTTCAGATTGCCATCGACGATCTCCTCGGCGCCGATCGACACCAGATGGACGCCCTTCGATGCAATAAAGTCCAGCGCCTTGTTCACATTCGCGATTTTGTGGAAACGCATTTTGCCGCGATCGGGCTTGGGCAGCGTCTCACCAGAGATCACCTCCAGCAGCAGCATCAGCTTGAGGCCATTGCGGAAGTCCTCCTCGATATTGTCGATGGCGGTGCCAGCTTTACGCAAATGACTGTTACACCACGCGGTAAATGTCTGTCGAGCAAGAGGGAAACACGTTTAGATATGGTCTATATAATCGATATCCAATATCGATAAATATCAATATATCGATTGACAAGACTTGATCGAATCAAGCTATGAACTTATCAATTTCCATTTGGAATTAAATTCAATCTTTAGTACTTTTAGTACTCCATCTAGTTTAGTACAAATCCCAAAAGGTACTAAAGAACTAAAAGAGCTAAAATCAAATATTGAACATACCGTTGATTCGTTCATTTGCAGAGCTTTTACAACAGTTTCTCTCCTATATATCATATTTGTCTGCAAACCCAATCTAGAATCAAACCATGCAAATGCATTAAGAAACCTTGCCAAGAGGCTAGATTAACTAATTAATTGCATTAGAGATAGATTAACTAACGTTCTAAGTAGCAGGATTGGCGAGTTTCTTCGACTTTTCCCCAGCTATTTCCCTAAGCTGAGCGAATAAGTTGGGCCGGTCTGGCAAGGCTGCAGCTGCAGCTGCGACTGCAGCGCCGACTGCGGCGGCAACAGCGGCTGACAGTTGCAGTTATTTTTCACCGAATGGGGACAGACAGCAAGAACAAAGAGAAAACAAGAAAAGACAATGTAGAGATGTCTGTTTGTATGTACAAATATAAACCAGTTTTTGTTGTTTTTCTCATCATTTTTTGTTGTTTGTATTTTTTGTTTTTGCACACACTTCATTATTTTGGCCGTCGTCGTCGTCGTCTGCGTCTGCGTTTCTTCTGCTTTGGTGCTTGTAAATTTACAACGGGCTTAATGTTGTTGCTGAGCAAAAAGCTCGCACACACAAGTATCCAAGTGCATGCACACATACATGCACACGCACATATTACGGCATTCAATGGCGCGCCCACACGCCCACTGAAATGCAGCTGTTAATAGTCGAGCAGTTCGCCTGTTCCTCTCTCCCTCTCTGTGAGTATGCAATTGCTTGCGCTTGGCCATTCACATGGATTTCGTTCAACAGTGAAAAGGAAAGCGCACTCACTCACACACACACACACACTCACTCACTCACACACACATACGACATATAGCTGATAACAATATGCATAACAATGGAACAACCGCTACGCAAGCGCGTAGGGACAACAGCGCTGCCAGATGGGAAAATTATTAGAAAAATGGAAACAGATATAAAAAAAAAAGTTGAAATAAAAAGAAGAAGGAGAAATGTGAAGCGCAAGAAGAATGGGAACGTAGCCGGCTGCTTTATTGGCCATTTAGCTGGTTACAGTTACGTGCGTGCATGATACAATGGGACAGGTCGCCAAGCAACTCGCTTAGATTGCTGGGATGCTGTTATGGCTGTTGTCGCGGCTTTAAGACGAGCTTAGACGAGCAAACGGAAAACCTGGCTGAGCTAAAAGAACAAGAAATGCAACTGTTAATGCAAATCGCCGTCTGCCTGCCTCTCTCTCTCTCTCTCTCTCGCACTCTCTGTGACGATCAAAACGGGCGCTGGGGACAGATTACCTCTGCATTACATTACCCACACAAACAATAACACGTTCAACTAGGCCAGCAGCGCAGCAGAAAGAGAGCAATAAACACACACACACAAGCGCTCATATAGAGTGTGCTGTGGTGTGGTGGGTTAGGGGAAAAGAGTGCCAGGGAGTGGTAGGTAAGCTGCAGTTTGAGTGCGTTGCCAAACGAGTCGTTGGCGCTTACCGCTACTCGGCTACATACATATGTTTATTTATACATACATACATACATGCATGTCTGTATGTGTGTGCAGCGTTGACTAGCTAAGTGCCTGCCGCATTCCGCCGTCAACCCGTTTCTTTTGCTGCTGCCGTTTTTTTTTTCTTTAATAGTTAAAGCTGCGCTCAGCGCGATTACCGTTATCGGGCACAGCAGCAGCCACAGCCGGCTGTTGCCTGCGCCGATCGGATCGGCTAGCTCCTCTCTGGCGATTGAGCAATCGCGGCAATGAGAAATGCGCACGCGCCAAAAGACAACGCCGGGAGCTTTTTGGTTCAACAAAAAAGCCAAAAACCAAAAACAAAAAATATATTCGAATAAAAGCTCCCGATGCGAGGCGCACTCGCTCTCTCGCACACACCATTTTTAGCCGAATGTAATTTGA
The DNA here is from genome assembly GCA_035047485.1 of Drosophila peninsularis. Classification (NCBI taxonomy): domain Eukaryota; kingdom Metazoa; phylum Arthropoda; class Insecta; order Diptera; family Drosophilidae; genus Drosophila; species Drosophila peninsularis. Next base: position 9,672,480 of record JAWNPN010000028.1, read on the forward strand.
GCGGCCTCATAGCATGGACTCATTCGCACACACACACACACACACACACACAGCGCAGACAGCAGCGCGTAATGGGGTGAAGAGCAAGCAGCGATGATGTTTGGCAAAAATTAGTTGCAAAAAGTCGATAGGGTATTATTTAGGCACACTTTTAGTGCGTTTCTCGATAATTGCCTGTCAAAATGTGGCGCAATTGTGCAACACTGGCTCTCTTTCTCTCATTGTTGTTGATTTTTAGTTTAGTCATTGTCTATGGCAATCCTGCCAGCTGGCAATTGCTTAACACCTGAGGCATGTTTATGTATGTATATATATAGATATATATAGGTGTGTGTGTTGCACTGACTGATGACGCATAGGCTGGCTGAATCATACACACGCACAGAGATGCTGTGTGGAGAGAGTGAGCGCAAGTGCAAGACTCGAAAACAATAAACAGTCTACGCCCACAAGCCCACCTGCTTGGCCGCCCACAGGTCGCCAGCCCCTGCCACTGTCTCTGCACCCACCCAGTCAGTTGGCTTGTTCACACAGTCATCAGCCTGCCATTTTGGCCAATGTAAACACTGACAACAACAACAACAATAACAGCGACAACAATTTGTTGCTTTCATTATATTTCAACTGCTGCGTCTCTCCCATAATGACGAGACGAAATTCTGTTGTGCGGTAATTTACGATTACGAAATTTATATATAGATCAACTCATCTATCTGTGGCTCTGTGTGTGTGTGTGTCAAGCTCAATCATTAAAATGCTTTTAATCAGGTGGCAACCTCCTGCAGCAGCCATATTCCAATTTGTCATTGCACTGCATAGCGATAGCTCCATCTCTCTCCCTCTCTCTCTCGCTGTGTGTGTGGAATATGCAGTTCTTTAGCTTATTGCTGTCTATTTATAACCGTAAATTGCTGGCGCGCCCACCCACCCCCTGCCTCCTGCCTCCTGCCATGAAGCAGCGTGTCAAAACCGCAACCTTGCACTCAATTTTCGTGATATTTGTTTTGAAACAATTTTTAGAATTATGTATGTATATAAATAACTGTATATATTAGTGTGTGTGCTCTTGTTGTTGTTGTTTGTCACATATAAAAAATAAAAAAATGTTTTTTGTTGCGCTTCATTTGCCGCAAAAGAAAGGAGCGACGACGACGGCAATTAACACAGCATAAAACAGTTGGCAATTTGGCAATTGAATCAGGTGAACATTCCCTTTACACGCGGCTAACTGATTAATCGAGATAATGGCCAGAGTGAGGCCTTTGGGCCGGGCCTACTCTCTGATTGGAATGACTTATCAGAGCACTTGCTATGCCCAATTGGGAAGCTGACGCTGTCTGTGTGCCATTGAGTCATATCTGAACGATCTATCAATTGAGCAACTATTTAGACAGTGGCAACATGTTGTTGTTGTTGTAGTCAGGTAACGGCAGTCGCTTCCGCTGAAACAGAACAGAACAAGCAAACAAATAAAGCGGCACTGCTAAAGAGTGCGAGCGAGAGGGAGAGGGAGGGCGGAGAGCGGGCAAAGTAAGAAAAATACGCGCAACATAATTGAATGGAACATCGCATAGATAACCTTCAGCTATAAGTGAGAGAGAGAGAGAGAGAGAGAGAGAGAGAGAAGGGGGGGGGGTAGAGCTGGAGTAAAGTTATCGATAGATAGACAGAGAGAGAGGGGGAGAGAGGCAGAAGTGAAGTTATCGATAGACAGCCATAGCAGAGATGACAGTAACTGGGTCTCAGGCTTCCAGTGTGATAAATGAATGTTTTTAGCCTAACAACAACAACAACTATAACAACAACAACACTTTATTTATTTTCGTACAACATATTTCAAACATTTCGAGCAAAGAACCATGAAACGAATCTATTTTTAAAATGCGCGCTGAGCTTTTCGCCTGCCGCGCACAAATATTGAAACATAATCGAAGAAATATACAGCCAAATATATATATATATATATATATATATATACATATATATTTAAACACACATATGTGTCTATACTATGTATTTGATTCTGTCCGCAACTGATTGCGCTAGGCTCTTAACCAGTCTGGCAGCACTGGCCATGGACCAGAGACAGACAACAAAGTCCCGTCTTCTCCACTCTGTTTATGATGAGTTGTGAATAGCTCATACTTCGGAGTCAGCTGTCCTTATCTCAGTGCTTGCTTTCCAAAATATATTTCGATATTGATAAGAACTTGCTTGAAAATCTCAGAGAATCTGTTTCAGTATTTGCCAAATCCTAACTTTTCCATACTATTCCACTATAAAAGTTGTTGAAAGTTCAAATGCATAGATATATCTCGATATATATCAAGATCAAAGAGTAAAATATATCTAAGAATCGGCGCAAGTTCAAGTTTAGAAACTTGTCTTGGATCCGATTCCAGTCTCGGCACTCACCTTCTTCTGTTGCTTCTCCCACGCCGGATCGAGCAATCCCTCGCGCTCCCATTCCTCCTCCTGCTCCATGTAGCCATCGCCGTACTCCATGGAGATACCGTTCTCCATCATCATTTTGTGGCTGTTTCGTTAGGTGCAGTTGCTGGTGGTGCAGTCGCTGTTGCTGCTGTCGATTATGATCGAGGGGGAGTAGGGGTAGTAGGGTGCACTTTTCTTTATTACTTCGTTTGGGTAACTTTTCTTTCTATTTATGTTTATATTTATATTGTTACATTTAATTAGTTGCAGTTGCTGGTCGTCTCTGTGTGCGTGTGCGTGTGTGTGTGAGCCTGAGTTTTCGAGTCTGGCCTTAACTGGGCTTGAAGCTCAATTTGTTTCATTAAGACTACAGACAACAGTGGGCATATAGGGGTATATATCTGATATATATATCTGATAAGTTATTTTCAAAATAATGAGAGAGAGGGAGAGAGATAGAACGATCGAGTGGAAACGGAAACGGAAATGCAAATTAAGGGAAGCTGAAAACTTGAACTGCTGCTCTAAGGGCAAATACAGGTGTTTGCCTGTTGCTCTACTAAAGCTTTTCGGACTCGAAAACGAAATTGAAAAACACACATATATATATATATATATATATATATATATATATATATATATATATATATATATATTATATATATATATATATAATATATATATATGTATAAAAAGACGTTGTATAACACGATAATTTGCTACTTAATTATTTTGTTCACATTCGCTTTTGCTTGTTTGCTCGTTTCGTTTTGTTTCGTTCCATCTCGTTCCGTTTCGCAGTGGTATAGTTTTAAAAATAGTATGTTTTTCAAATTTTATTTTCGGCGTTAACGTCAACGCATGTGCCGTACGCTTTTTTCTCTTCTTCTCCCTCTCTGTCTCTCTCTCTCTCTCTCTCTCTCACTCACTGCTTTAGAGGGGCGCAAGCGGGACGGGACGGTTGGAAATTTCGGGCAGATTGGATTGTGGATTTAGTACATATTTGAAATAATTTTCAAAAAAAAAGCGAAAAAAAAAAACGCTCGCACATACATAACGCACGTATGTAGGTGCGTATGATGATCTGACAAGATGGCAGGGGGCAGGGGATGGGAGGACGTTCTAGACTTTGATTGAGAAGATTCAGATATAGGTATATTAGCTATATCTGTACATATATATATATACAAGATATTATATTAAGATGTGTGTACATATTTGAATATATATATATACATATATATATATATATATATACATATGTATGTATATAGAATTGGGTTCCGTTTTCAAAAGTATTTAACACAGATATCTAAGCAGTTCTTATTTTTTGTTGTATTTATTTTCGGTGTATACATATACATAAATATGCTATTCAGATATATACATATGTATCTATATGTTTTGTATGTATATATGCATATATATATATATATATATATATATATCTATATGTATATATATATATCTATATGTATATATATATATATATATATATATATATATCTATACCCAGCTCGCACACACACTCACATACTACAGATTCGTTAATCGTAATTGAAAAAGCTTATTTTTTTTAGATATATATAAATATATATATATATATATATATATATATATATATATATATATATATATATATATATATATATATATATATATATATATATGCTTCTATATATGTTTTGACGTATTTCTCTTTTTGAACAAGTCTGAACCAAAAAAAATTAAATTTTTAATATATATTTTTATTTTTTACAGTTTTTCTTTTTTTTTGCTCGTTTCTTCTTCGTTCGTTTCTGTGTGTTGTATGACAATTTCAAAAAAATAGTTTTTTTTTACTTTTTGATAAAAAAAATATGAAAAAAAATTGTGGGTAATTTGATTTGTATTGTAACCAGCAACAACAACAACGACAACGAGACAACAACAACGACAACAACAGTAACAAAAAAAAACAACAAAACAATATATGTGGAATATACTACAATTTGATGGAAATATCTACGTTTGTCGCTTGCAAAGAGAAAGACCCGCTCGCGTTGATAGCCAACTCAAAACTGATGTCGCGCAAGCAAAAACTGAATATCGTACGTATGCGACGACCCAGAAGTGGCAGCAGCAGCAGCAGCAGCAGCAGCAGCAGCAGCGCAGCAGCAGCAACAGTCAAAGAAAACTGTGCAGCCGCAGCAGCAACAAAAAGAACAACAAAGTGCACGACGGCGATCGCCTCTCGTTTGTCACACACACGAACGAAGATGCCCGAACGAGCATGCGCCGAAACGAATACACGAACGAGCGAACGAACACACACAGACACACACATCATACATATGCACACAGTGGGAGTGGGTGGCAGCTGTCTAAAGGCAAAGCAAAAATAAAGAAGAAAGTATGAATTCGACCAACAGACAATTGTTGCTGCTGCTGCTGACTGAGTGAGTGAGTGATGCTGTGTGCGTGTGTGTGCGTTAGCTTTTGCATGCCTGTATGCATGTGTGTGTGTGTGCATCGTGCTTCGGCCACGCTCGATAATTATCGATATGCAGACGAATGCAAGAGCGGCGACAACAGGTAGAAGCTGCTAGAGCGAATGCCGTTAGCTTTTCGAAATGCAACAACACAAGAGACGAACAACACGCACACGCACACGCACAAGCGAGTCACCCTGTGTGAAAACGACAACTTGTTGTTTGCTGCTGCTGCGGCTGCTGCTGATGGTCAATGCGTGTTTGTCAGCGGATTTCTGTCCGTCCATCCATCCGTCCGTCCGTCCGTCTGTCAGCTCGGGGTCGGTCTGTCGCATCATACCGCCCCCGCATGGCTACAAAAATAGCAAATTGTTAATTTCGCTTCGGAAACTCTTTTCCAATACACACACACACACACATACACCTATATACAGATATGTATATATGCATATGCTTATAGAGTGTCTATGTAGCTCAGGGAGGCAATGAAGGCGGCACACACATGATTTTTATTGGCATGCCACTTGGTTTTTCCGTGCAAAACTACTCTGAATATGCCGCCCATTGAACACATAAATATATCTTTATATATATAATATATATAGACTACATATCTGCATAAACATATGCATATATATATCTATATCTATTTTCTTCTTATAGACAGATTATTTATGAGTTTTATTAAACATTTTATAGCTCAAATCTAAATACAACTAACACACGCACACACACACATATGCTTAAGCTTTTACTTTCAGCAAAACTCTCTCACAAGGAGCTGCACTCACGCACTCGCTCTCTACCTGCCTCCCCGCCTCTCCCTCTCTCTCTGTCTCACATTATGCGCGCTCAACTTCCAGACAGACATGCTGGATTCAAGCAGCAGCAGCAGTATCAGGGGCAGTGTATTACGTGGTCGCATCCCACCCATCTAATCGGCCCAATAAGAAGAAATAATTTATTTTTGGCCCATTTTTTGTGCGTCGTCAGCGGCAAATTCTTTTTGTTTTTTGTTTTTGCTTTCGTTTTTTTTTTTTTTTTTTTTTCGAAAACAATATCTATTTTTAAAGCTTGTGTGCGTTAATACCATATTTCTGAAAATATCTATTTGAACGCAAAACATACATAAATTTAATAAAAATTGAAAGAAATGCCCGCCACGAACGGACGGACGGACAGGCGAACGGCCGGACGGACGGAGGGAGGGACAGACAAATTGCCAAGGAGATGGCCATAAACACGAGAAAGTCGCACAAGAACTTTAGCAGCAAATCGTCAAAATGTTCGCACGAATTCTAATCAAGTGTCCAATTGGCATGCAGAACTTTAAAAGCAAAACAAAATTCAAATTAGCATGTGGCTGGCGAGCGGACGGAAGGCCGTCCAATTGGAATACCGCCATCCAAGTGGAATGACCAGACAAGTGTTTCCCAATTGGTTTCCAAAGCATATTCAGTATTCCATCGAATGGGCATATCTAGAGTTATCATGCAGATTTTTCAATTTGAGTATATCCCATAAGGACTTTTGCAGATCTTTGAGCAATCATCTGTTGCTTCTTAAGTGTATTCCCCAATTGGAACAGATTTTTATACCATATTCCTTATACGGCAAATCGAATCAAAGGAGCCTTGCTCTAGCTTCAATTGGAAGTCTGTTTATGTAGCCAGAATCTGCATAAGAAGTTATTGTTATAGAGGAATTATTGGAATAGAGGAATATAAAGTATTCCTTATACGCTTAATCTTGAGTTCCGATTGGACTCGGTCATATCTCGCCTGAATCTACCCAGTAAGGACTTTTGCATATCCTTGGGAACATTTCAAACATAAAAGAAAGAAATTTAGAGAACATTTTCAACTTATTGTTGCTCCTCTATATACATATCCCCATACTACCAATATCCCAATTGGCATACTGGTTTGAGTCCACATTCAATATCTGCCAAAGCCCATTCAATGGAGACTTTCCAATATCTGTTGCCTCTGAAGCATGCCAAGGTCTGCGCTAGTCCAGCATTTCTTCAACAATTTTCTTTTTTTCCAACTTTTCCAACGCCAGGCCAATTTGTTAATTGGTCTTGACAATAAAATGGCTGCAAAAATGAGAAAACCTCGCAAAAAAGACGAATTTTCTAAACTAAAATAGAAAAGTGTTGAAATATTAATTTTTAAAAATTAAACAAAAATTGGAAAAAATATATAAGATATACATATAGCATATATGTACATAAAAATATATATATAGAAATATATATATATAGAAAAGGTCTTCACTATAAGTCTAAATATCTATAATATATTTTGCAATCAATAAAGTCGATGTCGATCTGTACAGAAAAAAAATTTATTTCGTCATGTGGAAAAATTATAGAACAAATATATATATATATATAAATTATTAATATTTTTATGGCTCTTGTTTCAAGGACAATTCAAGAGCAAATCGATGCTTGAATTATATATAAGAAAGCTTTTGGCATCATGCGGTTTTGCTTAACGTGCGTTCACTGTACACATACAGCTCAGGGCCAGCGCTGCCAATTTAGCTACTTTCCCGTTAGGCAGAGCGGCTAGTGGGAATTATAGCAATTGAGAGTGTTTTCAGCTCATAAAAAAAAAAACCCCAAATTTATTGAGTGTTGACTGATTTCTGTGTGCTTCATCAAAAGACATGCAAAAACGCCATTTTGTCTAGATATTTCTGGCTTTTTTTGGCTGGTTGATCTGGCTTGAAGAGTTGGCAGCGCTGCTCAGGCTGTTGCTTCCATTCAGCTGGCGAACAGGGACAAGACTCAAGGTAAAAGAAAACACTTTCGCAAACAAACATTGATATAGTATATATATATATATATATAGAGAGAGAGATAGATATATGTACATGTATATATATATAATACATATATATATATATTAGTTCGCATGTATTTTATAACTTGTGGGTACAATTATTTTAAGAAATAATTACAATTTGCGTATATTTGATATAGGCATATATATACATATATATGTATGTATGTAAGTATATATAACATATATATATATATATATATATATATATATATATATATGTTCATACATATGTATGTCAGCCAACGCCATATTCATATAACTATGTTTTATTAGCTTTTCTGTTTGTATCGTTGAATCTTAAGGAAAACATTTTCTAGTTTGCAAAAAAAAAAATAATAATAATAAAAAAATATAATAATATATATTTAAATATATATTATATATTATTACAAAAACATTACATATTTAGTGTATTATTATTTTATAACATTCATGTTAATTAGTAAAAAAAATATCAAATCAGCTTATTGGGGGTGAGGGGGAGAGAGGGAAGGAGGCAGAGGGTAGGAGGCGCGGTTGGCAGAGAAATGCAAACAAACTCAATCACAATGGAAACAATCGATCGATCTAATTCGATCGATAACGATAAGCGTATCGAGAATTCACTCCGGCCTCAGGAGCAGGCCCGGCGGCGGCTGCGACTCCAGCTGCTCGATGAACAGCTCGTCCAGCGGCCGATCGCTGATGATGCGAAAGAAGAAGAGATGATCCAAGCACTTCAGGCTGATCGAACGCAGCGCAGGCAGTCGCAACAGCAGCTGAGCGAAGCGACCGTCGTCACCAGGGTGCTCCAGCCGGCAGTGCTCGTCGAGGCAGGCGTAGACCTTCTCGCGGCAGAGTTCGATATCGGCACGATTCTTGATGCCTCGTATGTCCGGATTGTACAGGATGATGGCCTTCAGGCAGGACAGCTCACGCCTATCCAGGTTAAGGCGCTTCATCTTGACGCTCAGCTCGGACAGGATGCGATCGAAGATCGCGTCGACGCCCGCCTTGATCGCACTGTTGCGATGATACGAGAAGCTCTGGCTGAGGAACAGCTGCTGCGGCTGGAGCACCGGCGAGCGCCGCTGAAAGGCGCTGTCGTGGCCAACTCCGGCGATCGCGTCGTCCAGCGATTCGATGCTGCACCAGGCCACGTTTGCAATTAGTAGCTCGTTCCACGCCGCCTTCAGCAGGATCACCTGATCGTCGAGCGGCAGCTGGGCAAAGTGGGGCATTAGCCTGGCATACTCCACCATCTGGTAGAGCTGTTTGTTAACCACCTGGCAGAGCGCCGATACGGCGCCCTTGTAATCCGGCTGCACCGTCGAGTTGGGGCCGACGCGCAGAAATGACAACGCTCGATCGCCGCTGTGCGCCTCCGCGCGCTGCTCGGCGTCTAGGAGCCGTTCAATGGTGAAGTCGCGGGACACGCTATTGGGCATAAAATCATCGGATGCGCTATTGGCGCCACTGCCGCCTGTGCCTCCTACTCCCACGCCACCAATGCCACCACCAGATCCAGAGCCCGTTGCACCTCCTCCACCTGCACTGCCGCCGCCGCCACTGATGCGTCCTGTGGAGGCGCGGGCGCCGCGTTGTCTCTCTTCCTGCACCGCCTCGCGCTTCATGCCGCACGTGAGGCACTTCTGATAGCGGCAGTACTGACAGCGATTCCGCTGCCTCTTGTCGATGATGCAATTGCGATTCTCGCGGCAAGCATATGTGAGATCCTTGCGCACTGTGCGCTTGAAGAAGCCCTTGCAGCCTTCGCAGCTGTAGACCCCGTAGTGCTTGCCACTGGCCCGGTCTCCGCAGATGGAGCACAAGTGCTTCGACCCGCTGAGCGGATGGTTTGGCGGATATTGCTGTTGTTGTTGCTGCTGCTGTTGTTGCTGCTGCTGTTGATTGGGATTGTTGTTGTTGTTAACATTGACCATGTTCATGGCCTGCATGAAGGGGCCCGGACTCTCGGCCTTGGGCGAGAAGCTGCTGTTGTTGCTGTCATTCAGCTGGGATATGTCCGGCTTGACCTCCTCCTTAATCGGACCCAGCCGGAAGCCAGCGTCCTGGTCGCAATTGTCCATATTGTGTGTGCGCTGAGGCTTCAATCCTAATCCAATGCGCGTTGTGTACGTGTGTGTGCGTCTGCCTGTCTATGCGTGTGCGACTTTCCCCACTGCAGTTTCACTTTGTGGTCGCCAGGAACGCCACCGTGTCGAAGAGTCTGGCTATGTTGTATAGGGCATAAATAGTAGTTGCTTGCCTTTACATAACTTGCGCCTTGCTCTGGCCACTTTATCCAGTCGAACGTCTCCTTATATTTCCTATTTGAATGAAATTCCCAATTTACAGAATTCGCATTGGCAGCTTTTTCTGACTAATGATTAAATACTTTTCGCGTCGACATTTTTTTTCTCAACAAAGACCAAATTCACCACGGCGACTTTAACTCACCAGCCGCCAGTGTTGTCCACCGATTACGAATTAGTGGCGGGCGCCACACACACGCACCCAACACAACAGACACAACAACAAATGCTTAGAGTATAAAAGCAATTGGGTGAAGTTATTCGAATGCGTGTTTTTTATCTTCAGCAAACGCCAATGAAATATGCAGGCCTTGCAATTTAGGCAGTGTAGCAACCCTGTTTAGAGCACACCACCACCACCTCAACAACAAAAAAGAAAGAGTTCTCACCACACAGAGCAACTCTGTGTCTGTCACAATACAATTCTTGTTGTACTTGCAAAAACGCAAACACGCACACAAGCGCAGCGAGCCAGACGACGCAACCACACATAGACAGCAACGACCCTCCCTGCAATTATGTGCGGCATATGCAAAAATACTCACACATATATGTATATATATAGAGGCTAGCAAATACACCAACACAAACAGACGTATGGACAAAGCGGCAATTCCCCGGCTCCGGCCTCGGCCCAAATAATCGACATCGACAAATCAACAACAAAACAATGAGCGCCGCGTACGCTCCTTCAAAACCGTTTTACCTATGGCCAACCACCACAAGCACGAACCAGCAACACAACAAATTAAGTTCACTATTTAAATCGAAGTCAAAATGAGTAGCTAAATTTAATTTAGTCGTAGCTTAATGCACGGCACAACTTACTTGCATGCGCACTTGTTTGATTTCACGCAATGCGACGTTTTTACTGTTGTTACAGTTTTCGCACTATATTGACGCACACGCGCACGGGCACACATTAAAAATTAATCAAATGCTGGAAAACAATAGATAGATGCGTTTATTTGTAATTATCTTTACCGAACTGATCTGCCGTCCAATTCAAACACACTGCAAACAAAATACTTAAATACGGCATATGTGCTAAATTTGGCCAAATAATTGTGGCACTAAAAACTATCGATACTCATGACTATCGGAAGAGATGCAATGCAGTGCTGACTACTTAATTTAGGGGATGTCTTCAGTTCTTATCGAACTGTGCCGTCCACACATATGTGCAGCTCTCTAAACAGCTGTTTGCTTAGTCGGTATGGCATATACATAGGTTTTAATCTGAGTCACTATCGGTACTATCGCAATTCAGCAGCAATTTTAATTTCAACGACGCAATTTGCCTGTTTAAATACTTAATCTCGTCCCGGTACAAATCCGATTCGAAAAGAAGATTCTGAAAATCTTTGGTTAAGTCATCTGCAGCGCTGCGCTGTCCCGCTCCCGAGCTTTGGCTTTGGTTCTGGCCTTCGTTCTGTTCCGCCTCCTCAAAGCTTAAATAAAGCTGAAAGAACTCATGGCCCCTGCTGCGGCAAACCGGACAACTGTTCGACCTGTTCGAAAGAAAAATGGATTAATCTTTGTTTCCAGTTAATCATTGCACTTACTCCATCCACCAGCGCTGCAGGCAGTGCCAGTGGAACACATGGCCACAGCTGCCGCCATAGATCCTATCCGTCGCCTTGTAACGCTCCGAGCAGATCGCGCAGTTCACATGGCTGCTGCTCCTGCCGCTCCCACTGGCGCCCCTTCGGCTGTTGCTGCTGCTGTGGCTGTGGCTGTGGCTGCTTCTGTTTTGACTGGCACTCATTGTCGTAATGACGCGCTGCCCACAGTATGCCTAGCAGTATGCCAATTGCAGCTCGCTTATCAGCTACTGCGCTGCCCAAACGCCGGGCTTGCAACCCGAAGGCAAATCTCCGAAGTTCGCATAATGTTCGTGTCAAGTTTACCATTTTACGAATATCATAACGTACTGATAGCATTATCAGTCGCTGTCGCTCGTAAAGTAAAGTTGATTACTAAATTAAAGTTGCTGCTCATTTCGCTCAGTGTAGAGTGCGCTGTGACACGATCGTGCCTGGCACCTAGACTCTCTCGTTCTCTCTCTCTCTCTCTCACTCTCTCTGCTATAGCAGCGGTTAGGCGTCAAGCTGATAAGAATTATTTGATTGATTAAAATATGTTTTTAATAACATAGAATTATCTGTGTCTTTGTATTGGCATTGTTCAACATATCTATTAAAATATATATAAAAAAATGTAGGTTGGATAATATAGGTACAAAAGTATGCCTAGGCAGGTCTACAAATAGATTCAGATATATATAACTAAACACATGGAATGACATACTAAGGCTAATCGAGTGAGGCCTAAGGTCCCCTAGTCGCGGTTGTTGAAAAAAAAGTTTACTAAATAGTAAAAAAAAAAAAAAAATATATATATATATATATATATATATATATATATATATATATATATATATATATATATATATATATATATATATATATAGTTAATATATATTTATATAATCTATAATCGCCAATTCGTTCGTTGTCCGACATCCACAACTGTAAAGTATGTGGCATAACATAGCCTTAACAGTGTGTTGTTAACAGTGCAGAAGCATGTTAATGGAATGTACAGAAAGAAAAGTTAATTGAAAAGTGATTAGAAATTCGAAAAAGATGTACCGACCAACCGTACGATATAGGCTTGTTTGAAGTATGGAGGGATTTGATCGCTAACGGTATTGATCGTAGGAAATATATAAATAGAGCTTAGAGTTAACGGGTTAATACTACGTGCGGACAATCGATAAATATCTATAAGTAGGTGATGCGGTTACGATATAAGTATGTGCACGTGTGTGTGGGTGTCATTTACGATATACGGTTTTGAGTACCATTTACGATATTGGCATAAATCTATATAATCATCGTATAAGTCTACAATGCTTAGTTATCTCTATACCGTATACGACACAAGTGTGAGCATACGTATATCGTAATCGTTATGAATAACTTAATGTAGAAATTACGAGACATATGTGTCCATACCGTAAAGCATTTGGAGCATGCAAACGATATAGAGAGCACAGAAAACCATTTGCGATATCTAATGCCGTAATCGGTATTGAGTGTACGATATATATACGATATACGATATACGGTGGAAGAGGGGAATGTAATAGTTACGATATTTGGAATTAAAGCATTTCGTTAGTCTTTTGGAGTTGGAGACTTGGTCGGCACTGGGCTAGCATCGTCCTGGACTGGCATCGACGCCTGCTGCAGTGCATCATCCTTGACTGTCGCATTGTCGCTATAAGATTGGTTTCTCTTCGGACTGTCGATGTTCATGTAGATGGGCGATTTGGTTACCTTGCTGGCCATCGGCGTCGGCGTCGGCGTCGGCGTTGGCTGCTCCGTTGCGGGCAGCTCCTCCTCCTCCAGTATGATGTCGTCCCCCACCATGGTGATGCGGCGATGCCCCAACGGAGCCGCCAGAGAGCCAGCTCCGGGTCGGTAAACGCCGCTGCTCAGGCTGCTGTTCGCCCCGCTGCTGTTGAACCCGTTGTTGATGTAGGAGTGATTGCTCTTCTTGGGCGGCAGGCGACTGAGGTTGCTGCTGCTGCTGCTGCTGCTGGCTGCGAGCGTGACCGATGGAGGCGGCGGCTGGGCTTGGGGCGTAGCCAACGGCGGCAAATTCGAGCGGCTTATCAGATCGGGACAGCGGGAGAGCAGCTCCAGTGACTGCCCCGATTTGGCTGCCGGCGAGGATGGGCAGTCGGATGTCGGTGCGGACGCCGTTGCCGTTGGCGACGCCGCTGCAGCAGCCGCTGCTGCGCCGGCGGACATCTGGGAGACCAAGGTGCGGCTGTGGTTGTTGCTCAACCCGGTGTCTTTCCATTTCTCTAAAACAAATTGTGACCGTGACTTAGCGGATGTGGTTCGCATGCATAAATCCAAGAGGGATCCACCCGGTACGTACCTGCAGCACTGTTCGCCCCATTCGACTTGCCGAAGGGCAGCAGGAGGCGCGCCGGCTGACAGAGGACCACCGTCTTGTAGGCCTTGCGGTATTGCTTGTTCATGATCACGTAGATGATCGGATTGATGCAGGCGGACAGGTAGAGCATGATGTAGCTGAAGATGTGCAGACTCGGATGATCCACGTCCTTGTCGGCCACCTTGACAATTGTGATCGGCAGATAGCAGACGACGAAGGACAGAAAGATGGCCAGCACCATCTTGGTGATGCGCCACTCATTGCGCTTGGCGCGCACCTCCCGCTGATCCTTGACCCGTGTGGTGGGCTGCTTGCCCCCCGGTGCGGTCGCCGCCTCCGGCACGTCCGTGGAGCAGCTGCTGCTGTCCGTGGAGACGCGACTGCCGGCCACAGTCTGCGCCGCGGGCTGGTTGTCCGGATTGTTCGGCTGACTGGCGACCGCCCTCAAGTTGTTGGGAATGGAGTTCTGCTTGTTGGCGTGCTGCTTCATGCGCTGCTCGGACTTGTGCACCACCCAGAAGATCTTGGCGTAGCACGCGATGATCACCAGGCAGGGTATCACGAAGGCCGTAATGAACAGCGTCGTCTTGCTGCTGTGCCCGTGAGCGTCGCTCATGATCGAGCACGTCTGCAGTCGGGTGTCGTAGCCGAAGCGTCCCCAGGCGCCGAGCAGAGTGGGCAGCTGCATGCCGTAGGAGACCAGCCAGCAGGCGGCGATCATGACGGCGATCCAGTGGCGCTTGTAGATGCGCGCATAGCAGCTGTGATGCGTGATCATCACGTACCGATTGATCGTGATCATGGCGATGCACAGCAGCGAGACCCCAATATTGCCGTACTGTATGAAGGGGATGACGCGGCAGAGGATCTTGCCGTAGTGCCAGCCGCCCTGCACGAAGCGCAGCCCCTGGAACGGCAGCACCAGCGCGCAGAACAGCAGGTCCGCTATGCACAGGCTGGCAACAGAAATTACAGGGTATAAGCGGGGGCGATCGGCGAGGAGTGAGCTCGAGACGTACCTGATAATGAAGGCGGCGGCCACATTGCGCACTTTGGGGCACTTGAGCAGCGCGACGACGGTCAGAAAATTGCCACAGATGCCGACGATCATGATCAGAAAGGTCATGATCGCCGCAAAGGTCAAGAGCGACTGCGAGAAGCTGCAAGTGTTAGAGCTCATTAGTTTTGTGATCTTGATAAGAAAAGTAACCGATCAGCGATCTCTGATTAGCGATCTCCGATCAGCGATCAGCGAGCACCGATCACCGATCAGCGATCATAAAGGTCAACAGCGATTGCAAGTGCTCAAGTGATTGAGTTGGATGTAGATTTCCGAGGCGATCGCAGCGCTGATCCTTGAACTGATCGTGCCGACCTTAAGGCCCGATGCGCATATCATATCTGCAGTGGCTTCCGTTGGGCCCAAGACAACAAGCATTGTTGTTGATGCTCTCACACGATCACAGCCGATCCTCTGTTGGCGCTTGAAATGGGCCGCGTAATATTAACGATCGGTTATCGGACCTTTCACACTGCGCTATAATTAACCAGCGCAGCTGGCAGCTGATAGGGTCGAGGGCAACCTACCCACTTTCATCCGCAGCATCCAGGGCGATCGTTGGTGCCGCCGAGGCGGGCAGCCCGCCATCTCCATAGCCCAGACTCGTTGTTGTGTCGTCACTCATAATGCCAGATAAGCTAAGAAGTGCACAGAAGCAGAAAGAGAGCAGATAATGAGTTTACGGATTTCAGCTTGAGGCAGGCTTCAATGCTTCCTAACAGCTCTACCTGATCAGCGGTGCTTTAATCAAAAATTTAAAAAAATTAAAAAAAAAAAAAAAAACAATGAACAAACTGAAGAGAGAAAGAAACAAACGCCCATCGATCGACGACCGAGCACTGCCAACTGGCAACTGACAAACGGGAGCTCTCGACTGCCAGCTCGACTTTGATGCAAGTCGGGCGGGGCTTTGGTGTCGAGACGAGCCGACGAGCTGGCGAGCTGGCGAGCTGGCGAGTTTTGTTTCTGTTAGCTGGCTCTGTTCCTTTGGACTACAATAAATTAGTGTCAATTAAATAATTTAAAGAGGTCACCACAGCGCACACTCAGCGCCGAGCATGCAACATCTCTTTAGCTGCGGGTGCAAAGATCAGCGCCGAACCTTAATTAATTGAGTGTGCTTCATATATAACTAAGTATATATATATACATATATATACTATATATGCCACATATCAGATCTCTGCCAGTGTGTGTGTGTGACATTGTCGGTATCGAAATACCGGAACACTTTTCACATTTCTTTATTTCTGAGTAGCTGACGCCCAGTTATATGATACGCAGAATGGCAGAGCTAGCTGGGTGCATTCCCTGTAAGCGAACTGGATATCCGCGGCTATACACAAGTCAATATATAAGCAGTTGCCACTCTAGATAAAGCCTCATCCCAGCTTTCTTTCTATTTGCCTTCCGAATGATTGATCGATCGATCAGGAACCAAACAGTTTTCTACGACAACTTGGCTTATCTTTCGAAATATCTAACGAACTTCGGTTACCTTTTCGTACGATATATATAATGCCCTGTAAAATCTGTTATTATGATATATATACTTCGAAAAGAGAAAGGCTTGATCTGGCCTAGAAGTATAGTAATCTCTCTATAGGGCTATGCCTATATAATGCTTTATCATACATCTCCTTTATTCTATAGGCATATATATATATCCCCTATCTCGAATAGTTGCTTATTTCAAAACACTTTCCAGATATAGAACGTTTTCTGATGTTATCTAATCCATGCTTTTCCCATAAATTTGATTTATAGTAACTTCGTGTATATGTTATGAATTACCTAATAAACAACTATAGTTTCATTCCATATGTGAGTTGGCGAACAAGAGACTGGAGGTGCTATCATATTACTATATTTATTTCCGAGAACCTGAAGTCGGGCTTTACCAGGGAATTGCATTAAAATAGCTTCGGATAACATTTTATACGATCATCATCATGAGCCCGCTAGTTGCTATAAGTTAGTCATTATATCTTTAAATGTACTTCATATAAAAAAGTTAACAACATATGTATAAATGCTCGTTAAAATAAGATAATGTCCAGCTTGAACGATCTATATGTGTCTAAAGACAAATGATTCATGCTTCCACAGCCTCGTCATGATCTTTGCTTTCCTAGTTCCATCAATCCTGAGCAACAGAGCTTTTGATCGATAGATAGTCATCCAAAAGACTACATATATTATATATATAGTCATATATATATTATATATGTACTCTACAACAGAAATCGAGTGGAATTGTTTTACAATTGAATGTTATGAAGATCGTTAGATGAGTGCAAACAAAAGTTACGTATACGCAATGTCTAACAGCTCACGATCGTTTAGCGCTGAGGCTGCTCAGTTCTAGGCACATGTGTGAGTGTGTGTGTGTGTGTGTGTGTGTGTGTGTGTGTGTTTATCTTATCAGCGCATACGTATAGCTCACCTGGTTTAGTGGTGCGGCACATGCGATTGGTAATCAGTTTCGTCTGCTACCACAGCTGCGCTGGCATTCACTATCCGATCACTGGGATTGCTCACAATTCACAAATCACGAATTAGACGCTTATCAGGCAGCACTTTCCTGTTGTTGTTTGTGTGTTTTTCTATTATGATTTCACGTAATCGCAGCTGGCCGCTAGAGCGAGAGCGAAAAGGAGAGGAACTATTAGCCGATGCCGCTTCAAGTCAGAGTCAGAGTCAGAGCCAAGTCAAGGCAACGCAAGGTGCCTATGAGTAATAACTGAGCCGAGCTTTATGCAACTGATCTGAACTGAACTGAGCTGAGCTGAGCTGAGGTGAGCAATGTAAACAGTTAACGATTCGCGCTCTCTGCTGGCTTATTCACGCATGCTGGGCGAGGGAGTGAGCGGTCGCGGCCCGGTTGGATGATTCAAAAATGCCGCAATGCTCGCTCACAGTCATGACTAATGCGTTTGGGACTGAAGCAGTTTGCAGACTTTCCAAGACGCAGGTAGAAATGTTGCAAGCACGCGGCACAGCGCACGCATTTGTCACAAGAACACAAACCACAAGCACGGCAATCGCTCCAACTAAGGGAAGAGCGCGATCAAAACAAAACGCACGAAATCAAACTAACTGTAACGGCTAAATGGCGTTTGGCTGCTCGCGCGCGTCTATTTTGCGATTGTCCACAGCGAACGACTGCACATTATCGAGTGCCCGCTTTTGAGGCGGCAGCTCAGTTGTCGTCGTCGTCGTCGCTGTCAATTGATATTCGCTGCTGGCTGTTGACAATTTCGCTCTACACTCACACGCACGCGCTCTCACACCATATGACACTCTCTCGCGCTCGCTCACTCTTTCAATTCGCTCTCCATTGACAACGTGCTCTCTGCTGCTGCGCTGCCTCTGCTGCTGTTGCTGTTGTTGTTGTACATATTTATCAGCTGGTAGACCAGAGGGCGGCAGAGACACACACATGCGATTGGCGATCGCGTTAGATATAGCATGCCTGCATGAGTATGCGCATGTGTGCATGTGTGTTTGTTTGATTGTGTACTGTGTGCTTCTTCGCACAGATAGGCGATACGCATGACGAGACATAATTGACATTTCCATCAGCAAATACAACTGCAACAGTTGCACAGTGTATCACATACACAAATAAATATATATTTCACATTTACAGCTACATATTCATGCATATTGCGCTTATTAAACTGGTTCACCTAGAATATACATAAATGAGAATACATATATGAGAATACATGTATATCTTCAACGATCCTGGCAAAACCTTTCGCTGGCCAATTAGCACTTTCCGCGACAAATATTTTTAAGCTTTCTTTTCCGATTTGAGCTTTGTTCTTATTTATCGTTCTTGTTATTTTTCATAGATTCATTCAAGCTGAATATTATTTAGTTAAGCTTTCTGCATAGGTGGAACTTGCCAATTTGCTTTTTATACCCTGAGCCCATTGAAAATGGGAAATGTTTCTGTGAAAATGTATGTAACAGGCAGAAGGAGACGTCGCAGACCATACAAAGTATATATATTCTTGATCAGCTCGATGAGCTGAGTTGATATAGCCCTGTCCGTCTGTCCGTCCGTCTGTGTGAACGCACCGATCTCGTAAACCACAGAAGCTAGAGAGCTGAAATTTGACATGTATACTCCTGAATACCATACGCTATACGAGTTTTTTTTTTTTTAAATTCGATAACTCTTCCCGTTCTCCTTTTATCGATAAATTTCGATAACTCTCAGGGTATCTCCTAGTCGAGCCGTCTCGACTAGAGCATTCTTACTTGTTTTTTTGTGGAGTATTAAATACGAAACAATGACAGTTATTCCTCTGCATTGGGGATTGTTGAAAGACCGTTTATCGAGCGTTGCCACCTGTCGAAACGCAGTAGGTTTTTCGTTTCCTTTCCTCCCCTACCCTAGGTAGGCATTATGAATGTTCAGGAAAATCATTCAATCACTTGAATTTGCTTGAAGCAGTGACTTTGAATTTTTAAAAATCAAAAATATAAAATATAGTAAAGAAAATAAAGAAAAATAACAATTAACTGTATTAGAAACCATTGAGTTCAAAATGAATTGGATACTCCTCATAACTTATTTGGCATGCACTGTCGTGTCTATGCACAGTCCGTTCCTGCAGGTGTGGATAAGGTGGGATGGATCTCACGAATACATTCGTCTAGCTTTGCCATACGCTGTCGCATACATACGGCGATTAATGGGTATAACCTATGTGGAGAATGAAGTGCAACTGCAATTATACAATGAGTCTTCTGCCGAAGCCTTTGGCGACAATGTGAATGCGGGCGTGCAAATGGAAATGGAAATGGAAATAGGGAACAGAAAGGACACGATATCCGAGGAAAACATGCCGCCCTTGTGGTTGCAGGTTCGCAGGACCCTGAGAATGATGACCTACGATAAACGATTGAATTACACTCTGCAGTTGGGGAGCGATAAAAAGGATAATAAAGCTTTCTCAGTCAGCTTAATTGTGGCCAGCCGAATGATGTATGTATTCTATCTGATTTCCTTGATAATCGGCGTCATCTGTTTAAGCATCTATGTGCTGTGTGGCCTTGGGAGATTTATATTACGTCGATATCCGCTCAAGCAAAAAATATGCAGCATCTGTCGGACTATAAGATCTACATCCCAACTACCGTACGGAGTTCTTGCGGATAGGGCAGCACTATTTATTGCGAAAGTGGGAAGGAAGCGGGTGGCTGTGATACAAAAGGAAGCAGTAGCAGCAGCAGCAGCAGCAGCAGCAGCAGCAGCAGCAACAGCAGCAGCAGCAGCAACAGCAGCAGCAGCAGCAGCAGCAGCAGCAGAAAGCAATGATACGACCGATTCGGAGTACGCGAGCTCCGAAAGCATTTCGCATTTGAATCCTAACCCTCCTCCGAGTGCGAAAATTTTGGCGCAAAGACAAAGAATTCAGGAAACATATCAACGATGGCTTAACATAGGTCCACTTATGGAAGAGACATCGGGCTCAGAATTTCAAATATCAGACTTAGATTTAAGTGAATCATTTTCTGAGAGTCTGAGCTCCGAAATCAAGTTTGAAGCTCAATTTTCGGTAACTGATGAGCCCAGAGTGTCCTTTACTATCGTTCAAAACGCAGCCAATCAATCTTTAATTGGTAAAATGGTAATCGTATCCAAGGAAGGTCTTTCAGAGGAGGACTCAGCGGATAGCACAGAGGTGTTTGTAAATATTAAGGACGTCCAGAAGATTCTAGAGAGCGCCGAGCGCGGAGAATCCGATTATTGCATATCAGTTGACGACTGCAGTCAAATGTCTACATATGTTTACAAAAGGGTCGAGGAAAACATACAGTTTTCGACTGTAGTTTCTGTGGACTCTGACGATGAGGACGAACGCTTAATAACTCTTGATAATGGGCAGGGGGATGGCGGTTGGGTGCGCGAGATACAATATGACGAAGAACACATCCAGACCGATCATAATATATCATTTGCAGACATCTCAGCACAGCTTGGTAACACACAATTGATCCCAAACCCTAGAAAATCCATCGAAAACCTCTCTAACTCATCCTCCGATGAGTTTTCTTGCAACATCGAATCGGTTATTGAACTAAAGAGTGGACAACAATGTGAACCATCGACTTCGAGGAAATCTATGCCGACGAATACAAACACTCCATCTGTAGTGAAGAGTAGGTCATCACTGAGTTTGCCATCTTCGTACTTTTCAAAAAGGTTTATGATGATGCAAACTCCCACTGTGGAAGAGGAGCTTGAAGATGAAGTTTGCGTCTTGGAATCTCCTACCATTAAGATTGACACTTTCGCCGACTTTAAGGATGACTGCGATGAAGACATTTTATCATCAACAAAAGTAGTCTCCTCAACCACTGAACACGACGATGGTTTGCAGGCGCAATTTGAGAACGTATTGAAAATTTCGGAGGGGGCTGCACATTCCAGTCCGTCGATTTCTCCACGTTTCAAGCACGATGACAATTGGGTTGATTGGACCTTGAAAACTAGCAGCAATGAACCTGCACGCACCCAAGACTCAGACTCTGGCAGTCACAACTTTTACAATAATAACAGAAGAAATTCACTCGATCACTCGTCGTCGGATTCAGAATACGACAATAATTCGGAAGTTACGATTGACTCCTTTGACATCGACGAACAACCTGGAAATAGTTCTATGCATTCGAATGCCTGGACTTATACGAACTCATATCATATCTACTATGGGTTCTTAAGACAGCCATGGAGGACGCGGCTAGCGATGAGGAGGAGCTCTTCACTATCCAGGTCAGTAAAGTAGTCTTGAATAGAAATATAATGCAATTAGACCCAAGCACGTATCTCACATACTCAATTCGGCGTGACAAACTCACTCAGAAGATTTATTTTCTTTTCAGTACTTCCACATACAATCCGAATCCGCCGAGAAATTAGTCATGATTGAAGAATGATTGATTGCAGACTTAAAAGACCTGGAAGTCTGTACTTCAGCCAGACAGTAATATATTTATCAATGTAACCTTCATTTATAATCTCAAGCTTTATTTCTAGTTAACTATTCCAAGATATAACATCATAACTGGATCTGACCATTTGGCTGACTTTTCAATAGTTAATTTTCTCAACTGCTTAAGATATGATATCAAACCTGGATCTTTATCAATATAACCGGACTTTCAATACTCTATATTCAACTCATCTGTATCAGGATATATCTCCATTGGATCTGAGAATATAACCAGACTTTCAATCTTCTATATTCAACTCATCTGTATCAAGATATATCGAAACTGGATCTCAGAATATAACCGGACTTTCAATACTCTATATATTTAACTCATCTGTATCAAGATATAACGAAACTGGATCTCAGAATATAACCGGTCTTTCAATCTTCTATATTCAACTCATCTGTATCAAGATATATCGAAACTGGATCTCAGAATATAACCGGACTTTCAATACTCTATATATTTAACTCATCTGTATCAAGATATAACGAAACTGGATCTCAGAATATAACCGGACTTTCAATACTCTATATATTTAACTCATCTGTATCAAGATATAACGAAACTGGATCTCAGAATATAACCGGTCTTTCAATCTTCTATATTCAACTCATCTGTATCAAGATATATCGAAACTGGATCTCAGAATATAACCGGACTTTCAATACTCTATATATTTAACTCATCTGTATCAAGATATAACGAAACTGGATCTCAGAATATAACCGGTCTTTCAATCTTCTATATTCAACTCATCTGTATCAAGATATATCGAAACTGGATCTCAGAATATAACCGGACTTTCAATACTCTATATATTTAACTCATCTGTATCAAGATATATCGAAACAGGATCTCAGAATATAACCGGACTTTCAATCTTCTATATTCAACTCATCTGTATCAAGATATATCTCCATTGGATCTGAGAATATAACCAGACTTTCAATCTTCTATATTCAACTCATCTGTATCAAGATATATCGAAACAGGATCTCAGAATATAACCGGACTTTCAACACCCTCCATTCAAGTCATCTGTTTCTAGATATATCGAAACTGGATCTCAGAATATAACCGGTCTTTCAATCTTCTATATTCAACTCATCTGTATCAAGATATATCGAAACTGGATCTCAGAATATAACCGGACTTTCAATACTCTATATATTTAACTCATCTGTATCAAGATATAACGAAACTGGATCTCAGAATATAACCGGTCTTTAAATCTTCTATATTCAACTCATCTGTATCAAGATATATCGAAACTGGATCTCAGAATATAACCGGACTTTCAATACTCTATATATTTAACTCATCTGTATCAAGATATAACGAAACTGGATCTCAGAATATAACCGGTCTTTCAATCTTCTATATTCAACTCATCTGTATCAAGATATATCGAAACTGGATCTCAGAATATAACCGGACTTTCAATACTCTATATATTTAACTCATCTGTATCAAGATATATCGAAACTGGATCTCAGAATATAACCGGTCTTTCAATCTTCTATATTCAACTCATCTGTATCAAGATATATCTCCATTGGATCTCAGAATATAACCAGACTTTCAATCTTCTATATTCAACTCATCTGTATCAAGATATATCGAAACTGGATCTCAGAATATAACCGGACTTTCAATACTCTATATATTTAACTCATCTGTATCAAGATATAACGAAACTGGATCTCAGAATATAACCGGACTTTCAATACTCTATATATTTAACTCATCTGTATCAAGATATAACGAAACTGGATCTCAGAATATAACCGGTCTTTCAATCTTCTATATTCAACTCATCTGTATCAAGATATATCGAAACTGGATCTCAGAATATAACCGGTCTTTCAATCTTCTATATTCAACTCATCTGTATCAAGATATATCTCCATTGGATCTCAGAATATAACCAGACTTTCAATCTTCTATATTCAACTCATCTGTATCAAGATATATCGAAACTGGATCTCAGAATATAACCGGTCTTTCAATCTTCTATATTCAACTCATCTGTATCAAGATATATCGAAACTGGATCTCAGAATATAACCGGTCTTTCAATCTTCTATATTCAACTCATCTGTATCAAGATATATCGAAACTGGATCTCAGAATATAACCGGTCTTTCAATCTTCTATATTCAACTCATCTGTATCAAGATATATCGAAACTGGATCTCAGAATATAACCGGTCTTTCAATCTTCTATATTCAACTCATCTGTATCAAGATATATCTCCATTGGATCTCAGAATATAACCAGACTTTCAATCTTCTATATTCAACTCATCTGTATCAAGATATATCGAAACTGGATCTCAGAATATAACCGGACTTTCAATACTCTATATATTTAACTCATCTGTATCAAGATATAACGAAACTGGATCTCAGAATATAACCGGACTTTCAATACTCTATATATTTAACTCATCTGTATCAAGATATAACGAAACTGGATCTCAGAATATAACCGGTCTTTCAATCTTCTATATTCAACTCATCTGTATCAAGATATATCGAAACTGGATCTCAGAATATAACCGGTCTTTCAATCTTCTATATTCAACTCATCTGTATCAAGATATATCTCCATTGGATCTCAGAATATAACCAGACTTTCAATCTTCTATATTCAACTCATCTGTATCAAGATATATCGAAACTGGATCTCAGAATATAACCGGTCTTTCAATCTTCTATATTCAACTCATCTGTATCAAGATATATCGAAACTGGATCTCAGAATATAACCGGTCTTTCAATCTTCTATATTCAACTCATCTGTATCAAGATATATCGAAACTGGATCTCAGAATATAACCGGTCTTTCAATCTTCTATATTCAACTCATCTGTATCAAGATATATCGAAACTGGATCTCAGAATATAACCGGTCTTTCAATCTTCTATATTCAACTCATCTGTATCAAGATATATCTCCATTGGATCTCAGAATATAACCAGACTTTCAATCTTCTATATTCAACTCATCTGTATCAAGATATATCGAAACTGGATCTCAGAATATAACCGGACTTTCAATACTCTATATATTTAACTCATCTGTATCAAGATATAACGAAACTGGATCTCAGAATATAACCGGACTTTCAATACTCTATATATTTAACTCATCTGTATCAAGATATAACGAAACTGGATCTCAGAATATAACCGGTCTTTCAATCTTCTATATTCAACTCATCTGTATCAAGATATATCGAAACTGGATCTCAGAATATAACCGGACTTTCAATACTCTATATATTTAACTCATCTGTATCAAGATATAACGAAACTGGATCTCAGAATATAACCAGACTTTCAATCTTCTATATTCAACTCATCTGTATCAAGATATATCGAAACTGGATCTCAGAATATAACCGGTCTTTCAATCTTCTATATTCAACTCATCTGTATCAAGATATATCGAAACTGGATCTCAGAATATAACCGGACTTTCAATACTCTATATATTTAACTCATCTGTATCAAGATATAACGAAACTGGATCTCAGAATATAACCGGTCTTTCAATCTTCTATATTCAACTCATCTGTATCAAGATATATCGAAACTGGATCTCAGAATATAACCGGACTTTCAATACTCTATATATTTAACTCATCTGTATCAAGATATAACGAAACTGGATCTCAGAATATAACCGGACTTTCAATCTTCTATATTCAACTCATCTGTATCAAGATATATCGAAACAGGATCTCAGAATATAACCGGGCTTTCAATACTCTATATTCAACTCATCTGTTTCTAGATATATCGAAACAGGATCTCAGAATATAACCGGACTTTCCATTCTTCATCTATTTAAAGATATTTCCAACCTGGATCTGACCATTATGCCACCATTCAATAGTCAATTTTCTACACATCTGCTTCAAGTTATAACATCGCAACCGGATCTGACCATTAAGTCACCCATTCAAGACCGTACCATAACCCAGCGAACACGTATTATCAAAATTTCTGAATTTCGTTTATAAGCTCGGCTGGGCTTATTATTTCGCCCGAACCAAACATATATAATTGGTTCTATCTCTAAATTGAAAACTCAGTTGTCGAAGCATTGACGCCAAGGAATGCTGTTTATATTTTGTACTGCCGACATCGAGTTGTGTTCCTATATTCCAGTTAATTTCAAGTTTTTATGAGATCTCGTTCCATTCGGCCGATCGGATATGCTTCCATATGCTTTATATGTCTTTGTCATGTATATCTATATATTTTTTATTTCTGATGTGTATAAAGGCTAATGAGATTTCAATTTAGATCTAGTTAATATCACTTTTCAGTACTCAGAGTGAAGCGCTTGACCGACTACAGTGTTCACCTAGAGGCGATATATTGCCAGCTATTGACGAGGTGGTAAACTGACGTAGGGTAGAACTATGGGTAGCACTATGCAAGTAATTCTCCACCAATACCAGGCCAATACTAGGATGATGCATAGATCTCTGTCCTATGTTTGATAATTGGATTTAAAGATCTGTCTCCTTGAATACATAAATATTTCAGCTTTTCCATACCAATAATCGATATATAACTAATATAATATATAGCTATATAGATTCCCAAAAACTTGCAGCTGCCGCAGTCTACTAATCTGAGCGTTCACTGTACTGTGACTGTCTTAAGTGCTCGGAATTACAGGCATTGTTTGAATTGCTGTCGATAAGGAGTCCGAGGGAAAGGGCGTATAAACATGGAAAGGAAGGGGCCTAGTTTCCGACAGTCACATTCGGTTTCAGCTTCGGCTTCGGCTTCGGCTTCATATTCTAGAAGTGTTTACACAACTCAAGCAGACACGTTTGTTTGTGTGAAGAGCACGGTCGCTTATAGAGCTATATCGGAAGAGCGAGAGAGGGAGAGAGCGCGTGGTGCCCTCCAGTTGCAATGAGTTCAAATCATTTCTGTGGGTTTCTGTGTGAATCTGATTAGCGGTCAGTTGGGCTTACATACTTATATCTATATACATATATATATATATCAATAATATATATATATACATGTGTATATGCCTGCATAAAAAGCAAACATTTCACACATTCGAGTTATAGCTGCAGAGGAGACGGGGCGTAGTCGGTCAATTTTCAATTGTTGCCAAAGAGTTTTTCATCTGACTCAGTTGTTTTCTACAAACTACACATACACACACACACACACACATGCACGTGCAGTGGCACACTCTCACTCTCACTCTCACTCGCACTCTCACTCGCACTCTCACTCTCACTCTCATTCCCATAGCCATTAGCTATAGCCACAGCCACAGCCACAGCCAGTGCCTCAGCCCATTCAGCGCGCTCTACTCAATGAACCCGGAGGCCGGTGGCCCCTAATGTGCTCGCGCCCAGCCAACGCCCCTTAACCAGCCCCCCCGCCAGTCCCTGCTCCTACTCCTGCTGCTGCTGGTGCGAGACTATTTCTTTTTGTTTGCTTCATTAATTAATTAAGATGACGCTGGCAACAGCGTCGAGAAGAGGCCATTATCTAACATACATATACAGATATGTATATATGGGTCTGCATATATACACAGTATATTCACAGTTCGCCCAAAAATCGAATCGAGTGGGTGCGCCAGGGAATTAGTGGAGGAGCAACGGCTGGGGGTCATGCTTGGGGTGCAGTTAGCTAGAAAATTGGCCTAGTCAATCGTTGGATTTAGATATTTGTATGTATATAGTACATAAGTTCTGTATTTCTTGAAAGTATAATAGATGCTACATAGATATATGTATCTATATAGGTACATATAGACATAGTATGTGTGGCAGCATACATAGTATGTAGAGTTAGTCTTGTAAGCTCTCTATCGTTGCTTATAGATAGATTCATTGCTTTATATGCAATCTTGATATGGAGCATATACCCTGTAATTTACAATTTTAGAGCTTTCCCATCCTTATTCGAATCAACTGAAATCATGGTCAAGTCGTCGTACCTAATATAGTTAAAGAACTCTAAGATCTCCTCTGTATACGACTATATCTTAGTACTCTAGAAAACATAGATGTCTAAATCTGAATACTCTGCAAGCTAGGGTATACTATGTTATATGATGCTCTATTAGAGGTATATGCTATATGCTCCAGCTATTGTATACTCCTCTCATAGAAGCTTTCGTTGATGTGGCACAGATACTTGAGTCCAATATACAGTGGATCAGTAAAGTATTCGCACAGCAGGCAATTTTTTCTTTGGCAAAGAATAAATCAAATTTAATAAATTTTAATCAGTTAGTTATAATTGTGTTAATCAGTTTATTATATTTAGTTTAAATTTATTTAAAAATAAAAATAAATAATAATTTCTAAGGCTTATAGATGTTTTGAAAGGGGACCACTGAAATTAATGCAGCTGCCAAGCCTATCCTAGAAAGTATTAAAAATGCCAACTATAAAGTGCTTAGTAGTTTTTTTAAGTATATTTATTTATATTATTATTTATATTTGTTTATTTATTAATTGACCCCATTCGAGCTAAAATCGTGTTCCATGACCTTAGCTGTAACTCTTGAACTAAGCAACATATTAATATATTTTTAATCAATAAGATTATACATTATACATTTTTTAATTTTCAAAAATTTGTTGTTTTTTTATTAAAAAAGTTGAGGCTGTACGCATACATAATTTGCACACTGTATAGTCAACTGGGCTTTACGTAATAGACTCTCTGACCATAAGTTTCACAGATAGTACTCAATGGAGTAAAGAGCTCCATTGTCATCTAATTTAAGAAGATTCTACTTGTATATACATATAACTATACTTATCTGTATTAACTAGTCACACTATGTTTTCTAACTGATTTTCTCCCCGTTATTGAATACCTTAAAATTCCACCCTGCATTTGATGATTCTCCATGCGAATACCCTATAAACTAAGTGTGTATAAATATCGACAAAATTTATGCTCAATTCTTTGAAGACGATCGTCGATCCCCGAACTCGAAAGAATTTGGAGAAAGAAAAGTTCTATTTGGAAATGTGGTGAGAGGTGAGGAAACCTCTAGAGTTTTGGAAATGGTAGACAGAGGTGGAGGCGGTGCAGCCCTGGTCTGTGTATGCTCTAGTTGAAAATATCGAAAAAGAAACAATGCGAAAGGCAACAAAAAAGTTTTTGTAGAAAAGGCCAAAATATAAGAACAATGTAAACAAAGCGCTCGCTTCGCTCATTTCAAATTACCCGATGATGAAGTCAATTGTTGTATACAATAAAATTTGTTGTTGTTTTCCTGCTCGCAAGTTCTTGGTAATGGTTTGGGCCCAAAAATACCCAGTAGTTGGAGTTTTCTTGACTAGTTGGTATAGATAACCGAAAGAACTCGGGAACTATAAGGGTTAATGGCTGGAAATTTGGCATGCGAGTGAATGGGACTTAGTGAAGAAGGATTTCAAGTCGAGGGCAGAAAATATATGTAGGTATGTATACATATATGATGATATATTTAGGATTTGCTGATATATTTCATATATTTCATGCAAAAAGAGTATATACATATATTAGATTATTAATGTTAGAAATTCAATCAATAATCCGCTCAACTAGTAGGGCGGGTACTAGAAATTAGTAGATATCATAGATAGCCCAAGGAACTCGGTAACTACAAGGATTAAAGAGCAGATACTTCTTATCTAAATGAATGGAGCTGAAAGAAAATGTATTTTATGTTGAGCGTCCACAATATATGGTTCAATGATAAACGCACATCCTAGTTCAGGGTATTTGGTAGTCGTCTATGCCGCTCGCAGCTCTCATGGAACACAATTCATTGTTGCTGCTCTTGCTGCCGTTGTTGTTGCTGTGTTTGTTAATTTCTTTGCTGGATGCTTTGCTATTTGGGCTAGTGTCGATGTATAGAATTTAGTTTAGTACAAAAATCGGCGCAGGAACGATCGCGTCATAGATTTAAACGCCGCATTCCTTGGCTGCATACAGACAACCACACGCACACACGTACGCATACACGTATGTATGTATGTATGTACATATATATATATATATATATTTGTATATATAGCCATATATGTATATTATATACACATACATATACCCCGCTAAACCCGGCCGCACCAGCTCGCAGTGGGACAAACAGTTAAGTTAGCTCTAGTTTGGAGCATGATTCACCAGCATTGGAATGGTCAGCCCGAGCTGCTCGGCAGCAGTCAGCCAGTAGGCTTGGGATTGAGTCGCAAGGTGCCGCCAGGCAATCGAACAAGCGGGCTGGAGAACGTACTGTTCGAGGGCTACTCGGATGAGCTGCTGACCTTCGCGTGGATCGCCTGCATTGTGTTCATCATAGTGGGCGTGCCCGGCAATCTGCTGACCATTGTGGCGCTGTCGCGGGGCCGACAGACGCGCAACTCGACGGCGATCTTCATCATCAACTTATCCTGCTCGGACCTGCTCTTTGGCTGCTTCAATCTGCCGCTGGCCGCGTCGACCTTCAAGGAGCGCGCCTGGACCCACAGCGAGCTGCTCTGCCGGCTATTTCCGATGCTCCGCTATGGCCTGCTGGCCGTCTCGCTGCTCTCCGTCTCGCTGATCACGATCAACCGGTATATCATCATTGCCCATCCGCGGCAGTATCCCCGGTAAGTGTTACCTTCCACTGGATCCGTAGTCCAATACACTGTCTCTTCCACTGCTGTCGCATCCACTCCCATTCCCACTCGTGCAGGATCTATCAGCGACGCTATTTGGCGCTCATGGTGGCGGGCACCTGGCTGGTCACGTTCTCCATCATGATACCGACGTGGCGCGGTGTTTGGGGTCGCTTCGGGCTGGACACGAGCATCGGCTCCTGCTCGATACTGCACGACAGCGACGACCATTCGCCCAAGGAGTTTCTCTTCATGGCCGCCTTCCTACTGCCCTGCATCTGCATCGTCATCTGCTATGCGCGCATCTTTCTGCTCGTCCGCAAGGCGGCGATGCGGGCGAACGCCAAGAGTGCCGAGGTGGCCATCACGCCGCCCATCCCAGCCCCGCCCGCTGACAAGGACAAGGACAAGGACAAGGCGAAGGATAGGGGCAAGCCCAAGGGCAAGGAGAAGCCCAAGGAGCAGGAGAAAGACCGCAAGCCCAGCTCGGAGGAGGACTCTGGCCAAGTGCACGCCTTCGTGGTCAGCGAGTATTTGGCCTATATCGATGACAACGCCTCCTCGGAGAGTTTTCCCATCTCGTACAGCGTCAAGCAGGAGACGCCCATCGATGCGAAAGTCGTGCTGCAGGACAACAATCTAGCCAACAATAAGCCCTCCACGCCAGGATCAGCTCCAGCCACAGCTCCACCAGCAGGCGATGCGAGCGTCCATAGATCGCAAACACAGCTGGAGCACAGCCGCAATTCGTAAGTAGAACATGCAAATCTCAAACATCTAATGAGAATTTACAACCGGCTTGTAAACTCCAATTAATTACGAAGTTATACAAAAAGGTAGAGAGTAGATCTAGTCCGGTCTAGTTAGACATACGCCAATTGGATTATCTAGTTACAAAATTCAAATTCAATATACAGTTGCTGCAAAATCAATATTTACAACCAGGTTGTAAATTGCAATAGTAGACGGCAGAATAAGTCGCGTAAGGTATATATGTTCATTGTCTATAATATATGGTTAAATTGATCTTGAGCAGTTTATATACAATGAATATATGGTTGCTAGAATAACAAATTATAAATTTATAACAAATTTAAATTGCAATTGATGGTCTTAGGAACTATCTATAATATATTCAAGTGTAGACAAAACAATTTAAAGGTTTGTTCAAAGCTCAAATTTAACATTTACTTACAACCAGGTTGTAAATTTTAAAGGGAACCGCATAACTTATAGGTACAGTAGATAAACTGCGATCCGCTTGACTTAGGCTACATCAAATGTACGACTCTCTCCATTAGCCATTCTAGACTCTCCTCAAGATTGACTACAGTAACTAATATGCCTGTTCTGGCTCTAAAACCGTAAAAGATAAAACCTTTTTCGAAAATTTCTGAAAATATATAACATATATATTTTTAGCTAGCTCAACAGTTATCAAAACTGGAGTTTCCAGTTGTAGAAGAGTAGAGTTCCTCTCGATTATGAGATAGGAGTACCAAGAGGGCTTATAGACAAATCAAATTGGAGACGGTGCTTGATCAGAGTTTCCCTCAAAGGATATTGGAAAAATAAATATCAACTATCTCTCTCTCTCTCTCTCTCTCTTCCCATCCGTTTTATTAGAAAGAATCCAATCACCACCTCGCTGCGCACCTCGTTTACGCGATTCAGCCCTCGAAAATCGCACTATGTGTCCATGGGGAATACTTCGAATGCCTCGTCCATCTATCCGGGGCGGATGAGTGTGAAGGATCGACGCCTGCTGAAGATGATATTGGTGATATTCGTGTGGTTCGTCATCTGCTATCTGCCGATAACGGTGGCCAAGATCTGGAAGAGCGCCAACGATGTGCACATCTTCAACATAATGGGCTACCTGCTGATCTACCTGACCACCTGCATCAATCCGCTGATTTACGTGCTGATGAGCTCCGAGTATCGGCGCGCCTACTGGAACCTGCTGCGCTGTCATCAGTCCGAGCAGCAGCAGCAGCAGCAGCGCGCCCTCAAGAAGCATCTCGAGTCGAATCGCGCGCTCAAAACGTGATCCGTGTGGGTCAGCAGTGGAGCCGCAGACGAGTTCCGTCCCACCCAGCAATGCCTAGAAGCCAAGTGCCAGCTCGCCAGATAGAAAAGGTTTTCCAGTAAAGGTATGGAGCTAGTCGAGTCCTATACATATATATATATCAGGTCATATTCAATATCTGGAGAGAACCCAATCACAATAATAAGTAAAAGCGATTCTAGAATGCAGAGAGTGTAACGCCATATCTTTATCCGTTATATAGTATTAAATGTGTAAATTGATTGATATACAGATAGGTCATATATCACTAAACTCGTTCAGTTATTATCATAGGGTTTGAGAGATATGAAGACGCGGCTAATTTGACTATATGTTTCCATTCCCTCTTCCAGTTCCAGTTCCAGTTTCCCCCCATTCCCGACTCCTGCCAGCAAACAAGAATCGATAAGTCGATAAGTCGGAGCGTGTAATCGATAAAAAGTGTGTTGTATTTTATACCAAATGACTTTTTAATATCTGGTTTGACAGTTTGAATTCCATGTTTAAGAACAATCGATGTTTTATTTATTTGCTTGCCGCTAATTATTGTACCAATACATATATATATATATAACATATATATGCATATACATATATATATATGTGGTATGTATGTATATATATATATATTTCTATAATGTATATCCTATGTCATCAATAAATGCTTCGAATAATTGATATATGTAGTTTTACGTTGTTTTCTTTCTTTCTTTTTTTTGAGAATTTCGAATAGAGTTCCAGATAATACCAGAATATGTGGTGTAGCTTAATACATAATTATTATCAATATACATATTGTATATGCCAGAGTGTGTCTGTAAGTGTGTAAATGTGTGTGTGTACGAATCATGGACTACTTAACGCTAGTAACACAACTAAATGATCCAATATTCTGGTAATACTTATCGCCGAACGATAACGCTAACGATAAATCGTCTCGAAATTTCAACTGCCAAATGGAACGCGCGGATCGGATCGAATCTTCTTCAGCTTCGATCTGCCTCTCCCTCCCCCCCTCTCTCTCTTGCTTTCTAACGGTAATGTTATGTATAAGCCTATAAATGTGTGGGTGTATATAACATTTATCGTATAATAGTATCGTATATTATATGTATATATATAGTATATATATATATACATATATATAGTATTGTATGCATGTATATGAATAAAATAATTATTATAATATTTAGATTTGAAGTTTGTTTGTAATTGCGATTGCGATTGCGGTAGCGAGCATATTGAAAGGTTCCGGGTCCTCTGTTCAGACGGACTCCAGGTGCTCGGAGATCTCCAGGATGGGGCTCTCGCTGAGCGGCTTCACCAAGGTCTGCCAGCTGGGCGTGAACAGGCTGAGCACCGGGGGAGCCGAGGCGCTGGACTGCGCCCGCACGTGGTAGTCCGGGTCGTGGCCGTGGACCACGTGGCTGTTGAGCAGCGCCTGGGGCGGCGTGGCCGGCGGCGTCGTGGACGGCGGTGGCGCCGAGCTGGACGCCACGGGCCCGGCTGTGGCCACTGTCTCCGGCTGGCTAATGTAGGAGGTCTTCAGATTCATTTGGCTAAAGGCGTGCGCGCCCGGCATGGTCAGCGAGTGCTGGAGCCGCGGCGGACCGCTGCGCGGCCGATCCAGCATGGCCAGCTCGTACAGCTCCTCGGCCAGGTGGTGCTCGGGAGCAGGCGCTGGCGGCGGCGGTGGCGCCGGCGTCGCATGCACCAGACTATGATTGTAGTGGATATGGCCATGGTTGTGGTGGTGATGGTGGTGCTGCTGATGCCGGCCGGCCAGCTGCGCCTCCAGAGCATACTGCTTCTGGAAGAGCTGCCGCTTCTGCTGGAGCAGGCGATGCTGCAGCAGCTGCTGTTGCAGCGGCGGCTTCTGCATCGGCGACATGGCCAGATGCTGATGCTGGTGCTGATGGGGATGTGGGTAGACGCCCGGCGGCGGTGGCGGCGGCGGCTGGTAGCAGCCGTGTCCGTGTGCCGCAAACAGCTCGCTGCTCGCTGCGTCCAGCAGCAGCGGCGGCGGCGGCGGCGGCAGTTGCAGCGGCGCATAGGCCAGCTGCTGGTGGTGCTGCGGCTGCAGGTGGTGCAGCGTGTGGTGCGGCTTGATGGGCATCGCATAGAATTGACCGTGTGGCAATTGACAATTGGCCAGGCTCAGCTCGTCCAGGCCCAGGTGGCCATGGCCATGGCCATGGCCGTGAGCATGACCATGACCATGGCCATGGGCATGGGCATGGGCATGCATGTGGGCGTGGTTGGGCGCATAGACAGCCGCCTCCTGCTGCAGCTGCTGTATCTCGAGCCAGCCGTGGCGCTTGGCCTGCTCGTAGCGGTAGCTGCCGTAGACGCGACTGGCGCCCAGCAGCGAGCTGGAGCTCAGTAGGCCCTGGGCCACCAGGCCGTCGCTGGCGCGGCGGCCCTCACGGAAATGGATGGGCGAACGCTTGTCCCCAAAGGGCGGCGGCGCCGGCTGCGGCGGTGGCGGCGGCGTCGGCGTCGGCGTCGACGTGACCAGCAAATTGACCGCGCTGGGCATGTGGATGCACGAGTTGTGGCTGCTGTACAGGGAGCGCTCCGAGGAGTGCTCGCTGGAGACAGCCGCTGCGGCTGCTGCGGCCGCGGCCAGCATTGAGTTGCTCATGCAGGAGGGCAGGCTGCCGGCGATGTCCGGCACGGAGGGCAGCACGAAGTCCAGGCTTTCGTAGGCGCTGCAGTTGCTCTTCGAGGAGCCGCGACTCAGGTTCTGGCTGAGGCTCTTCGAGTAGCTGCCGGCTAGGACGCCGCTGGAGCTGCTGCTGCTGGCATAGGAGCGGGTGCGCGTGTTCGCCTGGACGCTGGTCAGATCCGTGGACGACTGGGAGCCTTCCTTGGCGGCCACCTCGTTGCCCTGATCCGTGTCGCAGCCCTCGTCGGTGCTGGAGCTGCCCTGCGCCAGCACCTTCTTCTCAAAAGTCTTTTTCTCACGGCTACAACAATAACGACGCCCGATTAGATTCGACTCTGCCGCGCCTCCGAATCGGTGGGCGGAAAATCTCACTCACCCGTCTCCATTGGGCTTGGGCTCGTTTCCGCCCTCAATCTCCTCCGCAGTGCGGCCCGCCTCGCTGCCACTCCCATTGCTGTTTGTAGCTGCAGCCTTGCGCTTGGGCTTCTGCTGCGAAAGAAGAGACTTAGATTAGGATCAATCGGAGAATTCTCAGCCGTAGCTAGGACACATTCAGCCGGGGAGAGATGTGGGTGAAGGGTTAGCTAAGAGGGGAGTTGAGAGGGGTAATCCAGAAGTCTACCTCAATTGGCAGTGGACTGTAGCTAGGACAAATTCAACCGGGGAGAGTTGTGGGTGGCTAAGACGGAAGATGAGAGGGCTAAGCCACAATCCTACCTCTATTGGCAGTGGACTCTCCTGGAGGGTCTGAAATAGCCGGTTAGCCTCGGCGGACATCTTGTAGCGAAAGCTCTGATTGAGATTGGCGGTGGAGTCGAAGCTACTCGAGCTGGACATGACTTTTATTGTCTTATTTTGCTCGGCAGTGGGCGTGGCAGCGCTCGAATGCTCCATGGCCGAGGCAGGCAGCTGTGGCTGCTCCTCGTCCTCCTTCTTCGTTTCGGCAATGGCCGTGGACTGCAAGAGATCGGGGATGACAGATTAAATGGTTAGCAATTGGCTGAGTGGACAGACGGACGCACCTGCTGCAGCAGCTGACGACAGTCTTCGGTGCTCTGCTTGATGATGTACTCGCTAATGGTCTGGTGGAGCTGCTTGGGCGCCGGCGAGGGCAAGTGGCCAACGGGATGCCCCTGCTCCAGCTGTTGGCTGGCATTGAGCAGCAGCTCGCGACACCTGAGATTGGCCAGCGATGGGAGCGGATGGCCGCTGCTCGTATTGTCGATGCTCAGCGAGATGCCCACCGGGCGCTGGCCTCCGGCCACGCTGCGGTTCGAGCTGAGGCTTTGATGGCTGATGCGAGCGCTGCCCGGCGCGGGCAACGGCGTATACCTAGTGGGCATGACCATGCCCGCGCCCTCGTCGCCGTTCAGGTAACGGGCGTGCGGGTGGCCGTGGGCGAGGATGTGGGCCTGCTGCTTAACCGCGTAGTAGGGATCGGCAGTGGGTCGCTCGCTCATCAGGACAGTCTGATGGCGGCTAAGTCTTTTGTGTGTCGGATCCTTGGCCAGGATCACGGTGGATATTGTCTTTCTTTGTTGCTGCTGTTGCTGCTGTTGTTGCTGCTGTTGCTGATGCAGTTGCAGCAACTGTTGCTGCTGCTGCTGCTGCTGTTGCGTGGGCAACTGCTCGAGCATCAGCGACTGCTTGCTCTTGTAGAGCAGGCGGCCACTCGCTTCGCTGGGCTTGCCCTGCTCCTTCTTGTGGGAGACGCGATCCTGCAGCAGCAGGTAGATGGCCGCCACATGGTCGTAGGTGTTCTTCTTCAGGCTGGCGCGCGTCTTGTCCGGCCCAATGCCGACGTACTCGGACATGATCCTCAAGATGTCCTCGCTCGGCTCCAGCACCGCCTGCCGCTCCATATTCAAATTGTATTTGGCAATCAGCGCGTGCTCCAGCACCTCGGGACACATCCAGCGATGGCGCTTGATCTGCTCAATGGTGTAGCGTCGCGTCGGCTCCAGCACCAGCATGCGCCGTATCAGATGCTCGCACTCGGAGCTCATGAAGAAGGGTATGCGAAAGCGGCCCGAGAGCACGCGATCCCGCAGGCTCTGCAGCGTGGACCCATCGAAGGGTAGCGCGCCGCACACCAGCACATAGAGCACCACGCCCAGGGACTGGAAGAGACGGGATTAGATTAGCACACAGTCTGGCTGGCATAGCTATACGTCCACCTACCCAAATGTCTATCTCGGGTCCGGTGTATTGCTTGCCCTCGAACACCTCTGGCGCGGCGTAGGGCGGGGAGCCGCACCAGGTGGCGAGCAGCTCGCCGGGCTTGAAGTGGTTGGAGAAGCCGAAGTCCGCAATTTTAATGTTCATGCTGAAGTCGAGCAGCAGATTCTCGGCCTTGAGATCACGGTGGACGATGCCCTTCTTGTGGCAGTACTCCACGGCGGAGATGATTTGCCAGAACTTGAAGCGGGCCGCCGACTCCGACATGCGTCCGTATTTGGCAATGTAGTCTGAAAGGAAGGGGAAGAGTTGGAACAGTTGGACGTTGCCTGGGCCGTCGTGCTGCAGGCTTACCAAAGATCTCGCCCTGGCTGGCGTACTCGGAGACAATGTAGATCATGTTCTTGGTTTCCATCACCTGCAAAGCTCGAGAGGATTAGCTTGTGTCTGCAGCTCGGATTTCTCTCAGCCCTCACCTGATACAACTTGATGATATGCGGATGCTTGAGCTTCTTCATGATCTCCACCTCGCGATAGACCTTCTGCAGGTTCGTCTGGTCCAGCTGGGACTTGTCAATGATCTTGATGGCCACCTCGTTCTTGGTGATGCGATGCCGGGCGAGCTTCACCACGGCAAAGTTGCCCTTGCCAATGGTGCGCTCGATGTCGTAGAAGCCCACGCGCATCGGCTCCTTCAGCTTGAGCAGCTCCTTGGGGCCGCTGCCGCCGCTGGCAAAGAGCTTCTGTGCCAGGAGCACATCCTTGCAGCTGGCCAGCGCATCTATGGAGGAGGGTGTTGCCACCGCATCCACATCCGCGTCGGCATTCAGCTCCGCCTCACATGTCCCCTGCTCCGGACCATTGGGTGCTTGAGTGCCTGGCTGAGACGGTTTCTGCTCCAGCTCCTGCTCGTGCTCGTGTCCATTGGCCTTGGGCGGATCAGGCGGCGGCGCCGCCGCTGGCTCCTCCTTGTTGGGTGCAGCCACTGGGGCAGTAGTAGTGGCTCCAGCTGCTGCTACTGACTCCTTCGTATCCTTGGCCATCTCGCATGCGCTCATTTTCCGGCTGCGCCGACGGGCTGCACTCGGCTAGGCAAGCAGTGAAACGTTGCAGCTGCAGCTGCTGCTGCACATGCTCCCGGCGCATGCAACTGGCTCTGACTCTCGACTAACGGCACTGGCGCCCCGCCCCTACAGACGCCTCAACGCGCGCTCCTCCATTGCAGCGCACGCTGCCGTTTGACAACAACAAATGGAAGAAGCAAAAAATTATTGAAACGAAAACAAGTTCACAAAATTCTATACTCTGATAAGAGATTAGCTCACACGCACACACACACGCAACTGGCTTGAGCTTGTGTGAGTGTGTGTGAATGAGTGAGTGTCAACTGTGTGTGTGTGTGTGTGTGTGTGCGCGTGTGTTGTCGTTTGCAGCATAGAAAAATCAATAAGCCCATTCGCCGCGCGTCGCACGAATCTCGCTCGCCTCGGCCAAACGCCGCCTTCTCACGTGTAGCTCCTACAGATACACATAGATTACGCACACACACACACATGCAGAGAGAGAGAGAGCGAGAGAGTGACACACACACACACACACACACACACACACACACACACACACACACACACACACACACACACACAGGCAGAGATGTAATGAGTACCCAAATTACCGTTAGTTTCTAACGAATTTTGTAAATTGTTTTTCGCTTTTCTTTTTGTTCTTCGGCCTCAGTTTATTGTCCTTAAAGTGCAGTTCCGTTATTAGTCACTTTTCTCTTCCTTTTCTTTGGCATTCGCTCTCCCCCAGCGGCACCCTTCCGGCAAGCACTTAATCCAAGACGTAGACGTTGCGACCAACGCGACAACCGACGACGACCAGCGACCAGCGACCAGCGACACAACAAGGCAACGCGACTCTGCCGTCGATCTGACCCCAGCAAGTGCAGAGCGGCCAGCACAGTCAAAGAGCCAAAAAGGGGCAAAAAATCTCACAGACAGTGAAGCGTGCTTTAAGGGTTGCCAATGTTTTGCACTGCGGCCGCTGCTGCGATTGGCAACCCAGTGGGGCCCACTCAGAGCGCCTGCGCCTGATTCGACCCCAAGCTAAGAGCGTGTGTGTGTGTGTGTGTGAGTGTGCGAGGGGCATATTTGAATCGTGGCGCCCATATATCGATTATTATTAATAATTTATCTATCCAATTAATAGCTGCAATGTAGATCAAAACTATTAGCCCGATTATACAAATCTATATATATATACTGATTGCTATTGAGCTTTTCCAATATAAAGCATTTCAAAACTCAATTTGTATTGAATAAAATATATTTTTATACGCTGTCAACAGATTATATAAAATATGGGGCAAACGGAATATTAAATAATACAACAAATATTAGTCATATATGTATATATATATAGGTTTCTATGTGTATGTGTGTTTGTATCTGAATATATAGA
The DNA here is from genome assembly GCA_035047485.1 of Drosophila peninsularis. Lineage (NCBI taxonomy): Eukaryota > Metazoa > Arthropoda > Insecta > Diptera > Drosophilidae > Drosophila > Drosophila peninsularis. The sequence continues at coordinate 9,712,616 of JAWNPN010000028.1, forward strand.
AGAATCGTTGAGCACCTTTGATTCTTGAACCGAGCCTGGACAGCGTCCAGATTTTGATTGAACTGGTTAAACGCATGAAGCTGCTCTCTGTTTGTGAGATGTTTCTAAGCTAGAACTGAAGATCTTCAACATTTCCTAATTATATATTACAAAGTTGTGCTCGCTGCACTCCAGCATATCCAAATACAAAATTCACGTCAGCTATGTGCACTGTCCTTATATTCAAATCGCATTAGTTATTATGGAACAGGTTTCAGATAATAATAATAATCTTTTGTACAGTGGAACCTAGAGCATGACAACAAACATCTCTCGCTCTCTCTCTCTCTCTCCCTTTCTCTCTCTGTGTCGTTCTGCTTCTGTTTGCGTCTCTTTCTGTCCGCCGTCTGTCTCGCTTCGACGCGCTGGCTGATTGTGGCATGCACTGTTCCCTAATTCATTTTATAGTTTATGCATATACGCAGGTATATACATATGATTGATATATATATATATATATGGTACACATATATAGAAGGTTATATACATAGACCGATGTACATTCAAAACTCATGTAAAAAGCGACACTATACGAAACGGATGAAAAGCTTAAATAGGCTAAAATTAAAGAGTTGCACAGGCGCCCAGCCCCGAAACCTCAGGCAAAATGCTCTCAGATTGAAGCCGCTCGTGGTTCTCAGCTGCCATCGAATTGGAGGGTCCACTGGCTCCCAGTTGCCGTGCCAATCCAAAGGCCTTGTAGTTGTATTAAATTCTGTTTTTTGATCCTTGTTTCTTTCTCATTTCTCTTTCTGTTCTGCTCATTATTTCCTCACTTTTTGGGCAGCATCTCGGTAGCTGGCGTGGCTGCAGCGTGTGCATTGGCGCTGGCTGTCGGCGTCGCTTCGGAAGCGGATGCAGTGTCGTCGGCTGCCTCCCCGCCGTAGCAGCGCCGCTTGAAGTCGCCAAACAAGTCTGGCCGCTGCTGGAGGTCCCGCTGCGGATCGACGTGTATAGATTGCGTTGTGTTTCTGCCATATAGAAAGCAACTTAATTGAATCTAATTTGATTTTTGTTTTTTTGAGAAACATATTGACGGACTCACCTGGTCTTAGTTAGCACGGTGCAGCCGTTTTCGACGACCATGTTGAGCGAGTAGAGCGTGGCCAGGTTGAGCAGGCTGTCCTGCTCGTAGATCTCAATATCGGGCAAACGGATTTGGGTCTGACGCGCGTCCTGCAGAAAGCGCGCGAGCCGCTCGTTAACGCTTAATTTGATGCTGAAACCGGGTCGATCGCCGTTGATGCGCCGGCAGCCGGCGCGTATCTCGCGCACCTCCAGCATCTGCAGGGGCGGCGATGAGGAGAGGAATGGATTCGATGTCTCGCCGGACATCTCGCTCTCGATCTGCTTCACAATGGCTGGCATTCCGTTCATGCTGCGCTCCGTGTCCATGCAGATGTTGACGTCAATGAAGCCAACGCTGCGATTGGCGCCACCGCCACTGATCTCGATCGGCTCTGAGGTGGCGGCCAGCTGAAAGCGCGACAAGTCCTGCAAGGCATCTGACAGCGGAGGCGACTGCGAGGTGCCGCCGCCGCCGTAGCCATCAGTAAAAGGCATTGTCGCTGTGACCTCTGTGCCAGACATAAGCGTATCGTCCTCGCCAATCGTATCGTCGGAGCGTATTTGGGGTAGCAGCGATTTCTTCGTCAGCTTGCGCTTGGGATCATATTTGCCGCCGGGGCCAAACTCATTTCCGGGCCAGTCGGTTAGCTCATCGTCACCCTCGCGATCCGTATCGTGCAGCCGATGGCCATCGTTGCTGTCCGAGGAGGAGCTCAGCGAGCTGGAGCTAAGAAAATCGTACAGCTCACTGCAGTCCATCGACTGCACCTGAAACGACTGCGGCGTCTGGTAATAGCGGCGTCTCCGATGCGTCTTCGTCGTTGAGCCGCTGCCATGGCCATAGTGCGACTTGTTGCGGTGCACATGATTAAAGTCTGCGACTGCGCTGTCCACGGACAGCTGCAGCGGCACTTTGTCTGAGTGATTCAGCAGCGTCTCAATGTCGCTGACAGGCAGAAGTGTTTCCATGCTGAAGTCACCACGGCTAACGCCACTGGCTGTTGCACTCTCGATCAGATCCAGTTGCGGCTGCTTGACCGCTGTTGATTGGGGCAGAACCTGCGCCTCTGCCTGTTCTTGCTCCTGTTCCTGGCCCTCCTCCATGTTCGATGTGTTGTCAGTCTTTTGTGCTTGTTGCGTTTGCGTTTGGGTTTGCGCAATGCGATTTATTTTGGAGAGCAGTCCCTTGTTGAGTGGCAACAGGCGATCGCTGTGCGGTTTCGATGTGGATGAATAGCTGCGGGGCCGCATTCGATGGTACTCCTCCATGTGCGTATAACGTGGCACGCTTGACGAATGTAAATTGGTGGAGAAGGAAAAGCTGCCGCCATCACGCCCAACGCCAGCATCCTGGTCACATTCGTGATAGCGATCACGATTGGAACGCTTCCGTTTGCCGCAAAAGAATAGATTCGAGCGATTTCCACTCTCCATCTTCAGCAGACGTTTGCGCACGGTACCCGTGCCGGAGGTGCAACCCGAGTTGCCAAGACAGCCTCCCAGCATGCCCGGATGCAGCGGCGACTCCGTGAAGCTATGGGGCGAGACAGCTAGATTGCTCTCTTTGCTGAACTCAAACTCCATGGACATGCGCTTAATCTTTCGTTTCCGACGTGAATTCGGCTTGTAAAAACTACAAAAACAAACCATTATTATTTGGCTAGGTATCTAGTAGGGGCGTCCACTTACCGAGCTGGACTGAAGTTGGTCTCGTTCAACGAGTCCGACTCGAGGGCTCCTATACCCATACGAACGGCTGCTGCTGCATTGAGCGCTTTGCCGGGAAGACGCAGTGGCAGCATTGCCTCTGCCTTGTCATCTGAATCGCTCGCCGGCAGCATATCAACGTGTATGTGAGCATAAAGACCATCGACGTTCGCATTGGCATTTGAATGTGCCCCGTGTCCGTGCCCGTGTGCATTATTCAATGTGTCTGTGGGGCTGCTCGACGAATCTTCTGTGGGCTGCGGCGCACAAGCTGCAGGTGAAATGAAGTAGAAGTGAAGTGGTTTTTATACTCTCAGGGGGAGGGGCACATATCTCTTGGTTCAGATACTTACGCAAATTACCCGTTGATCGAGTTCTTCGACGCGAGCCCCACCTACCGACGCCGCACGCCCTGTCCATGAGCGAGGTCTCCTCCAGGGCGAGGGTCAAGTCGTGCGAGAACTGATCCATTGCACCAGCACGCCCAGATTTCAATTGCGTTTCATTAAAGTATTGCGTGTGGCTACGCAAAAAGTTATTACAAAAAATACGAATCTAAAGACAAGCCTCAACAATTGGCAGCAGTTTACCTCGATGGCAATATCGATTTTATACTTTCTATCGACAGTATCTTATGCGCGTCGTCTGGTCACATTGAACTGCAGTGAAAGCGAAATCGGGTTGTCAACTGTCAAAAGAGTGCAAGGCATGCAAAATCTAAATAAAGTCAATTTTACTAAAGTTTACTAATCTGTCTTGAGCCGCTATATTATTCAAATTAAATATTTCATTCTCCTTAGCTTTATAAGCCATAATAATCATGTTATTATGTTGAAAATAATGATCATTATTAGTAAAATATATATCAAACTATCTTATAACGAATTTAGTTCACAAATTGCTTCACAACAAAGTTTATGGTAACATGCAAAGAAGATTTGTAAGTTATTTAACGTCATATAATAAAAACGTTCTCTATAAATCAATAGGATTTTAACCCCAACAGCTTGGGGTCACTTTTGAATAAGGAAGTTTTATCGTTATGGCGTGAGTCCAATAACCCCATTTAGCTGAATTATAATTATCGATAAATATGAATTTCGGTGCTTTTCGTTTGCACTGTAATATTTGGTATTTTTATATCGCTGGTTATTTTTATGTTAAATGCACTTGGTCACATCGCGGCATTGACACAGTGAGATGCAGAAGCTCATGTTCGAAAATAAAATTTTTCGCTATAGTTTGCACGTTTGCCCAGAATTTGATTGATTTGACGTAAATTTGACTGCAAAGTTAACACGATACGTGCAACAAGTGCCAATCACCGCCGACAACGATTTGCATACGCAGCAGCCGCTACGCTCTGCCTTTATTGTGCCGGTTGCCAAAAAAGGAAAAAAACGCCTCATTTTTTGCCGTGAGACGTGCTGTTTAATTGGTTTGTTGCAAATTGCTGAAAGCTGTTTTCAAAATGAGTCGTCGACGCGCTCATGATACAGAGGATGAGGGTTTCGGTGAGTAAGACTGTACATTCAAACTCAATTAGATATTAAATGCTTCATTTTTTCAGATCACAGGCGAAACAAGCGCCGCCGCGTCTCGGAAAACCAAGAGATTGAAGATCGCCTGGAATCATTGATATTGCGCGTGGGGGAGCGCAGCACCTCGTCGGTGGAGTCGAATCTCGAGGGTCTTGTCTCAGTGCTTGAGGCCGATCTGGGCACATTCCGTTTGAAAATCCTGCGCATACTCTCCGATTGTGCAGTTCGTATGCCCGAAAAGTGCACCGTTTACACGACCCTGGTGGGTCTGCTCAATGCTAAGAACTATAAATTTGGCGGCGAATTCGTCGATCATATGGTGAAAACTTTTAAGGAGTCTCTGAAACTGTGTCGATGGGACGCCGCGCGGTATTCACTTCGTTTTCTGGCCGACTTGGTCAACTGTCACGTCATCTCTGCTACCAGTCTGTTGCAGCTCCTGGACACAATGATCGATGTGTCCAATGAGGACACAGTGCCGCAAGTGCGTCGGGATTGGTTTGTGTTTGCGGTGCTCTCCACTCTGCCGTGGGTGGGCCGTGATCTCTATGAAAAGAAGGAGTCGGCACTGGAGTCTCTGCTGCTTCGAATTGAAGTGTACTTAAATAAGCGCTCGAAGAAGCATCACAATGCCCTGCGCGTGTGGTCATCGGATGCGCCACATCCGCAGGAGGAGTATCTGGACTGTTTGTGGGCGCAGATACGCAAACTGAGGCAGGACAACTGGGCGGAAAAGCATATACCGCGTCCCTACCTTGTCTTCGACTCCATACTGTGCGAGGCACTGCAGCATAATTTGCCGCAGATAACGCCGCCGCCTCACCACGATGCGTTCGAGTATCCCATGCCGTGGGTGGTCTATCGCATGTTCGATTATACGGATTGCCCCGATGGCCCCAATCTGCCGGGTGCGCACTCCATCGAGCGTTTCCTGATTGAGGAGCATCTGCATCATATTATCGAGACGCATCACCATGAGCGCAAGGATTGCGCTGCACAGCTGCTCAACTTTCCATTCAAGCACAAGATCCCATTGGAATATTGCATTGTGGAGGTCATCTTTGCGGAGCTCTTTCACATGCCGACGCCACGCTATCTCGACATTTGCTATGGCTCCATACTGATCGAGCTGTGCAAACTGCAGCCGGGCACCTTGCCTCAGGTGCTCGCCCAGGCTACCGAGATCCTGTTCATGCGCATCGACTCCATGAACACATCGTGTTTCGATCGCTTTGTCAACTGGTTTAGCTACCATTTGAGCAACTTCAAGTTCACCTGGTCCTGGGACGAATGGGACAGCTGCCTACTGCTCGATGCCGAGCATCCACGGCCCAAGTTCATACAGGAGGTGCTCCAAAAGTGCCTACGGTAGGATAGATTTCATCAATGCAGCCCTTCGCTTATCTTTTATGACTAATTTCTTCCTGTTCATCTTTGTAGCCTGTCCTATCACCAGCGCATTACGGAAATGATGCCCACGACGTACGCAAAATTGATTCCGGTCACGCCAGTGCCGAACTACAAGTACACCAATGAGGAGGCTGGTAAGTTCCAAATACTTTAAGCAGTTGCTCCTAGCTTGATAGATCCACAGCAGCTTAGAACCAAGCCTACTTGAATCTTGCTCGAATCCTAGGCCCAATCGCCCAACAAAAACAACTAATTTTCCTTCAAATATATTCTTTAGGTATATGATAATAATAGGTAATATCTGTAGACTTATTCAGTGCTCCACTTCTGAGTCTAGATTTGATTTACAAGCTAGAGTAACAACAAGTAAGAAAGCTCTAGTCGGTGGCGCCCGACTAGGGGATACCCTGAACCCAGCGAAGAACCGCTATTCCGCAAATTCTCTGTATCTTTTCAACTGCGCAGTTGACGTAGCGACTGCGCTTCGACTGCAAGACGCCTATGTTATGGGAAACTAAATGTTTAATAACTTTTTTTCTGAATGGACTTTCGTAATTAAACTTTAAGGGCGTGGTTATGTCATTTATATGTATATATTTGCCAAAGCACAAGTTTATAGTATTTTAAATACGTGTTTTGCAAATTTAGGGTACGGGGGCGTGGCATCGAAGATTTAAAAAAAATCAAAATTGTATTAAACATACATGAAACTAAAAAGAAATTTTGAAGACTCTAGCTATAAAGATGAATTAGATAGACTTTTTATAGCTGAATATCGATTTCGTTTTCAATCGATAACATTAAAACGGAAATAGTTAACGTATTTTTGAAACAAACTATCGAGTCGTGCTATATAGCTAAATTTCAAGTTTCTAGCTCTTATAGGCTCTGAGATTGACGCGTTCAAACATACGGACAGACGGACAGACAGACAGATGGACAGGGCTAAATCGACTCGTCTTGTCTCCCTGATCAAGCATATACATACTGCCACGCCTCCTTCTCCCTGTTACATACATTTCAACAAAACCATTATACCCTGATTTCCCATTTTACGATGGGCTCAGGGTATAAAAATAGTATTAAATAATTGAAATTAGAAGCTCAGCTGATGTAGCTATAATAGAGTGAGTGCTATTGTTCTTAGTCCTACACCGTGGTCGGCTGTTGCGCCTCTTGCAGTTTTCTTAGACATAGATTTAATCAGATTTGGGTGCCTAGCTGCGCTTCACTTCGTTCTCATCGTCATCCACAATGATGGGTATCTCCTCGCCGTTCTCGCCTACTTTGATGCTGACAGATTTGCTGACAGACTTCTGGGTCAGCACCTCAATGACTTCACCAGCTCCTGCAGGCGGTGCGGCTGTGCTGTTCGTGCTCACTGCAGGCTTAGCCGTTGTTGTTGTCGTAGTTGTTGTTGTTGCTGCTTCAGTGGTTGTTGTCGTCGTTGTTGTTGTTGTTGGGGATGTGCTTGGAGGCACAAAAGCCACCTTTGACTCGTGGCGATGACTGCTCTTGGCGCGGCTGTCTAGGCCGGTGGCATTCTCCTTGCGGCGCTGCTTCCACTTGGGTATTGCCGGCTGCTCCGTGGTTGTTGTTGTTGTTGTCGATCTGCCAGCGGTGATACGTGGTGTCGTTCGATAACGACTCAACGCACGCAGCGGCGTAAAACTTGTCGAGGTGGACACAAAGCTCGTGCGGCTCGTGGGCGCCGCTCGCGTCGGTGCCATGGATGTGCTTGTTGCGCTCTCTGTGGTCGTGCTGGTGGCTGTCTCAGGTGTGGTTGCCAGCTTGGGCTGCTTTTGACTGCCAGCGGGTCGCTGTTCGGGCTGCAGTTGCTGGTGCCTCTCCTCCTGCTCGAGCAGCTCCTTGTCGTCCTGTTCATCGCTCTCAGAGTTCGACTCAGCCTGCTTCTGTGCTGAATCCTGGTGCAGTTGCAGTTGGGGCTCCTCGTTGGTGTAGTTCTGTGGGTTGTCCAACTGCAGAATGTCCACTGGATGCTGATGCACATAGAGCGGATCCGGCTCCGAATACCGATAGACGGTCTCCTCGAGCGGCTCGCTCTGCACAAAGGACTTCTGATCCTCCTCCGCGTCGGCTGCAGCGCCTGCATAGATCAGCAGTGGCGATAGCCTGGATGAATGGTATTTGGATGAGTGGTCGTAGCCTGCTTAGCCAAAAAATAAGGGTAAACACAAGAAAGATTTTCCAGAAAATCCAGATTAATTATGAATCTTAAGAGCATCGTGGAATCATTGTAGACTAGCCTTTGTTCTACCTTTTCTAGTGCTGCCCTAATTGATGCTAAAAGTACACGTCTAGTTACCTGCATAGTTTTGTGGCACGCGCACGAGTGGATGGTGTTCCTGATGCGGACGGTCGTCCTCGCCTGGCTCTAAGGACTCGGCTGAAGCGGGTTCGCGGTGCACTGGCAGCTGAAAGTCACCATGGGGATCGTGATGGTATTGCTGCTGATGATGCAGATGATGCTGGTGATAGGCTGGTGATGGAGTAGTGGGTGCTGGCAGGGTGGTCAGTTCTGGAGCGAAACTGGACGGACGGAAGGCAAGATCTGGATGGCCAGAGGCGCTGCCATCGGCCAGGCCATTGGGCGCCATATAGAAATGATGATGGAAGTGATGAGTGACTGGCGGATTGGCTGGTGGGCCAGCTGCATCAGTGGCGCCCAGCTCGTTGGGTAGCCCATAAGGCTCCGGTGGAGTGGGCGAGCCGAACTTAGCCGGATAGCTGGGTCGATACGTCGTGGCCGGAATGTAATTGGGCCGCAAGCCCAGATTGAAGAGGCCCGGAAACAGGTCTAGCTTGGGCGGACCTTTCGTTATATCCTCCTTCAAATACTCACCGATGTTCAGGAGATTCGGCGGCGGCGGTGCCTGAAAGATGCCACGAACAAATGTCGCTTGCGGCTGACGATCCTGACGACGCTGCGCCAGCGCCTGCTCTTGCATCTCCTGGTAGGTGTGTCGGCCAAAGCTCTGGGGGTAGTCCGACTCCTTCTGGATGTAGCTCTGCGGCGGCCAGCCCGTGCTCGTGGCCAGCGGAGACACGCTGAACTTCAACTCGTAGTGGAAGCGCTGGGGCAAATTGCGAGCAATGCCATCGCGATGTCGAATGCGCTGAACGCGCCACAGCGCACGCACTTGGCTGCCAGGTGCGCCGGCCTGCTGGGCACTGGCGTGGCCCTCGACAAAGCGGTAGCTGCCGTTCGACGAGAGCTGCTCCAGCCGCCCGGTGGCCAGCGTGACAATGTCGCCAAAGCGGGATTGCGCCTGCTGCTCGTGCTCGGCCACGGGTAGATAAGGCGTCTGCAGAAAGTCGTGATAGTCGTGCAGCTGGCTGCCGCGCAAACAGTTAGTGGAGGACGAGCGAAAAGGGAAGAAGAAGAAGATGCTTCACTCGGACGTACCTCAGGTTGCCGGCCGCGGCGCCCCTGGCGGCGTCTGTGAAGAGCGTCACATAGGTGACATGCTTCAGCGTGCGCTCCCAGCTGCGCTGGACTGGCGAGGCCTGCGCCTCGTCCTCCTCGTAGTAGATGCGCTTGCCATTCAGTTGGAGCGCCTGCTTGGGCGTCAGCACCAGGTCCCGTCCAGCGCCCAAAATGGCCAGCGCCTGCTGCTGCTGCAGCTGCAGCTGCAATGGAGCAGTAAGGAATCAGAGCAACCACACAGCGACACCACCACTTACGATTGCCACGAGTATGCAACAGAATTTCCACATTTTCACATTAACAAAACAAAAAGAAGAAAAAGAAACACAGAACGAGCAAATGGATCTTTGACAGCTCTTGGGACTGCGCGACGTTTGTGCCGCGCGCGCACGTTAGCTCGACTGAAAGGCGTTCACGACGTGCGCACCGCTAATAAGAAACCCACAGACAGAGGGGCGAGCCACCAAATGCTGCTGCTGCTGCCGCTTTCGTTGGAGCAGCCAAGCGACGCATCGCCAGCGGCGGCAATTTCGCAATCTTTGGCAACGGCCGCGTTTCTACCAGCAGCAGCAGCAGGTGGTGGCTCCGCAGTCGGTGGTGCGGGTGGTGGCGTGGCCGACGCGCTTTTATGCAACACTTGCGGATGTTTAGACCCGCTTCAAGCCAAAAACCAAAAGCCAAGCACCCCCAAAGCCCAAGTCTAGCCCAACGACCCCGCCTACCCACTCAGCAGGCGAAACGGCAGTTTTTTTTTTTTAACAGCAACAACTTGAGACTTGCGGAGCACCGTTTCAAAGGCATGCTCCACCCACACCACTTCTCTAGAGATTCTCTGCGAGATATGCTGCTCGCTTCGCTGAAGTTCAATAGTGGAGCTGGCCAGCAACTGATGCCGTCGCATCCATCTGATTGTCGTTCTCATTGCGTTTCAGTTCACCTTGTCTCCGCTGCTTTTTGTGGAGGGCAAAGATCACATAAACGATGGGCATCGAGAGATTGGACCGCAGCTGGAAAGCTGTGCTCTTCGAACCACGACGCGAGAAAGTATTGTTGGAGAGATGGCATGCGAGAGGCTTAGCTCTCGAATCTATCAGCATAAAAACTCCTTCTACTCACATGAATTTATGGCCTTTATACAGTGAAGCTTCAAGGATCCAGCTGTCCTTGTCATCCCTTATTTGCTCTTCTTCACAATTTGACAGCTCAAAAGCCTTGTCACCTGCTTAACAAGCTGTCAGAGGCCAAGTCTAGGGCCTTGTCTACTTGTTGTGCTGCTTCCCATGGCTGCCGCACATGCAGCTTGATCATAAAAATATGCGAGTTACGACTTTTTGTGTGTGTTCGCCGCCTCTAATGAGCTTAAGCTCTTGCACTTCCGTTTCCGTTTCTGTTTCTGTTGTCGTGACACGCGCTCGCCTCTAATTGAGATACTTCGCACTCATAATCTGGCTGACCGCAGAGAGCGGAAGACGAAGATAGAGTAGCTACCGCTGGACACGTTGCGGTCTATGGAGCAGCGCCCTGATCTTTGAAGCGACCTGCCTTGGACATGCCCAATTTGAGCTGAAACCCAAACATCCGTGAAAACATACAAATTGGTAGCATCAAGTCAAAGCGAATGCTAATAATCTAGGGTGCATACCCTGTAATTGACTAGGCAGTTGGCTGTGCACGCCGAGCTGACGATCTGAAAAGTATCGATTTGTGTGTGTGTGTGTGTTTGTGGGTGCACACGTATAGGATAATTGCCCATGCTAAGCGTTGCTGGCCACGTGTTTGCCGACTGGCCAAACGTTTTGTTTAATAACTTCTGTGTGACTGAATGGATGTTATTTATTTATTTATTGATTTTTTTCCAATTTATAAAAATGCAAACTCATTCATATATTGCCTGCACTTGCAACTACGTTCAATTTAAATAATTGGGGAAGCTTGGAGCCAGTACCCAAAATTTAACAAAAATCAAAGTTGCATAAAATAGAAATAAAACTAATACAAAAAATTTGAAGACTCTAGCTATAAAGATGAATTAGGTATAATTTAATAACTGGATATCGATTTCGTTTTTAATCGATAACATTAAAACGGGATGAGTTATCGAATTTTAAAAACAAACTTGAGCTGCGCGTGTTATTCTGGGACCTACATACAAAATTTCAAGTCTCTAGCTCATATAGATTCTCAGATCGACAGACAGACGGACAGGGCTAAATCGACTTGTCTCCACGATCAAGAATATACATATATACTTTGCAGGGTATGCCACGCCTACTTCTCCCTGTTACATACATTTCAAGAAAACCATCATACCCTGATTTCTCATTTTCAATGGGAACTAGCTCAGTCTGTAGCTAACGCGCATACAGGGTATTTTTAGTCGTCAACCAAGACTTGGTTATCTCTATTAGCTGCTGGCGCCAGCCAATACAGCTATTCTATTCAAAACTTCTAGCGACTTCTGCTGCTGTGTGAACTTTGCTTGCTGATCTTGACACGTTCTGCTGCGGACAATGTGATTCTTGCGAAGCCTAAGCTTTGTTCAGCTGTTGGCTGGCAATGGGGTCGCGCTGCTGAGTTCCGCATTGTCTGCACTAATGCGGTTGAAATGCCACTCAATCCACTTCTCTGCTGCTTAACACGCTCTTCATTGACATAAGCGACTCAAGTGCCAATAAATTGCATGTAATGGCAGCTGTCAAGAGGTGTACCGCCAGGTGGGGAAGATGGGGTTGGGTGGGGGCAAGGCGAATACAAATCATTAGTAACGCATCAGACGGCAGCAGGCGCTCGGGCTTGGGCTTAGGAGTCGTCCGCTGTGCAGCTTGTTGCCGCTTGGTTCCACGCGGCGGCGCAGCAAACGCAATGCAACTGGCGCAAGCGAAAGTGTCAACTGTGGCAGCAACAGTTGCAGCAGCAGGGGGATCCCCTCAAGCTGTCCCAGAAGAAGGCTCAATCTTTGCTCGAAATAAGTATTTAATGAAAAAATGATTTCCGTTTCGTTTCGTTGGGATATGCAGCTAATCTGCCCGGCATAACGGTCGCCCTGCAACTGGTCGGCGCCATTCGGCAGAAGTGCACGCCCGAGGACGTGGTCAACATACTGAAGGAGATACCCAGCAGCGGCTACAGCGGCGAAGAGATGTCCGACGGCAGTTTCAATGCACTCAAAATCGACGTGTTTGTGCAGACGCTCCTCAATTTGGGCTCGAAGTCGTTCTCCCACAGCTTCGCGGCCATATCCAAATTTCATGTGGTATTCCGGGCCCTTGCCGAAACGGAGGAGGCCCAAATCTGCATACTGCATAACATATATGAGCTGTGGTCGTCGCACCAGCAGATGATGGTGGTGCTGATCGACAAGCTGCTAAAGCTGCAAATTGTCGACTGCTCGGCGGTGGCCACGTGGATATTCTCCAAGGAGATGACCGGCGAGTTTACAAAAATGTATCTCTGGGAGATACTGCATCTGACCATCAAGAAAATGAACAAGCACGTAATCAAGCTGAGTGAGTAGCCACTGAACAATTTGGCAGGGCTTCAATTAACCCATTCTTTGGTTGTAGACACTGAACTAAGTGATGCCAAGGAGAAGCTCTCCAAGGCGGACTCATCGTCCAGCGACACGGATGAAGATACGCCGCACAAGCGCAAGAAGGCTATCACGCACTCAGACAAGCCATCAGAGGAGGTAAGTCTAGTCTAATGCTGTGAATTAAAGCTTATTCACACTCCTTCCATTTACAGGTCGTCGAGCGCATGGAGGAGAAACTGGAGGCTGCCAATGTTAATCAGAAACGTTTGTTCCTGATCGTCTTCCAGCGCTTCATCATGATACTATCTGAGCATCTGTTGCGCTCCGATACAGATGGACGCGATCCGGACACGGATTGGTATCGCTGGACCATTGGCCGCCTGCAGCAGGTCTTCCTTATGGTAAGTCGAATATGAGGCTGAATGCGAATGCTTAGATAAGCAATCTCCTCTCAATTCTTTCACAGCATCACGAGCAGGTGCAGAAATATAGCAGCACGCTGGAGACGCTTCTGTTCACATCAGATCTGGACTCTCACATATTGGAGGTATTCCAGCAATTTGTCGCATTACGAGCCTAACATACTCCAATAACAAGAACAACAAAAACAACAACAACAACAACAACAACAATAATAGCTAGCTGCCAATTACATATTCCCCACAACATGGCTCTGGGCCAGAGTCAAGCAGCTGCGCTTCAGGCAGCCTTTTACATTAGATTTAGTTCTTATTTTTTTTTTTTACACATACATTAAAACTGACTTAACATGGCAACATATACAAAACAACAACACACAACCACAAAATCTACAGAAAATGACAAATTTTGTTATTTGTAAACAACAAAATCAAGAATTATCCAATGAAACATACAAAGTTAAAAAGAAAAAAAAGTAAACGCAATGAATTCTAATCAGGACGTTGCTTAATATTGTAATATTTACAAGAGTTTACAATACTAGAATTAATAACCTGTACTAGATTATATCTCTGAGAGCATTAATTAAAATGCGACAATTTTAATATACGAATTTGTGTTAAGTTGTAATAGTCTAGACATGAGTGGGGAACTTGCTCTCACTCGAATTTGAATACTAGCAGCTGATGTCAAAGAGAACGATTTGGGTTCAAAGCCGCAATACTTAAGACGTGAACCTAGGTTCATGGATGTGATTAGCTAGGAGATGTACTCCAACTCGAATTGAAATACAATTATAGTGCAGCTGGGGTCCAAGAGAATGATTCAAATTCATCGGAATCGGAATCATGTCCATATTAACATACCATCTTCCAATAATAAGGTTCTCTTAATGAAACCTACTACCATTGCGCAACTATTAGCCTACGAGTTCATCATGTAGGTTTTACACTCACTGTGTCTCGGCTACAGCTGAACGAGGTTTGATGTTGACTGTGTGCAAGTGAAGCCAAATGAGGAATGTGGAATGCATGTGGAACGTAGCACGAGCACAGCATACTTTTAGGCTGAATTAAAATTCACAACATGCCAATTGTTCATGTTAGCTTGCAGTTTTATTCGCACTCAGATCATGGTCAATATATCTCTATGTATTGTATATATAGTCTATGGAATGCATTGCATGTATGTATATATGTATATATATATATGTCGGCCTTTGTATGTTTATAATTGCTATGAAAATATATGTTTGTCTCTGCGCAGCTGCTGCACATTTTGGCACCGGTTTCTGTTCCAGGCATCAGGTTCAGGTTCAGCGGAACTGTGACTGATCTATGATGGCTTTAGGGCTGTAGGGCGGTAAGGGGTGGGCTATACTATTTGTTCTCGATTGCTGCAGGATATCATCTACGAGGTGCGCGGCTGGCTGGGAACATACTTCTCCGAAGGCTGATACTGCCACTGGGCGCAAATGGTCTCCTGCTCCGTCTGATTGTAGCCGGCTCTGGACGAAAGACATAAGATATGAGAAAAGGTAAGAGATATATGTGGAGAGAGTGCAGCTGTAAACAGGTGAGCATTCGGCTAAGACGTGCTTAATTTATTGTTCAAAGTCAAAAGAATAGAAATAATAACAAAAACAAAGAGTTCTTAACTTAAGGGATAACATGCAAGTACTTTGGACATGCTGACTATGAATGCGTGCCAATCGGGTCCAGCTACTTAATACTGAGCGGGCATTGAGATGCTGATGAGGTGATGATATGTGAGGTGAGCTCAGCTCCAGCCGTAATCATAGCTGTAGGCATAGCGCGGCCTCGCCGCCGGCCGCTGGTAGTAGTAGCCCCGCGGGGGCGGCACCTCCCGGCTGACCGGGGCATGCAGGCTGTCCCAGAGCAGGCGCGGACGCTGCACCACCTCGCGCAGTATGTTGACGGCGGCCAGGCCGACACTGGCGAGCTTCACGCCGAAGCGCCGGGCCGTGTGCTTCAGCGGGGGCAGCGGGGCGGCGAGGGCGCGGCCCTGCGGCTGATCTAGGATCTTGGCAATGAGATTTTCGGCATGCGGCGGCACATAGAGATCGGCCTGCCGATACTCGAGCGGGCACTGTCGGCCGCCATAAAAGTAGTCGTCGAACCTTTGGTGCGCCGAGCAGGGGCTGCGCTCCTGGAAGCAGGTCACCTGCACCACGTTGTAGAAGATGGCGCCCAGCGTGTTGGCCGTCTCCGTGTTGGCCGCCTGCAGGCAGCGCCTGAACCGAGCATCGCAGTCGCAGTGCGAGCGCGTGAAGGTGCCCCGATTGCAGAGGCCGCGCCGGCAGTCGCCCACGTTGAGCACATCGGGGCACATGTCGTGCTCGCGGCAGCAGCGGTCCTCCCTCACATGCTGGCCCAGATCCTCGTAGCTGGTGGCGGCGGTGCCTGGCCCGCACCACTTGGTGCCCGGATAGATGAAGCCCAGGCCGCCACGGAACTCGTGTCCGTACGATCCCTGACGGCGGCACACCTCCTCCAGCTCCACGACCGACTCGCGCGGCACCTGCCGTATGCGACGCGGATCCGACTGCAGCAGCATCCGCTGGATGTCGCCTCTGATTAAGGAAAACAAAATTGCAATTGCCGAACATTTTGGTTTCTCCTTGCGCCACTCACCGATCCGTGTGCATCTTGCAGAAGGGATGCCGCGAGGACAGCTCAACCATCATGGTCATGGTCATGTCCGATATGAGCACCGCGGAGCCAAAGCTCGGCGCCAATCTCTGGCTGAGCAGCAGCGCCAGCAACAGCGATGTCAGCGTCAACGTCTGCGACTTCATGACGTCAGCGCGTGGGAAAATTGAGCGAGCTGCAAAAGAGCAAGGAGATCGGATGAGTGAGTGAGTGGGGGAAAGAGCAGAGAGAGAGAAAGCTGCAAAGAGACCGGTTAGAGGAAGGAAGGAAAGGAAATTGTATGAGAGAGAGAGAGAGAGAGCATTCAGAGGCTAGGAGGAGAGAGGAGGAGAATGCTTGAGAGAGTGAGCGTGGAAAGGCAAAGAGTAGAGAGAGAGAGAGAGAGAGAGAGAGCTGCAAAAGCTAGACAATTGGATGAGAGAGAGCAAGGGAGTCGGATGGGTATATGGTGGACATTGAGAAGCAAGGAGTATTAGGCCTAAATTAAGGACTAAAAGATACAGTTGATTATCCTATATACAGTTCATTCTTGGAGTGGATTAGCTTCAATCTCTACCAGATTTTAGATGCTAAGTTCCGAATGAGTTCAACTGAATGGTATCCTAGGTAGTCTATTCTATATTATAATTAAGTTGAATACCCTATCGTATGCCTAATATATGTATATCAATATATAGATGAATCAGTGGTCTAATGATCTCATGGCTTCAGTAGAGACTTAGTCGAAGTCTTCAGGTGGTTCGGGTGCCACAGTTTCCACTCTATCAATACTTTGATTAGAAAAGCCTTAAGCTCGCATCCGACCTAGGTCAATATCAATAGCAACACGATTCAGTTGGACACTCCTCGCTCTGACGAACTTTCGTGTCACGCGCTCAGCTCTAAGCGCTTGTCAGAATTATTTAGGCAGGTAGTGTGGGGCTGGCTGAAGGACTGGCCAAGATATATGTGGGCCATTATTGGCCTCTAATTAGCCGCTTTATGCTGGCTCACCCGCATCTCGGATTTTTGCATTTCCATGGACCGGTCAGCGCGATCAGTTGACCTCGCACAGTGGGACGCTGCCGTGCGAAAAGTGCTCAAAGCCCCTAGGCGAGCGTGGAGCGAGTGGCTGGCCCCACGGTAAGCGATGAACGCGGCGATCAAAACAAAATCTATGAAGAGGCCACAAACGAACAAAAAGGTGGAAACCAAACCAAAACAAAACGAATTTGCAACATAAAAGACGCTTCGGAAGCAACAAAGAGTCAAGCGTTAACTAATTATACAATTTTTTTTTTTTTTTTTTTTTTGCAAGCTTTGAGGCGAGCCCAATCGCTGGGCGGCGGCGAGCTGAACTTGAGGGGGCAGCGGGGGCGGCGGGCGTAGCAGGGGCTCTTCGTTTCGAAATGATGCGGCACAGTTGCTGGCTTAATTGGCCTTTCGCTTTGTTACCAATTCTAGCCGAGCGGGAGGTCAAGGTCGCGCTGCCTCACCCACGTCCACGTCCACTTTCCATTTGCGATTACAGCGGCTACCGAATCGGCCAGAGCGCGCCAGCTGCGCGGGTGGCCAAAAGCATTGGACAATAGCGAGACTGTGCGTAATGTTTAACAAGCAAACAGTTTGCCATGGCATAAGCACAATCGAGCAGCTGAATTGATGCATACTGAGGTCTGCCTCATGTGTACTATGAGATTGAGAGGGGAACAGAGGAGGGGAGAGTGTGAGATAATGGGAGAAGGCAGCAGGCGAAGGGAGGGTAGGAAGGAGTAAGATATAGAGAGAGGGAGAGAAAGAGATAGAGAGAGGGAGAGGTAGACAGCGAGATAAATAAAGAGATATATAGAGAAAGAAAGATAGAGTGTGTGGGAGAGAGAGAGAAATAAATAGATAGCGAGTGCTAAAGATAGAGAGTGAGAGAGTGAGATAGAGTAAGAGAAGTAAGATAGACATCGAGAGAGAGACGTGCAAAGAGGGAGAGGGAGAGAAAAGTAGAGAGAGAGAAAGACCAGGAGAGAGAGAGTTTGGCAGAGAGAGAGAGAGAAACCAAGGATTCTCCTCCACCAAGACTAGTATGCAGCTTTTGCCATTATGCCTATCTATAGCCCACAGTGTTGGGTAAATCAAGTAACCCAGTGTTGTATAATATACAAATGTAATACTGAAAGATTCGTCTTAAAAATGAATAACTGTTCTACAATTTACTATGCAATACAATTGTTCGCTTATAGGAGGCCCATATTGAGAATCTCATCCGAAGAGCACAAGAGATAAAACAGAGTATTTGAAGTGCCATCAGTTTTAGTCTGGCCTGAAGAGTTATTTTTCAGTTATTTTCAGTTTGTTGACCAGCAGCGACTTTGGCATTTTTGTTTGTTTATTGAACAAGCACAAATCAATTTTTTATATTTTATTTATTTTATTTCTTACCAGGTAAACAACAGAAATACCAACGAAAAGTGCAAGTCTTTGCGGGCAATTATCATTCGAATGCTCTTCTAGAGGGTCTCTCAGCTAAGCTAAGATAAGCGGAAGTTTGGATTGGACTAGAACTATTAACTCGGCAAAAGGTGAGTCAAGATAGATCGTAGATCGTCTATAATCAGAAGAGTCTTCAAAGAACTATTGATCCCAGCTATTATGATCTTCAGTCTCTATCAACTGGGAGTCTTATATCATATAGTATGCAATAGGTAGCTCGATCTACTCAAGTCTATATACCCACATGTGGGTTCAAATCTTAGTTGCATTCTCTCTCAGTTTTCTTTCTCTTTTTGTCTTTTTTGTCTGTTTTTTGGGGGGGACATTGAATTCCAAGGCGTAAACTTGGTACAGTTCACGTCACGTCGGATTATTACAAATAATTAATGATGACATTTTCAGAGCCGCTTATTAGGTATAATAAGTCTGGTATTTATGAGTCGCACAGCAACTTGACATACTCGCTGAGTGCCCCCGCATGCCGGCCAGTCACTCGAAGACAAACGGCGATCGTTAAACAATTGCCAGCCGTCTGGGGCCTAGATCTGGTGGGCGATCAAGAGATTCGTATATATAGACAGCACACGGCGATCAATCTTAATTCGCAACTTGCCAAGCGCAATCGGATCGAATCAGTAACCCATGTATTCAGCTATCAATTTTAATTCCGATCCGCTCCGTTTCGCTTGATTCAGAACAATCAAATAGAAGTCAAACGATTGCAACCTTGATCTCCAGCCCGATCTGTTGTACAGCTATGGCCCAACCCTGATCTGGGAGAGCGCATGCCTGTCGCCCTATAGATCTGCTCATCGATCTTTAGCTTCGTAACTCTTTACTAGATAGCTTTAGTTGGGCTTTGCTCTGAGCGATCCTCTATCAAACGTTCGCCGGCGCTCACGATCGATGGCTCGATTCAGCTACATTTTGTAGCTCGGCTTGCTCCGCTGTCAACTGAATATATTCAATAGCAATTTTGCGATCCATTTCCATACGGTTTCCATAATATTTGTCGATTTCTCGATCCGCTAATCTGTTTGCGTTGACGATCACCATTTGCTGCACTCTACCCTTCATCCGTTCGCATAATTTTCAATGTCAATGCTTTTTAAATTCATGGCATAAATAGGCAACGCCGCTGAGCCCATCGGGTCGATCGACGATCGACGATCGACGTCAGCGTCGCGCCAAAGACCCGGCGCCGTTGTCTCCGTCTCCGTCTCCGTCTCCGTCTCCGTCTAAGTCTACGTCTTATTGTGTTTATTTGACTATTCGCAGCGCAAGAAAACGAAAACAACAAAATCAAAGTTCGATTTGCTCAAGTACAATGACCGCGGCGCCCCAACTCTTGAGCGATCTATTTAAATGAAATGTGACTCCCTCCGCCGGCCCCTCCCCCGGTGAGCGACTCCTCGCGACCTCTGGTCCAGCACTCGACTGTGCTCAGAGCTCTGTTTGGCTTCTTTTAATGGTTCAACAGACGATTAAAATAAAAACAAGTAAGAATGCTCTAGTCGAGACGGCTCGACTAGGAGATACCCTGAGCCCTGCGAAGTGCCGATACTTCAAATATTCTATGCTTAGTTTACATACATATATATTGCAAGCAACACATACACACACAGACGCACGCTCAAGCACGCGCTCTGCCAACTGCGCAGTTGACGTAGCGACTGCGTTTGGGCTGCGAGACGGCTTATGTTGTAGAAATGAAATGTTTAATAACTTTTTTTCTAGCAGGACTTTTTTATTCAAACTTTCAGGGCATGATTATGTTATTCATATGTGTGTATGTACGAAGCACAAGTCTCTAGTATTTGAAATGCGTTTTTTGCAAATTTAGGGCGAAGGGGGCGTGGCATCCAAAAACCAAAATATGCAAAATGTCTGCATTCACAACAGGAATCTACATAGTGAATTTCAGGTCTCTAGCTCTTACGGTACGTAAAAGAGACGAAAAGTTATCGAAATTTATCGATAAAAAGAGAACGGGAAGAGTTATCGAATTTTTGAAAAAAAACTCGTATAGCGTATGGTATTCAGGAGTATACATGTCAAATTTCAGCTCTCTAGCTTCTGTGGTTTACGAGATCGCTGCGTTCACACAGACGGACGGACGGACGGACGGACGGACGGACAGACGGACAGGGCTATTTCAACTCAGCTCATCGAGCTGATCAAGAATATATATACTTTGTATGGTCTGCGACGTCTCCTTCTGCCTGTTACATACATTTTCACAAAAACATTATACCCTGATTTCCCATTTTCAATGGGCTCAGGGTATAACAAAACTAATATCGTGTTGGGCTTGGGCGCGAGGGGGCATGCCCCGGGCTCTTGCGCCGTACTTTATGGCCCATCAAGCTGTGAGCTACTGTTAGCCCTCGATAAACTTGTTCAGCTTGCAATTAAATGCAGCGGCAAGGGGGCCGGCAGGCGGTGGGGCGGGCTGTTAAAGGTCGTTGGGCTGCGCTGGGCGTGTCGCTTGGATCATCAATCACAGCCTCAGCTCAGTCCATGCCTATGCTGTTCCTTAACCAACGAAAATATGAATCTTAAACCTGAAACCAAAAGCAAAGTCTTCTTCCCACTGTTCCTGCCCCTGCCCCTCTCCCTGCCCTCGGCTAACCCTTCACTTGCCGTCAGCTATCAAGCACATTGTAACTGGTTTGTATTTCTGTTTATCATCATTGTTGTCGTCGGTCACATTATCTGGGGCTGCTCCCCTTGCACTTCGAATGCCGCGCCGCTCGGTAGCCAATTCTGAGCCACTCCAAAAGCCAAATACAGATATATGAGCAAGTAAGACTCTACCCATAAGATCGGAGACTTACTTCAATCAGCAGCTGGCAGTTGGTCTGGCCTGATCTCTACATACTTCTATAAGCTGTCCAAATTCTTCTGATCTCCGAGCTGTGTGTCCATTACAGAATACTCTATTCCATAGCATGTTAACTCAACTACCTCAAGCTGTCGACGACTACCTGGCGAGTACCCTGCTGCGAGCCCTTCCCCTTCCGCTTCACACGCTTGCACACTTACACTGACGGGTTTAAGACTTGTCCAACATTCAATTTTCGAGCCAAGTTGTTAACTTTGGACGTGTAATTGCCGTACGCAGTGACAACGCCTCCCTTCCCCCTAGCTGCCGCTGGAAATGATCTTAATCGCCTTGCCAAAGGTCAGCGACAACAACGTGACTGGGCGGGTCCTTGCCCATAAAATGAAGAAGCAGCACAGTGCAGCTGAAACCAGAATTGAAGCCTGCGAATTGGGGTCAAGTTGAAGAGCAGCCAGAGTCGGATTTGGATTGGAGCAGCAGGCGGGAGGGTGGCCGAGCCCCCCTCACACTCCACTTACCCTCTTCGCTCCCTTTGGCCATAACCATAACAGAGCGTCGGCTTTGTGATGGACAGCGGCAATGACAGTGGCGGTCATTGAACGAGTTGCTGCGGCGGCTGCTGCTGCCAGGTGAAGGCTAACCTTATAGCCAACAAGAAAAAACACAGCACAAACAAAAGCCGGCCACAGTTGCCGCCTGTCCGCAGTGCACGCTAATTGCAGAGTTGCCATGACTTTCCAAAATCTCAATTCTCAAAATAAATATGTCAAATGCAAGTCAATTGCTGCGCTAACTTGGCCAAAGCAGAAGCAAGAACAACAGAATGAACAGGTGATATGGATGAGGTGCTCCTAGCCTTGAAAACGAACTCTGAGAGTACGAGCAAGCGAGCACACGCATCGCCAGAGAGAAGGAGAGACAGGCGGACGGATGGCCAGTCGGACGGATTGAAATGCAGACGGATGGAAAGACTGGCTGATGGAAAGACGGACGGATGGGCAGTGGGACGGGTGGACAGTCGGACGGATTGAAATACAGACGGATGGAAAGACAGGCTGATGGAAAGACGGACGGGTGGACAGTCCGACGGAAGGACGAGCGGAAGGACTGACTGACAAATGGACGGACGAATGCACATACGGTAGGACGGACAGACGTATAAACGAATGGACAGCCGAATGGAGGAACGAGGGACGTTCATGCGAACGGATTAAATAGTAACAGAGATGCTGACAGACTCAGCTAGATCGGCTTGGAGCTTGGACTCAATGCAAGAATATACCGTAAAGATCAGTAGACGCCGACTTGAGCAACTTACAAGCTTGTGCTAAATGGCTAATATCAGCTGCTTAGTCACGGTCAGAAGCTGGTCAGCCAATCAAGTCTTGGCCCAAACAGAATCTTCGCTTGTTGGCGGGGCGCGGCCTTAGCCAGCGCTTGCGCTTTGCTAATCACTATGCAAATTTTGCAGAATTGGAGTCGTGGGCGCAGGTGTGTGACAGGTGAGTGTGCGAGTGTATGTGACAGGTGTGAAAATGTGCGAGGGGGTGGCCAGCGGTGCCAGCTGGAGGCCGAGCTTATCGCACATGCAAATGTTTGCTGTTCAATATTTGACTTGGCTCTATCCACAAATAGTTCTATCTAAAAGCACAACCCAGGGTCGTTATCTACGACGACCCATGTGGAAATACATCGAGTATACGCTGCAGCTAGGAACTATCTATAACTATTCTGATCGCCCTGCTCAGGTACTTAAGGATATCAGAGCTGTTCTTAGGCTCAGGACTCGAAGCGCTAATCAGCAGATTATATATATATATACCCTTTTAATATCAGATTTGAACTGAATGCTAAATTTAGTCTAACCCACTAAAGTTGACAGCTCTCATAGGACAGTATAAATGTGTTTCGCTTACATTTGAATATATTTATATATGTATTCAAATGTTTACCCACATCAATATGAATACCAATATGAATATTCATATGCTGTATATATAGTAATGCGACTGAGCATTAAATGTTGCACAAATGTTGTTGTGGCGATAAAAGCAATTTGAAACAAATAATAATATTTCTTATATATCCTTTAAGCATATATAATGTATTCAAGGTCACATTCGCATCTTAGACTTTAGCTTTAAGTTAAGTTTGGTTTTTTTTGCTACGGTAATTACACGCACTAAAATACCGTTAGCTTTAATTTCTAGGCCAACTGATAAGCTTGGGCTTCGGCAGCCCAGTTTTACAGTTAAGTTCCCCTTTTGCACTTTCACTTTTTTTGTTGTCGCAAGAACTTTTGCACTGCAGTCGCAGCCACCCGCCCACAGCCCACGAAGGCAGCCACCTTTTGACATTTGCTCGACTCTGTGTGCTCTCTCTCTGTCTCGCTGCCTGTCAGTCGCTCGCTCCCTCTCGCTCTGGTGCGGCCTTCAGTCCGGATGCGTAGTGACCTTCAAAAGGCAGCCAGAGGCAACGGCAACAACAAGAGAGCAGCAGCAGCAGCAGCAGCAAGGATGTTGTCAAAACCACGTGCCATCTTCACACACACACACACACACGCACACACACACAGGACACACACATACACAGAAACAAAAAAGTATTGATGTATATTCCAGGCAATACAGCTAAATATTCCGGCATGCGTTAACCGTTTACCGTTTACCCGTTTCATCCGGCTGCATTTACCTGGAAGTTTTGCAGTAAACGCCTCTCTTCCTTTGATTTTCTATCGTTCTTAATTTTGTACGTTTTACGTTTCTTGTTTACTTTTGCTCAAAGGCCGAGCAAGGAGCAGCGCGCGTAGCTGCGTACAGGAGGAGGCTGCTGTTGCCGACGATGCTCACAACAAAACATTTCCGCAACGCGTTTGCGGCGCGACTGAACTTGATTCTGGCGCGCTAAGCGCTGTTCAACTTGGACTTGGCCAAAATTGAAAAGCAACCGTCGATGGCAACAACAACAACGGCGCACATACACACACACACACACGCACACATACAGATACACATACACACAGACGAACAGCAGACACGGCTAGAAGCTTGAAGCGCGCGCAGCGGGGGCGTTGTATCCGTCGGAAGCTGCAGCGACCGAGCGAAATTCAAGTTTGCAGCGATTTTAATTGCATTAGCACGGCCAAAAGCTCGAAAAGCTGGCTTTGACCAGTAACTAAGCAACAATAAAATGTAGACAAGCCTTTAGCAAAGCCACGAACCAGCAAATTGTAAAAGCTAGTGTGGTGCTTGGCACAGCTAAAATTGGAATTTAATTTGCAAATAATAAAATATAAATATTAAGTAAACAGGTGGCATAGTCCATTCTTATAAATTAATTGGAGTATGCAATATATGTGTGCCAACTAAATTACAGGTAAATGCATAAATTGTCGCTGACAGTTTAAAATAAAATTGTTTGCTTAGCAAAGTTGGAAACCATGTGGATGGCAAGTAAGTATGGTGTGTGTTCAAACTAACTAATTCCACTTAACATAACATTGTCGGTAATAGCAACAAATGATACGTGTGCTACACCTGTATATAATACTTATAGTCATGTCATGCTGACAATAAAAGAAACAACATTGCACCCACAATAGATTCCTAGTGTTTTCAACAAGGCAACATACTGATATGCTGTGTGGTTCGTGTCCAAGCTAAAATTCAAATACAAATTGAAATCAGTTTAAGTATCGATACTTTTTAAAGGAAAATGCCATTTTCATTTGAAATTGTATAAATTTATTAAATATACATGTGTTAAGTGTATATGTGTTTGTGTGTATGTGTGTATTGAGAGAAAAAACAAATATATAATAATATATTGCGATTGCAAATGATTTAACCTTACAAGCTAAGCAAAAAAAAATATAATCAATTTATTGTTACTTTGTTTTTAGTTTACAAACTGAAAAAATGCATATTTTATATATATTATATAGATTTCAATTAGTTAGGTTTAGGAGCTGTTGCATTTAGCTTGTTTATCAGTTCTGGTTCTTGGATTAGATTTACAATTAGATCAAAATTAGCAAATTGATTAATAATCACTATACATACTTAAGACATAAACACTATAATTTTTTGGGCCTATTGTATAGCTATATTGTGGGAGTATCCCAAGAGGATTAGATGTAGGAGGAGGCAAATATGGGGAGGAGGATCATTGGAACATTTGACTAACTTATAAGTTTGTATTTCCTTTTATAAAATATAAAGTTTAGCGTTGCACCGATTCAAATTTAGTTGTATTTTGCGTTTTTCTGATTTTTTTTTTTTTCTTTTCTTTTCTTTCAAAGGCTAATTCGGAATTCTTACCAGAAATTTGCCCCGGCCCAAATCTTAGACATAGAGAACTATCGAAACATCTCGACAATTAAGTTTAACAAAAATTTAGTAAATATTGTTAAATCAACACATATTCACATAGTGCCTTATGTGGATACGTCCTAAGTCCCCAGTTTAATGATTGGTTGATTCGTTGGTTGGTTGATTGATTGGTTGGTTGATTGGTTGGTTAGTTGCTTGCCTTTGGCGCCTCGCTCAGTCAACGCACGCTCGATTTGTCGGGGCGTGCCGTTTCCCACCCCACATCTAAGCGGGAATCTATCTGATGTTGGCAAACAGATTCAGAACAGACTTGTTCTCCTTTTGACTGCGCGCCTTGCTGAACACATTCCAGAAGCGCAACGTCTCATCGCCGGCTCCGGTGACAATGGCCTCGCCATCAGGACTGAGAGCCAAGTATAGCACACGATAGGAGTGACCAGTTAGCTTCGCGACTTGCGTCAGCGACGGGTATTTCCACACGAGTATTTGGTTCTGCGAGTAGCCGTGTGTGGAGACCAGCTCCGACGAGTGCTTCGACCAGGCCAGATTGCACACCTGCGAGCCGGTGTCCACGCACTGCATGGGCTGGCCCGTCAGCGTATTCCAGAAGCGTATGCATCGATCCGCAGTGCCGCCGCCGCTGGCTAACAGGCCATGATGATGAGGTGACCAGGCGATTGCTTTCACTGCGGCCATGTGTTCCGTATACGACTGCACAGGGTTTACGGAGTGCTGGTTCCACACGTACAGACGATTATCGTTGCCGCCGCTGGCCAAATACTGATTGTCCGGCGACCACTTCAGTCCGCAGACCTCCTGACGATGTCCGGCCAGACGGCGCTCCGACTGCAGCTGCGGCGTTCGCGTGTCCCGTTGTATGATCCAGCGATCCCTCGATCCACTGGACAGTATATCGCTATTCCAGGCCAGTGCGCCCACGCGCGCTGAATGTCCATTCAGTTTATTGATCTGCAAGCACGCAAGGTCTTTAATTAGTTAAGGTTTTAAACAGATTTCATTAGTTATTCGGCAGTCACTCTCACTCGTTTGTCGTTGCTTCTTGCTCACTCAGTTCTTGCAGCTCAAACTTGGTTAGTTTATTCTAATGAACACTTATTCATTCGATTGATACTACTTTCACTATTTTATAACTTATTGCTCAGCTCGCGTTAGCTCTAACTCGTCGCTTTGCAGTTCCTAATGTGTGCTGATTGCTTTGTCAGGCATTAGATTATCCCCTGTTTTATATCTACACCTTAACAGTAGCTATAACTCGCCGATGTTTTCCAGCTGCTGTTCATTTGCTATTCGGTACAAGTTCTCTATTATTCAATGAGTCTAACTGCTTTGTTGTCACAGCAACTTCGTGTTAAATCGGCCCGTTCTCCTTCCGTTACTCACCTGCTTGTTAGCTGCCACATCCCAAACGGTCACGTAGCCGTGATGTGTGCCCACGGCAACTGTATTGCCACGCTCGTTCCACGACACTGATGTGACCGTATTGGAATCGGGACTGAGATCGCACAGGCGGGTGACCTGCATGGAGCAAAAGGTGAATCAATTAGAATTGCATTTACAGTTGAAGATTGAAGATTTCCACTTACCTGACTGGTGCAGGCGCTCCACAGATATACGCAGCTGCCCAGACCGACGGCGAGCACGTTTTGCGACGACCAATCGACCAGGTTTAAATAGAAATCATCCTGCAGTTCCGGCGCATCCAACACCTTAAACGGTATCCGAGATATCTTCCTTGTGGCTTTGCGCGGCGATCGCAGAAGCTTTTGACTCTTGGCACTAACTGGCGACAACGAGTACGGGCACTCGCCATTGTAGTCCTGCGCAGAAGAAGGCAAAGGTAAACATCAATTAGAAAACTGTTCCAGTTGCAGCCAACCAGCAAATTGGCCAAAGCGAATCACTCTCACTCTCTCTCTGTCGCCCCCTCTCTTGCACTCTTTCTGACACTCTGTGGTGAAGCGATTGGCAATTTTGTTTGCTCGCCGCGTACTTGACGCGGCAATTAACGCCAGTGTGCTAAAAGCATCGACCGCGTCCACAATTGATCTGGCAACCTAACGCCCCCAGCCCCGGCTCCACGATTTTTGCATTTGGACACGCACTGCGTGTAGCCCCTTCTCACCTTTCCGCGCGTTTGCATAGAAAATGCGTACGGCAGAAGTGTGTTAAGCGTATGCGTGAATGGCTCTTCACACACGCACACGCACACGCACACGCACACGCACACGCACACCTCTCTCATAGAGTGGGCGCTGCTTACGCAATGCGACATTTCAAATGCAAGAAATAACAGTTGCGTGTGCCCCAAATTCGGACAGAGCAACGGCAGTAAGATGACTCAAACCACAATTGGATATTGCTGCACTTTTTCAGGCTAACACTCTGATCTTTAAACTCATATCTTAACTTGATCTACATAGAAGATGATCAATCTGTTATGATACAAACTGAAGGCCATTGATTAATGTGGATTGATGAATTTGAACTGTTTTTAGACCAGTAGATCGAGTGACTGATAGCGTTCAGCTGTCTTTAAAGTAAGTTTAGAGCTGAAGATCTAAAATGGAAGTTACCATAGCAATGAAATTGCAGTAAACTTCCCATTATCATGGATATGTCTTACTGTAATATTTAATCAGATTTTAGACAAAAGAAGCAACTATAAAACACAAAATTTCTAGACCTTGCACCCAGCAATACCTGGAATTGCCTTAAAGGTAACCCTATCTAATTTTCGGAAGTCGAAAGAGGTTTCCGACATGTTCTCAGGCTACTAACATTTCGACTTCTGCTTTTTGGGCTATCACTGCGAGTTACCTCGAAATGTGTCATCGTTTGTCAGTGCAAGCGTTACGTGGTCAGCAGTGCTTAAGTCTTTGGGGCGTGCACTTCCGCCCGAACGAGCAAACAAGACCCGGACAAACAAAGAACCCCCTTTAGGGAAACAACTGATGGACGTATGTAAGTTTTGAAGTGTTCGAACGCGATAAGCGTGCTTGAATGATGACTTAAGCCGGAATTTCTTCAGTGTTCTTAATGCGTTTAGCAAATTAAAATTTAATTCAATTAACAGAGGGCAAAGCCGAGTCCACTATGAACTAACAGATGCGCAGAGAGCCGAAGAAAACACGAGTACGCGCAAGATAATGGCATTAACAACCAGAGAAATGTATGAGTGTGCGTGTGTGTGTGTGTGTGTGTGTGTGCGCCTCATATTGCGTGTCGCTTCAATGGCTGAAGATTACGCGAGCTGTGGGCAGGCAGAGTGTATGGCCCTTAATGCTCACTTTGCACTTGGCCAGAAACCAACAAGAAGAAAAGAGCAGAAAAAAACAATTTTTAATGGCTATTTGGACTTTTCGCTGCTGGTTTCCGCTTTCTGGGAATGCCGAGCATACTGGCACTGGCCAGTGAAGCACTTTTAAATAGCCGAGCCGAGCAGAGCAGTCCCGTCCCGTCTCGGTCGCGTCTCGTCTGCTACTCTATGGGCCCATAAAGCGTACAAGCAACTGCCATTAAATTTAAATGCTTTTCGATGCCAAGTGCCAGCGAGTGTGCACGTCTGTGTGTGTGTGTGCGTGTGTCTAAGCCTATTAGAAATTCAATTGTGAAACTGCCGCAAATACCAAAGAGGAAATCCAACTCTGAGTTCACATACAACAAATCTTGTTCCACGCTTTTTCGATAAAATCTTTCTCTCTCTCTCTGTTTATGGCCATGGCCTTTGGCAAATGCTGCTTCTTCTTATTATGTTGTAGTCTTGTTTGTTGTCATTTGAATGTGTCATTCGTCATCAGTTAACAGACGTTGTCATTGTTCTTGTCGTTAATAAACTACGCACATACCCTGTACACCTGACGGACGCGATAGATGAACGACTGACTTGAATACCTTAGCTTTAAATCGTGCCAACTTCATACCCTGACTCTTATCTAACTTCAGTAATTTGCAGCCAACTCTAGCTCTAAGAAGAGCGGAATCAGAGCTAATACAGGGTATACGGGAGGTATATCATTTGATTAGTCGACTTCCACAACAGATACCTTTATTACTGCAACGTTGATAATTGACGATAGATAGATTAAATTTTCTTTATATTGATGCAATTATTGCATTATTATTAGATATGTTTTACAGGGTATATTTGAGTCGAGCACTACCTACTCCACACGACAGCCCAGCGCTGTTAACGCTTTATTTTCTCATATTCCCACAGAAAGTACAGTCTCCAATTTTTCGATGCCATCGCTCCCAGATCCAATTATTGAAACGTCTCTTCTCCCGCTTCCCCTTCTGCTCTTTCGTTTTCTATCTTTCAGATCTGCGCTGTTAGACAAAATGGCCGCGATGGCTGCCAATAAAGTACGAGTTTCTTAGATATGGCAAACAGTGGGAGATCGAATGGAACGAATGGGAATCGAATGGAACACGTAATTCAATTGAATTGAAGCCGTGCGAGTGGTGGCATTGGCAAAGTTGCCGGCCGGCATTTGCTGCTGTTAAGTGCTTTGTGGGCGGCGCTTGGCAGGCAAAGTTAATAAATGAAATAAACAAACAACAGCCAACCAGCAGAGGCAGCAGCGGCAGCAGAGGCAGCAGCAGCAGCAGATGACGCGGGGTAAATGTGAATGTTAATGGTCATGATAATGGGAAAGCGAATGGCTTTTTTGGCATGGCTTCAACCTGTCGGCGTCTACAGCAGCTGAATCACTAAATTAGCCAAGCTGGCCGAGCTGGCCAAACTGGCCAAGCTGACCAAGCTGACCAAGCTTAAAGCCAGCTTAATTTTATGCTAATGCAAATGTCTGCTGCATAAATTAATACCAATAATAGCAATAAAACAAACAAGTGTCGGCCGCAGGTGGCGGGGAAGGCGCTTCTCTACAATTCTACGATAGACCCTCGCACGGTGTCCATCCACACAGGTGCACGGCACGGACTGGTAACGCGACGGCTTTTTATTTCATATCCATTATTTATTTATTTACTCATTTATTTATATTTATGTTTTCTCGTTTTGGGCGCCATAATTGGCGACGGCTCAGTGGCTCAGTGAGCGGGCCAAAACAGATTTTCCAAGCACGCGGAAAACAGCAAAAAGCTATTTAATCAGCAAACCATAAATAAATTATGACTATCGCCTGACTCAACTGCTGTGCAGACAACGCTAAAACGTCAACTAAAACATGTAAGCGGCTCAGCACGGACCTCGTTACCAGCCTCCTGATTGCAGACATCAAATCATTTGTTTTCGTTTGTAATTCAAATGCTAACGCTACAAAGCATGTAATAATCTAAAGTGTTATAGCCGTGGGAAGAACAGAATAGCAGAATAATATATAATAATCATGATTATATATATACGGATAATGGATAGTGGATAATGGATAAAAATTTGGGAAAACCCCAAAAGACTAGTCAAATTTTAAACAAGTAAGAAAACTCAAGACGGTGGCGCCCGACTAGGGGATACCCTGAACCCTGAACTCCGAGAGAAACTGAAATTCCGCAAATTCTTCGTTTCTCTTATGTGTACGTACATACAAAAATGAATTAGATAGAACATCGTTTGTAATCAATACCTTTAAACGGAAAAAGTTATCGATTTGCTATACGCGGACCTACATAAAAATATCAAGTCTCTAGCTCTTATAGGTGCTGAGATCGACGCGTCCACACATAAGGACAGACGGACAGGGCTGAATCAACTCAGCTCGCCGCCCTGATCACGAATATATATACTTAATGGGGTCTGGCACGCCTTCTTCTGCCTGTTACATACATTTGAACAATACCATTATACCCTGATTTCCCATTTTCAATGGGCTCAGGGTATAAAAATAACATTTCACATCATAGCCTTTCTATTCCATTCTCATGAACTATTGATCTTAGCAAGCAGCAGAAGGGCTTGAACATTGTCTGAGTTATTGGCTTTTAACTTTTATTATATATATCTTACAGTATTTCCTTAGATGTGTGAACCTTTCCTTTATTCATCCATTCTCCATATATATTATGCATCTATCTTCAGCTTTAATTAACTATCTAAATATGCCTGTCTTAGTATGATGTATGACATATGATTATATATATTACATATATATCAAGATATGACAAATATATCGATTATAACTGCTCTCTATATAGTACTATAATAATTATCATATGGTTCCCATACACCCTCATAATATATTTACATTTCAGAATATGACAAACACATATAGTTTATCATCTAATAGTATTATTTTCTGTTGTTTAATGTTTACCTCTCCAGCTATTTGTCCATCTAAAAGCCCATCTGTCGTATCTATTTGTTGTTTTTGTCTATTAATCTCTGTCAACCGGTTTTATGGAAACTGTTTGCGTCAGGTGGAATGGGATATATCTATATGAAAAATTGCTTCACCTCAATATTTAGCTCTTTCTTTCATTTATTTCCCCGCTCTCCCTCTCCCTCTCATTCACACGCTTGCAGACCGGATCGGTTCAGCTCGATTTGGGGTTAACACACTTTGATTTGTTAAGAGTTGTTGTTGTTGTTGCTGTTGGTACAGCCGGTTCTTAGTTGATTTGTTCAAGTGTTTGAACGTTTTGATTTTGTGATGTTATTTCTATTTCTATTCAGCTGTTGCCACTTGCCACTTGCCAGCTGCCAATGCCACTGCACAACTGGACAGTTCTTGGGGCATCTCTGTGCAATGGCGCGCGTCTTCGTCAGCTCTATGGGCCTGGACATATTTGTGCGCTTATCAGATTTATGCTGCCTCAATTGCTGCGCCGACAGCCGCACGTCTCCAAGTGGCTTTTGCTTTGACTAATTTTTGACAGTTGACACGTTGCCAGTTGCCAGCCAAATAACAACAAATAGAAGGAGAGAGAAGAGAGAAGAGAACAACAACAGAACAAAGCCTCATATTCTGTGATTCGAGCTACGAATCTGAGGCTGAGGAATTGCGTCTGCGGCTCATTTGCCCAACTACTTCAGTGGTCTAAAACGACACTTGAGTCAATAAGCGGACGCATTGAATAACCCAGACAACGGAGCACATCGAGATCGTGACTTCGGGCAACCAGCTGAGCATGCCAAGACGGCATCCAGGGAACGGGTGCGGCAGGGCAGGGCAGGGCAGGGCATGAGCATAAGCAAGTGCCCGGCAGCTACATTATCATGCCATATTCTGGCCATATTTATTTGGCAGCAAAGCTCACGCAGAAATGAAGATAGTATTCGACTCAGCAATACCCTGTAGCTGGAAATTAGTTCAAGACAGGGAATTCTAGCTGCATCTCTTCTTCCAGTCTGCCTCCACCCAAGATATCGATAGGGTAAAGTTGACTAAAAGCCACACATCAGATATTTATCGATATCATTGATAAACGATAAACCCCTCGCACTTAGTTCTCTTTGACAGGAAATAACAACTTCATCTTTTCCTCTACTCAAGTCTGTCTTCTCTGGAGATTTCCAGATAGTAAAGTACAGTAGAAGCCGCATAAAGGATATTTATCGATATCATTGATAGCGATAAACTCGATTACAATCGAAACTGATGATAGGTACGATATATTTCTGATCATATCAGAAGTCTCCTAATACACTCCGCTTCCGCTTTCTGCCCGTGCAATATTTACAGGGTATAGCAATGTGGCAAGAGCTTTTTGGGGTTTTTGATTAATGGGCTCAAGAATTCGAGTTGCGAGCGGCTTCTAAACCGGAGGCCCACAACCTATGGAAATTGTCGCCTCAATCAGCGGCCATTCATCTACATCACGCCCACACAATTAACACAAAACAATGAACACTCCCCGTGCCGGGGCAGTGGGGCAGGGGGCAATGGATTCGGCAACGGCAACGGCAACGGCAGTCAAATGTGGCCAAGAGTTATTTCTCATATTTCGGTTATTTAGGGGCGGGTGGGGCGTAGGCGGGCCCCTGGTCATAACAAATCATATATAATTCAATTATGTGCGGTCGCAGTGTAGCTGCCATAAATAATGGCCAATACGTTTGGCCCACACGTACGCACATCATATAAAGGCTAGACAGTAGCAGCCCCGCCCAGCCCCCTATCCGCCCACATAACACAAGTTATGCGTCAGCTGCTCAGCTGGACAGCTCCAAACTCCAACTGTGATGTGTGATCTAATTTATGAAATATTTTTTAACTTTGCATACATATATTATAAATAACTGACTTTCCATCTATTGCCTATCTAAGTTTCCTCAAGTATGCTCTCGTTGACCTTACGACTTGATCTCCTAACTTGAGATCGCATATATTAGCCATAGCTAGATAACTAAACAACTCATCTATATATGAACAGCTAGAGATTGATAGACAGACTCTCTTTCTCCCTCTTTCATGCTAACCAAGTTTATATATAATAAATATATATCTATATAGTACTGCTAAGTCCTTCTGCACAATACGTTTTCTTTTCCCAGAATCTCACACAGACTCTAGACTCTAGACAGTGAGTCCATGACCTGCTGCGCAGTGCATTCAACTCGTAGTCCACTCAGACGCATCGCCACCTTACAAAAGAAGTCTCAATTAAATATTAAAAAATACGAAAGAATAAAAAATAAATATATATGATAAGACTGGCTGGCTGGCCGTCCGGTCGGCTGCTAACTCAATTAATGCAATATTTGTGCAAAAGTATCTCACAATTGCCAAAGTCAAGTCGACTCTAGGGGGAGGCGACATTTCAGGGGGGCACAAGTAGTTCAAAGTATGGGAAATCTTACCTGCTTGGTGGGTGATTGATATTTGAAGAGGCTGCGCTTGGCCGCCGGCGTATAGGAGTTCTCGTTGCGCTCCTCCCCGGCGGTCTTCACATCGTCTATGGCCGAGCCAAGGAGCTCGTTCTTCAACAGGCACGAATAGGCCAGACTATCGCGTGCCGTTTCTCCACAATCTCTCTGCTTCTTGCTTGTCTGCGGCGAGTTATCATTCGACTTGTTAATGGACGCAAAGCTCGTTTGCCAATTGTTGTGCGCCCTGCAGAGTAGACCGAGTAGAGGAGGAGAAGGATGAGCACGGATTAGATTGCAGCGCAAAAAACTTATATTACTTGTATGTATATGATAATAATTGCAATTAATGTAAATGAAAGCGGCAGACAGAGATTTCTTTCGTCTGCTGGATGCCTATTCATATATACATATATATATGCATATATATAGCCTGTAATCGGAATATGAATGAAAGACGGGTATGCCTTTAGATATGCCTTTATATAGCAGCAATTTTGAGTTACGGATTTCGGATTTCTGATTTTGGTTCCCCCCTCCGCCTTCCTCAACTAGCAGACACTTGTACTTTGGCATTTACACACACCTGCATCTCATTATTGTACTATTTGAATAATGAAGTTCAACTAGAACTAAAGTTTACTCAATGGAAAGCAGCTGCACAAAGGTGGGTAGTAAGCGTGCTGCTGATATATATATATATGTGTCTGTAAGTTGCACGTGTCGTTTGTTATGTAATATAAGCTCAGCCTGATTGAAGTAGCTACGCTGCGCAGGGTGCGGGTACTCCCTAGTCAGGCACTGCCGACTAGAGCGGTACAGATACAGTGTTTACTATAATATTTGTGTAATATCATATGCAATATGAATTGTTTACCCTGCTTGCACCATACGCACCCCAGTCTCTGGCATCTTTCGCTCCACACTTCCATCTATCTCTCAGCTCTACAAGGCGAACTCTCGTTTCGCTTTCTTATCTCCCATTTCTCTATCTACTGTATGAAGTGCTTCTCTTAGTGCCAGATCCATAGTGAGTATATTGTCTCGTTAACACACGATAGTCTATCCCCACTTCTATCGCTCTACATTTACCATTCTCTCATAGACCTACGGCAGCTGCTGGTCGTGGCCCTCGCCTTAGGCACATTCTACGATTTGTATCTTTTAGTCAAGGCATGGCAAAAACTTTTGCCAAAATATAAATTATTTATGCAATCAACAACAACAACAACAATTGCAAAAGTAAATTTATGCAAACGCGTTCAAATTCAATTGTTCGCCGCGCAGGGGACCCCAATGACTCTTAACACCCTTCGTGTCTGTGCATGGTGTGGTCACCACCGCCCCCCTTTAACTCCTCCTTTATGTACCTGACTCCACACGTAATGCAAACAACACGGTGGGGGAGAGCCGCCGGAGGAGGGAGGCGGCTCGCCAATTGTTATTATTTTTGCTCATAAAACATAAAAAACGTGTGCAACGTGCAAAAAGCAGCAACAGAAATTCATATTTTTTGAATGTCAAATTCGCTAAATTTGCACAAATTGGTAAATTCGCAACGATTTGCGATTTGCGATTTGCTAACCTGGCGAATTCGCCATGAAATTCGCGGCGGCCAAGTGTGAGAGAATTTTAACCTCCCCCAAAACACAGACGAACAAACAGAAAGAAACACAATTTTTGTATTAGAGGGGGCCATACACAGGAAGAGGGCTATTGAATTGCATTGCACACACACCAGCACACACACACAGAGAGACACTCGCACAACAAACTGTTTACGAATGCAACTTGCGTCGCTTGCCGCTTTACACTTAGGAGCCCTCCCGCCCCCCTCCTCTCTTGGCTGCTTATCTGGCAAACGCATTTGAGGCACTTACTTCCACCTACAATAAATCAATTTCATAAACAAATTTGCAAGGTAATTGACTGTGCGAGTGGCGGAGAGGGGCGCAGGGGGCATAGCAAGGGACACGGACAATTCAATCAAAGGCAGCAGGTGACGAGGAGGCCGCAGCATTGATAACAGCAGCCCAAAGAGAGAGAAAGGCAGCTTAACAGCAACTGTTAAGTGTAATCACTATGTTAACAGCGAATGTTAACTAAGCTTAAGTCGAAAGCTGTTAAGAGAGACGTCTTAAAGATGTTTTAATGTTAACTAACTGTTCTCTTAAGTGCTTTAAGATAATGCCTCTCCTCACAGTATGCAGAGCTAGGGAATAAATTGTTAGCTGGGAACTCAGCACGTGTCAATATGTCTAAATACTTGGGTAAATAATATAGCTTGTAAGTACATCAATTAAGCTGCTGCTGTCTGCAAGTGGTGCAGGGGAAGTAAGGTGAGCCAATCGGGAGTGCTCGACTACCATATACCCTGATCATTGCGCAGAGCTGCTGAGTTAACAGAACAGAACTTAACATTGATCAGCGTTAACAGAATGTTAACAGCAAATGTTAGCAATATTTGAAAGGAACCGAATTTGCTTGGAATAATGTAGACAAAATGTAGGTGAGTTGAGGTACAGAGTCGAACCGAGAGATGCGGAAGTGTAATTCTGGAGTCAAGCAACTCACAGATGTGTGTGTGTGTGTTTGTGGCACGCTCATTAACAGCAGGCGGAGCTGGGAGGGGGGGACTTGGCTACTGGACACCAACTCTCATGTTTGGCGCTGCTTGGAGTTCCGTTAGTTCAACGAGTTGCAGCCAGGCGGAAAATGGGGAAACAACACACGTTGCTGTTGCCGTTGTTGTTGTTGTTGTTTATGTTTATAGTTCTTCTTCTGGTTGTTGCTGCTGTCGCTCGCGAGCGAAAAGGTGACGTAGCAGAAAAACTAACGGCTTGCCATGTGGGTTCACTCACCTGCAGGGTATGAAACGATCCAGCGATGTCGGCGACGTCGACGATTCCAGATTATCAAATAGATTTCTAGCCACGGGACTGTAATGCTTCAAGATGCGTTTCTCAAACTCCGGACTGAACATTGTAAAATGTTTGTGCACCTTAATCCCTTAACTCAACTCAATTCGATACGAATCCCTATTTGCAATTTGGAACACAACACAATCACGTTTTAGGCCGAAAAAAAAAAAAAAAAAAAAAAAAAAAAAAAATACACGCAAAACGTTGCCAAAAATAAACAAAAAAAAATATATATATAATACACAAATCTATATATGGAACAAGCAAATGTTTCCAATTCTTTCTCTTCTGTTTCTGTCTTTTAACCAATTTAACCAATTACAATGCAAACATTAAAGTTGGTTCGAGAGCGAACAGCAAGAAAACTTGGCTTTTCTGCTTTTGTTTGTTTTTTTTCTTTATTTATGCTGCCGTTCTTCCTCTTCCTTCGTTCTTCCTCTTGTTCTAGTTATATTAAACTTTGGTATTGCCGAATCGTACAAAATATATATATGTATGTATATTTTTGGGTGTTAGGGTTGTGTGTTTGTATACATTTATGTATATGGATTTGGTGATATATCTGTGAGATATATATCTAAATCGAGACGGTTAGCTGTAAAGAGAGAGAGGGAAAGAGAGAGAGAGAGAGAGGGATATTATGTTA
The DNA here is from genome assembly GCA_035047485.1 of Drosophila peninsularis. NCBI lineage: Eukaryota > Metazoa > Arthropoda > Insecta > Diptera > Drosophilidae > Drosophila > Drosophila peninsularis. The sequence continues at coordinate 9,750,441 of JAWNPN010000028.1, forward strand.
GAGTTAATTTGAATTGATTTAAATGTTTTTTACTCTTTCTGACCTGTCTCAAGCGCTACCCTGTAAATTAGTGCAGGCTTCATAGAAGCGAATTGCAGTTATATATAATAATATAATATATAATAATTTAAATACATAATTTGTTAAATAATTTTATTTTATTAATTCATTTATATTATTTTATTTATTAATTTTAATATTCTTTTATTTATTATTAATTTATTTTGTTTTATTTATTTAAATGAATATTATTTTACTTTTTTAATTTGACGATTTTATGGATTAATTTAATTATTATTATTTTTAATATTTTTTATTATCTTTTTTTTAAATATATATATTCAAGAACTTAAAGGCAAGCCAAGCTTTTCACAGGGTATTTTCGCTCGTGTCAGCTCATCAATTTCGACTCGACTAAAAATTTGAATAAAAATGTAATTTATTTTTTGGTCGACAGTTTGCAAGGCAGATCATTAATCACGTCGTCTAGCAACGTGGTTCTAGGCTTAAGAGATATGGCCAAAAATGTGAAACAGAGCTAGAGAGCGAGAGAGAGAAAGAGAGAGAGAGAGAGAGAGAGAGAGAGATGTTGATCAACAGCATCTAGTTTTGGCCAACTTTTATGCTGGCTTTGGGCTGGTGGGCGTATCAATCACATATGGAGCCAGCCAAGAACTATATATATAGGGTGTCTATGCGTCTGTCCATGTGGCTGTCCGTCCGCCCTGTCTGTGTGTCTCTGCTGTCCATTTGTAACGCCTGTCATGTTGTTCGAATGTTATGGCCGGGGCATGCGACGCGCATACTGAGAAGCTGGCCAATCTATTGGGCTAATGTTCTGGCCAGGCCTAAACGCCAGCTCGTTGTTGGCACGGGTATATGCAACCCATCAATTGCCGGAGCTGCCCACTGCTAATGCCGTGCTCACTGCTAATTAGTGAATGGGCGTTAACTGTTGCTTGTTGCCTGATCGCTGGGGCTTTATAGAATTAGCCGAGAGACACATGGCTGGGGGCCGGGCGCTGGGGCTTTCCTTCGCCTGTCTTTACTGTCTTATACATACCCAGTGCAGCGTGAAATGCAAGCAGCTTGAAGCACTTCCGCGTTTACCTAAACACTCACAGAAACACACACGGGCATGGACACACAGACAGACCCATACGGCAGGCTCCGTCTTCGGGCCAGCTTTCAATTAGTTGTTTGGCAGAATAGATTTTTGAAAGGTATTTTATGCAAAATATACAGATATATACATAGATATATATATATATATATATATATATATATATATATATATATATATATATATATATATATATACATATATATATATACCTACATATGTATCTAATTATGCATATGTCCACATCTATGCGCATGCATATATCTAAATATGTACATCATTAAGTATGTATGTATATGTAATTATAGAATTTATCGAACTGACTACGTAGACAAACATCAACTGACTGACTTGGCAGAGTCGGAGTCTTTGACATTTAACTCTGTGGCAGGTAGTGGCAGCGGCAAGTACTTGAGCCGCCACATACACGTGGGCACAAGCATATATATATATATATATGTATATCTATATATCGTTAGTGCGGTTCAGACGTAAGTCGCGTTCCGTGCTGTGCGCTGATAAGGCCTTATCGCAGCACAAACATAAACAATGCGGGCACAAATGTGAAATGTGAAATGAGTCAATCCCAGGGACCTGTTCGAACATGTCGCGCCCAGCTCTGACTCGATAAGCAACAAGTGACACCGAGGGGCGGCAGGCGGCCTAAGGTGACAGCAGTTGAACGGGGCCTGGAGCTTCGCAGGAAGCGCAGGTTGCATCACCAAAGTTTGCTCCCTCTTTGCACAGTTCAAAGCAAGCATTGTTTCAATCGGTGAAGCCAGCACCCAAAAAAGGGAGGGACATAGAGGGCGCATATCAGACTAACACATATTTAAAATTTTAAATTTGGATTCGCTTGTTTCGTGTTCTCTATGCTTACAGGGTATACATCAATTGCAAACGTTTCCTAATAAATTGAGACTTAAAGTACACATATGTAGATATGCATGTGCCTAGGCTAAAGCATGACGCAACGCCTCCAATATTAGCCCGCATAATTCTCTATAGAGAGGGAACAGCGTGGCGGGAGTTGCCGTACCGCTCAAAGATTAGAAGCTCATGAAATTTATTGAATTCCGAATTTAACAAGATATAAGCCAAAACTTGAATCAAGTTGGAAACAGGTCAAAGGATTGCAGGTTCTAAATATATTGCTATTAAGGATATACTGACAAAATCCCTATCATCCCCCGGTCAGAGACATATGTATGTACATATATGTCGCCTTATTCAATTCTGACTACAGCTAGTTGCATAGAGCATATGTGTACTGTATTTTTGGAATTCGGAGTCGAAGGTCAGGAAAAGTCGACAACAAAAAAAGAGAGCTGAGATAATGCCACAAAACGGAGCACCACCAACTGGGGCACAGCTGCGGCTCCCACAGCGATAGACGCTGCACTTGAACTTTGGCGGCTATAAATACTCGTGGGGCGAGCGTGAAATCATTACAACAACAACAACAACAAGAAACCACACTCCCCATTCGACTCCAGCTGCAGCTACTGCTGCGGTTGGTTATCACCAGTGTTGACAAAAAAAAAACTCGATTCACATGTTCCCGATGACAACAGAGAAAAAGCATAAAAAGAACTAACAGCATTTGCCACCCCTTTTCGGGTGAGAGCGAGAAGGCAAGCCAGTAAGTGAGTGAGGGCAGCCAAACAGGAGCAGCAATCGATAGGCACACACACACAGGCACACATACAGACAGATAGACAAGCGGCCCCCTTTGCTTACAGTGCAAAAGCGTAACGGAAAACGTAATCATGTCAAGGACACCGGCGTAGCCAAATGGCCAGTGGAAGAGAGCAAAACAATAGATTTATTAGCGACGGCTGCCGACTAAATATTTAATTTAACAATTTACACTAATTATGGTTTGTTGTTATTTGGCTTATTGTGCACTTACAAACACACACACACACACACACACACACGCACGCAGAGAGCAGCAGCCATACGAATGGCCAGCTGCATACATACACACGCAGAGTGAGCAAGGGAGAGAGAGAGAGAGACATGCATGACAGACTCTTACGCTCACACAATGTACAGCTATAGCTAGCAAATAGTGCAAGGCGCATTCAAATGAACTTTAAACATATAACTGTTATTCTACAATTACACATGCAATGCACACATATGCTGTTTATCTGTGGAGCACACAGTGCACTTACGTGTTTCTCGATCAATTTTATGCTGCACACTATGTGTTTCCAAGACTGAATTTTACGCGCAAAAAACAAGACGAAAACGGTTAATTTTGATTTTGTTATAGCTGCATTGCTGGTATGCGGCCAGCATGACAACCACCGCTATTAAGAACACAACTGTTTTTTGTATAATTTATAATGGTTGCCCGACGCGAGGGTTGTTCTGGTTGCAATAACAATTACAGCTTCTTTTTAGTGACAACGTTGCAATCGACGCGTTTCTGTTTTGTAAGGCAAACACACTATTACGATGATTGTTTATTCCAGTTGTTGTTGGCTTTGGATGCGTTGCGGTCCGCGCTTGTACACCGCCGTTCGATCTGTCTCCAAAAGCAGCGTTTTTTTTTTGTTGGTCTCGACTCGCGCATTCTAGGGATGTTAACAACTAATCGATAGATATCGATAAGCTGCTAAGCAACACTAAGCACGATCAGCTGTTTACACGAACATTATTTGACGGCATAAAATACTATCGCGTACGCTCCAACGTATCGATGCTAGAAGCAGCCGTTAACCGCTGGTCAAATTTAAATAAAATACGCACTTTATTCTATTATTATTGTACGATTCCAATAAAATTTTCCAGAATTTACTTTGAACCATGCAAATCAGCTAAATCCATTAAGTTTGACTACTACTCCGCAATATTAATGTCAGAATTGAATAAAATCGAGTCAGATATTTGCCGGCCGGCTTGTTGGTGTCCCATATTCTTCCTAGAATGTTCATAAAGAGCCTATGCATTTATATTAGTTGGCCACCCTAAGATATATTTATTCTTATCCAGGACGACGAGCTGAACCGAGCCAGTCCGTCCGTCCGCAATGCTAAAATACAATTGAAATATCAACAAAAATAGATTTTACTATATTGTATTTAGAAATCAGTAAGTAATCTTTACAAACTAGGAACACGTTGTCTTCTGCGTTGTCCTGCAATCAAGCTGTGAGCGCGACTGACGACAAATATTGATTTGAGTGCCTTGGCCTAGCCTTGGACGTCACGAAAAGTTCTTGTTTATGTTGCGCCATAATTAGAATAAGGTAAATATATATATGTATATATATATATATATATATATATATATATATATATATATATATATATATATTAGGTAAGTCGAGCATGTTGGTCAGCTGTTTAGTGGGTGCGGTTATGCGTGGTCTACCGACAGAGCTAGGCACTTTTTGCGCCGTCAGTAACCAGTTGGCGGTATTATCCCGTTCAAGGCGCACACGATGAACATAAGCAATCTGCTTCACTTTGAGTCGATGGAGTACAAGGGCGCCCAGACCCAGGCGGCGTCCATCAATCAGTTTGTGGCCAGCGCCTTGCGCGTCCTAATCGAGGACTTCTATCAGCGCGTGGCTCCATCCTTCATGCTAATCATCTCGTGCCGTCGTCCCAGTCCGATGAACTTCTATCGCAACATAATGCAGCTCCTCTACGAGAGCGTGGACAACATGATCCTGCAGCTCATCCACTACAATTACACCCAACCGCAGCGCATTGCGGGCCCACGTTTACACAATCTATTGCTGGTCGACTCGCTGCAAGCTTTGCTGTATGTGATATCTCGAACCCGGAAGAGTGTGGGCAGAGGCCTGAAAAAAGAGAGATATTTAGTGTATACATATAGATAGAGATAGCATGCATAAAGAATATATGGAATTAGCTCTCTATACATGAGCAGTTCATGTCCATTATGTTTACCCTTAGTTCATGATATAGGAAATCTCGTGTATAGTATAGTATGTTAATATATATATACAGATATAGCTATAGATAGTTTCCTTCCTCATCCCCTGCGTCAGAGACCTGAAAGGAATATATATATAGAGTTGGTATATAAATATAATATATGGTAAAAGCTCTCTATACATGATCGACTCCTACCCATACCGTTTGCCCTTAGTCCAATCCCGTATATAGTATAGTATCCTCCTACAACCTTTTCTTGCTCTGACTCTATAGCTTCCTCACCTTCACATAATAAAGAATATATATATATAGTAAATGGATATGGGAATTCCTACGCCCTTCTATACTAACTCAATGTACCATTCTCCGTTCTCCTCTGCTAGGGACATCGAGATACATACGTATACCTCCCGGAACGATGGCAGCGAGTATTACTTCATATTTCTGCAGCAGCGCGATGCGCTGATCTCGCTGGAGATGCAGGGCGTCTTTGAGTACTGTTGGCGCCATCAGCTGCTCAATTGCAATGTGATGACACAGAGCTCCGGCGGGGAGGTGCTGATGTACACCTATTTCCCGTATGCGGCGACTCACTGCGACGCCGTGCTCAGCCAGCAGATCAATCGGTTCATGGGCGTGGCCTGGCAGCAGTCCGTGTACTATCCGGAGAAGCTGCACAATCTGCACGGCTGTCCGCTGCAGGTGCTGCTGCGTCCGGTATTGCCCTTCTTCAGCGTGAACGTTGAGGCGCCCGGACTGGAGGATCGGCTGCTGCAGGAGCTGGCCAGGCGCATGAACTTCATGGTGCAACCGGTGGCTGAGCGCAATCAAGGTCTGCCCTGGACAGAGCAGGAAATACTCCAGCTGGTGGGTATCTAGATATACATTTGTCAGAGATTAGGCTAAACATGCTACGTTCGACAGTTGCAGGAGCAACGCGCTCACCTGGCCATCGGCTACATACGGAAGCGTGTGGAGCACGCTGCCAACACGACCGCTGTCTTTCCGCACTTCTCGAGCCGTCTGGTCGGCTGCATGCCCATGAATGCGTACAACTTGACCAGCTTCGAGCTGCTGAGTTTCCCCTTCCAGACGCGCGCCTGGCTGGCCGTGGTGAGCAGCTTCCTGGCCGTTAGCTGTCTGATGCTGTGCTCGCGCCGTCGCATCGGTCGGGCCACGGTGCTGCTCTCCGTAGTGGCCATTGCCTGGGGCCAGCCCAGCGTCTCCTCCGGCTGGCGACCCGCCCACCAGGTGATCTACATCAGTTGGCTGTGCTTCACGCTCCTCGTGCGCGCCATGTACCTGGCCTTGTTCTACTATATGCTGCGCCAGCACGTCCATCAGCGCTTGCCTCGCAATCTGCTGGAGCTGATTGAGGGCAGCTATGCGGCCGTGATGAATCGCATTACGGCGCACGACGTGGCCGAGGTGAGCAGCCTGCAGGACCTGGTGATTGATAGACGCGCCATAATCCTGGCCAGCGAAGTGGAACACGATGTGCTGGAGCAAATCGTTCTGCGCGCACAGCGCTGCATCTTCGGCATCATTTCACGACAGACGCTGTTATACGAGGTACAACACGCCCATAAGCCGGGTGCCTATTACATGCTGCCGCAGCACGTGCTGGAGCAGCAGCTGGCCATCTACTTGCAAAAGCATTCGCACCTGGTGCAACGACTGGACGAGCTCGTTCTGGCCATCCAGTCGGTGGGCTTGATCAACTACTGGGCCGGGCAGCTGGGCAGCGAGCGTTACTTTCGCAGCACCTATATGTACCGGGACAAGCGGTTGCGTCAGCCCGATCTATGGGGCGTCTATGCCATTGTGAGCGTGCTCTATGTCCTCGCCACGATCGTCTTTTTGTGGGAGCTGATCTCGGTGCGCTGGAGTCGTATCCACCAATTGTTAAGGTTCAGGGATCGCACTTAAAGTGCTCCATGAGCCAGAAAGTAATGGTTCGATAACGATAACAACCAATGAGGTGTATCGCAAATGCAGTTGAAATTCAAACGTAACTCAAAAATAAAAACCAAATAAAAATATGTATTTTACAGCACTGAGCGCCATAGCATTTCAATATGAATTTCAAATAGTCGATGCCGGCAAATCGAACGAATCTGCTCCTGCAAGCAGTGCTGTCAATTTGGCTACTTTTCCGTCAGCGGCTGACGGGAATTATAGCTATATTTAAACATCTGCATTTGAGAACAACACGCAATGAGTGCTACAATGAAACTAAACGGTTTTCAATATTTTCAGCTGTTGGTATTAGGTATTTCAGTTTCATGACATTATTTATTTATTACCACAAAAATATTTTGTTTGGAGCTATTTCTGGCTTTTTTATTTCTATTTCACTGGCATTTCAAGCCCTCAGAACTGGCAGCACTGCCATTTCGAAAATTCGAAGTCGATAACGATATCGAGTTATTGGCGAAGTAAATTTGATAAGTTCGATTTACGGCAATTATCGCTGAATTTTTATTAAATGCTATACAAAAAATACACAAGATGTTGAGTTTAAACCGTTTTAAAAATAATCGTCTTCAATTTCAATAAATGCAATTCTGGCTTTTACAGCTTTTGACACCTGCTGTTAGCTTAAAGCTTCTGCAGCAGAATGGAGGAGGCGCCGCCACCGCCATTGCAAATGGAGGCGCAGCCCAGCTCGCCGGCTTTAAGGGCGTGCGACAGATGGGCGACTAGGCGAGCGCCGGACATGCCAATCGGATGTCCAAGAGAGACAGCGCCACCATGGACATTCACCTTGGCGGGATCGAGGTCCATTTTGCGTATGTTGGCCAATACGACCAGAGAGAAGGCCTCGTTGATTTCCCACATGGCAACATCCTCCTTGCGCACGCCCGCACGTTCCAGGAGCTTGGGCACAGCGAATGCCGGCGCGATGGGGAAGTCAATTGGATCCGTTTCGGCATCCTGGAAGGAGACGACGCGCGCCAAAGGCTTCACGCCCGCACGCTGGGCAGCCTCGGCGGTCATCAGGACAACAGCGGCGCCGCCATCATTCAAAGTCGAAGCGTTGCCGGCGGTAACGGTTCCGTTCTCGCGCTGGAATACAGTCGACAGCTGACCGAACTTCTCGAAGTTGATGCGTTTGAACTCCTCATCCTCGGCAATGATCTGCTCGGGCTTGCGCTTGAGCTGAATCTTGACGGGCGCAATCTCGTCGGCAAAGACTTTGTCGGTCCAGGCCTTGGCCGAACGCTTGTATGACTCGATGGCAAACTCATCCTGCTCCTTGCGGGAGATCTGCATCTTCTTGGCCGTGTTCTCGGCACAGTTGCCCATGTGGAACTTGTTGTACACATCCCAGAGGCCGTCGAAGACAATACCATCGATGAGATTGACACCGCCATAGGGTGTCGCGCCACGTTTCAGGTAGAAGGGCACATTGGACATGGACTCCATACCGCCGGCAACAACGACATCGGCCTGGCCGAGCATCAGCGACTGGGCGCCCAGCATCACAGATTTCATGCCGGATGAGCACACCTTGTTCACGGTCGTGCAGCACACGTTGGTGGGCAATCCAGCAAAAATGGCCGCCTGACGGGCCGGCGCCTGACCGAGACCCGCTGAGACCACGTTACCCATGATCACCTCATTAACATCGCTTTTGGCAATGCCCGCACGCTGGATGGCCGCCTCGATGGCGGTGGCGCCGAGCTGTGTGGCAGACAGCGGCGCCAACTGGCTCTGGAAGCTGCCAATGGGCGTGCGAGCAGCGGAGACAACAACAACGTCATTGATCTTGGAGCTGTAGCGACGCGCCTGGGCGCTCAAATGGCGGCTGGTAGCTTGCAACATGGCACTGATAGCGACGATTTATATAATGATCACTGGAATATACTATATCCGGACCTGATCACGCTTTTCAATAATAATGAGAATCAGAACCTGTTGCTCTTTAGTCGCTTGCGTAACGCAACAGCTGTTGCTCTTGGCAGTGTTGCAAGGCGACGTTAATTTGCTTTGAAAGCTTTTTTTAGTATTAACTATTTTAAGTATTTTTTAAGCTTGTCTTAAAGGAGTAATTACATATAATACGCAATTTAATTTAATTTTTGCAATGGCACCAATTTAATAAAACAGGACTCCAAATATACATATAATCATATATATCTAAGATTAATTGATCCCATTTGCTTTATTTTGTAGAAATTCAAATTATATTGCATTGCCCACAGATCAACAATTTAAATCATTCAGTATTATTTTGGTATTTACGCATTTGCCAGCTGAGGTCACACACTTCTTGTAACTGCAAAACAATAACAAAGTAGAGGGCAGACAAGCATTACTTTACCGCCTGCCGCCAACCGCTTGCCCGCTCTGCCCGCGCGCAACGAACCAACAACAACAAACACTTGCTCGCAAATCCCTGGTTCTGGTTCTGATTTTGGCTCCGTTACAGCTGCCAATTATCGCTGCATCCAGCCATCGTCTTGTCTTGGCCTTCTGCTCGACCAGTGTGCGCGCGCGTGTGTATGTGTGCGTGCAGAACGCCGTTTATTCAATTTTTTTTTCTAACGCTGCGCGCATGTGAATATATAAATTCTTTTTACAATTTTTTTATGTGTAACTGAAAACAACAACAATATGACGAAGCATGTGCATAGCATAGGTATTATATATTTGTAGCCACAAAAAGCATAACAACTGAAGCGCGACCGAAGAGTTGGCCAGAGGGACAGACGGACGAACGGACAGGCGGATGGATAGCAAAAAATTGGTGCAGCATGAAAGCAGCGAGAGACGATGAATAATTAATGTATCTATTGCGCCAGATTGGACAGTGACTAATTATTAGAAGAGTTCCACTTCAAATCGATACTCTGTGTAAAATTGCTTATCACGCAACAGAAACAAAAGAAACAGCAACATAGCCAAAAAAAAAAAGTATTACATACCAATACAAGCAAACGACTTACACGCACGGAGGCTCGCACGCACGCATTGTTGCGCCCACTTCAAAACAGACGAGAGAGAGAGAGGCCTAACGCTAAGGAACAAGCAAAGTAGCGTCGGCAACAACTGAAACTAAGTGCACTCAAAGAGAGAGAGGGAGAGGGAGATAACTGAAAGCTTCATTCACAGCTCAAGCTCAAACACAGCAGCAGCAGAAACAAAAATATAATCATGGTAAGTCCGCAGCTGACGTCGCCGTGCGCGCCTTTTTGGACTAGCACCAAATGCGGCAACGACAACAACAACAGTAACACCCACACAAACGCAGCTGCCGTTGGCGGCGCAGCTTCGCTTCGAGCCATTTTCAAAAACAACACAAAATCCGATTTCAGTTAACGCGCTGATTTCTTGGCCAACGGTTTTTCGTTTCTAACTCGAAGCGCTACATTATTTGCATTCTGCGTATGTGTCTTGCACTAACTGTTGTTGTTGTTGTTGCTGTTTAAGTACACATATTATAACCTAGTTAAACAGCTAATTGATTACTCACCACAGCTGCTCGAGTTCACCCCGCGTCAGTGTTGTGTTATCTAGCGAGGGGGGGAAATAGAGCTTGGTGCATTTAATCAGTCTGTCTCCGCGCGATAATTAATTTAGTATTCCTTCTATTTTTATGACTGTGACCCATTTTGATTATTACATTATTTACTTAGATGTGTGCGTGTGCTGTTCCCGCTCTGCCATGCAATTGTTATTAGCAGCATTGCTTGACAAAGATTTAAGTAAACCAAATGTTGCCTAAGCTTGGTGATACATAGTATATGTATGTATGTATATATGTGTGTGTATGTGTGTGTGTGTGCATATGATACGCTTATATATGTATATGAATATGTGCCATCGCGCTGTTATCAGTGCTGCCGCAAGCCAGATCAATTAGTGAGAAAAAGCCAGACAAAAGCTTGTTCGATTTTAAGGCTATTTTTGTGACTTTTCGATAAATACCTATTTTTGAGCTACACATTTTTATCGTGCTAGATAGAGAAAGAGAGCCATTGAATAATTCAAAAGCTATAGTTCCCTCCAGCCGCTATATCACAATTCCTTCCGCGTTCTGTGTTTGCAAAACGTCAGAGCTGACGGTAAAATAGCTAAATTGACAGCACTGGCTGATACTCCCATTTAGAGTGTCGACCTATCCACATTAAAATTGTAAATCAACACGCTGATTCGACTGGAAAAATCGCAATAAACTTTTAATTTGTGCTTAAATTGATGCGCTAATATTACTCATATATTCCAATTTCGTATTTGATTATTATTATTATTATTTTTTTTTTTAATTTAAATTAAATTAGGAATAGAATTTTAAATTGGTATTTATTGTTTGAAGAATTTCATTAAATAGCTTATTTATTTCCTTTTTATAATATTTGTTTAAATGTGAATAATTTAAAAAACATATATATATATATATATATATATATATATATATATATATATATATATATACATATATATATAAATATATATATATATACTACTATTCCCAGTCTACTTTACTTGCTAAAGCTGTCGAACCCGTTGTTACTTTTTGAGTGTAGGAAGAACAAGTGAGAAATGAGAAATAAATATATATTTTATGAATCGTAGTAGCCGGCTCTTTCATCATGCCTACATATACAAATTTTCCTTCAGTGTAGTTTATATATTTGTAGTAATTAGTCGATTGGCTATCTTGAAAAAGTCGTCGACTCTAATTATTGATCACATATTGAGCGGCAAAGGATTTCAGTTAAGTCCAATATTTCAGTTAATCCATTGTAAATCGTTCACACACTCTGAAAACTCACAAAGTGTTAAACAGCCCTCGATTATAGTCACTCTCCTCCTGCTGCTCCTATCTCTTTCTTTAATCAGTTTAAATTGTTGTCTCTCTCTCCCTCTCTCTCATTTGTTTATTCTCTCACAGAGCTCACCAATCGTAACGCGACGAGGCGCACAGCAGGCCAAAATACAGACTCGCGCTATGGTCAAGTCGAAGTCAGCGTCATCGTCGGCGTCGTCAGTGACAGCAGCGATCAGCATGTCGGGGCCAAACGCCAATGGCAGCGCCGGCAGCTGTGGGCCGCGCAAAACGAGTCCAGCTCTCCAGGAGGCAAAACGTCGAGCGCGGAACATGCTGAAATCGCAGAGCAACGGCGTAGCTGCTCAGCTGGAGCCAGTTATCGATATCTTTCAGAATGTGAGTATATATATATATATAGAATCGCGTAGGTCTTTGCTATATTTAGCTTACTATAGAGCTAAATTAGTTATCGATGTCCTTTTTTAACTGGATAGCTATAGCCAAGTATCGCTGGATTTAATAGATTTATCGTTGTCGTTCATAAGTATAGAGCTATAGCTAGTGTTCGATGCATTTCATAACTGGGGAGATATATCTAATCATTGATAGATATCTTTCATAATAAGTATAGTTAACAATATATTTTATAGTTAGAGAGCTATACCTAATTATCGATGTCGGCAATTGCTATAGAGTGATCGATAACTCTCATATTGTGCGTGTATAATGTAATCGACTGACTGACTGACAGTGTGCCTTAAGTTACTGGAGTTGAGAAACAGTTATCGATATCTCTACATAGCCAGTTGATATACGAAACTGATTTGTCTTCATTGATTGATGGAACCATAATATGATTGTTGATTGACTGGATAACTGACTGATGCTTAGCGTATAGCTGAAACCGCAAAGCTATTAAGTTGCTTTTCACTATGCAATAACTGTACTATGTATATATAAATATATATATATATATATATATATATATATATATATATATATATATATATATATATATATATATATATATATATATATATTTATATATACATAGTACAGTTATTGCATAGTGAAAAGCAACTTAATAGCTTTGCGGTTTCAGCTATACGCTAAGCATCAGTCAGTTATCCAGTCAATCAACAATCATATAACTAGCTAGTCGAGAACTTAATATGCCTATTTTTATCCATTGACAGGCTGTCAATGCCAAGAGCATGTATCGGGGAGCCACAGCGCTCATCTATGACGAGTCCATGAGCGAGCATTGTTGCCTGTGGGACAGCACGCATCAGGAGCGACCCGAACGCTTTACTCGCACCATGGAGCGGTAAGATCATTCATATATGTCTATAAATACATATAAATTGATATACTATCTATATCTGTGTATAGCTGCCGCGAGCTGAGCCTAGTGGAACGCTGTCTGCAGTTGAAGTCCCGTCTGGCCACTAAGGACGAAATCCTTAAGCTACATTCGATGGAGCACTACGAGCGCCTAGAGCGCACCTCTGGCGATCTCAACGAAGAGGCTATGGAGGAACTGAGCTCCCACTATGACGCCATCTACATACATCCGGTACCAAGATCTATTAATGCTTATGAAGCATTCATTTATTCCATAGAGAATTGTATATTTACTGGAGAATGGCTACCATCAAAAGCCATTGTAATCAAAAGTCAACCAAGCGTTTCAAATGCTCAGGCGTTTCTAATGAGATTAGATTGCATAGAATAATATACAGATATAGTATATGGCTTGCTGATTAGAGCAAGTGCTTGCTCGTCTATGTCAAAACAAATGCAAATGCAAATGCAAATATTTGCTCAGTCGTCGCGTCGTATCGACTATGCGGTTTGTTCTAGACTCTAATTCTACGTTGACTCGGTATACTAATTTTGTGCAAATGTATGTGACAGGGAGAAGTAGGAGTGTCAGATCAGGACGACAAGCTTAGTCGATGCACCCATGTCCGTCCGTCTATCCCTCCGTATCTCGTAAGCTATAACTAGAAATACTCGTGTAAGACATACCCATGACGAGCTTATAATTTCGATCGACAACTCATCCCCGTTAAGCTAAAGATTTCAGATTCACTATATAGGTTCGTCTACTGATTACAATTTACAATACGAAATTTCATCTAAAAGGAAGTAGTTAGGCTCATCATTTAACTTGAATTGTATTACCTAGTGCTAATGCTTATTCCCTCTATCTCCATTGCAGTCCACGTTTAAGCTGTCGCTGTTGGCCAGCGGCTCGACCATTGAGCTGATCGATCAGCTGCTGATGGGGAAGGCACAGAATGGAATGGCCATTATACGACCGCCTGGCCATCATGCCATGAAGGCTGAATTCAATGGGTATTGCTACTTCAACAATGTCGCACTAGCCGCACAGCATGCCATCGAAGCGCATCAGCTGCAGCGCATCCTAATCATCGACTACGATGTGCATCATGGCCAGGGCACACAGCGTTTCTTCTACAATGATTCCAGGTGAGCTCGAACCATATATATCAATTTCAATATATACATAAGCGGCGTCTCCCTTTTTAAGGGTTTTGTATTTCTCCATACATCGTTATGAGCACGGCAGCTTTTGGCCCAATCTGCAGGAGTCGGACTACCATGCCATTGGCGCCGGCTCCGGCACTGGCTACAACTTCAATGTGCCGCTGAACGCCAAGGGCATGGGCAACGGTGACTATTTGGCCATCTTTCAGCAGCTGCTGCTGCCGGTGGCCATGGAATATCAGCCGGAGCTGATCATTGTCTCCGCTGGCTATGATGCAGCCTTGGGCTGCCCAGAGGGTGAGATGGAGGTGACGCCCGCCTGCTATCCACATTTGCTCAATCCGCTGCTGCACCTGGCCAATTGCCGTGTTGCTGTCGTCCTTGAGGGCGGCTACTGCGTCGAATCGCTGGCCGAGGGCGCCGCCTTGACATTGCGTGCCCTGCTCGGTGATCCGTGTCCGCCGCTCGTGGAGCGGCTGGAGGTGCCGAGCATGGAGCTGCGCGAATCACTGCTCAATTGCATCTATGTCCATCGTCCGTACTGGCGCTGCCTGCAGCTGCAGCAGACCTATGCGCCCGCCGACCTGGAGTCGGACAGCGCAGCAACAGCTCAACTGCATCGCGTCAAGCGCATTTGGCTGGGCGGCCCGCCCCCAGAGCCAGATCAACGTTATCCCACGCGCGGCACCTCCGCTCAATTGGCCGACGACGTCGTCGCGAGCAATGCCTCACGTCTGTCCCTGCTGCGCGCTGAGACGCAGCTGTCTGTGCCAGCGATACGGGTCTGCTATGCCTACGATGCCCAAATGCTGCAGCACTTCAATTTGCACGATGCAACGCATCCGGAGCAGCCGATGCGCATACGTCAAATCCATCAGATGCACGAGGACTATCAGCTGCTGGGCCGCATGCACCAGCTGTCGGCACGTGCCGCCACCACGGACGAGGTGTGCCTGGCCCATACGCGCGCCCATGTCAATTCCGTGCGACGCCTGCTGGGACGCAGCGTCCAGGAGCTGCAGGAAATGGGCGCTGGCTACAATTCGGTGTACCTGCATCCCCGCACCTTCGACTGCGCCACACTCGCCTCTGGCTCGGTGCTGCAAGCAGTCGACAGTGTCCTGCGCGGCCAATCGCGCAGTGGCATCTGCAATGTTCGACCGCCCGGCCATCATGCCGAGCCGGACCAGCCGCACGGCTTCTGTATATTCAACAACGTAGCCATTGCCGCCCAGTATGCCATACGGGAATTTGGCTTGGAGCGCATTATGATTGTCGACTGGGATGTGCACCATGGCAATGGGACGCAGCACATCTTCGAGTCGAACCCCAAGGTGCTCTACATGAGCATACATCGCTACGAGCACGGCGCCTTCTTTCCCAAGGGTCCGGCGGGCAACTACGATATGGTGGGCACGAATGCGGGGCGGGGCTTCAATGTGAACATACCCTGGAACAAGGTGAGTGCGGAGATTGGCAGGCACACTGTTGTCCAGCAATAAATGCCTTTGTGCTTTGCAGAAGGGAATGGGGGATCTGGAGTACGCGTTGGCCTTCCAGCAGCTCATCCTGCCCATTGCCTACGAGTTCAATCCGCAGCTGGTGCTCGTCTCGGCTGGCTTCGATGCGGCCATTGGCGATCCTTTGGGCGGCTGCAAGGTAACGCCCGAGGGCTACGGCCTATTCACCCATTGGCTATCCGCTTTGGCCGGCGGCCGGATCATCGTCTGCCTGGAGGGTGGCTACAATGTCAATTCCATATCGTATGCAATGACCATGTGCACCAAGACGCTGCTGGGCGATCCAGTGCCGACGCCACAGTTCGTTCCGGCTGCGCAGCGTTCGGCGACGGTGGCCTTCCAGAGCTGTGTGGAAACGCTGCAGCTGTGCGTGGAGCAGCAGCGTCAGCATTGGAAGTCCTTGGTCTTTGGCTGCAAGCTGCCGCAGTGCGTGCTGGGCGAGAATAATAACGAGGATTTTCTTGCTGCTACAATGGGCCAGTTGAATATCTCAAATGACAATGCTTTGGGCGCAGCTGGCGGCGATGTCAACCGACAGCCCGATCCCGGCCAGGATCGGCCCAGTGGCAGCAAGCCCAAAGTCAAGGTAAAAACCCTCAGCGAGTTTATGGCCGAGCACAAGGAGGTACGAGTCACACACACCACACCACACCACACCACACCTCACCTCACCCACCCATCACACACATTTATTGGAAACACAACTAATTTTCTTTGTCTTTTCTACCTTTCTATCACGTATCTCGATCCGTTGCTCTTGCCAGGCGCTCGAGCAGCAGGATATGTTTGCCATTTATCCGCTCAAAAGCTGCCCACACTTGAGCCAGTTGCGTCCGGAGCAGGCGCCCAAATGTAAGCGAAATGGAAAGAACTATTATCATTATCTCTGTCTCTGTCTTACGTGCTATATGTATGTAGTTGTTTGCAAACCCTGTCATAACTATCTCTCTCTACCTCTATCTCTCCCCCTCTATTTCGTTCTCTTTGCTTTGCTTTGTCGCTTCTGTGTTGGCGAAATGTACAGCAGTTGCTTGCCCGCTGTATACAAGCAATGCGAACGACACAGAAGGAACGAAGCTTTTATATGTACATTCGCATGCTTGTATAACAAATTGTGTGTATATATTTGTATAACAGTTGTAAAATAGCCTAATATCGGCAACAAAAACTGTTCAAATGGACGTCTGTTGTATGACAACAGTTTAATAGTTGTATAACAGTGTATCCGCTATATACATACATATGTATACACATATACATATGTATGTATGTATGCATATTATGCTGCGCGCTGTTTTACCGCTGTGTATAACAGTTTGCCGTTTTCTTTGCCGCTTGTTTTCATTCCATTCGAATTCGTCTCTGTATGTACCCAGCGCTCGCACATAACTGTTAATCTCTTTTGCCCAGCGTCTTTTCGCGAGTTTAGCCTCTGCAAGTGAGTAAATGACAAACGAAAGAGAAACGCAAAATGAGCTGAGAAATCGCCAGATACTCAACCGTTATTTGCGAACTCTGGTTGCAGCTTGTTAATACGCTGAACCCATTGAAAATGGGAAATCGAGATATGATCTTTTTTTAAATGTGTGTAACATGCAGAAGGAGGCGTGACAGACCCCATGAAGTATATGTATTCTTGATCAGGGAAACGAGCTGAGTTGATATAGCCATGTCCGTCCGTCCGTCCGTCCGTATGTGTGAGCACGTGGATATCAGAATCTATCTATGTACATATGTATGTACATATGTATGTATGTATGTATGTATGTATGTATGTATAAGAGCTTGAGACTAGCATGGGTAGGTAAACATTTAGTCGGCAAATACATACATACATACATACATGTGTCTGTGTACGTGGTGGGCCGTTTTCCTATACGTGCAGGGGTCTGCTATGGTTTTCGTACGTGTTTTGTGCTTAGTGTCTTGTGCTTTAAGCTCTCTTGTAACTGTTGCACGCTGGTGTTTTGTGTTCGCTGTTGGCTGGCTTTGGAATGTAGCGTGCTTTGTGTCCGCATCCGAGTTGCCAAACACTAATCAATGCTTTTTCTTGCTGCAGCAATAGACACAAGCGGCGCATGCGGCGACTGCGGCTCGACGGTGGAGAATTGGTTGTGCCTGAGCTGCGAGAGCATCGGCTGCGGTCGTTACATCAATGAGCACATGGAGCAGCATTGCCGGCGCGCCCAGCATCCGCTGGTGCTGAGCTTTAGCGACCTGTCCGTGTGGTGTTACGAGTGCAGCGCCTACATCGACCATCCGCTGCTCTATGTCTACCAGAACCTGGCGCACCTGGACAAGTTTAAGGAGCCGATGGCCTGGACGCATGGCTGCGAGCAGCGCACCGATGGCTGCTACCCGATCCATGTGGATCCAAGCGGCAGCAACAATAACAACAATAATAATGACGGCAGCAGCTCCAATGCGAACTCCAACAATGACGGCAACTGCAGCGACGGCGGCGGTGGCAGCGACGGAGGCGTCGGCTTCTACATTCAGTTGGAGCGGAATAACTGACACTTGGTGGTGCGTGTGCTGGATGCCATTACGGATTACATGTGCACGCTTTGCCCGCCTCTGCGACACGTCTTGCAGCTGTTCCTGGAGCACATGTGGCCGCTGCTGGAGCGCATTTACCTCAAGCTCATCCAATACTTCCTCAACCAATGAGGCAGCCAAGCAGTTCGCATTTTGTAGTCCGTAGCAAGCATCCAGTACCTTGACTAAAGATATATATAGATGTATATATATATATATCACTTAACATATATTTATGTATACGAAATTCGATAATGCTGAGATTGTTAACTCCATCCCCCATCCACCCATCCTTTCCCTTTTACATTAAATTAATTGTTATGTCCCTCGGCAGAGCTGGCGGTCTGCCCTTCCAGCTCTTGCCGCCGTCTATAATCTTCTACTGCGCCTGCGACAGCATCATCATCAGCCCCCACACTCTACCTGACTTAGAGATTGTTAATGAAAATTACATTTAGGGAAACCAAAACAAATCCATTTATGAAGATTAGAAAAGAAAAGAAAAATGTTATCACTAACCATTGACTAATCATGTACCAAGTAATAAAACTAGCGAACGAAAAGCAATTGTTTGGCACTAACAGAACTCCTCGTATTGTCTTTAATGCATTGGAGCGGGACAGAGGCCAGTTGGCGGCTGCCGACTCAAAGAGATCTTAACCCTTTCTAGATTCTATTCCTTGCCAATAAAAAATATGGTATAGTTATTACTATGAACGTACATTTATTAATTATTTTTATATATATTTATATATTCTATATAATATGCGATTACAATATTCATAAGATCATTATTCCTCTAGAGGTAGATGCGCTTGATGGCACGGCGTGTGGCCAGATGGACGTTACAGATGGGGCACTTGTGAGTGAGGCGCATGGCTGTTAGAATGCAGCTGTAGCAGAAGACGTGTCCGCATTTGGTAGTTGCCGGCTGGCGACTCGAAACGGATTCCAGGCAAATGGGACACTCGTAGGAGCGCTCGTTCCCCTCATTGTGCACGATCTTTACGTTGTTAGTATGCGGAGTTCTGCTGCTCCGGCCTTGGCCTTGACCGCTAGCGCTCTGTGCAGCAGGGGCTGCGGGGAGCTGCGGGTAAACAGGTCCCGGAATCGGAACAATGCCACGGACAATGGCACGGGCAGTAGCACGGGCAGCGGCACGGGCAGCGAGACGGGCAGGTCCACTGGCAGCGATAGACGCAGCGGAAGGTCCTGGCATATAAATTGGGATAGGAGCTGGGATAGGAGCTCGGATAGGAGCTGGGACAGGAACTGGCTCTGGTGTCTCCATTGTCTCATCAGTCAGATCAATGTAGATGGTTGAATTCGCTGCAAGACGTGGTGTTCTTTGATTGCTACGGCTGCTGTTGTGTGCCATAGCTGCAAGGCGAGAGGAATAAAAACAAAAACGTTGAACGGACAAACGAAAAGGGCACAGATCACGATTAACCGAAGTACAAATTTATCTTTAATTAATTAAGTTGCTGGAATGCAAAAGCAACACTTTACACTTTTTTTCAGCTACAATTTAATTTAGACTTCTCTCGGCTGCCAAAATTGATTGCTTTGAGAACTACGTTCCGAACGATTCGGGGTGTACTGAAATAATGGCAATTTGAAAGGAATTTTTTTTGACAGGTAAAATGACAGCTTTGGAACCTTACTTTTGACGGGAGCCTGACACAAGCCGATGTGTTGCTTTGAACGAAAAAGCCGTTAACAAATATTAAATGCCAAAGCGCATTGCGCAGCGAGATATTCACCACAGATGTTGCTAGCCGTTAATAATATGACGATTTTCACCACCGATGCTGCTAGCCGTGGGTAAGTTGGCGATTTTCACCACCGATGTTGCTAGCCGTGGGTAAGTTGGTGATTTTCTCGAGACGGCTCGACTAGGAGATACCCTAAGCCCTGCGAAGTGCCGATACTTCAAATATTCTATGTTTACATATATTGCAAGCAACACATACACACACACAGACGCACGCTCAAGCACACGCTCTTCCAACTGCGCAGTTGACGTAGCGACTGCGCTTGGGATGCAAGGGGCTTATATTGTGGAAATTAAATGTTTAATAACTTTTTTTCTAGCAGGGCTTTTTTATTCAAACTTTCAGGGCATGATTATGTTATTCATATGTGTGTATGTGCCGAAGCACAAGTCTCTAGTATTTGAAATGCATTTTTTGCAAATTTAGGGCGAAGGGGGCGTGGCATCCAAAATCCAAAAATTACAAAATGTCTGTATTCACAACCGGAATCTACATAGTGAATTTCAGATCTCTATCTCTTACGGTACGCAAAAGCGAAGAAAATGTATCAAAATTTATCGATAAACAAGTAAGAATGCTCTAGTCGAGACGGATCGCCTAGGAGATACCCTGCGAGACTTCAAATATTCTATGCTTAGTTTACATATACATATATTGCAAGCAACACATACACACACAGACGCACGCTCTGCCAACTGCGCAGTTGACGTAGCGACTGCGCTTGGGCTGCAAGAGGCTTATGTTGTGGAATTAAATGTTTAATAACATTTTTTTTAGCAGTACTTTCTTAATTAAACTTTCAGGGCATGATTATGTCATTCGCATGTATGTATTTGCCACAGCAAAAGTCGCTAGTGTTTGAAATACGTGCTTTGAAAATTTTAAGAGAAGGGGGCGTGGCATCCAAAATTAAACATGAAACTAAAAACAAATTTGGGAGACTCTAGCTATTAAGATGAATTAGACACAATTTTATAGCCAAATATCGATTTAGTTTTTAATCGATAACCATAAAACGGAAATAGTTATAGAATTTGAAAGAAACTTGACTCGCGCGTGCTATACAGAGACCTACATAACAAATTTCGAGTTTCTAGCTCTTATAGATTCTGAGATCGACGCTTTCACACGTACGGACAGACAGACGGACAAGGCAAAATCGACTCGGATTGACTGATCAAGAGTATGGGGTCTGCCACGCCTTCTTCTCCCTGTTACATACATTTCAAGCAAACCATTATACTGGTTTCCCATTTTTCAATGGGTTCAGGGTAGAAAACAAAAAAAAAACCTACTGAAATTGAAGAAAAAAAAAAATCTGTCGGAAAAAACTTGAAAACAGCAATACTGATTCAGTCAAAGATAACGGAGCTTCTCATTTTGCACGCGAGTGTGCTAAGAGCACCACTCCACGCATGAGCCACGATTGAGTAACACGCAATTTCGCTTATATCTAAATATATACATACATATGTATATGTACATCATATTTTATGAATGTGGCCAAATTATGTAAATAATAATCATAATCATAATCATAGCTCAATTAAATAACGAGACGAGTTATTGTGATAGAGATATGCGGCCTTCCGAATTTGAGTGTTGAGCAACGTGTAATTTCGAACCTTATAAGCCCCAGTTGCAGTGTAAACTGCAATTTGCAAATGTATTTCGAGTCAGTCTTTATTACGGTTTTCACAGATATAGTTCAACTAATACTAATTGATTCAAAATACTGAGAAAAGTGTGTTCTTCTGCTCCTATTTCTTAGCACGCTTTGCAAGCTTTTTGGTCATACTCTTCTTACGCTTCTTCCCAGCCTTCTCAGGTGACCCTCCGGCTTTGGGCTTTGCATTAGCCTTCTTCTGCTTCTTTTTCTTTTTCATATAGGTTGTAGTGTCTTCCTCTGCCTCACCAGTAGTGTTGTTGTGATTGTCGCTGTCGTTGTCATTGTCGTTATACAAATCGGATTTATAGTTTTCGTTGTACCTTGCATTGTGATAGTATGCATTCTCATTGTTCACATTTTCCTTATCATCGTATTCCTCGTCCTCGCCGTAATAATTTTCATTCATTTGATCATAATCATCGTTTTCATTTCCGTTTTCGTATGACATTTCAGCGTCATTATAATCCATATCCATCTCAGTGTCGCTTTCATAATCATATTCGTATTCTTCAGCATCAATAAAGAGATGATGTTCATTTTCGTCCTCATTTTCGAAATAACCAAAATCATTTATATTATATTGTTCATAATTATCGTAGTCATAATCATCATCATTGCTCTTCTCTTTCTTATCATAATCATCATCATCATTTCTCTTCTCTGTCTCATCATTTTTTTTCTCTGTCTCGTCATAAGCATCATCATCATCTTTGCTCATTTCTATCTCATCAGAATCAACATCATTTATCTCTGTCTCGTTAGATTCATCATCATCACTGCTCATTTCTATCTCATCAGAATCATCAAAATTACTCTCCTCTTTCTCATCAGAATCATTATCATTGGTCTTCTCCTTCTCATCATAATCAGCATAATTGATCTTCTCTTTCTTATAATAATAATCAGCATAACTGATCTTCTCTTTCTTATGATAACAATCAGCATAACTGGTTTTCTCTTTCTTATGATAATAATCTGCATAATTATTCTTTTCTTTCTTATGATAATAATCAGCAAAATTGATCTTCTCTTTCTTATGATAATAATCAGCATAACTGATTTTCTCTTTCTTATGATAATAATCAGCATAACTGGTTTTCTCTTTCTTATGATAATAATCTGCATAATTATTCTTCTCTTTCTTATGATAATAATCAGCATAATTGTTCTTCTCTTTCTTATCGTAATCATCATCATTTATCTTCTCTGTCTCGTTAGATTCATCGTTATCATTGTTCTTCTCTTTCTGATCAGAAACTTCATCCTTGTTCGTCTCTTTCACATAATAATGAGCAGAATTGTTCTTCTGCGTCTCGTCAGAATCATCATCATCAGTGCTCGTCTCTGTCACGTTAGATTCATCTGATGATGATTCTGATGATTTTTCGCTCAATTCCTCATCAGAAGCGTCATCATTGCTCATTTCTATCTGATCACAATCATCCACATTGCTCGTCTCTTTTACATCAGCATAATTGTTATTCTCTTTCTCATCAGAATCATCATTTCTCTTCACTGTCTCGTCACAATCTTCCTCATCATTGTTCTTGTCTTTCTCATCATAATCATCATCGTTCTTCATTTCTATCTCATCAGAATCATCATCATAATTGTTCTTCTCTTTCTGATCAGAAACTTCATCCTTGCTCGTCTCTTTCACATAATAATGAGCAGAATTGTTCTTCTGCGTCTCGTCAGAATCATCATCATCAGTGCTCGTCTCTGTCACGTTAGATTCATCTGATGATGATTCTGATGATTTTTCGCTCAATTCCTCATCAGAAGCGTCATCATTGCTCATTTCTATCTGATCACAATCATCCACATTGCTCGTCTCTTTTACATCAGCATAATTGTTATTCTCTTTCTCATCAGAATCATCATTTCTCTTCACTGTCTCGTCACAATCTTCCTCATCATTGTTCTTGTCTTTCTCATCATAATCATCATCGTTCTTCATTTCTATCTCATCAGAATCATCATCATCATTGTTCTTCTCTTTCTGATCAGAAACTTCATCCTTGCTCGTCTCTTTCACATAATAATGAGCAGAATTGTTCTTCTGCGTCTCGTCAGAATCATCATCATCAGTGCTCGTCTCTGTCACGTTAGATTCATCTGATGATGATTCTGATGATTTTTCGCTCAATTCCTCATCAGAAGCGTCATCATTGCTCATTTCTATCTGATCACAATCATCCACATTGCTCGTCTCTTTTACATCAGCATAATTGTTATTCTCTTTCTCATCAGAATCATCATTTCTCTTCACTGTCTCGTCACAATCTTCCTCATCATTGTTCTTGTCTTTCTCATCATAATCATCATCGTTCTTCATTTCTATCTCATCAGAATCATCATCATCATTGTTCTTCTCTTTCTGATCAGAAACTTCATCCTTGCTCGTCTCTTTCGCATAATAATGAGCAGAATTGTTCTTCTGCGTCTCGTCAGAATCATCATCATCAGTGCTCGTCTCTGTCACGTTAGATTCATCTGATGATGATTCTGATGATTTTTCGCTCAATTCCTCATCAGAAGCGTCATCATTGCTCATTTCTATCTGATCACAATCATCCACATTGCTCGTCTCTTTTACATCAGCATAATTGTTATTCTCTTTCTCATAATAATCATCATTTCTCTTTTCTGTCTCGTCAGAATTACCATCATCATCTTTGCTCATTTTTATCTCGTCAGAATCATCATTATCGCTCATTTCTATCTCATCAGAAGCGTCATCATTGCTGATTTCTATCTGATCAGAATCATTCACATTACTCGTCTCTTTCCCATGAGCATAATTGTTCTTCTCTTTCTCATCATAATCATCATTTCTCTTCTCTGTCTCGTCATAATCATCATCAGTGCTCATTTCTATTTTATCATAATCATCATCATCATTGGTCTTCTCTTTCTTATCATAATCAGCATAATTGTTCGTCTCTTTCTCATCATAATCATCATTTCTCTTCTCTGTCTCGTCATAATCATCATCAGTGCTCATTTCTATTTTAACATAATCATCATCATCATTGTTCTTCTCTTTCTCATCATAATCATCATTTCTCTTTTTTGTCCCGTCATAGTCATCACCATCATCATCATCATCATCAGTGCTCATTTCTATTTCATCAGAATCATCATCATCATCAGTGCTCGTTTCTATTTCATCATCATCATCATCAGTGCTCATTTCTATTTCATCAGAATCATCATCATCCTCATCATCATCATCATCATCAGTGCTCATTTCTATCCCATCAGAGTCATCATCAGTGCTCTTCTCTTTCTTATCAGAATCAGCATAATTGTTCTTCTTTTCCTCATGATAATAATCAGCATAATTGTTCTTCTCTTTCTCATCATTAATAGCAAAATTTGCGTATTGATTTACATTCTCACCATCCGAATAAGTCTTATAATCATTGTTGTTCTCTGTCTCCTTAATGTTATGATACTCTTCCTTTTTTTCATTATGATTATCAGCATATTGAATATCTCCATAATTAGTATAGCACACAGGCTCAGGGTCATTCTTGTCGACATTCTCGTCATATTTAATGGAGACATAGCTACGAGTAGTTTGCGACGGCAGTTCCTCAATGCAAGGGACAAGACTGGCTTTCTTGGATGGCTTGGCGCTTTTGGGATTAGTGCACTTCGGTGGATTGCAAATGTGTTTGGTGTTCAAAATGGCTACACATGTTGGACGACAGCCAATGTTGGTACTTGTTAGGAACTTGAGACTTCTCTCCCTCACATTGCAAGTCCATACCTTCAGTTCGCCAGAGCTGCGAGGAAATACAATGAATTAAAAAACATATTGATAGAGATTTATATATAAGAATCACCTGGATATGCTAACCAGTATTTTGTACTTGTAGGTGATTGTCTTGACGCGACTTTCGTGAGCGTCTAACAACTTGGCCTGTTGCAAATCAAAATTAAAAGTGTTAAGTATAAGAGATAAGAAATAAAAAAAAATATAAAATTACCTCAGCTCTTGGGGCATCCCTCATGGATACCCAAGCAATCATTCCATTCTCTAGACCCGTCACGCAGTTCTTGTCGTCCACCCAGGCGGTACAAAGGGGCTTCGCTGGCAGTGGACATTTACGCACAGTTCTGGCACGTCTGATGTTAAAAATCTTCAAGGATCGCGGCGCTGAGAGGGAGAAATAGTTGCCCAGTTTTGACCAGCTCAGGCAATCGGGAGACTTGCCGAAGCCACGCGTCTCCTTCAAGTTCTTTCTGTAGGCAACGCGGCCGTTCAACATATTCCATGTGTTTAGCACATGATCGTCACCCAGGGTCAGGCAAACACGGCTGCTCGGATGGCAGGTGATACGTGTGATGGGCTTTTTATTATGGGGCTTGGACCAGTCGCCATCCATGGACCAGGTTTTCGTACGAGTGGCAACCATGCGTCCATCGGAGCCGCCTGATAATAAATAATACCCATCCGATGTGAAGACAAGTGAGTTAATAGTCCCTAAATGCATGCATAGAACATTTGCAAGCTTCCTCTTCTTCATATTATAGATATAGATGCGTTCGTCGATACCGCCAGTGGCTACCCATTTTTTGTGCACAGCCAGCGACTTGATAGCACCATCATGAGATTTATCGGAAAAAATTACTTTCAATTTAACCACATTTTTTCCGTTTTCGTCGAGCTGCACTAGATGGAAACCCAATAAAAACTCATTATATGTACCAATAATGATTTCAATATTAGAAAAAATGTTCACTTCTGTGTTCATTTTGATTTCTTTTTACTTTTTTGAGAAAAATTATGAATTGTTATTTTTTTCAATCTGAATATGTCGACACGAGGTACTTGTTCTCTTTGCTACTACATATGCGAGACTGACAAAACAAACGTCGCCAGCTGAAAAACGATAAACGATTTATCGAAAACGCACAGGGCTGGAAATGTCAACTTGACATATTAAAAAACGTTGTATAGTTGAGGTATTTAGCGCATAATTACATACATACGTATATTTTAAAGTGCTTTTTCAGCCCTGGACCGCTTGCGTTATTTTGCGCGCAGCCGGATGAAGTCAGTTCTTCCAAAGACGATTTTACAATTTATATTTGCTGCTCCAAGTAACTTACTAGCTTAATCAAAGAAATCACAGGAACAATTAAAATTGATGTATTTAAGAACTTAATGCGCTGTGAAATACTGCTTACAGTGCTATGTTGCAGATAGTGCGGCGAAGCTTTCAACTAGTTGTTTACAAAAGTCTGGCAGCCCTAGTTGCCCCAGTGCAGCCCTGACGGGCAAACGATTACAATTGTATATGCGGTATTTAAGGTATAATATTTGTATTTAATAAAATCGCAGACATAACGCCAAAGTCATACGTAAATCACAGATACAAATTAAGTGCGCAAATTTCTCTGTCATAGAGTTTTGATTTAGGTTAAGCTAAACGCTATTGTTAATATAGCTTCCGCCGCCGGTGTTTAATCGGGCCCAAAAGTACCAAAAAGCGGCCATGTCCATGTCCAAAAACTCAGGGTAAGTGTGCAAAATGCTACTAAAGTGGTAAACGACAACTAATAAAACATTAATAAAAAGGGAGCGGGAGCGGGAACGTGACAAGCACTACGACAGTCGGAGCGGCCGTGGGGACTACGACAATGGGAAATCGTCACGGAATGGCGCCAGCCTGAGCAGTACCTCGCGTGGTGACAACTTGACAAGCTTTTCGTAATGCTATCACTTGCAGGCGCCAGTTGGAGCGTGAGCGAGAGCGAGATAAGGACCGGTAATGGGAGCGTTAGCGAGAGCGGGAACGGGATAAGGAGCGGGAAAGGGAGCGTGAGCGTGAGCGGGATAAGGAGCAGGAAGAGGAGCGTGAGCGAGAGCGGGAACGGGACAGAGAGCGTGAAATGGAATCACGTCGCGCTGCCAAGCCGGCTGCTTCTCTGGTCATACCCGTTGGCTCGTCTAGCAGCTTAACGGACAACGAGGAGGAGGAGGAGGAGGAGGACGAAGAAATTGACAAGGAGGAGCAATAGCGTCGTTCATTCTTTTCGTCATTCTCGTCATATTCAATGGAGACATAGCTACGAGTAGTTTGCGACGGCAGTTCCTCAATGCAAGGGACAAGACTGGCTTTCTTGGATGGCTTGGCGCTTTTGGGATTAGTGCACTTCGGTGGATTGCAAATGTGTTTGGTGTTCAAAATGGCTACACATGTTGGACGACAGCCAATGTTGGTACTTGTTATGAACTTGAGACTTCTCTCCCTCACATTGCAAGTCCATACCTTCAGTTCGCCAGAGCTGCGAGGAAATACAATGAATTAAAAAACATATTGATAGAGATTTATATATAAGAATCACCTGGATATGCTAACCAGTATTTTGTACTTGTAGGTGATTGTCTTGACGCGACTTTCGTGAGCGTCTAACAACTTGGCCTGTTGCAAATCAAAATCAAAAGTGTTAAGTAGAGATAAGAAATAAAAAAAAATTTAAAATTACCTCAGCTTTTAGGGCATCCCTCATGGATACCCAAGCAATCATTCCATTCTCTAGACCCGTTACGCAGTTATTGTCGTCCACCCAGGCGGTACAAAGGGGCTTCGCTGGCAGTGGACATTTACGCGCAGTTCTAGCACATTTGGTGTTAAAAATCTCCAAGGCTCGCGGCGCTGAGAGGGAGAAATAGTTGCCCAGTTTTGACCAGCTCAGGCAATCGGGAGACATGCCGAAGCTACGCCTCCCCTTCAAGTTCTTTCTGTAAGCAACGCGGCCCTTCAGCATATTCCATGTGTTCAGCACATGATCGTCACCCAGTGTCAGGCAAATACGGCTGCTCGGATGGCAGCTTATACGTGTGATGGACTTTTTATTATGGGGCTTGGACCAGTCGCCATCCATGGACCAGGTTTTCGTACGAGTGGCAACCATGCGTCCATCGGAGCCGCCTGATAATAAATAGGACCCATCCGATGTGAAGACAAGTGAGTTAATAGTCCCTAAATGCATGCATAGAACATTTGCAAGCTTCCTCTTCTTCATATCATAGATAAAGATGCGTTCGTCGATACCGCCAGTGGCTACCCATTGTTTGTGCACAGCCAGCGACTTGATAGCACCATCATGAGATTTATCGGCAAAAATTACTTTCAATTGAACCATATTTTTTCCGTTTTCGTCGAGCTGCACTAGATGGAAACCCAATAAAAACTCATTATATGTACCAATAATGATTTCAATATTAGGAAAAATGTTCACTTCTGTGTTCATTTTGTTTTCTTTTTTTGTAAAAACTGAATTGCAATTTTTTTCTGAATATGTCGACACAAGCAGCTACTTAAATTTGTTCTCTTTGCTACAACACGTGCGAGACTGACAAAACAAACGTCGCCAGCTGAAAAACGATAAACGATTTATCGAAAACGCACAGGGCTGGAAATGTCAACTTGACATATTAAAAAACGTTGTATAGTTGAGGTATTTAGCGCATAATTACATACATACGTATATTTTAAAGTGCTTTTTCAGCCCTGGACCGCTTGCGTTATTTTGCGCTTAATGCGCTGTGAAATACTGCTTACAGTGCTATGTTGCAGATAGTGCGGCGAAGCTTTCAACTAGTTGTTTACAAAAGTCTGGCAGCCCTAGTTGCCCCAGTGCAGCCCTGACGGGCAAACGATTACAATTGTATATGCGGTATTTAAGGTATAATATTTGTATTTAATAAAATCGCAGACATAACGCCAAAGTCATACGTAAATCACAGATACAAATCAAGTGCGCAAATTTCTCTGTCATAGAGTTTTGATTTAGGTTAAGCTAAACGCTATTGTTAATATAGCTTCCGCCGCCGGTGTTTAATCGGGCCCAAAAGTACCAAAAAGCGCGTCGTTGGCCATGTCCAAAAACTCAGGGTAAGTGTGCAAAATGCTAACTAAAATGGTAAACGACAACTAATAAAACGTTAATAAAAACAGGCGTGAACGAGACCGGGAGCGCGAGCGCGACAGGGACAGAGACAGGGACAGGGAAAGGGAGTGGGAGCGGGAACGTGACAAGCACTACGACAGTCGGAGCGGCCGTGCGGACTACGACATTGGCAAATCGTCACGGAATGGTGGCAGCCTGAGCAGTAGCTCGCGTGGTGGGCGTGAGGATCGCAAGCGCGCCAAGGAGCCGAACAAGGAGAGTGAACGTGGTCTGGGCACGCGTCGCGATGAGAAGCGACGTAAGCGTTCCCCTTCCAAGGATTACGAAAAGGACAAGTGAGTATATGCAGAAACTCTAACGTGACAAGCTTTTCGTAATGCTTTCACTTGCAGGCGCCAGTTGGAGCGTGAGCGCGATAAGGATAAGGAACGAGAGCGAGAGCGAGAGCGAGAGCGAGACCGAGACCGAGACCGGGAGCGAGAGCGAGAGCGAGAGCGGGAGCGGGAACGTGAAAGGGATAGAGAACGCGAGCGCCAGCGGGAACGGGATAAGGAACGGGAAAGGGAGCGTGAGCGTGAGCGAGAGCGGGAACGGGACAGAGAGCGTGAACGGGACAGAGAGCGTGAACGGGACAGAGAGCGTGAACGGGAGCGCCAACGTGAAATGGAATCACGTCGCGCTGCCATGCCGGCTGCTCCTCTGGTCATACCCGTTGGTTCGTCCAGCAGCTCAACGGACAACGAGGAGGAGGAGGAGGAAATTGACAAGGAGGAGCAACAGCGTCGCCTCGAACAGGAGATGATCAAACGACGTGAACGCATCGAGCGTTGGCGTGCCGAGCGCAAGCAGCGGGAACAGGAAGCGGGCAAACGAGATGTGAAGCAGCCAGTGGCGCCTCCGGTTAGCAAATCGGCCAAGAAATGGAGCCTCGAGGATGAGTCCGAGGAGGATGACAGCAATCCAGCGCCAGTAATCGACCTTGACGCCGGCAAAAAGGAGCCCGACTCCCCGCCATCCAAATTTCACAGCATTCGCAAGAATTTCGACGACGATCTGGTCGAGTCGAAGTTTGCGCCACTGAAGAGGCCCACGTTCAGCAAGGTCCTGGGCATGACGCTCTCATCGCCAATTGCAACAACAACAACAAAAGCAGCAGCAGCAACAACAACAGCGATTAAAACAACAGCAAAGACTGCAGTCGCAGATGAGACAGTTGAATCCAAAATGGAGCTAGTCAAGCAGGAAGTTCTGTCGGCCGAGGTAGTAATAGTTGATTCACCTCCTAAGGAGGAGGATCCCGTGGAGGTCGACGTTGAGCCAGGTGCGGCAGCCGTCGAGCCCGAGGACGATGTAGACCCATTGGATGCGTATATGCAGGAAGTGAATCGCGAAATGCGACGAGTCAATCACTTCGTTAATCCTGCGAAGGCTCAGGGCGTGGTCATCTTAACGGGCGTGGCCAAAAAGAAGACATCGACGGTGAAGAAGGGCGAACTAATTGAACAAAATATGGACAGCCTGGAGTACTCCAGTGAGGACGAACTAGAGGATATACGCGACACGGCTGTCAATCTGGCCATGAAGCATCGCAAGGAACTGGCCAAGATCGATCATTCCTCTGTCAGCTATGCGCCATTCCGTAAGAATTTCTATGTCGAGGTGCCCGAGCTGGCCCGCATGACCAATTCCGAGGTGGACAAGTATCGAAGCGAGCTCGAGGGCATCCAGGTCAAAGGCAAAGGCTGTCCCAAGCCGATCAAGGTAAGTCCCAATCAATCAATCAATGAGCTCTTGCTAAGTGGAACTTTTTGCAGACGTGGGCACAATGCGGCGTTAGCAAGAAGGAGATGGACGTGCTGCGCAAGCTGGGCTTCGAGAAACCAACGCCCATTCAGTGCCAGGCGATTCCGGCGATAATGTCCGGCCGTGATCTGATAGGTATTGCTAAAACTGGCAGTGGCAAGACGTTGGCATTCATTTTACCAATGTTTAGGCATATTCTTGATCAGCCGACGCTCGAGGATGGCGACGGTGCCATCGCCATCATAATGGCACCCACACGCGAGCTCTGCATGCAGATTGGCAAGGACATACGTAAATTTAGCCGTTCGCTGGGATTGCGACCCGTCTGCGTTTATGGCGGCACTGGCATCTCCGAGCAGATTGCCGAATTGAAGCGTGGCGCCGAGATAATTGTGTGTACGCCCGGACGCATGATTGATATGCTGGCTGCCAATTCGGGGCGTGTCACCAATTTGCGTCGGGTCACCTATGTGGTGCTGGATGAAGCGGATCGCATGTTCGACATGGGTTTTGAGCCGCAGGTGATGCGCATCATCGACAATGTGCGTCCCGATCGACAGACGGTCATGTTTAGCGCCACATTTCCACGACAAATGGAGGCGCTCGCCCGGCGTATACTGAAAAAGCCCGTCGAGGTCATCGTTGGCGGCCGCTCGGTGGTCTGCAAGGATGTCGAACAGAATGTCGTCATACTAAGCGACGAGGCGAAGTTCTTCAAGCTGCTGGAACTGCTGGGCGTCTATCAGGAGACGGGCAGCATCATAGTCTTCGTCGACAAGCAGGAGAATGCGGACATCCTGCTGCGTGATCTTATGAAGGCATCCTATCCGTGCATGAGCCTGCACGGCGGCATAGATCAGTTCGATCGCGACTCCACCATAATTGACTTCAAGTCTGGCAAAGTGCGTCTGCTGATTGCCACATCGGTGGCAGCGCGTGGTCTCGATGTCAAGGATCTCATACTGGTTGTTAACTATGACGTGCCCAATCACTACGAGGACTATGTGCACAGGTAAGACTCGAGAAAGATACCCGCATTAGTCATTAGATTTGCATTAATAGCTTCCTCTTGCAGATGCGGACGCACTGGCCGGGCCGGCAACAAGGGCACCGCCTTCACATTCCTTACGCCAGATCAATCGCGTTATGCAGGCGATGTGATTCGTGCTTTGGATCTATCCGGTACTCCGGTGCCGCCCGATCTGCAGACCTTGTGGAACGACTATAAGGCAGCACAGGAGGCGGAGGGCAAGACGGTGCATACAGGCGGCGGTTTCAGCGGCAAAGGTTTCAAGTTCGATGAGCAGGAATTCAATGCGGTCAAAGAGAGCAAGAAGCTGCAGAAAGCGGCACTGGGCTTGGCCGACTCCGATGATGAGGAGGACATCGAACAGGATATCGATCAGCAAATCGAGCAAATCTTTGCAGCCAAACGCACTGTCAAGGATACCTCGTTGGCCGGCACAGCGCTGGCTGCGGCCAATGCTGTTGTGAATGCCCTCAGTGCAGCTATCGCATCGCCCCTTGCTGTCGCCCAACAACAGCAGCAACAACAACAGCAGCAGCAACAACAGCTGCAACAGCAAATGGCCGCATCCGTGGCCATGGGTTCGGACAAGCTGGAGCTGGCGAAGCGTTTGGCCTCCAAGATAAGCAGTAGCCGCAATTTGGATACAAAGACGACGCAGGTGGCCACCGAGTCGATAATGAAGGGTCAACCGGGTGTTGGAGCCGGACAGCCAATGCTAACAGCGCGTACCGTGGTCGAACAGCTGGCAGCCAAGCTAAACAACAAGCTCAACTATCAGCCCAAGGAGGATGAGGAGGGCCTGGCCGCGCTTATGGGCAGCAACACTAACTCGTTTACCAAATACGAGGAGGAGCTGGAGATAAATGACTTTCCTCAGCAGGCACGCTGGAAGGTTACCTCAAAAGAGGCACTGGCCCAAATCTCCGAATACTCGGAGGCGGGCCTGACAGTCCGTGGCACCTATGTGCCTCAAGGCAAGAATCCGCCCGAAGGCGAGCGCAAACTCTATCTGGCCATCGAGAGCTGCAGCGAGTTGGCTGTGCAGAAGGCCAAGCGCGAGATAACGCGTCTCATCAAGGAGGAGCTGCTCAAGCTCAGCTCAGCCCATCATGTGTTCAACAAGGGGCGCTACAAAGTGGTTTAAACTCACACTCTAACGTATATATCTACATATGTATATCAACGCATATAACATAAAGTCCACCAATGTCACTCAATGAATCGCTGTTTATAAACTCCTAATTAACCACAGCAAACAAACACAAAATATAGCCTATCTATTCTTATACCCTTTCTGTGTTACGGGCCCTGTGAGACTCGGCCCTGTTCTATAGTTATTCAGCGTGCTATATGCAGTCCCGCGTAGCTCACACACTTCTAAGTCGAAATCTTTCGACTGCATAACGCTTGAACCATAACAAGATTTTAATGTATATTTAGCATTCATAACTGATTGTTTTCCCTTATTTATAGTTTTTATTTATAAGTCGGAATGCATTTGATTCTAAACAAAATATTGGTTTATATATATATATGAGACGCGATGTCTAACGGATATCAGCTGGCCATCGGCTGTTCAGTTCTTAGCCTTGTGCCTATATGAATCATAAGAGCATCTAAGCCTTAGCTGAATGTTGAATTTCCTAGTTAGGAGCAGTTGCTAGATCATACTATCACATATATCTATATCTATCTGCATAGATTATAAAGAAATAAAATATCTTAATTATAGTAGAATAGTATATCTTTAGCAGTTCCAACTTCTTAGATCACATAATATATAATGAAAACTGAATACGTCATACATTTTTAGCTATATATATACATATACTATATCTTACTCACGAGGCATGACGAGTCATAGAGGTTGCTGGTTCAAAATGCTCATGAAGTAACGCTAGTATTATTTTTTTTTTGCTGTGTATCGGTTTGATATATATATATAGATATAGATATTTTTTTAGACAGCCTCCGACTATATAGTATATATGGTTGATATGATAAATCTATGACATGAAACACTATCTGTCGATCTTCGGCACAGATAGACCTATAATTTATTTGGTCTCGTTGGTAAGCCAAATATATATTGGAATAGATTTTTGGATAATAGCTCAGTGTTTGTGGCCAATGCAAGGGTATTATGTAGTCGGTTCTGCCCGAGTTACTTGTTTGTATGTGTAAGTTCTTCGAGCCTAATCTCTCTAAATAATCAAGAAATTCTTATTATGTGCCGATTGAAATACTTCTGTATATTTTTAAAGCACTTTGGGGGTTGACCAAAGCCGAGCTCGCACTACTCTTCAATTACTTTGAGTGATCATCTAGAGTGATCCATATAGAGTTGTATGTACATGTGGAGCTGAGGCTGCAGTCTGATTCGATAGACGTAGGCAGATTGCGCTGAAAGTCCTGTAGCTGGCATTAAAATTTATTCATTTTATTTCTCAAAGATCTTTCACGTATGCTGTACAAAATTAAAATATTTCTTTTTTGTTTTTGGTTTATTATTTTTTTAGATTGTTTTTTTTTTTTTTTGTATTTTTAATGTTTTTTTTTTTTTGTATTTTTTTCTTGAATTTTTGTTGTATATTTGAGTTTTAGCTTATTTAGCTGCATTTTATTTACTTATCGCCCGCCGATCGCGCGCCTCAATTGATTTTCATGCTACAATATTTTGTGTCTAGAAACTACTAAAATTAAATTTAAATGTAGTTATGAGTGGTTGTTTTTTTTGTTCTTTTTCTTTTCATATTTTTTTTTTTTTTTTTATCAATTTTCATATTATTACATTTGGTTTTCTCGTTATGTTCGTAATTATAATTACTATTATGCGCTTGAAAAAAATTGTTTGTTTTATGCACTAGTTTGTCGGCAAGTTTCGTTTTTTAATTTTTATTTTAAATTTTAATTTTATCCTTTTTTCATAATTTTTTTTTGATACAAAACTATTTTTTATGTTAAAATTATTATTGATGTTTTTCTTTAGCGCTTGCTGCCAACGATTCGCTTGCTTTATACTAAATATCATAGTATATATATATATATATATATATATATATATATATATATATATATATATATATATATATATATATATATATAGTATATAGTATATATACATGCATACTATATAGTTTATTATTCTCATTTTTGCATATGTACAAGTCTAGTTAAAACTATCAAATGTGCTAAATTAAAAAAAAACAAAAAAATATGTATATATAATATATTTATTAAAATTCTTTATAATTTATATATATTTATATATATATATATATGTACGACTAGAGTTAGTTTTCGTTTTCTTTAGTTATTATTAATCAATGTTCTTGTTCTTTCTTAACTATTTTTTTTGGTATTTTTGGTATTTTTTGGGTATTTTTTGTTTTGTATTTTCGTTAGTTTAGTTTGGCAACTGTTTAAATTCGTTGCAATATTTTCAGTTGTTGCTAACATTTGTTCTCACCTTATCTTTTCGTTATCGCTTTTCGCATTTGTTTACTTAAATTTAGGAAAAAAAATTCGCTGTTGCTGTGTGTGTGTGTGTGTTTGTGTGTGCTAAGGTTAATTATGTGCCTAATGCAATATAAGTTGATAACAAAAACAAAAGAAATTACAACTAAATTCTATAACGCACTGAAGGAAGCATCAAGAAATTTTGCTGCTAGGAGGAGGTTCTGGATCCGGTGCGGACATGGGTTCGGATTCGGGTTGAGGTTCAGGTTCGGGTTCAGGTTCTGGATGCGGTTCGGGTTCTGGCTCAGGTTCGGGTTCCTGATCCGGATCGGGTTCCGGTTCGGTGTGGATTAAAAGACTAACTATTGCATCTACTGTAGTTGTTGTCGTTGTTGAAGCTAGCAAAGAACGATCTTATCTATAAGAAAGTTAGTTCAGCGGTATTTACAATCGAATCAAGACTCTATAATATATATATATATATATATATATATATATATATATATATATATATATATATATATATATATATACATATACATAGGCTTATATAACTCTGTGTGTGTGTGTGAGTGTGTTTAGTTGTAGTTTATCCAGTTTTAAGCTTAGTTTTATTCATCTTTTTTGTTTTTTGTTTTTCATAGAGCGCAATTCTTATTATCGGATCACTTGAAGCAATTTCATGGAGTTTTTTTGGTCGCTTTGTGTGCCTGTGTGTGAGTGTTTGTGTGTGTGTGTGTGTGTGTGTGTAGGTGTAGTAACCGTTTGCATCTACATGGGGATTTTTGCTTGTTGCCCTGTGTAAATTGTATAATTTTTTTGGCATTTAATTAAATTTTTTTTATTTTCGTTTTTTGTTTGTTTTATTTTTAAATCTGAAATATAAATAGATTTCGAAATGTATTGATTAGTAGGGCACATCAAAGGGCAATGGCGTTAACTTAATTGTTCAGTTCAGAGGTGAAACAGCGCTAAAAAGTGAGGCCAAAAACTGGCGGGAAAAACTGGCTAAAGCTCAACAAGTTCAATTAGGAGGGGCGGGGCGGGGCGTATACGCAGCGTATTACGCAATGGCAATATGAGAGCATGTGTGCAATAGCCGAACAGGGAGTGCTCTGCACTGGGCGGGTTCAAGTGGAGTGAGGAAATTTCTATTTATAAATGAAATTCTACACTTTCGGTAAAAAGAATTTGATGTGTTTTTTTTTTTATAGTTTTAGTTTTGCCTGCAGTTTGTATACCTTGTAAACAAAATGTCAAATATCGATAACTGATCTACTCTGTTGTGGTGTCTAAATCGGATCACTATACTATATATGCGTATATGTTATGGGAAATATCGTTGGAAAATGCAGTTCTTCAATATGTTTAGCCTCTAATATCTATTTCTATCTTGATAAGAATTACATGTCCACTACGTTATGCTGTCTTTCTGCCTCCTCTCCTCTCCATCCCTCTCTTTCTCTCTCAGTCCACGCAGCAGTACTTGATAGATAGGGCATAAAAAGTCAATACAAGTTGGGTTGCGTGCATTGTTGTAGATTATACGGGCTTACAGGGTAGCTATTAGTCGGATGTACCCAACAAGTGCTGTCCAAGCTGTGTGTACGTATCCTACCCTGTTCCCAAGGGTAAAAAAGGGCACATTAGTTGTTTATATTATTAGTATATAGTTAAAGCTGTCTCATGAATCTATTTTAGTTGATGTTAGAATATTAAAATATATTTTTAAAATTTATTAAATCAAAAATATAATTTAAAATTTTTATATTTGTTTGTAAATCAAAATTTTTTAGACATAATTAATTTAAATTTTACAAATTTTATTTAAAAACCAAAAAGAAAATTTCAAGTTTTAAATATTTTTTTAACAACAGAAATAAAAAAATTAATAAAAACTTAACAATTGCAATAAATGTTGCAAAAAATGCAATAAAAATAATAAATAACTTTTGTAACGATTGAAAACTTTACAGCCGAATAATATATAATATATAAATAAATAAAAAAGCACAATCTTCAGAATATTTGGTATTGCTTAAGGTGTTGACTATAACTGAATGAGAATAGAGTATCACGCAGTCGGCCTGTGCCGACCGGCAGGGTTTAGTTTTTTTGGTTTTTGGTTTTCGTTACCCACCTTTTTCTCCTATACAATTCAATAAATTATTGCATTTGATATGTTGGTCCATTGTTTCATTATTCGTTCCTAAAAAATTCTTGGTAGTTCTTCTTCTTGTTTACATTTGTTCGATTAATTTTTATCGCATTCAGCTGTGTGTTTGCGTGTCTGTGTGTGTGAGTGTGTGTGTGTGTGTGTGGACTGTAAAATAAAAGTGAAGTAAAGTTGTTGTTGTTGTTGTTGGTTGTTGGTTGTTGCTGTAGTTTCTTTTGTCGGCCAAACTTCATCCAATTGAATCGATTCCTAATCCTAATCCGAATCGGCATCCGTATCCGAATTACTAAAGATAATAGTCGCCCGTTATGGGTAGCGTAGTAGTAGTCGTTGAAGAAGTAGAAGAAGATGAAGAAGAAGATGATGAAGATGTCGCTGCTGCTGCTGTTGCTGCTGTCGCTGCTGCTGCTGTCGCTGCTGCTGCTGCTGCTGCTGCTGCTGTTGCTGCCGTCATAAATGACTATCAGTATCCGAATCCCGCTGAGCCGTGTCCCGTCATTGATGGTGTTACACTACTAACTATACCTAATTGTGTGGCTGTATTATTTGATTGTCAGTGTTGTTGAGCGGCAAATTTCATACGTTTTTGTTTTTGGCGTTGATTGCAGAACCAGACGCGCACCACGTTTTTCTTCAAATCCAGCTTTTCGGCAATGGCAGCGATTTTCTCACCGGACGGCCTCGGCTGGACGGCGAAGTAGGCTTCCAGGGAACGCTTTTCAGGTGCCGCAATGGAAGTCCTTTTTCTTGAAAAAAGACTCGATATAGATTACTTTAGAAATGGGCCCTAACTTTGGAATAATATGACTGAGCTACAGAGTTTCATGTTGTTTTTCTTTTCTTTTTCAGATCTTGATTGCAATTTTCATATATATATATTTTTTTATTTTTTCAAATGTTTTTTTTGCCTTGGGTTATTTTTTCTGGTTGCCAAATTAAACACGCTGCCAATTCAGTGGGCGTTTGGTGGTTGCAAAGGTGTGCTCTGTGTGTGTGTGTGTGGATGTGTCAGTGTGGGTGTGAGTGTGGGTGGGGTTTATGGCTGTGGCACTGGTTAGCTGGGTATTATTACCGTTGGTAATCAAAACACTTTCTACCTTTTCTTTTCGCCCGCCGGCAGCACGCTGGGCGCATCCGGATCCCGCCGCTTGTTTTTCGCCTGCGCCTCTGCCTCCTCCAGCCACGCCTGCAATATGGGTTTAAGGGCGATCATATTGTTGTGGGACAGCGTGAGGCTCTCGAAGCGGCAGATTGTGCTCTGCGACAGCGCTCCGACACCAGGTAACTTGAGATTGGCCAACGCTTTGCCCACATCCGCCTGTGTGACACCTATGCGCAGATAAAAAACAGTTGCAGAAGAAAGCGTTGTACAACACTGGTCTTTACGGGCACTGGCATGCCCACACATATACTGCTGGCTAATGCCTTTTAAAGAGCTTAGCTGAGCCTAAAGTGGGTGCAATGAATAAGGAAATCAAGGCAAACTGAGCCATTTCTTCACTTGAATTATCGATCTGATTTCTTGGCATATCTGGTTCCAGTTCTGTTCTCTACTCTATCTAGATGATGTTCAAACTAGGTTGCGGATCCAGATCTTCTTCTAGTTGTTGCTTGATCCTATCTAGTTCGAGTTCTAGTTTACGTTGGGCCAGCTCGAGGTCTTTGGGGTATTCAGATCAATTTCTAGTCTAGCTCTTTTTTTTCCAATCTATCTCAATTCTTTCTAGTTCCAGTTCCGATTGTATATAAAGTTTTAGGTCCAGTTCAGATTTGTACACCTATTCAGTTCCATTTCTATTCCTATCTATGTTGTGTTCCAGTTATTTTTTTGTTTTTTTATAGAACAAGTTCTAGTCTAGTTTTGTTTCATATATTCCTTTTAATTTATTGGCTAAATATCTGAGCTATCCATAAACTGTCATACTTCCAGTTCCAATTCTAGTTCCAGTTCAAGTTCCAGTTCTAGTTCCAGTTCTAGTTCTAGTGCTAGTTCCAGTTCTAGCTTTAGTTCTAGTTCCAGTTTTAGTTCCAGTTCCAGTTCTAGTTCTAGTTTTAATTATTGTTTAATTTCTAGTTCTAGTTCCAGTTCTAGTTTTAGTTCTAGCTCTGGTTCCAGTTCTAGTTCTAATTTTACTTCAAGTTCTAGTTGTACTTCCAGTTCCAGTTCCAGTTCCAGTTCTAGTTCTAGTTTTAATTATTGTTTTAGTTCTAGTTCTAGTTCCAGTTCTAGTTTTAGTTCTAGTTTTAGTTCTAGCTCTAGTTCCAGTTCGAGTTCTACTGGTACTTCTAGTCCAGTTCTAGTTCTAGTTATAGTCCTAGTCAAAATCCAAGCTCCAGTTCTAGTTCCAGTTCAAGTTCCAGTTCAAGTTCCAGTTCTAGTTCTAGTTCTAGTTCCAGTTTTAGTTCTAATTCTAGTTCCAGTTCTAGTTCTAATTTTACTTCAAGTTCTAGTTGTAGTTCCAGTTTCACTTCCAGTTCCAGTTCCAGTTCTAGTTCTAGTTCCAGTTCTAGTTCTGGTTCTAGTTCTAATTCTAGTTCAAGTTCTAGTTGAAGTTCCAGTTTCAGTTCCAGTTCTAGATCTAGTGCTAGTTCTAGTTCTAGTTTTAGTTCTAGTTTTAGTTCTAGCTCTAGTTCCAGTTCGAGTTCTACTTGTACTTCTAGTCCATTTCTAGTTCTAGTTCTAGCTCAAGTTCTAGTTCTAGCTCTAGTTCTAGTCCTAGTTAAAGTCCTAGCTCCAGTTCTAGTTCCAGTTCCAGTTCCAGTTTCCCTAATATTTTTCTTTCCTTTTTTGGTGTGTTAATGTTTTATACAAAG
The DNA here is from genome assembly GCA_035047485.1 of Drosophila peninsularis. Taxonomy (NCBI): domain Eukaryota; kingdom Metazoa; phylum Arthropoda; class Insecta; order Diptera; family Drosophilidae; genus Drosophila; species Drosophila peninsularis. The sequence goes on from JAWNPN010000028.1 coordinate 9,791,489, forward strand.
CTAAATATCACTTTCTGTAAAAACAAGGCTTAAGTCTTAATGTATCATAATATTTGGAACATACTCCTAATAAATTTTATTAATTGCTCGTTCTCGGCAATTATCTATTATTGGAAATTATATGTTCAGAAATATTTATTATTTTTAGTAGCTTATCAATATTTCACTCTAAGCAGTCGAAGCCCTGAAAAGTATGCTATGTTTTCTTTGATATTCAAAATTAGGGCGGGGGACTTTTCGTCTTCCCCGAGCGACTTGTCTATGGCTTGGCTCAAGGAGATCTCTAGGCAGAGGTATTATATGACTTACCCAGCTTAATGCGACGCTGTTTGAATCGCTCCGCAAACGCTTCCAGCTCGCGCGGATCGGTGTCTGTGTCGGGATGCAGGCCAGCGGCTGCAACGGCCGCCGTTATGACAGGATGATGTACCGCTGAGTGTCCATGGTGCCCTAACGAGCATCACAGTATATAGACACGTGTATGTGTATATCTGATAACCATAGCCATGGCCATGATGGTGCACTTACCCGCCGTGTGGCCACTTAACGTGCCCGGATGGTGATGGCTCATCATGTGATTCATACTGTGATAGGAACCGTGCAGGTGCTGATGTGTGGGCGTTAATGGTGACTCCGATATGGGGGCTAACGTTGTCATTGAGCCCGTCGGATCCAGCATGTCCAGCTGATCCATTGAATGGTGCATCTGCCAAGGCATTGAGAGTTAAGCAATCAGATTGGATTGGATTGGCAGATCAATAGCTCTACAGGCTTTGTAAATATTTTAAAAATTGTAGTTCTCCTAAGGTTATATGTTCTATAGTCTTATGGTCTGATTAGACTATTGTCAACTTGAATAGACATAGATATATGGACATGAGTGCAAAGCCTGCTTAACTATGTAAGTGATTCCCTATAAAGCTTTCTATCTAAGGTTGTATAGAAGCTTAGATATCTTATAGAGATTTGAAAAGTTTGGATTTTATATATGACATATAGATGAATATACAGATGCAGTTATGCTAATATAATCTTATCCTAATCCTCGGATCCCCTCGTTAAATTCTATTTCCATTTGCTCAGCACAAACGTAGGTTTATCTTACATTTACTTAAGCTTATGTTATGTATATATTTTCTATAATAATATATATATATATATATATATATATATATATCATTGATTTAATTTCCATATCACCTCAACTGCTTAGTTATATGCCTATTTAACGCCTCTATCAGACTCGCTAAGCATAGAAGTTTACCTTCTGCAAGGGCAATCCCAGGGTATCTTTTTCGTCCAGCATTTGCGTTTTTTCGCACTTAAACAATGCGTGCTTAACGTGTAAATTAAATATTTAAAATGTGCCTAAAACAAATTTCAACATTCAATCATAATCTCAGTTTTATTTGCACAAAAAATATTTTAGGTGACGCAGGCAGAGGGAGAGCGAGAGAGAAAGCGAGAGGCAGAGAGATATTAAGTAAATCGACAGGGCTCACAGAGCTTAATCTGGATGTCAATCAGTGCAGTTGGGCTAAAATTGATGGTAGCAACGTGGCTGGGCTGCACAGCTTAAGGCCCATTCAAAATAAATGGCTCAGGCATAAGCCTGCGAAATGTGTCTTAATAATTAAGTCTTTGAGCGGCCAACATAAAAATGGCATTTAAAGTTGAAAACTTTCAACATAAAGCAGGCTCTGTGTGTGTGTGTGTGTGTGGACAACGGCTTGTTTCTAATTAAAGTCCAGGGAGAAACCCCTTTTGCCTTATAGCAGCAGCAGCAGCAGCAGCAGCAACAATGATGATGAAAAAGGAGAAAATAAAAATAACTTGAAACTTGAGCAAAACTCAAGTTGAAAAACTGGCGCAAGTTTTTTGGGCAGCAGCAGCAGCAGGCTGAGAGTGGGCACTTGTTACGAAATCTTTTGTGTCATGTAGCTTTAATTGAACGAGAGATGAGGCACACACACACGCAGCCAGCGAGGTAAAAGTTTTGAAAGGGTCTTAACTGAATGAGACACCCAACGAGGGCAGCAGGACGAGGCGGACGCAGCGCACATAGAGAGCGAGAGAGAGAGAGGGAGGGAGAGAGAGAGGGGGTGTGGAGACAGGCAGACGGACAGGGGACATGGCGCACAACTCTTTTGTCTATGCATCAAATATTTATAGAATTGTTCAATTATTAAAACAAATATGAATAGCAACTAAAAAGCATGGGAGGCAGCCATTGCTGCTTTGTGTCGCTAGCTCTCTCCTTCTCCTGCTCCTTCTCGTTCGCGCACTCGCCTCGTTTTCATTTTTCTCTAACGGCACAAAGAGCCGCTGCTGCTGCCGCTGCCGCTGCTGCTGCTGCTGCTGCTTTCTTGCTCCAACTTACACTCACACTCAGTCGCTCTCTCTTTCTCTCTCTCTCTCTCTCTCTCTCACTCTTTGGCTCTCAGCCTTGTGTTTTACCCGCACTTCTGACCATTCGCTGTGTGTTTTTGTTGCTTTGTTAAGCATTTAAACTGATTACAGCTGAAAAGTATGCAACAACAAAACGCCAATAGCCTGGTCGCCGTGTCCGCCCCGCCGCTGGGTGGGGCACTCATATTTATTTATCTTTTTTGAATGCCCAAAACTAGCAAACGCTCTCTCTATGCGTGTGTGTGTGTGTGTGTGTGTAGGAACATACCACGCCCCCTCAAGCGACGCTTAGAAATGGACATAAAGCGTGGACACGTACAGCGGCTATAAATACATAGATACATACATATACAGGGTGTCTCTGTGTGTGTGTGTGTGTGTGCGCTGTGCCAATTATGTAAAACTCTAAAATGATAAGCAGGCGCACGGGGGAGGCCTACGAAAAACAATAAGACAGCAGCCGACGACGCCGCAGCGCAGCTCCGTGTGCACCGGCCTCAGTATATAAGAGGCGAGTCAGTTGAGAGAGCGAGAGTGAAAGAGTGAGTGAGCGAGAGAGAGCGAGAGAGAGAGAGAGCAGGAGAGTAGCATTAAAGTAGAGGCAGGCGGGCAGCAGTTCACGTTCAGGCTACAAACAAAAAAAAAAAACAAAACTACAAGAGGTGGCCACTGTCTGTGCTGCCAGCTGCCTGCTGCCTGCTGCCTGCTGCCTGAGCAAACACAATGGCAAACTCTTCAATTATAAACCAATCCCAAAATTAGTCTGACTGTTATTGGTTTGCACCCTTGGCGCTCTCGCTGGCTGGCGCGCTCTCGCTCGCACGCACGGGCTGGCGGGGCAGCGGCTGCTGCTGCTGTTGCTGTCTCTGTTGCGGCACTGCGCAACCACCCTGCGCCGAGAGAGCATGTGAGCTGTGTGTGTTGACCTATGGGCTGGAGGGTTTGGCATGGGCGGGGGGCGGCGAACGCAGGCGACTGCGGCTGTGACAGCTGCTGCGACGGTGGCTACTGCTGCTGCTGCTGCTGCTGCATTGTGGTTGGCTGAGGCTTATGCAAAATTTATTTGGGCAGTGCCCACGACGGCGCTGCCGTTGCTGTCGACGCTGACGGCGCTGCTAAGGCAGCTGCCAGTGGCCACTGTGTTGCCTCATTTCATTAAGCGCATAATTTGTAATTAATAAAATTATGCAACACAAAATATATGAGCTGTGCGACTCTCGACAGCTAGATGGCGCTGCTGCTCGGCCGAGGCGCAAATGATGGGCTATCAAATGACAATAGCTGCGTGTGGGCCAGAGCGAGACGGCCTGTCCCCCCGGTGTGGGTGTGGCGTTTAGCTCTGCAGCTGTTCTACTATGTGTGTGTGCGTGTGTGAGTGCTGCAAATGCATAATCAAAATGCAAAACAAATGCAGTTTGGCAATGGCAAAAGAACGAGGCAAAGCATGAAGAAGAAGACAGTTACAGCAATTGAACAGCCTAAGCTCAAGCACACACACTCACACACACACACACACACACACACACAAATATTGAATCACGCTTGCAGCAGCTGCTCTCCCACTCGCACTCGCGCCTGCCTCTGTTGCTGTTTCGCTCTCTCGTTTCGTTCAGTGCGCCGCCATTTTTCTTTTGTCTTGTGCTGTGCAGTTTCTGCCGTTGTTTATTTCCCTTTTTGGCATGTTTTTGTTTTTGTCTTCCTTTTTATTTGCGTGCTTCTTTTCGCCCGTACGTTGGGCTGCGCGCTTCGCCTCGTTATTTATTAACGACTTTGCCAACATAATTTATTTATTTGCCAGTTTGTTGATAAACATGTGAGAGCCTAGCGCGCGCTCTCTCTCTTTCTAGCCAACTTAGCATTTGTGTCGCTGTCTCGCTCGCCCTCCCGCCGGCCATTTGTCTGTGCCTGTCTGTCTGATTGTTTACGCGCAAATGACCTCATTACATATAATGTAATTTGTTGTTGTCGCCTTCCGCTCTCCACTCTCCTTTCCTGCCCTCCCTCTGCACTGTTTCCGCTCCGCTTTGCTTTCATTTTTATATTTGTTAATTCCCGCTTTTGGCATAATAAAGCGTTTTTGGCGCCATTGCCAACGTTGCCGGCTTGTTCTCCTTCTCTTCCACTTCCACTTCCACTTCCTCTATCTCTATCTCCTCTTCTTCTTCTTCTTCTTCTTCTTCGCCTTTTTCATTTTGTTTTGCTTTCGCGTCTCGCCGTGCGCTTTGTTATTGTTCATTAATTTTTTAGCATTTTGTTAATTTGTTATGGCGCAGACTGTTGCCGCTGCAGACAGCTGATAATATTATTATTGACTGGGCCCACAGCCGAGCAAGCACGTTACGGAAAACCCCCGTTAACGGGCTCCTCCCATAACACGTATGCTTAGGAATATTTGATATGTGCACTCGTTTAGTGCTCGTCAAGTTAAGAACTCGCCTCACGTGTGGCCAGTAAAACGCATGCGAATAAGCGGCAAAGAGGAATCGGCAATTGGCGGGACGCTGTGGAAATGCGGCCAGCATAACGCTTACGAACGTATGTAATTACGAAAGTACTTAAATAGTAGTTAAGAAGATTTGATTAGATCTTGACTGGGATAAGGGCAACAAAACATTTACGAATCTGACTCAAAGCGAATTAAAGCAAGTAACCATATCAAGTTGAGACATAGGCTGAAGCTGCACGTTTACGAATGTGAAACAAAGTAAAGCATAACATTGTCAATCAAGGAATACGAGATGACAGCTCCATGAACTATCAAGGTCAATCCTTATTGACGATACGAATGAGGCACCAGAAAGAATCAGCTGAAAATTTGAAGAATATGAATTAGAATAACTGGCAGACATGTATGTCGCATAGATAATGCAGCAATTGAAAGCAAAACGTTTACGAATGGCATAACAAAGCAGAATCGCAAACATAACTTGTGGTTAGTACCGACCTGCGGGAATTGCTGTAGCTGTAAGATTAACATTTAGGGCTAAGAAATCAAAGAAAATAATAAAGCGAATAAGAATAAGAGAAAGAGAGAATAGAAGCAAAACCTTTGCGAATTTAGTACCAAAACAGAGACTGAGAAATAACTAAATAGAGACAGGCATTCATGTATTTCGGGTGCTGTCGGGACATCGAAGAAAGTCAAGCCTTGAATCGCGTATGTTTTAAAACGAATTTGGCTCCGCATGTGTAATTGTTCTGATTGGATACAATCATTTTGGATACAAGCTAACAACTCAAAGCTGAAACAGTAAAAGACGTCGGCCCCCATCATTATTTTTTGCGCTTCTCGACGGGCTTCAGGATTTGGAAGGAGCACATTAAAGTTTCGTCGACGGACATCATGGCGCCCGCATTGTCAAACTCGCCGCAGTAGTTAGGGGCCGAGAAGAGCGTTACTAACTGTCGTTTGGCAAAGAACTCGTAGCCATCTTCGACCACCTGATGGGCGCGGCAGATCAGGTCGAGATCGTGCTTTTGCAGAAATTTGCCAACCACTTCGGCGCCGAAGGTGAAGCTAACGCCGCGATCATTCTCGCCCCAGCCAATGGTGTCCTTGTCCGGATCTGACCATAGCAGATCGCATAGCAGACCCTGGTCGGGCACGTCTGTGGGGCGCATAATCCGCTTGATCTGCTCCATGGATGTCAGATCGGGACTCAGTCCGCCATGGCAGCAAAATATCTTCTCATCCACAATGGCGACAACGGGCAGACAGTTGAAGCAGTCTGTGAATGTCTTCCATAACTTAATGCTGTAGCGTCGCTTGCACTCGTCATAGAAGCCGTAGATGCGATTGATCGAAGCGCATTCGTGGTTACCTCTTAGCAGGAAGAAGTTCTCCGAGTACTTGATCTTGTAGGCGAGCAACAGGCAGATGGTCTCCAGCGACTGCTTGCCTCTGTCCACATAGTCACCCAGGAATAGATAGTTGGACTCCGGCGGATAGCCGCCGTATTCGAATAGTCGCAACAGATCGTAGTATTGACCGTGTATGTCGCCACAGATCTTCAGTGGGGCCTCTAGCTCAAGCAAAATGGGCTGCGATAGGAAGATTTCGCGTGACTTCAGGCAAAGGCCTCGTATCTCCGTCTCATTCAGTTGCACATTCTTGCCGGGTCGGGCTGTTCGCACCTCCAAGAGTCTGGCAATGATATTGTCCAAATTTAGAACCTCGGCCATTTCAGATGGCTTTAGGCCGGGATTGCCGATTTGCGGCTCGCGGTTAATCGCTTGGGACGCCGTCGGGACGATCTTTTAATGGACCGGACACTCCACCGTAAAACTAAGTTTTCAGTTTGCTATTGCCAATCAAGTATTTCCCTCCAGCGCTCAAATTGCTCCGATCTCCTTGCTCTACTCAGATATATCTTTTGATACACCGGTAATCTATATGCCAATGGGTGTCCGAACAGATTGAAGTCTTTGAAAATTTGGAATTTGAACTGAGATCGAGACGAAGTTTTGGTTTCCTTTTTCATAAGGTTTGTTATTGTTTTTATTGGTACCCCCCTAAATGAAAGTTAAAGCCAGGTCCAGTCGATCGAAATCAATTTAGAATAAACATAGAAAATCTAGCAAATCTCACTCCCACCTCCGGTTCCATTGATGCTCAGTTGAATAACCTTCAAATATTTGAAGGTCAGCAAATTCTTCTTTCTATCTATATACACTTTACTATATCTTATTCTTTCTCTTTCTTTTGGATTATATATTCTTCTCTCTATTTTTTCCTGATTGTCTGTATCTCTCCCTTTCTCTTTTGCGCTCTCAAATTCTCGTTTCCTCTATTTATAAATCTCTGTATTTTTTGTTTTCTGTTTCACTCTCGCTGCCTACTCTTCAGTCCCTCTTTTTTTTAACATGTTTCTCTATGTTCATATTGCCTCTCTTCCTCTTACAATATTCATTTCTTATTATCTTCCAGTTTCTTCCATTCTGCTGCTCTCTGTCGCTCATTATTTCTCTCCCTCTCTCTTCTCTCTCTGTCTCTTTCTCGCAGTCACTTTCATCTCCTGTCTTCTCTGTCTCTCTCTCTCTCCCTCTCGCTCTCTCTCTCTCTTTTTCTGTCTATCTCTGTCTCTCTTTCTATATCTCTATCTCTCTGTCTCCCTCTCTCTGTCTATCTCTGTCTCTATCTCTCTCTCCCTCTCTCTCTCTCCCTGCCTCTTTCTCTATTACTCCCTATATTGCTGCCTGTAGTTCATTATACCTCTCTCTTCTCACTCACTTTCCCTCCTTCTTTATCTGTCTCTCTTCCTTTTTTGTATCCTTTTCTGTCTGCTTTTCTGTCTCTCTCTGTCTTCACTCCATCTTTCTACAGCTCTATCTCACTTTCGCTACCTTCTTCCCAATTTTTCCTCTCTTTCTATCTGTTCGACAGTTCTTCCCTCTAATTTCTCTCTCTCTCTCATCTTCCATCTGTGCAAGACGTATTTCCCTACTCTTTTCTCTCTCAGTCTCTCCCTCTCTCACTGTCTCTCCACTGCCTTACTTTTCCTTTCATATTAAAAACATTCATCTTCTCCTCTATCTGTCCCTCTCTCTCTCTCTCTTCATACGAACTCTTGAAAACATAAAGCTGCAATTCAGATGATTGAATAAGTCCAGTTTAGAGCTTATAAATTTGACTTTGCTCTAGCTTTTGCGATTCTGGCAACATGGACGGAGTGACAAAAACTATTTCAGTTTTCACTGTGTCGTTGGGGCCTTTAAGCCAGCTGGCTTTAAGCCTCTGCTAATCAACTGGAAGTTCATTTGGGGCTTAGTTTTGTCAAATTAGCTGCAATTTGTTAGGGGTTGGGGCATTAGGGGTGAGCGTTGAAAAATTGCAATATAAACAAAAAGTTGAAGTGGCAATTTGTGTGGCGCAATTTGCGAGAGCGAAAACCGAAAATCAAATGCATTTGAGCTAATAATCAGCGAAGCGTCCCCCATTTCGAGCACCTGCACACGAGACTAGCTGGGGCAGGGGATGGGGTTGGAGTTGGCGTTGAGTGTATGGGGTAAGGTCCAAACAGAGGGCAAACAAACATCGTTTATTTTAGGTAACAAAAGACCTCATTTTCCATTTGTTTAACCAGAGCGGGCGAGGCGAGGCAGGACAGCAAGAACAATGGCACGTAGCTCCTTATAAATGGATGGATGGTCCACTCATTGTTATTGTTGCTGTTTGCCGTTTGCTGTTTGCTGTTTGCTGTTTGGGCTGTTGCTGTTGCTGTTGCTGTCGCTGTTTGTTGAAATTAATTGGTGTAACACAAATGAGTAATTTTCAATGTACATAAATATTTGCACAAGTTGCAATTTGCCCGGCCGCTGCCGCCGTCCCGTACAGGGTATTTTCCGGCGGTGTTCTCGAGTGCTGATCAAATACAGTTTTTATTGTCAAGCGTTAATAATTTGAGCAATGAATAATATGAACGGTAAGCATCTGTTATTATTCCAAACAAATCAAAACAAGTGCACTAGGGCGTTCTTTAACCGACGGGGCGTGGCTGGCAACCCTCTAACACACACACACACACACACACACACGTAGTCCTCAGCCCACAAATCTTCATAAATTGTAGTGGAGGGGGAGGTGGAGGAAACTTGACAGTTGGGAATTGAGACAAAGTGCGAGAAGTGCTCGCAACGTGGACTAGAAAAGGGGTCGCAGTCGCTGCCAAATGGGAAAATGATACACTTTACTTTTTGGCTGCGTTGACACACACACACACACACACACACACACACACACACACACACACACACACACACACACACACACACACACACACACACACACACACACACGCACACACACGCACACAATCAAGCTAGAACAAATTGCCACATAAATGTGGGGGGTGGTTTGCCACGTAATAGATTTTATTTTATTTTTATAACGCCGAGGACGAAGGACCCCAGCAGTACGTGTCCTTATCCACTTTTACTTTTTACCTTTTACCTTTCGCACTCGCAGCAGCAGCAGCAAAAAAAGTTTTTTGTTTCTCTGCCAGGACTATTCCCAGGACATGTGCGCACTGTGCTTCAACTTCGAGCGCTCCGCAAGGTGGTTCGCCTGTCCAATGCACTTGCACTGGACGCAGTGCATAGCGCGTTCAGCTGAAGATGAGTTTCAGCGAAATGTTCTAAGTGGTTGGCAAGTGTTCAGTAGATGATAATAAATCATTACAAGACTGATCCTGTAGATCTGAAGTCAATTAACGATTGTAGACACATATATAGTAATTGCCTTGAGCTATTCAATACACTTTGATCTTGGAAAAGGCCATCTCTAGGGTCATTCAGGGGTCAATGACAATGACAACAAAGTTCTAGTCTCTGCCTTAAGCTACATTTACCTGGGCTTATCAGTCCTAGTAATATTACCTTTACTATATTAGTCTACATAGAGTGTATGCTCTGTAAGGGAACATTCCCTTCAGAAATCGTTTAAAATTGATTTAACATCTTCAAAGTGGCCTAAGAGTTAATAAGATCTATAGATCAATATCCACATAGCAAGCAAGGATTCTCTACAAGCTTAGCTTTGGCCACAGCACGACTGATTAAATGCGTGGAAATGAATAAAAATATTTAATTATCCGATTAAAAAGGCGGTCGGCAGGTGGGCAGCAAATGGGCGGTAGACGCAGTCGGGCAAATTAGTTTCAGGGTTAACAAATTAGAGCGGCAATTGTGATGTGTGCCACAGCCAAGTCGAGTCGAGGCGCATTGGCTGCACCACCAGCCAGCACCACCCGGTGTCAGTCTCGAGTGACAGGCCGTGCGCTTCGCATTCGCATTCGTTTCTTTGTTTCCTTTTCGGTGTTTTCCCTTCTTTTATTTTATTTTCAATGTAGCTCGTAATTTTTTACACATTGCGGTCCCAGCTTAACTGCGCTACCGGCTGTTTTGCGAGCTCTACTGGGAGACATATCAATATAAACAGGACTCTCGCACACACCCATACACAGACAGGTAGCTGCATCCCCTTCTCATTTCGCTTACGGCGCACGCACGGCCACGGTGATGGAACAAGTGTAATCGTGGGCCGCACCGTACCAAGGAGGGTGCCAGAGGCGGGTGGCCGACTCATGCGCCGGTCGCCTGTGCAATAAAAACAACAGAAAACCAGAAAAAAAGCGCAAAGGCAAAGGCGAGCCGGGCAAGGACGACCCGTACACGGGGGACCACAATACGGGCGAGTAATAGAAAATACTATTCATGTTACTAGCCGGTAAGGATTTTCGAAGGGGGCGGTGGCGGGGCAGAGGAGAGGAGAGGGTGACATTAATATGTAGATGCATTAAGTACATTATCCGGGGTTACAACCTCGCTACACGGATGACGACAGCAACTGCTCCAGAGCCGAGTACCGTGCGAGAGCTGAGTACCGGCAAACAAGGTAAACGCCGGAGTGTGCGAACTGCCGAATTGTGTGGATGTGTGTCCTGACAGTGGTGCAAAAGCGAATATTTCCTGTATACATTTTCCATTTGGTGACAACTAGTAGAAGGTTTTACTGCTCTAAATTGTATACAATCTATTTATCGAGTTATAGATAAGTATTTATAGCAGTCAATAGATGTTGCTATAACCCTCGTTTGATATTCCTGAATGGATACTTTGACATTATATAGCTAGAGCTAGACGAAATTTGCTTTGAATTAGGATTTTTAAAAACTGAACTTGATACTCACTCTCACTCTCTCACTCTCTCACTCTCTCTCTCTCTTTCTAGTCTTTAAACAAGGACTAGAATCTTAGATATTTTATAGAACTTCTCGCGCTGAAAATATTATTTAGTGTCCGCTGCATTTTTATAGCTCTTAAACTTGAAATTAAGATTTATTTTTTACTTGAGCACATTTTTAATGTGATTTGGTCCCAGTGTGCGAGGGTTCGCACAGGTTGTGTCTGCCACAGTTTCAGCCCATCTGATCTAAGCTGCACGCAACGAGGGACGCAAAATATTATGATTTATTTTTATTATAGCGGGTAAAGTGGTCTTTACAAGCATCAAACAGAGCCAGGCCCAACCACCGAACCACCGAACCGCCGAACCACCCATTCAAACGCCCACAGACGGTGCCAAGCAAAAAGGCAGTTAGTTGGTTAGCAAAAGGCGCATGAGGATGTGAATTGGGCTGTGGATGTGAATGAGCTCGTCAGGTGGCTGGAAGGATGAGGGGCAGGGGCAGTGGCTGGGTTGTTAAATGGACGGGTGGATTTGCACTTGCCGCGCTGACTGTTATCTTCATTTTTGCTTTCAGTTATATTGCCTGGGAATTCCTGTGGGAGTTAGCTGCATACCAGTCCCGGCAGCAGAACAAGCAGACCGGCAGAGCCGGAGCTAAAGCCAAATTGTATGCCCATGCCATGGGCATAAAAAACAAGCGGATCAAACAGCAACAACAACAACAATGAGAACAACAATGGCAAATCGAAAATGTGTGTTTCTCGCATTGACCATTGAAATTGCATTAATGCTACGCTGCAACGAGTTAGACAGAGAAAGCCAGTGGGACAGAGAGAGAGAGAGAGAGGTGGGGAGTCAGTGTAGCATTAGCCAACCCTCGTTTCTGGTAATGGAAATCTGCGTATAATCCCTGCGAATTGATAAGATGGGCGGGATAAACTAGTTATGGCCATTAATACGATCAATTTGATGCTCACTTCGCTGAAAGTAAATAACAACCTTATTGCCAAATGTTGAAAAACATATTTGAACGACATGGCACAGGCACTGATAAACAAAAAAAAAACACACATAGGAAAACGCCACCCTTCCCGGGGAACCCTGCTTCCTGTCTGCCCTACCCCAACCACTGCTCTCCGGGCATGTCTAATGGTGTTTGTTACCCGCCTTTTGGTTGAGCATTTGTAACTGATAATTGCAAAGTTGTTGCCAGTTTTTGAACAGCCCTGCCCTGCACCGCCCTGCTGCTCGCTTTCGCATTAAATTTTACATATGCTCGGTTTTTAGCGAGGAGGGTTCACTGTGGGTCAACTGAATGCGTTGATGTGCACTTTAAGCAGGTTAACCTGTTAAGTGTCATCGCCCATCCAAGCAAAAAGGAGTAAGCAAAGGATACCATTTGGCTCCCCCCACTCTTGATGGCTTCTGAGGCCAGGTGCGTGAATGGAATCGAATTTGAAAGTCAACGCATTATCTGCTCAAGGATCTAAGAGCTAAGAAGATGGAGTTACCAGCTAAATTCTGTAAATTATTTCATGTACATGTATTTCCTTATTTTGGAAATTTATTAAAAACATTTTCATAATTTCACATTGAATGGCAATAGAGTGTGAGAGTACAACAGTTAGAAGAGGCTAGACTAGCGACTCGACTGTGGCAGTTAATCTCTAGAGATTAAAGAATAACTCAGATAGATAGGAAAACTGAGACTAAACGGCAAGGGACAATAAGGAAAAGTTTTAGAACTTGACTGCGGTAGTGAGACGAATCTCTAAAGCCTAAAGACGGGACTAGAAACTAGGCTAGAGACTCGCCTAAGGAACACTAGAAGTTATTCTATAGACTTGACTATGGTCAGTCAGGCCTCCCGGACTAGTAACTAGGTTTGAGACTGGACTAACGAGTACTTTTAGTTCCGCTTTTGCCACCTGATTTCCGTTACTTAGTTTCACTTTCCCTTAGTCTCTCGATCCTGTTAAGGTTGCATTCTATTCTAAGTCAAATAATTTGTACTCCCACAGACTTGCAAGCTTAGACTTTCATATTGTTTGATCTTTTTTGCTTGACATACAAAATATAAGTATTGATTCATGTTTAAATGTACAACTGAATCGTATGCCGTATGTCTACTAAGCCAATCATATTCTAAGACCCATTTGGTGTCCTTTAAGTTGCAGATTTATATCCTTGTTAAGAATCAGCTTCGATAGTCGAACCATTAGAGTTCTCAACGCATTGCGTCTTGACTAGTCTGGGTAAAAGAAAAGTTCAACTGAAAAGCTTAACAAGCAACAGCTAACAGCACTTAGCGAGCGCCCAGTGGGAGCTGTGCTAAAAATAAAAGTGACTTTATTTGGGTCTTAGGTGGTTCTTTATCGAAGTACAAAGGATTTGGCGCGGCTCGATTGTAAGCTGCAATTTGTACAATCAGGACTTAAGCGCGCACTCAATGCACGGGAGCACGGGAGCACGGGAATCGAGGGGAGCTCGAGGAGCTGGGGCAAATGAAATTACAGCTAAATGCACATTGAATGCATTTTAAATATAAATGAGCCTCATCCACAATTCACATTGGCGAAAGTGCAATTGGGCTGCGCGTGTCGCATCGCACGACACCATTTGAACAATACGCTGGCCATCGCGGCGTATAAGTGATGACCACGTTGATGCCTTCCACAAACGCCCACGGCCACACCCGACAGCGTATTGTGCTGGCCACATTTCTATGGCGGCCATGTCATCATGCGGGTATTACATGTCCACATAAGGATGTCTTGGCTCGTTGTCGCGCACAGCCACAGCCACAGCGTCTGTCGTCCGTCGCCTGTCGCCTGCGTCCGGCCGCTTGATTGTCTTGCAATAAAGAGACAACGCACCGCACACAGACGCAGCGCTAAATAATTGATGAAGAAAAGAAAACTAAATAAATAAATGAATCAACGGAACCGAACGTAACCAAGCCAAGACGAGCGGAGATGGCTGCGAGCCTCAAACCCGAACCCAACCTCAATTGAAACAAACTCAGCTGAACTGACGTGGACATGGGACATGGCACATGCCACACGGAATATGGCAAGCAGAATGCGGTTAGGATCGGGCCGTAAATTGTCACTGGATGACACAAAGCTTTCTACACACAATCCACAGCACACCCACGCACACACTCGCCTACACACAGTTAAGCCACAAAACTTCCTTAAGCCAAGTATCAGAAAAGAATGCATAAGGCTGTAGGCGAGCAGCCCAGACTAGATGATACCCTGTTCAGCAATAATCGATAATCTATAAAGTAAAATATATAATAATGTGTGAAAGTCTGGACAGATCTATTTGTATTCCGTTTATCGATAATAATCGATTTTTCAATAATTATAAATACATATCTGAAAATAGTAGACGATAGACAACTGGTTTTGATTGATCAATATTTAGCGATTTAATGGAATATCGATAATTATCGATTTTTATAAAAAGTATATATGTATATAAAATATTTGTAAGTAATATGATCTGATAAAATATAAAATTCATATATATAATATACATCTCATTTGTTATTAATTAGCATGGTCTGTTGATTTGACAGCTTAATCGTATTTATCGATATTTACAGCTTCGGTATTTAGAGTAAAAAGTAGTTGAAAATTCATATTGCAGAACAATCAGCTCTACATTAGGCACTCATCCATAGCCTAGTGTGCTTCGTAGTCGTAGCATACACCATTGGCACTAATAATAGGTAGGGTATACGAGAAGCAGGCTGGTAAGGAAAGCTAATGCATTATTAATCCGAAAATTGTTGTGTATATAAATTTAGTTCTTTTTTGTTTGGCCACCGTTTTGTTATGGTGCAATATTAAATATGGTTACATATTTAATAATGTCAATCCGGTGGTGATAAATACCATGACAATCGATAACTAGGACGTCCTATCGATTATTAATGCAAATGCTAAAATGTGGCACGAGCGTAGCGCAAGGCGGGTCGCAGGGTTAGGAAAATTATGACAGAACAGCGAAAGGCACGTCAAAGTCGGAGATTGTAAGAAGTGTTGCCATTTTCATTCCCTGAACCCATTGAAAATGGGAAGTCAGGGTATAATGGGCTTGTTGAAATGTATGTAAGAGGGAGAAGGAGGTATATATATATATACTTGATCAGGGCGACGAGCTGAGTCGATTTAACCATGTCTGACTGTTTGTCCTTCCGTCCTGTAGGCATAAACGCGTCAATCTCTGAATCAAGATGAGCTAAAGACTTGAGGTTTTTGATGTATGGCAAATATCCACTAGAATATGTTGATCATAAGCTGAAATATTGCCTAAATCCATTTAGTAACAATGATTAAACAAAACGTTTGGCCCATCGGCAAAAAGCTGTTTCGAGTGGATAATAATTTCCCCGCTCTATTATAAAATACCCCAAATCGAGCAAGGTCTGACCGCCAAACACTGGGAATGACTTTTAATAGTGGCTAGAGTGAATAAAGATGATCAAATATTTTTAGCCTTGAATATTACTGCCAGAAATCTCCGTCACGACTCTGTTGAGCATCGTACAAAATAGGTGAGCTCGCTTGCCTGTTTTTTCGTGTTTCGACTTTGACTTGCTAACAAAAAACTAAAAAATAAATTTGGGAATTTTTGCCTTTGTCCATAGAGTAAATGCTCAAGTGAAGCGCTGGAAGAGAAATCCAACTGCGAATAGAAACCAAAGACAAGACCGAGCTGTGAGCAATCGCGAACAAAATGGAATCGATTACACAGATGTCACCGCTGCCGCCGCGACGCCCACCCTGGAGCTCGCCGGAAGTGCAGGCGATACGGCGGAATCTGTTCGGCACTTGCGATAGCGCCGATATCGACGCCAGGCTCAAGGAGGAGACTACTCGCGCAGGCAACAACATAAAGCAGCGGTACAACTTAAAGCTCGAAGAACTAGACTTAATGTGCAATCAACCGAGATCAAGGAAGACCAGAGCTGCCAGATATTTGTGAGCAGAGCTTGATAGATAGATGGCAGGAATGAGAGAGAAATAAAGGGGAAGCAGCCTTTGACCACGAAGAAGATCAGAACAGAAGACAGTTAGAGCCGAATTTTAAATTTGTAACCGCTTCAATTATAGGAATTATAGACAATTAATGATTCCATACGTATGTGCGTAGGCATGGGGCAGGACGACTGCAGCGGAAAGTATCGCATTCGGTCTGTGGCCCACAAATGCGGGCCACCAAATATTTGTGTTGCGGCGCTGTTTGTGTTGCGGGCTGTGCTTGGCAGTCGGCACAGAGCCGGAGGGAGCGGGTGACAGCTCGGAGGTGGCTCTGGCGGCTTACACTAAGTAGAATTTGATTGCGTGTGGAGTGGCAATGGAAAGTTAACGATATTTACCAAATAGTATGCCCGGCTCCATGCGGTCACGAAATGACAGAAGCAAAAAAAAAAAAAAATCAAACAGGTGCACTAAATGAATTTCAATATGATAAACCACTTGTGGTTGCCGGCTTCGGGCGTTCGGCGGGCAGGTGTATGCCTGCGATGGTGGTGCGTGGTGCGTGGTGGCCGGCGGGCAAGCTCGAGCCTCGCCACCCCGTTGCGGCGGGGTCATGGGCGTGCGTGTGCTGGAAAAATGATTTGAGGGAAATTGAGCCATATGTTGCGAATACTAATGGATACGCCAGGCCCTCGAGTCTGTCCGTCCGGAAATATGAAAGTGTAATTTAAATTGAATTAAGTGTACTTGTTTTTCTGATCCCACCCCACCCCCTGCCCACGCCCCTTCCACAACCCCCCCTGAGCTCTAGGGCAAACCACCCGGCAACTGGTTGGGCAGCCGAAAACTTTTCCGTTGCTCTCCTTGTTTTGGTAGCTGGTGCAAAATCTAAATCTGTGATAAATGCCTGCAAAGTGGCTAGCTACCCGGCCACACCCCCCGCGCCCCTCGCCACTCGCTCACTGGCTGCTGCATCATTGTTTAGCAAATTGATAATATTTATTGTTGTTGTTGCTGTTCTCATTTGTAATTGTTACGAATGCTGGCAAGCTGTCAGGCGAGCACAGACACCGCCTGCCGTCCTGCCGTCCTTCCAACCTGCCGTTATCCCGTGCTGCCCTCCTCCGGCCCATCGCATTGTGCTTTATGATGGATATGATTATTTTAATTAGCATTATATTTGCTCTTGTATATATTTACCCTTTTCGTAGCGCTCATAATTGGCCCTTCATATGCTCGCAAAACTTGCACATTTTGTGGCCTACAGGGGGTTGAGGGACAGCCAGAGACAGGAGGTGGTTGCTCTAACGTAAATTACTTTAATTTAATGAGTTTTGTTATGTTTTTCCTATGAACCGGGCCAGAGCATGGGCGGCGAGGGGTTGGCTTTATGGCACTCGCATAACGCTTATGACACATGTTACCAGAACTGATAGACAGCAGCCATCAAATCAAGTGGAAAATTTTAAACTTACATTTGCCAAGGGGGTTAAAGAAGCGTAAGCGGGGGGCCTGAGGGGGATTGACTGCCCGGACAGGTAATGGGCGGGGCGAGGCAGCTGGATGTCCTTTTTTGATAGAGATTTTGTGGAGTATTGTGAGTGCTAGTTGCATTAGCCTAATGAAGCTAAATCAGGTGCCAAAAAATACAAAAACTGCTTGAGATTAAACACAGGCATCCAATAGGATGGAACTAATAATAAATGAAGAGCAGAGAAAACAAATTTGAAATTGTTGAATTACAGGTAATTTGTGTTTAATTAAAAGCAAAACGAAATGAATAGAGAGCGAAATCTAATTAGAGTGAAACAAGATTTAATTATTAGGCAGGGGAAGCCGCAGCAAGGCGTGGCAGGACACTAATTATATGTTCGAAAGGGACATATATGGAGCTTCATAGTAATGCATCTAAGTACATGCCTGCAGGAGGCGTGGACTTAGATGTTTTCTAGTTGAAAATTGTGATCAAGAGTTGAAGTTGTTCATGTACAGCAATGCAGCTATCCAGAGGGGAACTATGCATTGGGGCAACATGCCAAATCGGTCAATACTTTATCTGAGGCAGTTGCTACAGCTAGAAGCTGCCAGTTCTACAAAACTATTGAGTGTACAAGCTTCATCAAGGTTTTCTCTCAGTTCTAGAGTTGGATTGCTAAAGTTTGCAGTTGAAACTCTGGAGCTTCCTAAAGATCTTGGCTTTGTTGCATAGGGTTTGCTCTGTGGTATGAGGGCGAGGGGCTTAAATAACTTTCTTTATTATGATATTAGCTTGTCGATCTGCTCTTTAGGCTTATCTATAAATTATGGTGAATATATAACTGTTTGTTTATGAATCAATTTAGTTTGAAGTCCGAGTCCAATTTGAAGTCCGAGTCAAACCCAAGTAAACTCCAATGAATATAGGAATAGAAATGAGAAGTAAAACTTTTTGACTTTTTAAAAGTGGAAACGATTCTGTCAGTCGCAATGGGAATGGTTAAGATATAATATGAAACTTCATTTTGACAAATGAAGGCTCAACTGTCAAGTCCATTCGATAAGTTGTTCTACTCAAAGTCAACGAGAGGCTGCATCAAAGCAAGCCGGCCATATTTGTTTGTGAATGTATAGACGCAGGTACATATATATAAAATCATATAAAAATATGTAAAAGAATATATATTTATATGTGTACAAATAATAAATATATGTGCATGCGCATCTACTTATATACGTGTCCATATATATTTCGAGAGTATCGCGCAGATCTTAAAGATATTGATTCATTTGCAGCATCCTAGGCTAGACTAGACCGGAGGAATGGCAGCTAATACGAACACTGAGGCCAGAAAACGATCCAGAACTAGGCCGACAAGTAAGGAAGATCAGATGGGCGATAGCGCAAGGATGGAGGAGCACGACGAGGAGGACTTCTCCTTTGCACACTTTGAGCGCCAATGGAGGCGCTATTTGGCCAACTTTGAGCGACGGCGGTTGCGGTATGTAGACTTCTATTACGGCGATAAGCTGACCAGCCTGTACAGCGAGGGGCATCAGGAGATACAGGAACTGGAATTTCAGGAGGCCATCCACGCGGCTTCCCACGCTATCTACGAAGCCCAGCACAATCGGAGCGGAGACACGTTGTCTGCCGACGATTGCAGTCCGAGGGATCGCCTCCATGCACGCGCCCACGGCCACGCCGAGGACAGCTGCAACCATCTAGGTCATTCTCACTGACCACTCAATACGCCAACAAACCAGCAAACAAACACACGAACTAACTAACCTAGCCACAATATCACCATTAATACGTGCCAACGCTTTCGACACCACAGACACAGTCTGACCAACACCAGCCCCAAATAAGAAATTTTCATAAATCGAAAGTTGTCGAGCCGCAGGCCTTAATATTTGACGTGGGACCTCGCGTCAGGTGTGGCCAAAATAATAGATTTGATCAACTTTCACAAAAATACAATAGTTAAAACATGGCCAAAACTGCTGCCACAACTCCCACATGCCAATGCCATTTTCTGTTGCTCCTCGGAGCTCTCACCTATATTGTGAAGGCTCATCAACCATGTGATCCAACCATACTGTGTTCCCTTCTTTAAAAGACCGTCGCAAAAATTATAAACCCCTCAAAAATATGTTACGGATCTTCAATTAGTTTAATAAACAAATTTAATAAGTGAAATCTTCTAAATGCTTTCAATTGTGGGATAGATAGAGAGAGAGGTAGAGGAAGCAAGATAGAGTGCAGTGTGGTACAGAGTGAGAGGGAGTGAGAAAGAGAGAGTGAGAGAGAGAGAGAGAGAGAGATAGAGAGAGAGAGTGGCAGATAGAGACAGCAAGTGAGGGCGACAGGCAGGGAGATGACGATAGGTAGGGAGAGAGAGACAGAGCTAGATATAGACAGAGAGACATACATAGAGGTTAGAGCGAGTGAGAGAGTCACATGCAAGGAGGTGAGAGATAAACCCTAAAAATAGAGATAGAGACAAAAAGAGCTAGAGAGGCAGAGGGAAAAAAGAAGATAGAGAGATTGAGATAGAGATAGAGAGAGGGAGAGAGAGACAGAGAGGAAGATAGGGATAGATAAAGATAGATGTACACAAACAGATTGAGGACAGATTGAAAGATAGTGAAAAAGGGAAAATAGAGATAAAGACATAGAGAGAGATTGAGACAGAGATACAGAGAGTGAGAGTGAGAGGGTGTTTCTTTACACA
Organism: Drosophila peninsularis; assembly: GCA_035047485.1. Classification (NCBI taxonomy): domain Eukaryota; kingdom Metazoa; phylum Arthropoda; class Insecta; order Diptera; family Drosophilidae; genus Drosophila; species Drosophila peninsularis. Next base: position 9,811,792 of record JAWNPN010000028.1, read on the forward strand.
GAGAGCGCGCGCGAGAGAGAGAGAGAGAGAGAGAGAGGGTTAGAATAGGGAGTGCAGAAAGGATCATATGGGAATGTTTTGGTAGTGCCTTAAGTAATGGATTCCTTGTCCATTAGTTTTCTCTTTATCTGTTTCTATTCTCTTTATATGTTTCGGAGTCATCATTTCAGTTTCCAGTGAGTTAGAATGTTCTTAATAGAAATTTATGCTGAAGCCATATGGAGTAGTCTTCTCATATTAATAAACATTTAAAGCGTATTTTTTGGGGCTGTCTCTGTTAAATATGCTCTGGAAGGGTTTGACTAGGGGCAACCCTGCCCCTCGTTGGTGACTCCTGTCTGGGCATATTATATTCATACCCCGGCCATGGGAAATTAATCATTGAATAACTTCGCCTCTAAATGAACCTTTCTAATGAAATATTCAGAGTGTAATTATGTCTTTTAAGTGTGTTTATATGTCAAAGCTCAAGTCGCTATCTTCTCAGAATATAATAAAAAAAAAAACTAAACTAAAAAATCTAAAAATGTCTGATAAGAAAGAGGATATTTATGAGCTGAAATATTGATTCGAATCAATTATAATGAAATTTTATGAAAGATATAGCAAGAATATAAATTAGAAGTTTCAAGTCTTTAGTGTCGGACGGACGGGGTCTGCCACGCCTCCTTCTGTCTGGTTTATAGTAAACCGTAATGAACTAGACTCCCATTTGGAATCTCAGTTCGAGTTTGTTTTCATTCTTAAGCATGCTTTACTCATGGCCATATGCTTCTGGCTGGCTGCGAGCGCCGAACTTCATAGTTGGCCAGACACGAGGGGAGCAGGAGTCGATACTTTATTGCTATTGCATTGGGATGCTAAACTCCCTGGATAGTTGATTGTGCCACTCACTCAGCGGAAGGTTGTTGCACCTGAGACACGCAGCGGCAACTCGCAGCGCATGGGGTACAAATTCTCAGACTCAAGTGTCTGATTGTGACTGTGAGTGTGAGTGTGTGTGCGCCGAAAATTAAAGCCCACACGAGCGTATGCCAAGGAATTGGGAATGGTTGAATGGGTGCGATGGGTGGCGTGGAGTGAATGGGTATGGGAACCACAACAACCACCGGTGACGCTGACGGCGACAGTGGCGCGTGGACAGCGCGCACTTTTGTCATGCTCGATTGTGCCGAAAACAAGTGGCATTACAACAACAAGAGCAAAAGCAAGAGCAACTCGAATGTCTAGCGAACAACTAGCTGAAGATATAGGAACAGGTTGCTTGTGTAATTTGATTACAATCAACTTTAAATAGAGCAGCAACCACCCAGGCGCACGGCGAGCACTGTATGTGTGTGCCTATATGTCCAGGACTAAACAGACAGGCAAACAGGAGTCGCCCACCCGTCAGTCGCGGCCCAAGGCCCACGGCCCGCGACCCGCCTCGAGCTGAAGTAGCGGTACAATACAATTAACGACACGAATCATGATGTGCTTACCTGGCAAACGACCGTCACGTGGCCCGTTCCCAGCAGGCTTACACGTCACAATTTTAATTTTATTAAAGAAACATTTCAAATTAACCACACAGCGAAAGAGACAGAGCGAGCGAGAGAGAGAGAGAGAGAGAGAGAGATAGCTAGCGCATGCACGCAGTTGAGCAGCAAAAGCGGAAATTGAAGTTGTCGCCGTTGTCATTGTTGCTGCTTTTGTTGTAATCAAAATGACTGTCATAAAACGCAGCAAAACGGATAATATCCCATATCCGCAATACAGCACACACACACACACACACACACACACGCAGACACACATACATAGGCAATTGGCCCATTACAAGGCCAATGCATTGAAGCATTTCATAACATTTCCGCTAAGCTCGATGCGATCTGCTGCTGCTCAAATGTACTGCGATTGTATATATATATAGTATATATAGCTCAAGTCAAGCTCATTCTGCTTTAGATATCTATATATGTTATATCGTATATAGTATATATATTGTTTCCTATATATATAACCTGAACTCATTTAAAGTTGAATTTTAGAATGCTAATCTGAATATGTATTTAACAGGCCGTAGGCTTAGAGTATATGTATTCTCAAACAGAACAGGTTATATGACTAGATTGAGCTCTCTCCATGTGTCCGTTCGTCAGTTCGTTCGATTGCCCGTCTCTACGCCCATTCGTCCGTCCGTCTAACTATCTGTACTATAAACTGTATATATTTCAAATTTGCAAGATCAGCGCGTTTATACGGAGGGACAGACGGACGGACAGACGGACATGGCTATATCAACTCAGCTCGTCGAGCTTATCAAGCATAAATATACTTTACGGGGTCTGCCACGCTTCCTTCTGCGTATTACATACATCAACACAACCATTATACCCTGATTTTCCATATTCAATGGGTTCTGGGTATATAATACAATTATATTGGGTTTGAATGCATACCAAGGGAATAAAAATATATGAATATGAAAGTTAATTTATTCCACTTTGAGTTATATGAGTTATATGAGATATAATGTAGGATTCGAATGATAAACAAGTTTTTCAGTTTGTCTAGGGAGTTTTGCCCATTCAATACAAGCAAACACTGAAATCTTGGCTCTTTATATAATAAAAATTTGTAGTCAAAAACTGAATCGCAGCGCGGGAGCTAGGCACATTTTATAGATTTTTATAGTTTTTCTAAAAATGTCAAACATTTCTTTGCACGAACACTTTACATTATACTCAGTCAAGTGTTATCTCAGCTTCTGAACTCACCTGTAATGGACGTTGCGGGGGACCACTCATTGTATGGTGATGGTACATCACGTCGTGCTTGATTTGGGAGGGCATTTGGCTATGTACATGCTGGGCTTGGTGTTTCTGTATGTCGACGGCGGCGAGGGCTTCCGCTCTGCTGAGTATGCCGTCGTTGATACCCGCAAAAATATCACCCTGTATCGATGAGAAACAAAGGGAACAGATTCAGCAATTAGGCAAACATAATATCAACAATCGACTCGAATTGGAACTGGAAAGCAATATAAAGCATACGGAGTAACAGAAACATGAGACAGATGAAACCCACATCAACTAGATTAACTATATATATATATATATATAAAGGTATCATGAGCATATATATATTTACATATATGTATGTAGGAAACCTAACATAAGTAAGCAAATGTCGTATATCAAATAAATCGAATAGTTTTTGTTTTGTTTGTTTGTTTATTAAAGATTAGGTAAATCAATTCAAAGGCATAACAACTGTGTGTGTGTGTGTGTGTGTGTGTGTGTGTGTGTGAGAGAGAGAGAGAGTGTTGTGTAACGTTTTCTTTACTGGTTTTACTGTGAGTTAACTTACATTCTGACGTGCTGACCACGAATTGCATAATAGGGAAGCATCTTCTAATAAACGACTCTGAAAAGACGAGACAAACAAGGATAGTATATGTATGTACGAGTTTTAACTGGGCTATTTAACATCAAATTCAATTAACAAATCTGATTCATATGGAGTATGGGTGTGTGTGCGTGCATGTGCGTGTGTGTCTATATACAGTGGAGCCTCTAATGAAGGGCATACACAGAAGCTGCGCATCGAGTCGCTGTTTGTCTCTGTTTCATTTGCTAAGTGAACACAAAAACTTCGATTTAAAGCTTGAACTATGAATAAATAACTGTAATGTAAAGTATTCTATATAATGGGTGCGCTTTAAGGGCAGGCGAAGGTCTTTCTATATGTTTTTTTTGTATAGATCGTAAAAAGTTTATAAACTATGGCAAGTAATCGGCTATGACCGACTGTATCATACTTGCTCACGCTATAAAGTAATTGAATTGCTTACAAAAATCATTGATTGCCACGCTCTTATAAATGGATCATATAATATATATTATAATATATAACATAATATAATTTTATAACCCTTCAAGAAATGGTCTACCCTAAGTTTACTGTACTGGGTACTGGGTATTCCCGATTTTCCATGTTTACATAGCGTAAATAGAGTTTTTCGGTTAATCCAGGGAATTATACAATTTGGTTTTCAGTGTTTAGTTATATTTTCAACTCCATATGGAGATATGTTCTATATATATATATGGATGTATATTACTATATATATGGAATAAGTCTAGTACATATGTAACTGTTCCAAATTTCAAATGGCTAACACCCATAGTATTTAAAGTCTAACAGACATAATGCAAAACACTATATATAGTGTACATATAACCCGCTTAGCCTCGTGGCGGAGGAGCGTAAGAGTAACTAATTTTCCAAATCTTAGGACTCTGTCTCTAAAATTATGGAAAATTGATATTTTTAGTTCAATTCAATTTTTCATCACACTGGCACGCCTTTAATGGGTGTAGATAGACTATATATATGCGTTTAGTATCAGTTGACGATAACAATGGAAAGTATCTCGCTTCAATATGTCAGAGACTGAAACTCAATGTACAAAAAAACCAATACACTCTTTTTCGGCTCATGAACGAGTATAAAAAGAAACAGTCAAAGATCCCTTCTCTTATAAAAGTTCAGCTTTTAATCGTTTCGCTCCTTATTTAACTCGATTATTTGCATTCTTATATCTGCCAAGCTGTTTATCCACATGTTAAGCATTTAACATGAGCTGCGAAAATATGTTTTGACAAGGGTGCAGAGGGACGCGTTGAACGATGCGCTTTAAAGGCGCGACAGGTTTGGAGCTGAGTCTTGGCTTAATATTGATTTCTGCACAGCGTGGGGGAGGGGCGCGGGTGGGGGCAATGGGGAGAGATTGCCGTTAAATAAATAATTGTGAAAGATTCTTGGCGCTTGTTATTTTTGTTTTTTGCGAGTCTTGTTGTCGCCATTGTGGTGCTCAGCGCTCCAGTCATATCGATTTTATTTGCTGGCAAATGCTGTGCAAAGCTCACGAATTTTATAGTTAATTAATTATTTAGATGCGCACAAAAGTTCAAAACAGGGCAAACAGGACATTCAGGACATTCAGGACTTGAAGCACATGGAGCAGTCGCTCATTTGGTGGGCGAAAGTTGGCGCAGCGAAAGGATTTTCTGTTTGCCGACAAGCGGCCGTATTCCAAGGACTTCTTCGACGACCGCAATTGCCGTGCGGCGGCCATACAAGAAATCAAAATGTTGCGCATTTTTAATGCAGCAACAGCAACAGCACAGCCTGGACTTGGAGCTGATTCCCTTAGCTGTACTCCTTGCCTTAGATGTTCGCCTGTTTGTTTGCCCTGCTTGGCCCATTTGCACGAGCGACTGGACACGGCAGCAGACACGGGCCAGCTAATGGCCATATTTCCCTGTCAGTTGCTGCCAGCACCCCAGCTCTCCAGCACTCCGGTAGTACAGCCCACACACAGGCCAGGACAGAGCACAATAAATACCGATTTGCAGACAAAAAGGACGACACTTCTAATGTTATGTGGCGTCTAGCCAGGTGGCAGCAAAATAGACCAAAGGACTTGTTCTTTTTAAGCTATATTTGATATATTTATATTCAAATCTTGGCGAGTTTGGAATATCGAAATGCAAGGGAAAGGGAACGGAATAAATTATAATTTTTAATATATTTATTTATATTTTATAAACCAAAGTATAGACTTGACTGCAGGAGGAGATAGCAATAAGGTTAAAGCACATTGAAGAAGTTGAAGGACTTGAAAAATCAAATTTAAAAATTCTTAAGATATATTCAAATGCTCAAAAAGGGAATTTTTGTTAATAATACTAAAAGCAAATAGGAATTTAGGAACATTTGACTTCATTATATGAATATGCTTGATCAGGACTAGGAGTGTTAATACCTATGGAAAGTGACTAGTCCTAGCAATCTATCTTTTCGTCAGTCTTACAGCATCCAATCTCGAAAAGTATAGAAGCTATAGTTTTCAAATTTGGTACGTAGCAGCTCAAGCATAGCGCTAACTTCATTTCAGTCAATATGAATATATATCAAGCTCGAAGCACCTTAGAATGTCTGTTGTCTTTTAAGAACAATTTAATATTTACTGCAAATTGATTATATTTTGGTTTCATTTTAAATACTCAATCGGAATTTCCCTTTTTTTATAATTACAGCAGAGTCAATGAAATATTTAGATTCATTACGGGGCTAATGCATAGAAATTGCATTGCTGTCTGTAATTTTCAACTTGATTCAATCCCTTATGAATAAATAAGATTAATTGCTGAAAATTGCCCGGCATAGCGTTAGGGAACACAGAAGCTCTTGAGGAACACGTGTGCCAATATAGGCGAACCACGTGGCAATTAGCCCCCAGCGAAGGCGGCACTCGATGCATTGGCCCACAGGCTCGCACGTGCCGATGCGTGGATTGTCCGTGAACTGCGACTAATAGAATCGCCAATTGCTAATGCAACTGCAATTGCATTGCTATTTTACATTGCAGGCACAGGTGTCCGACTTGCGCTGGGTGAAATGATGTCTGCCTGTGGAGCGACAGCTGCGAGTCTAGCAGAAGCAACTTGAGTGTATTACGCACAAATGAGGTGTATGTGTGTGTGACAGTGTATGTGTGTGTATGATGAGATATACGCAACAATATATGAAAGTTTAGCAGATCACTGAGAGGGTATTTCCTAGTTGTGCAATCTTGGTTTGGTTTATACCTTGAACAATTTGAAAAATGGAAATTGTTATGATCGGTTATCGATTAACGATTGCTGTTGTTCTGTTATCAACTTGTGTACTTTGTTTATCGAATGAATTGCTGCAAGTGTAAGAAACAGAGACTAGAAGGCATCGTACAACCCATCGAGCTTATATATACATATATTCGTGGTAAACCACAAAAGTTTGGAGCTTGGAATATTGCATCTAACATATTTTCCTCTTTCATACGCAGTACGAAGCAGTTGAAGAGAAACGTGTGTAAACGGAGCGAAATAACAGCTCTGCAGGGTATCTTCTAGTCGGAAATATTGAAATCAGGATATCTTCTAGTCGGACACGGCCGACAAAAGAATTGTTATATGTTTTAAGATATAAGATATACTTGCTAGCTGAATATAATTGGAGGTCTCAGCACAGACAGCTGCGAAGGGGGCTTAATAGTAGTTAAGAAGTCTTAGCTCCTATTCGACTTGTAACAGAAAACAACTTTTACAACAATTACTTAGTTAAGAAAAACTAATTCAAGTCAGAAACAAATTAATATTCTCATGTCTGGTTATATTCATTAATGAATTGATCAAATAGTTGAGCATATGCCTGAGTCGATCAAATTGGATGATTAAACTTATCCTATTATATATACTACATACATATATATTATATATACAACTATTTATTATATATACGACATGTATATACACTCTTCATAAGTTCTTCTTCATCTTATCATTTAATCCAAAATGACATATGGAAGACCCTTTAAAGCGCTTTCCCAGTGATAGAGCCTAACGGCCTATAGAGGCCGGCACCACAATTAGCCGGGTAATTGATATTATGAGTCTGACATGCATTTTAACTAAACGTTAGCTAATCGCAGCAATTTAGCAGCATATTTAAAATTACTTTCAGTCAGTGGGCTGCCCCCCACCACCACTGGCCTTGCCACAAATACAGCAAATGTCTTGCATCACTTGCTGTTCGCGACTCGCCCTGCAAAGTAGGCAACAGTTTTTTCTCCTCATTTTGGTAAAGCACTGGCCAATGCAAGCAAACGGCAAACAAATTAATTTATGAATTAATATGCGCAGTCATTCATCAAATTATCGCCCAGACCCGCCGCACCACCGAACCACCAGTGAAATATGGCTTGGCCCAAAAGCGAGTTTGCTCTATGTGTGTGTGTTTGGCTATGTGTGTGGGTGTGTGTGTTTCTTGACCTGACTCGACTTCGGTGCATAGATTCGGGCAGTTGATGGGCGTGGCAGCGCAGGGCAGGGCAGCGGGATAGCGGTGGATGGTGCGATGTGGTGCTTTAAGGCCGCAGTGCAGGTTGACACTTGCACATAAATTCTTTATTAGTGTTATAAATTAATCAAGCCAACTGCTGCCTCTCTCTCGCCCTCTCTCTCTCTCTCTCTCTCTCTGTCATTTTTTGTGCTCTGTTTCTTTCGCTCTTTTGGGTTTATTTATTTTTTCTGCTGTCTTGTTATGTGTTATTTTCACTCTCGCTCTGCACACACATGATTGTGTGTGTGTGTGTGCGTTGGGTTACTTTTTTTTTGCTTGTCAGCCATTTAATATTTATGATGTGTGTAAACAGATACGCAATGAATGTTGAATGAATGTTGAATTTTATCGATTGCGGCTCTCAAATGCAGCCAAAACTAATGCAAAACAAAACGGAGCAAAGAAGCGAAGTCAAACCTGATAATAATAATATTCATATTGCAAGAGAGAGTTATTTTACCGGGCTTTAAATATATATATGAAAACTGGCAGCTGCTGAAGACATTTAGCGACAGCTCGAAAGATGACGGCTTCAGCTTCAACTGTGTAACTGCCGGCCAAACTGGCTGGCAACTTATGGAGGCTAATGCTAATGTTAGTAAACTTTAAAAAATATATTCTATATATACGAGGTCTACTCATAGAGTATCTTTAGTGAGTTTTTTTTTATAGAATAATTTATTTATTCGTGAATATCTATTTCAAAATAGCATTTCAAAGCAATCCCCATCCCACATATTGTAAGTTTTTCTATTCTGGACTTAGTTCAAAATATCACTTCACTCCAATTGTACTTTCGATGCCTTCTTCATCTGCTCAATCCAAAGATATCGTCCTTCCGGTGCCACCTCAGCGCAGTCATTTTACAGCCAAAGCTTGAAAATGAGCCAAAATATGCTCTACTAAAGCAGCTGGCAAAAATCAACGTAAATATCAAATAGTCAAGCCAATCAGCCTAGGTAGGAGTTGTCAGAACTTGGTGACTATCGAATAGACGTAGCCCGCTAGACTATTTGAACAGAGTTCCTATAAGTTTCTCTATATATAAATCAAATTTGCTTTGTTTACATCACATTGCACATGAGTTCAGAAAGCACTTCACTGTTTTACTCTATTCTATATGCTCAACAACCACAATAATAAACATTGTTGCCAAAATCTATTCACAGTTGTCACTAAATATAGGCACAGTAGACTGAGTATTATCTTCATATATATTATATATTCAATTGTACTTCAATACACTTCAATAATATATTCTATCTAAAGACTTTCTATAGTAGATATAATTTCATTGATATTTTCTTCCTTATTAATAAATGATATATTTTATAAATTTAATTTAATTATATAATAATGCTGTATATCTGTGTAACAAATACATAAACATTTGTTTATTAATATATAAAATGGAAATAATTTGAGTTTGATTCCCATAAGGAAAATTTATACATACTGAAGACGAATAATGTTTATAAATCTATTCCGTAAACGAATTCAACTCAAATTATTTTGTCTCTCCCGTTTTATACACTGTTCAAAAAAGGAAAAAGAGTATATTGGTTTTGATGAATTTATAATTTACATATTTATATACATATGATTGATATTTTTAAAGCTCTTCCATTTCCCAATCGGCAGTCTGAAGCTTATATCGATTACCAGCCATATGATGGTCAGTTGGATATAGTTGGCTTACTGACTGCTAAGTATAAAGAGCTTGTTCTAGTTGTGCAGACTTCCACTTCCAGTATTTATGGGAATTAATAAAACTTATGTCTCATTGCCGTATCGCAACTGGCCATCCCTTTGCAGGGCATCCATGTGCTGTTGCCTGTTTCTCTCTTTTTTTGGGCTTCGCCGTTAACCATTTTTGATTGGTTTGTGGTGCGTTTAATTGGCACATTTGTTGCGGCCATTTAATGCAGTTTATGAATATTTAAATCAAATTAACGGCACAGCAGGCCATCTATTTAGCGCTCTATGCCAACACACGGCAGGGGTCAGGCGGGGGCGTGGGCAGTCGGGGTTGCGTCGTCCAGCCATTTGTCCGCTTGTCCATTTGTCGCTGACAAATGTCCATTAAATGGACTGCGAGGCGTTAAGTGTTTGCTGTAACCAGCCAAAGCGCGCATTTTCGATAGCTCTCACTCTAACTGTCTTCCTCTCTCTCTCTCTCTCTCTCTATCTGTCTCTCTCTTTGTATATATATTTCTGCTTAATGCGCTCAGCCAGCCAAGGGTAGCGCATAAATCCTATAAATCCGGCGCTTTGATCATTCGCCTTTTGCCATACGCTTTTGCCGCTGCTGCGTCTCAAAGCCGAAAAGTGGCCCAACCTAGGGGTTGGGGGTGGGTTGCGCACTGGAAGGGGGCGGCGACCGGCTGAATGGGGGGTTTGTGTGCTAAATCCGCTAAGCAAATGTAGTTGTCGTCCCTTTAAGAAGGCGACGCGCTCGTTGTTTTTATTTACAGTAAGTGTTTTTAAAGTGCCCCGTGCCAGATTAAAATGCGCCTCGACTCAGCGGGTCGGGCATTGGGGTTGAGAGCCGCAGCACCAGCACCAGCAGCAGCAGCAGGTGAAAGCCGACTACCCCATCTCTCATTACCTGGCAATCAACTTTTTCTGTTTTTCTGCTTTTTTTATTTGGACTCGCAATTTGCACAAGTTTCTGTCTGCTTTCTTCATTAATTTATGCATGCTTCCCTCTCCCTCTTCCACTCCCTCTCTGTCGCTCTCTTAGCTTGTTTGCATTCGTTTTCTCTCTCATTTTTATTTGTCACCCAACAATGGTTAATAAATATTTAATGTAAATAAATTACAAAACGCTTTTCAAGGTTACGACCGGCCTGCCATTAGCGAAAGCAGAAAAAAACCTCATAAATCTATTTACTAGACCCGCCAGAGGCAACAACCGCAGCGAGTGACATTTATGCAATAATTAAGACAAATATTTGCTTGCTTTTTATTTTTAGTCGCACACACGGTCGAATCGGTGGTTAATGCGACAAGTGGGATAGTTAGTCCTCATTTCATGTATACCCTGTAATCAATACACAACGAGGGATCTGCTGGGCAGGCCACGCAAATGGAACTATATGTCCGCTATAATCCGGATCGATAGTTCCTCTAATACTGCAGTAGCCGTACTTTCTTATAGAAAACAGTTACTTTTCTATAGAAATTTTTATTTATTGTCTGCATTTTCTCTGATTCTTCTCTGTGATACAGAAACAGCCAACTTAAAGTATTATAATATATTTTAAATAATGTTGAAATTCAATTTCATTTTATAAATAAAGTACAAATACCTATATATATATTTATTTATTAATAAATTAAAATTGTTAATTAAAGATTTTATAAATAATTATGTAAATAAATAAATTATAGTATAGTAATAGTATAAATATATTTGAAAACTAATGAACATTAAAAATTGATAAGTTAATAAATATGAATTTTAAAATATCTGTAATACTTTATTTACAACTATATAAATATATATATATATATATATATATATATATATATACAATATATATATATATATATATATATATATATATATATATATATATATATATATAAATATTTGCCCATTACATTCCCCTATTTAGCTGGACAGGGTATCTGCGCGTCGAGCACACTCACACTTTAAACCACTTTTACTTATGATTATGCATTTTTTATAGCTTAATTTTTTTCCGGTTGCATTTGCTTTTCCGTTTCCGCTTTGCCACTTTTCAATATGTTTGTGTGAACAACACACACACACATGCGAGTGTGCGCTGTCTGTGCACAATGTATTTATAAATAAACATGTCTGAGCCCAGGAGCCGTGTAATAGCCGCTATGTCTGCATTATATTTATATACTTTATATATATATAAGTGTGTGTATGTATTTAAGTATATATATAATATAAATAACGCTAAGTTCGAGCATAAAGTTTGGGCGAAAGTTCAAAGCCCGGATTATTTAATATTAATGAGACGACACAAGACCAGACAAATCGAGCGATGGCAACTGCCAAACACACATCCATAAAGTGCCATAAACAATTTATTGTTTCAATGAATGAAGAATACTTTCGACTCCGATAAATCAATTTGTGATGGAAGTTTAAGAAGAGGCAAATACATAGAAATTGTATTTAGGAACTATGGCGTGCGTTGGGTTGATCAGATGTCTAGATTGACCAATGGCTCGCATTGGCAGACAGACCAACCCACAAGCCAATCGATTGATTATCATCCAATAGACCTGCCACACCGCTGGGTTTGATCCCCACCTCTGCTCACAATTTGCTGATTTACACGATTGACAAATTGCAAATATACATAAATATAAAATATAAATATATAAATATAAAAACTAAAATTTAACGACAGCTTTGAACTCATTAATATTAATTTAAACTGTCATTAAATCGTAATGATTTTCGTAATTATTAATAGATGAGAAGGTCAACAAAGTGACGTCTTCTAGAGAAAAGTTATTTATTTTGCATGCCCCGAAAGGTATGCTACGATTTTTGTCATTGGCAAATTCATATGTTATATGTGTATATAACATATATTTATTATATTAATAATGTTTTAGATGTGTATATATATAGGAAATATTGATATAGTAGTAAGAATTTCCATTGATAATCAAAATGGAATTTATAAAAAATTGTAATATTCGTTCAATCTGACGTTTGTCTGTTCTGGTAGACAATACTCGAAACTGCTAGAAAGTAGATGAAATCAAATGAATGAAGGCATCAAGATGAGTCTCAAATACATTTAACAACTGAGTTTGCTGATTAAGGAGATGTTTTTATGCGTGTGAGTTGACTGGAAAGTTTGAAAGCCGAAGCTCCGCTTGGGATTCGCACGAACTATCAGCCAAATACTAGTTTCGCTCTAGTCAGAGTTATCAATGTAATATATGCATAAGATTATAAAATATAAAGAAGTAATCTCAGTTTCTTAGAGTACTCGAACGCCGACGGCAAACGAAGATTCTCCTAAAGATGTTGCACAGAAAATATATCTATGCATATCCGTACAATCTTAAATTTGAATACCAAATCCAATTGGCTTTGGCACAGTAGAACAGCCAAAGTGATCGGCATTTCGAGTGGGTATTCAAATCTAGTTGGTAGATCTCGTTTCGGTGGATACTTACAGATGGATTTGGCATGCAGCGTCGCATTTGCTCCGAACTTCGATAGGATGGACTGTAGCGTCCTGGAAAACAACTGGGCGCTGACATTTTCATTTTATCCGTCGTCGAGTACATCGACATTGTCATGCAGCCGCCGACGAAATCCTCCTCCAGCTTGAACGCCCTTGAGGCGTCGAAAGTCGTTGGCGAGTAAATTTTGAAGCACTTACTTTGACAACTTTAAATAGTGTCCTGCAATGCAGGACGCCAACAAGATCTATATATATATATATAAATATATATATATAGATATATATATATATATGTATATATATATATATATTTAGGTTGAAAGTCAACCAAAAATGTTGACTTTTTGGCAATTCAACTTTCTCTCTCTCTCTCTCTCTCTAGCAATTTCTTTGTAGAGATATATCTATTGATATTTGCTTAGAACTTGAACAACTTTCCATGCACTGTTTGATTTAGCACTGATTTGTGGTTTAGTTTAGCGTGAGCCGCGCGACAAAACTGATAAAAAATAGCACAAGAAAAAAATTGTTGTTTGGGTTTTGGGGTTTGCCGTCGCCAAATGCCTAAGGCCAGTGGGCAAATCAGTTGGCCGTCGTTGCTGCGGCTGTTGCTGTTGCTGTTGCTGCTGATGTCGGTGATTGGGGAGCCGAAGAGGAGCGCGCGCGCAACAACAATAACAACATCAACAATTATCAATGAAGAAATTGCCAGCACACTGCACACTGACTGCAATTGAGCGTAATTTGTTGGCCGATAACCGATAACCGATGACCGGTAAACGTAAGCGCAGAACGGAAACGACAACGACAACGCGACACGACGCTACGTTTGGGTCTGAGTTAGCCGATGGCAACGTAAGCACTGTTTACCGCTGCAACGTAAGCAGGCGAAGCGATGCGAAGCTGAGACGAGCCGAGCCAACTCGCGAGCTCAGAGCTTTCGCGCCTCAACCTGAGCCTGAGAGCCTGAGCCTGAGTCGTAGCCAAAACCTCGATTAAAGCTCGACTTCCTCTTCTTGTTTTTTTTCTTCCTCCGCTTGTATTGCTTTCGCGTTTCTATTTCGCTTTGATCCGGCTGTGCGTGTGTTTTGTTTGTGTTTGCTGTTTGCTGTTTGCTGTTTGCTGTTTGGGCGCCTTTGCTGGGCCGTCGCTCGCACAGCTGTTCGCTTATGCCAGTGTCTGCTGCCTCTGTCTGTCTGTGTGTCCGTGTGCCTGTGTGTGTGAGTGTGTATGTGGAGTGTGCATGGAGGTGTCTATCTGTCTGTCGGTCGGTCGGTCGCTCGGTCGGCCGCTCGGTCGCAGCGCTCAACTATTGTCGAAACTGAAAACGAAACGCAAGCGAACAGATTTCACAACTAGACAAGCGCGCGTTGTGTTGTGATAAAGAATTCTATGATGAGTTTCGCTAACTTCAGAGTTTATTTTCAAATGGGGAGGACATGTTTTCATTATTCAGCAGCTGTGGGCGTGCCCGTTGCGGCCACCCCTACAAAATGGCAGGCCAGGCGCTTTATGTAATGCCAGCAGCGGCGCCCTGATTGGTGGCCCCAGCGCTGCCGACGTCGGCGACGACGGTTTCGTTCAGCTGGAATTGGACAGCGCCGCTGTGTCTGTATCCGGGCAGCAGCCAGCAAACTTGACGAAGCCAATGTGGCAACGGTGGCGGCACTGCGCAGCGCCTGCGCACTGGACACCACCATCCAGTCGCACTCTTGCAGCAGCAACAGCAACAGCAACAGCACCAGCAGTAGCCGTAGCAGCAGAGCCAGCTACCTTCCCCCACTCAACACACACACACACTCTCTCTCTCTCTCTTTACTGCTATCTCTTTCCATTACATTTTCCAAGCTGTCGCTCTCTCGCTCGCCCACCGCTTGACTGCTTGTCCGGCATATGGCACAATTTTTTGGCAGGCGACGCGACAGGAGCGTTAACAAAAGGCACAAAACACGGCCAACACGGCTCGACAATGCCGCACAAAACGGGTACCAGTTCGCAGCGGCTGGGGGTGGTGCTAGCGAGAGAGAGAGAGAGAGAGAGAGACTGAGGGAAAGAGAAGGAGAGCGAGAGTGTGTGTGTCTGTGTGTGTGTTGGGGCGGGTGTGGTTACGCCTAGCGCCCAGTTATTCATTGTATGGCGAATGCGACTGCTAAATGCATGCACATACAGGGTGCTGCACACTGCAGTATAGCAGTAACGGGTGCCAGCCATGCAGATCAGCTTGCGCTTAGCCAACATCCAATTTGGCAACTTGTCATTTTTTTAATTCAAAGTTTTTAAAGATTAAAACTATAAGTTAAGGCAATTGAAACTCTTTATTGACAAAATTTTCAAATTGTGAAACAATTTATATAATAGTTTAAGTCTATTTTATGAAGAAATTGATCCCATTTAGAGCTGATTTCCTATATTTAATCTTCATTAAACTTATCTTACATAAAAATAGATACGCGTATATGCCTTATGTTATTTATATATTATTTTTATTTATTTTTATTTAATTTTTTTTTTACTTTTTACTAATTTTTATATTTATAAATTTTTTTATTTTATTTATTTATTATTAATTTTATGTTTATATTTATATTTCATAATTTGCATCTCTAATATTTACTTACATTAATCTGTATTTTCGAAATTCAATCTGATTTTGCGTCTGTGGCGCCATCTATGTGTGGCGCTTTGGCAGTTACAAGAAAATAAGGCTGGCTAAAGTTTTAGTTTGCAACTCGAGCTTTAAGCATTAATGGGAGCTTGCAAAGCTCATTTGTTGCCGTACAGCTTTAAGCTTAAATAAGGGTGCGCTTTATCAAACACTGCAACCCTTAATGTGCAAAGCTTTTGGCCACGCTTTAACTGGATGTAAGCTTCGAAAGCTCGTCGAAAGCTTTTGGCCTACCCTCAGTGTAGCCAACCCTTTCTGAACAAGACAGAATTCGGCACTTAATCCCGTTGCATTTGTTGTTTATTTTTTGTTTTCTTGTTTTTCTTTTATATAACTTTTTTGTACAATTATCTAATATGTTCATCATTGTTTTAAATATCAATAAATTATTGTAGAATTGTGTATAAAACTTTTTACAAGGATAGTCTAACATTGGAGTACACAATATAAACAGAGTAATATCAATGGAATACATATTCATATATATATACGTATGCACATATATATAGCCATATATATATATAATGTTTGAGCGATGAAGCACAACATGGCGTATAATGAATTTAATAAATTCGTTCAGGAATCATAATACCTCGATTTTGTTCTCGTTGCAATCGCATGCATGACTACTCCTACAGTCTATCCTAAACAAAACAAACCGAATCGAACTTAGAGCAAAAAAAATGTATATATTATAAATGTATATATATGATATATATAGTATTATAGGTATTCGAACCAAGCAGCCAAGGAGACGAAACGATGCGCATGGCAGGGGGTAAGTGGGCAGGGCTCGTTATAAATGTATTATTGTGTTGCTTAAGTCTACGCCTTGATCCTCAATTCTTAATTCCTAATGCTTAGTTTGTAGTTATTATTCATTCTTCTGCTTGTTCGTTTGTTTGTTGCCCAAATGTGCTTCTAAACGGTTTTCGATTGAGATCTGTGGTCCTATTAAGAGTCCTTTTGCAGCAAGGACTCGAACTGAAAGGCATTTGCGGATCTGCAGGGAAAGCTGTGAGAGTAGAGAAGAGAGTGGTGCTGTATGCTGCATGTCGAACGGTTGTCCTTAGGTGGTTATTTGCATTGCTTTTGCTCGTTGCCTAATCTTAGCCTAATCGTGTCTGCCCAGCATGCCATAGACGACGCGGCGACGCGCCAGCAGCTCAGCTCGCATTGCGTCCGTATAGGGATCGAAGGACAACAGTCGCTTCTTCCTTCGAAAGATGCCCTCCTTGCGCACCAACGCGCAGCGCAGCAGCTGCTCGTTTACAGGATACTCGAGGAACTCGAGTATGTGGCGCAGCTCACGCTCCGTATGCTGAACCAGATCATCGTAGAATACAACCTTGATGCTTCCTGTGAAATTGCGCGCCCAGCTAAGATTCATGAGCTCCCAGCCTTTGAGCTTGTTGCTCACAAACTGTTGCCAATCTGTCGAAAGGAGAAACGGATAAATGTACAAATATTAGAGTAAAAACTTGAACATATCCTTTAGGAAATAACTCTACCCATCTGCCATGGATACCTCAGATTATAGCTTTTCTAGTTGCTGAGATGTGTTCATATAGACGGACGGACAAATAATTCAGGTCAAATTTGGCTAACTCAACTTGAGTCTACAAGCCTAGTATTTAGTATTCTCCCAATCATTGCTCTTATAGAGATATCTTTCTCTCTCACTCTCTCTCTCTCTCTCATCATCCTACTATTCATCTCTTTCTACTCACATTTGCCCTTTGTGCGCTTGTAGCGATCTGGGGAGGCGAAGCCGATGTGTCCGCCGCTCTGGCGATTGAACTCGGCTATGATCGCTTTCTCCGGATCACGCACGAGGAGAATCGCCTTGGAGAAGGGCGCCCATGCCTTCGATCCCCATTCGTGCGTCTTCACCAGCAACACGGAGCTGTTGCATACGTTCTCCGCCGGAAATCCGGTCTTCAGCAGGCCGTAGTCCTTGTATATGCTCCCCGTCAATATGCCCGTCGCCTGCTGCAGCAAATAACGCAGCCATGTATTTCCGCTGCCCGGAAAGCTCGCCAATGCGGTCAGCATGGGCGACGGCGCAATACCCTGTAATTGTAAATTGGCGCTTGCATCGCTGGGCAAGGCAGCTGCAAAAGTGAATATTAATAATGATTAATATTTATAGTAATAATATATACTTTGGAGACTTGTAAATAGGGAAAATTAAGGAAGTCGTTTTCTGCTGAAATACAGATCCCCGAAAATATAATTATTCTGAATCTTTTTATATCATTTTCCAAACCTATATAGTTTTCTTAAGACTAAAAAAAGGCAGAAGTTATACAAACAACAAAATCGATATTTATCGATAACACTCATTTCATATCGACTCTTCGCTCATCACTTGCATTATACAGCTTCTTAGCTATCTTCTATCTGCGCTGAATCTATATTAAATTGAACTATGAATGATAGCAAGGGCAACAACACATAAATCTCTTAATTGAAACAAATCAATTTTGATTATTGAATTAAGCCTCCAGACGAATCAGACCCAGAACCTTTATGATAGTTCTGTTGTCGTCGATACTTACTGTAGTAGTCGCCCGCTTTGTAGTCTGTGTAGTTTGGAAGCTCGCGATTTAGATACTTGAGGTCGCGACACCAGCGAATGGTCATCTTTCGACTGGGCATGGGAAACCGGGGACTATGAAAGCTGGAAAACTGTATCAAGTGGAAAATATAAATATTTACAGTTCAATTGATAAATAATTTGATATTTTATTCAGCTACCTCGGCGAATCTCTCGATGCGCGTGCGTTTTGGATGCGAGCCGGGTATATTGTTCATGGATAGAAATAGCACACCGCCTATATAGATGATGATTGTTGCCGACACACCGAAAAAGCGCCAGCCTTGCAGTGCCATAACGCCGCCTTTGCATTACTGAAAGACAGAGAGAGAGAGAGAGAAAGAGATAGATATGAACATAGGCAGAGATAAATGTAGAGCGAGAGTGTGACAAAAAGAGAAAGAGAGAGAGAAAAAGTGCGAGAGTGAGATAGAGATATATATAAAGAGAGATAGAGAGAAAGAGAGCGAGAGAGTGAGAGAGAGAGCAAGAAAGAGTGTGCGAGAGATAGAGACAGATAGATGGTGGGAGAGACAGAGAGAAAGAAAAAGAACAAGAGATACATGGAAACAGGCAGAAGATGAGAGAGGTGGGTCAACAGTGTTTGGTTATCCTTCACTAAACTGTAACATAGTTTTATCTGACTTTCGTTCCCTTAGAGGGCGTATCTTTCGATTGAGAGATGCTATCTTTAAAGTATGCTTTCAGTACTCACCTAATCACATAATTAGATACAACACAGATTTAGAAGGAGAATCGATGAGGGTTTGCAGTGCCGAGCTGAGATGAGTGAAACAGGGATAGTGTTTATGAGGGGCAACACACTCCTCCTTAACACAAAGCCGATTTTCACTATATTATCGCAATGCACTCGTCACATTAAGTTCACTACTATGGTTATCAATCAATCTGTCATCCGGTCCGTCAATCAATCAGTTGAGAAATTACGATTTAGTTTTCGATTTTATAAGAACTTATTTTGCATATAGATAAGCCATAGGCATCTAATGTGTATTCTTTATGCTGACAGCGTCTCAGTGCCCATGGATGGACATGTGGTAATTAGGGTCCTTAATTTGGCGTAATGCGTTTCCCTGGCAAACAGCTGAAAACAAAAACCTCACGAAACTGAACACAAAGTAAACCAAAAGCTACGAGGCTTAAATTATCCTATTTTTATTTTATTCTATTTTCGCTTTTTTCGTTTTTCATTTACTTTTTTTTGTTGATTTTGCTATGGAGACGATACGGAAAAATGCGCAAGGACTAAACGACGCCATAGCCTCAATCCTCGAGCCTACTAGCAAACCATTGCCATTGAACGAGCCGCTACTTGCCCCCAAAGGGGGGGAGGGGGGCTACACTTCAACCACAGCTGACAAACAAAAAGCGAAAAAAAGCAGAGTAGCCAGTGACTGACTAGTAGATACCCTGTGAACAAAAGCAAATATGCATTTCATGTAAACTGGATCTATTGCCTAGATACATACGATATATATACTAAGTATCTATTAATTGTAGGTCTGCTCTCTGGCATGCCCCACTAGCTCTATTTCCGCCTATAGGGTATTCAGCTGAAAAGGCTGAGCTGTGGCAAAAGGAAATCGCCCTGTCATGCCTTGGTACGAACTATAAAATTCCTTGAGCTTCTCAACACGCGCATGAAATCCACAAAAAAAAAAAACGATTTATACACACACACATGATATATATATATATATATATATATATATATATATATATATATATATATATATATATATATATATATGCATATATATTATATATGTATATATTATGCCGCATGAGCATACACATGCATGTGTGAGTGTCTGTCTCTGTGTGTGTGTGCTTGTAAAAGACAAGTAACAAAATGCGAAAATTTATGCAACAGCTGGGCATGTGGCATGCTACGAGGGCCGCTCAAGAAGTAGTCAAACAAGCTCACGACCACTGCACTGGTATTAGTGCGCTTAAGCTAGCTCAGCTGTGTGTCTGTGTGAGTGTGTTGGGCTGTGATTAAGTTGGCCTTGCCCAATGAGACTGCAGACCCTAAAAGCTGTGCGTTGCTCAGGCGACATGTCAGACAGGTAATTGTTGG
Organism: Drosophila peninsularis; assembly: GCA_035047485.1. NCBI lineage: Eukaryota > Metazoa > Arthropoda > Insecta > Diptera > Drosophilidae > Drosophila > Drosophila peninsularis. Next base: position 9,832,275 of record JAWNPN010000028.1, read on the forward strand.
AAATGAATGTTAAACTGCAATTCAGCAAACGCTGAAGCAGCCCGAGAGCCCCAAAAAACTAGAGCAGATAAAACAAGGCGAAAATTCGCAACTGACAATTGCATTAAATGCTACCCATTAAATGGGCCATATAACACAGAGAGAAAGAGGGAGAGAGAGAGCGGGAGGGAGGTGGAGGGAGCGCTGGCAGGTGGGGCAACGAAATGAATGAAGCAGAAAGAAAAGGCGCAAACGAGGCAATACCAGAATATAATTTGATTGTATAAATCAGATGGGGCACGCATAGCAGACGGGCCGGCAGAGGCATGCTAAGCAACGGCCCACCCCTCGGCCAGCTGAATACCACTCAGGCAGCGCCGCTCCTGCCTTACTTGGCTGGCGGCAGGTGAATGAAAGAAGGAAATCGCTAACGCCCAGGTCGGGGCGAGAGCCAGCTGCAATTTTGGACATATGCTCACACGGCTGGCTATTGAGGAATTTACATAACTACAAACAGGGGCGAGGAGGAGGAGAGGGGGGGCTGTAGCTAGGGTTAACGTATGGCAAAGGGAGGGAGCAGGGGTCCCGCCGAGGCAGGGTCATTGCATGTGGCCCCACATATGCCGCATTAACAACCGTTTTTATGATTCCAAACTCTGTGCATGTGTACGTACGTCTGTGTGGGCAAAATCAAATAAATAGTCTGAAAATTCTGCAACGGCGGCACAAAAAAAAAGAAACAAACAAAAAATCTGAGTATTTCCACACACACACACACACACACACACACAGACACACACACACACGCACACACACTCACATGGTCTTCATTCAAATGTAAACAAATAATATTTGTTGTTCTGTGAAATTTCACTTACCGATTCCGATTCCGCGCTTCGCACACACACACACACACACACACACCGTCGCTCACACACTCGCGTACGTCCAACTATACCGTTACATGCCACAGATTCTGAAAACAGAATCCCTATGCAGCGCACACATTTCCGTTAGTTTCGTTTCGATTCGTTTTATAAATATACTTAAAACTAGTAAAAAAATTGGATTTGTTTTTTTTTTTTGTTCGCTGCGCTTTTCGTTGTTTGTTTTCGATTTCCTTTTTTTTTTTTTGTGATTTTGTTTCCCTTTCTTTTTTCCGCTTTTAGCTTTTCTTTTCTATTTGGTTCTGTTGGCCGCCGCGTCGTGTGTAGAGCGTGTGGCCCGCGCGGACTTGTCGATGCGCTGAAGAGTTTCTGCTTTATGCGCCAGCATCGCAAATCGCAAATCGTGGGGATGAAAGCGACTGACGCCGAGCGGCGAAAGCTCTGCTCGGCGTGCAGCGTTGCCCAACTGCTGCATTGCGAGTGGCCACTCGCCCTTTCGTTTCGTAACGGCACATTCAGCGTTGCTTCGCTCAGCTGTGCCGCTCAGCTGTTGCGGTCCTCTCTCGTCAGCAACGCTTTGGGGTGAAAGCTCGCGTGGGGAAAAGCTGCGAGTGTTGTTATCGGAGTACGCTAGATGGCGCTTTGCCGAATGGGCTTGTGCTTTGCTTTATCAAAGTGTTTCCTATAGACTTTTTTAACGACTAACAGAAGCGGAATATCTCTTCTCTTATGCTCAAGAACTTTGGGTTGGAAAAGGATAGAGAAAATTGGGAGAATGAAGAAGATTTAAGAAATTATCTCTGAAATTTGGTAAGACTTTTGAAGATTTGTTTTGATTGTAGATATATACAGTTATATAAGGTTAATTTGGGTCAATCAAAAATCATTGCCTAATGGATCCTTTGGTAAAACAGAAACTTGTATAGTTAGGTGGAGTTGGGATGGGTCGTGTTAGCTTAAAGTTTATGGAATTAGTCTATCCCAAAAGCATTTTCAATCCAATTCAATAAAACCAAACCACGTCATATATCATATTATATATCATATCATATATGCACATCCGCTAGCTAATTTTACTCTGTAAATACTGCTTTACTCTAGTTTTGGAGCTTGTTTCGACATGTCGACCTCTTAAAGCAGTTCCCAGAGAGAGATACCAAAAGTAGAGAGTATAAAAGGCGATTCAACAACTGTGGAATATTATTTGCTTATCTTGTTTTTTTTTTTTTTTCAATTTATTTAATATATATTTTTGTTGTTATTATTTTTATTATATATTTTTTTCCAATTTTTGTTTTTGTTTCTTTATCAAATTTCACCTTAGTTGCTTTTGTTTTTCGTTTGCTGTATTATGTTATATTTTCAATTATCTGAGGCTTATTATTGATCTCTCATCTGTTTCGTTTTATCTTTTGCAGCGGCATCATATCTGAGTGGGGCAAGCTGATATGCTGCGGGCTTAGTTTGGCACACGAAGAGTTTGTTCGGAATTGAGAGGCAAGTTTTCTGTTAATCTTTTCGGGATTTCGCTTAAACTGTTTCGTTTCTTTATTTGCATTTCTTTAACATGTGCTAATTCATTTTCTTTATGTATACTTCATATATTTCTTTAACTCTATAATAATTTGCATTCATTTGTTCTTAAACTCGCGAAATTAGCAATAAAATTACAGAGACAGACAGAGAGAGAGAGAAAGAGAGAGAGAGAGAGATAGTGTGAGTGTGAGTGAGAGTGAGAGTGAAACAGAGGCAAAATGAAAAATGAAGTCATAAAGACTTTAAGACTAGGCTCTTGTGGGGCACTCTTAACAGGCTACCTTAAACTAGTGTACAAAAATATCGATAACTTTAAAGCGATTAATTTTAAAACAACAACAACGACATCAATTTGTAATACTTAAAATACTGTCATATACATAATAATTACAGAGAGAGTCGAAAGATGGGAAGATGAAAGAGGGCGGGGGCTTGGATGGAGGATCGCTGTCAAAAATCAGTTAAAGTATTCATTTACATAAGTATTATAATTGACTCACAGAGTTTCATACAATTCGTGTGTGTGTGTGTGTGTGTGATTCTTGTTCCGCTATCGAATGGACTTTTCTTTGTAATGTTTCGATTACGATGGGGTTCTCTTAAAGGTCAGAAATATCTGAAGGAATTGAAAATATCGAAAAGATATCTTTAAAATTCTGTGAGAATTGAAAATAGCGAATAGATATACGATATTCTAAATGTATTCAAGTATTTCTGGATGTATTCCTGCGTCTTCCTTCTAAGCTATCGACTTGAGAGATCTTGGTTATTCTTGGCTGATGTCGATTCAGATTCAAAGTCCGATATTTCTCTTTTCCGAGTTACACATCGATGTATAGAACACTCTTTAAGAGATATTCGCAATCCTTTCGACATATTTGTGCGTGTGTGTGTGTGTGTGTTTGCTTGCTTTGCTGTGATGCAAATTATACGATGAAGTTTACACAGTATACTTTTATTATAGTTGCATTTATATATCGTAAGATCGATTAGATTTTAGTTGTTTTACATTTGCTAGCATCGTGCTCTATACTCTTTGTCACGTTTGTCCTTATATAAAAAGGAAAAACAAAACTCAAAACTTTTGTGGTCCCTGGCGTATATAAATAAATAAAAAAACTTCTTTTCTTTTTGCTTTTCTTTTCAAAGATTAACAATTTCAGAACAAATATGGAAAACAGGATAATTCTTATGTTTGTACATATGTCTCGCACTGTGCATACACTGACTATATAGAATCACTTAACAGTATAGATGGCTAAGAGACTTTCGATTAAGTTGTGCTTGTCGTTATCGTTTTGTAGTTCATTTGGTTTTGTTTTCCTCTTGGCTTTTGGTACTTTTAATTAAATTTAGTTGGACTGTTTAGCTGGCTGTGACCCATTTGTTGAACCCATTGAAATTGTTCCTTGAATTGATGCGTTATCGTCATCGATATCGATATCCATATCGTTATCGATGTCGCGTTGGCATTTGTTGTGCTTTTTGTACAATGCAAAATGGCGTACAACTCAAACGTCGACTAGTAGTTAGTTAGTTGTTGTATCTCTTAGTAGGTAGTAGCATATAGAACATATTTGTATGTATATATATGTGTGTGTATGTCACGTGTATAGATATATAAATATTATCTGAATAGTGTCGCTTGTTTCGTCGTGCGCTACATACACAATGCGCTATTTACGCTAGCTTGTTCTGTTTCCTTTTGTTTATCGATAACGCTTAACGATTAATAACGTTTGCTGTCTAGGCGCTACGAAACTCTCTATAGTGGGCGTGGCTAGGCCTTCGATTAATCGCCACATTTGACTACAAGTAACAACTGTTTGGCTAGGGCAGAGCGTGCGTGGTCGAGCGTTGAGTTGCCAAAACTATCGATAAATATATCGATAAATAGACTAAAATCCAATTAGGCGAGCATTTCCTAATCCTGCAGATGGTATCCCTTGACCATTGCATCTTAAACCAAATATTGATATTCGATAACGATATCAGCAGTGCTATCGATAGTTTTGCAAATTTGGTACACTGTTTTAGGGCGGTGTGGGGACGGTCTCTAACAGTGTTAAAAGGTATTTCTTTTCTAGCTTAAAGTAACAAGTTTTTCCCTTAACATTTGGTAAAATCTTTCGATTAAAAACAGTTTTCTCTTTGTTCTTTGTTTTTTGTTTTGTTTCTTGTTTCATAACACAATATAACAATTATTTTTTTGTTTAGTTCTTTGTTGAGTTTGCGATTCTTGAAGTTAACTATTTATGTTTCCGTTCTCCTTAAAGCTGTTAGGTTAAGTTTTCGTTTAAAGTGTTACAATAAAATGGCGCTTAGCTTATAGATGAAACATTAGATTGGAGGAGCTTCTATTTAGCTAGGAGCTAAGCTTAAGTATTGTAGTTTGTGCATTTGCTAGAGACTAAACTAAGAGACTTTTTGGAAAAGCCCGCGTTAACATAGAAGAAGTTGGCGTTATATAAAAGCTAAAGTGTACCCAGCGAGCTTTAGGGAGAAAGTGCTCCAAAATGAAAAATATATAGCCAATGGGTCGTCTATACTAGACTAGATGAGAGATGAGTTGCCAGATAGCATTAGGAGTAGTATCGATTATTGCTGTATTCCATTGGATTCTAGGCTAGATTGCTATAGTGTAGGTAGATCTATAGGTAATAAGTAGACTAACGCTTAGACAGATCTAATAATAATAATAATAATAATAACTTCCAACTCATTATTCATCTGCTAATTATATATGTATATATATATATATATATATATATATATATATATATATATATATATATATATATATATATAAATATATATATGTATATATATATATATATATATATATGTATATATATGTATGTATGTGTGTCTATGCTAAAGGCTCTATATATAAGTATTTGTATATTATATAACGTCATATATTTATACTAAATATATCTATATATATATACATATATATAGATATCTGTATATATCTATATCTATATATATATATATATATATATACATATATATATATAGATATCTATATACAGCTATATATATATACATAAATATATGTATAAATATTTGTGTGTGTATCTTAACGATTTACTCTCGGCTTCTGTCTGGTACTCAGAATTTGGTATCTTCGCTTGTTGCTGTTGTTCCTTGAATTGATTAGTGTTTAAAATGTTTCTTAAATAGTTCTCTATATAAGTTATTAAAGCTTTCGGTTTTCGTTACACTATTTCATATCATATTATATATATATATATATATATATATATATATATATATATATATATATATATATATACATAGATGTATACATAGATTTTTGTGAATGTGTATATATATAACTACTAATACCTAATAGGATAAGAGGTATATACATTTTGGTTTTTCCACTTGCCATTTCTATTGAGGGGAAGCCCGTCCACCAGGATATGTCCAGTACGCAAAGCAAACGATAAATGGATCTGAACTCTACACTCATCACATTTTCAATACTCATACAAATCATATAATGGGCGCCAACGGCATGGACGCTATATATAGGACGGTATAATATCTAGATACTCCCAGATGAGCAATGTATCAAATGTTGAGCAAAACGATAACGATAACGATAGCGATACCAATAACAAGAGAGCTGTATGCGGATATGTTTATGATCTAGAAGTTTGAAGGGAAAAAACCTCCCGATTGATAATAACGTTTGTCTATGATGAAGCTGATAACGATAAAGATAACGATAATAATAACATGAGTATAGCATTTATGAGAAAATAACCCATAGCAAAACAAAAATAGAAGAGTCGTTGAAAATCGATAGTAATAGTGACGGAAGCTGTGACTCTTTAACGATATAAGATAACGATGGACAGTCATCGAAAACGATAAAATAAGAAATGTATCGATAACATGAGCCATTAATAACAATGTGTAAAATGGTATCTGCAGATCGAATATGGTCTTTGCCCATAAGAATATATAGACAACGCAAACGATAACGATAACGATAACAATGAAAGCGATAACAATAAAGCGAGCATACTGTATATCAGAATAGGTAAATTAGGCTTGTGGCCTGGACTGAACTGGTGGATAGGCAACTCAATTAGCTTGGGTTTTTTGTTTTTTCTGTTCTTTCTTATCTTTTTCTTTTTTTGTGGGGGCGTACCCCTTCTTTAATCTCTTTTTTTGTGGTTTTCCTGTTCTTTCGAGTTTATGTAGGGCTAAACATATAATGTACCGAAGTGTGTTAGTGTGTGTGCTGTACCTTTTATAAGACTGTCCGCTGGTTAGTCGTGTCTGTCCGTGCAGTTGCTGTTGGCTGCGTGGTCCTACTCTGATTATAGTTCTCAAAGCTTGTCTTTGTCCCGATCGATGCTCATTGCTTTAAAGATGCCACGCCCGATGCCATAGCGCAGGTTAAACTGATCCAGACTGGAGGCGCGTGGTCGATTGCTGCCACTGGCTGTGGCATCCGCATCGGCAGCTGCGCTCGCCTGCCCACTGGCGCTGCCTGTGGCAGTGGTGCTGGCGCTGGCTGCTAGACGCTCATCGGCATCCGTTTCACTGCACTCGGTTTCGGTGTCGCTGAACTTGCGACGTCTGCGGAGAAACGTGCTGCAGTGCCGCAGCTCGCCGAGGTTGTCGGACAGCGAGTGTCCTCGCTTGCGCTCCTGCCTCTCCATTTCGGCGGCCAGCATCTGCACCTCCCAATCATTGTTGCTGCTGCCGGTTGCCGCCACGAGGGCCGCGCCGCTTAGCTCATCCTCCGCCTCGTCGTCGTCCTCGTCGTCATCCACATCGATATTCACCTTGCTGGACGATGAACTGGAACTGGAGCTCTCGCCAATATCGAGAATGACGCTGTCCGAGAGTCGGGTCAGATTACCCGTCACGTCGGAGATCATCATGGCCGCGTTGCTGCTGCTGCTGCTATCGGCTGTCAAGCCTCCTGCCATGCTGCTGCCCATTCCCATGCCTTGCTCATGCCAGTCCCGATAGCCGGGCAGAACGCCTCCGCCTCGACTGCTGTGCGGCGCATAGAAGCTGGGATGACTCTGTGCGTGACGCGTCGCCAATGCGCCCGGCCCACTGTAGTAGCTGCTCGGACAGTTGAGCGCATTCGCGGAGGCCGCATGATGCCGGCTGGGGCCAGGCGATATGCTGCGCCGGCCCTGAATGGGCGGCGAGGAGGTGAACACAGTATCCAGCGAGTCGCCACGCTGCAGGCAAGCACAAATTGAGTAAAAAGAAAGAATAAATTATCAGAGCAAGCATCGCATTTCCTCCACCCCTTAAAGCTGGCATGCACTCTGTGCCTGTCATTCAATCCGCTCATTGCGTAAGTGTAGCAAATCGATGGCCGAACAGGCAGCAGCTGCCATAGGAGTTGTCCTCTAATGACGCGCCGTTCAGGCTGCGTCAATGACATTTGAGCTGCTTGATTGGACTGGAGGTAGGAGACGGGAGAAGCCCTTAAGCTACAAATTATCAAATGACCTTGGCTACTCAATTTGTTACTGATTGCCCCAGTAGCCAGCACATTCACCTGGCATTGACTGTCAGCTCTCAGCAGTTGAACTTCATTAAGTCTAAGCTTAGTTCGCTGACTAGCTGTGATGCAGAAGTGTGCAATGTGTAGCCGATTGACTGAGCTTTGTTTCTCTCCTAATTATTATAAGTGATAAAAATAGGATTTCTTTACAACAATTATTAGAAGTGATAAAGGTGTTATCAAAAATCCTGTTACCACAAATCCGAAGTAAAGTTAGGGAGATCAAAAAGGAGGTCAGATTTAACAATTGATAACATGAGGCTACTTTCAATTCAAACGGACGAACGGATGGACGGTCGGACACACAAGTATTCCACAAGGTCAAACTCTCCTCAGTTCAGAGATAGAAAGGGAAATTTAAGCGTTCTACTTAGGCTTCAGAGAACACACCATAAAGAGCAACTCGGCCGAGGAGCCCGAACTGCTGTTGTCCTGCTCGGCCGGCTCGTCATCGTCCACGGACAGCTGGGGCAGTTTCTCCCGCTTGATGCGACGCGTCGTCGCTGGCATCGTGGGCTTCTGCTCGATGGAGCGCAGCTTCAGCTGCAGCTGGGCAATGATGGCATCGCGTCGCCGCACCTCGCTGGCCATGTTCGAGAACTGCGACTCGAACTTCGAGTGCATTTCGTTCATGTGCGTCTTGATCACGTGGTTGATGCCGCTCAGTATCTGGTTGAAGTAGTCCTGCGCCTCTGGAAAGCCTTAAATGGAGGATCGTACAGTGGGTTAGTAACTGAGTGCACTTGACTGGCAATGCAATCCTGTGCGTGCTCTGGTTTTGGTACAGTTGTGTACGGTCCCTGGCGGACAAGTGACAAGGCACAGCTAGGCGTGCGTGTGTGAGTGCGACTGTGTAAGTGTGTGTGTGTGTGTGTGTGTTAATGTGAAAGACAGAGACAGAAACAACTAGTACAACACGGACGCTATTGTTGTTGCTGTTGCTGCTGCTGCTGCTGCTGTTGCTGGTGTTGCTGTTGTTGTAATACCAAATGATAAGCAAAAGAGGTTATGCATACATACGCAGATTACAGTTATTTACACACATTCCCATACAAATTACAGCTGCTTTTGCGCAAAAGTTTCGAGAGTTTTCATTCGGGTGGATTTCTGTGTTTCATTGTCTGTGTGTTCTCAAATTTTACTTATTTACAAAAGCATTTAGTGTTCTCTATGTGTGTGTGTGTGTGTGTGTGTGTGTGTGTGTGTGTGTGTGTGTGTGTGTGTGTGTGTGTGTGTGTGTGTGTGTATGCATATCTCAGTGTGCGTGTTCGTTGCATGCTGAAGAACAGTACGCCGTCGTCGTTGTTTCATTCCATTGCGTTCCAAAGCGTGCGTGCGCGTGCTTCGATAAGTTTCAAGCTCAATCTATCGATAACGCTTATCGCCGACGAGCTCATACGTTAACGGGCTGAAAATGCTATTGTGGCTGTGCAGATCGTGTACTTAACCCAAACAAGTTATTCATCTCTATAAAGTCAAAGCTTAGTTCAATATAAATTATATATGAAATTAATATTTACATTTCAATAGCACTAAAAGAAAGCGCTTAAGTGTACACAAACCGATATACCTATATACCTTAGCTTATGTACAGTAACAGTATACATAATCTATGCTTAGAAGACCTATAAAAGATGGCTTTTTATAGATACATATTGAGATAAATTATAAAGTGCTATCAACTCTTAGCCTAGCATTAAAGCATTCGCAATGTTAAGCAATAAGATCCAAATGCCGACAGCGGGCATTACCATGCATAAATTTAAAGATATAGAGCGAGAGAGAGAGAGATAGAGATAGAGACAGAGAGAGATAGAGAGATAGCGGGAAAGCCAGAGCGAAGCATACGAAATTTGTGTGGTGTGCCTTTAGGCGCTGCAAAGGGCATGCAGAGCGCTTCAGTCTGAGTTGCATTAGGAGTATTCTTCTTCTTAAAATTGATCTGAAATTAATTTTGTGGAATACCCCTAATGCTTGCACAATCGGTAGATATATATTACTAAGTGTTGGTTGAGCTTGAGGGCGTGGTAAGCATTGGACTTGGAGTAATTGTATTATATAGATATATATAGATATATATATTCATATGCATTGTTAAGTATTGGAGAGATCTGCAATGGCATCGCCTAGCGATAGCAGCTATCGTAATTACCTTCCAGTTTGGGCAACTGACTCGCCTGGCTGCTCGTGTTGGTCGTGTTCTGCCGGAGCTGCAAATTCAAATTCAAATCTGTGGATGTTGTGGATTGTGCGTGAAATTCGGTGTTCGACGAGCATTCGACCACATACGATGCGGTTGCGGTTGCGGTTGCGGATGTCGATGTGGATGCGGATGCGGATGCGGAAGCGATTGACGTTGAGCCGTTGCCAACGCCAGCGATGACGCCGTTGCCGCCCACCAGCTGTGGCTCAAATGCGGCGAAACTCTCTTGCGGCGAATTCGTTGGCGTTACCAATGCCAACGTCGGCGACCAGGCAGCCTGATCTGGCAGCCCAATGCCAGCTGATCGTAACGTTGCCACACTGTCATTGCCGTTGCCCGTACCGGTGATCGTTACCGAACTGGAACCCGAACCCGAACCGGAACCGGCACTAGTCGCGAACTGCGTATTGTTGCTTTTGCTGCTGCTGTTGTTGTTGAGACAAACAGGAGCAGCCGCAGCACCACCGAGGGCCGCGAAGTGCCCCTCTTCTGTGGCACTGGGGGGCGGGCTAGAAAGAGTTGAATGGAAGGTTACACTCTTCAAGAGCTTACTGTGCCTGGCCACGTACCCTTCCAAGGTCGGCTCCATTAACAGCCCCCTCGACAGTGCACTGGCTTTGGCCTTGGCCTTGGCCTTGGTCTTGGTCTTGGCATTCGCCTCGTCTTGGGCATCACCATCGGCAGCACCACCACCACCACCATTGTCATCAGCCGCTCCACCCTGCTGCATCTTCTTTAATATGCTCTTCAGCTTGCGCCGCTCCACCGTCTCGTTCGACTCGGGACTGAGGGGCATGTAGTCCAGCTGCTTCAGCTGCTGCTTCGAGTTGCCATCCGAGGTGGATGTGTTGGTCGAAATGGAAGTGGATGTGGAGCTGCTGGTGGTGGTGGTGGACTCGTAGGTGCTCAGAAACTGAGAGTAGATGCCGGAGGTGTCGCTGTAGCAGCGGTACAGCGCCTCCGTAATGGGCACCTCCATGTTGTTGCCACTGCTCGACTTCGAGCAGTCCAAGCTGAAGCTGCGCGTCTGCAGCGCCTTCTCCAGCTCGGCCAGCTTCTGGCGCTCATTCAATATCTTCAGCCGCTTCACGAATGGCAGTCCACAGTATTCCGGCGACAGATCGAACACGCTCTGATATAGCTTGCGTCCGCCCGTGGCGGCCTCGCCCTCGGGCAGCTTCTGCTCCGGCTTCTGCAGGCGCAGGCAGTCGCGAGCCGTGCTCAGCGTGCTGCGTGTGCTCGATGAGCACGTGCTCGAGGTGGAGCCATGGCCACGCCCATGGCCATGACCATGTCCATGACCATGGCCATGGCTGTGGCGGGAGCTGCGGGCACTGTGGTGGCGTGGGCGAGCGTTTGTGGCGCTCTCCATCTGCTGCGGTATATTGCTGAGCGAGTAGTTCTTTAGCGGCGTTGCCAGATCGTCGGGCGAGCAGTTGTTCAGGCTCGTATAGCTCGACGACATGAGTGTGGCCAGCTTCAGCTTGGACCAGGGCTTGATTGGCGTCCCATCAGTGTCCGTGTCCGACTGTTGTGGTGTGAATGGCTTCATCGGCTTCTTCGACAGGCTGGTGGTGGCGCCGGCCAAGCTCTGGCCAACTGCACCACCCACGATGGTTGGCTCAATTGGCAACGCTGCACCGCCGTGCTTGGCCACCACGGCCAGCGATTTAGGTGGCTCCTTTTTGGCTATGGCACCGGTGGTGCTGGTGGTCCCGGAAGTGCTAGCGGTGCTGCTACCACTTGGTATGGCCGGCACCACGCCCTGCAGCTGTTGTATCTTCTGCTTGAAGGAAACTTTCATGATGGGCTTGATCTGGGCAACAGTCAGATTTTGGCTGGCACCCGCAGCACCACTTGCTGCACCACTAATGCTGCCCAAACCTGCTGCGGCTGCAAAGTCCACCTTGCTGCTGATGTTGGGTGGCGTGTTCACCTAGAGGAGGGATGGATGGGTAGAAAGCGCAGTTAATACCGAGTGGATGACAAGTGGAAGCTGTGTTTTGGTGCTGGATATTGAGAAAGAAAGAGAGCAAGAAAGAAAGAAAGAGAGAGAGAGAGAGAGGCGTTTCGTGGTTTACCATGACGACTTGGGTTTCGTGGCTGGCGCTCGATTGCGGCTCGTTTTTAATTTTCAACTGCTGCAATCGCTGGATCAGGGGAAAGCCTTCGTTGAACTCGCGTTCGGGCTCTTCCTGTATCGATTCCTGCGGCGATAACGTACACGTTACATGTGAGTGAGGTGGAGATTTCTGTGGTGGTGTGGACTTAACAGCTCGCTCTTCGCGATCCTAGTGCAAGACACATAAAGACACATACAAAAACTACTATTTAGGAGAGCCGGGGTTCATTACATAACATACAACACGAATTTTGCTGGATTGATTGGTATTTTTGTATATTTTTTATTTTCATATTGGATCATAAGCTAAATCAAATCAAGTTCCAAATCAAAATCGCACAAATGCCAAATCAAACACTTTTCAACTGCGTATGCGTGATGCGAGGTGAGGTGTAATCAACTGTGGCGTGTTGTCCAACTGAAGTATGGTGAGTTATGGTCAAATGTTGAGTATGAAATGGTAAATTGTTGCGAAAAGAAAGGTTTGATGTCGAGAGTGTTGTAATGGTAAAAGAACCATGTATATGCTGAGTAGAAGTAGAACTGTGAAGTGTTGTCTAACTGATGTGTGGTGAGTTATGGTCAAATGTTGAGTATGAAATGGTAAATTGTTGCGAAAAGAAAGGTTTGATGTCGAGAGTGTTGTAATGGTAAAAGAACCATGTATATGCTGAGTAGAAGTAGAACTGTGAAGTGTTGTCTAACTGATGTGTGGTGAGTTATGGTCAAATGTTGAGTATGAAATGGTAAACTGCTTTGAAATGAAAGGTATGATGTTGTGAATGGTGTATTGCATGTAAATGGTGAGTAGAGTGTGATCAGCTGTGGTGTGTTGGCCAAATGAAGTGTGGTGAGTTATTTAGTTGTTTAGAAAAAAGGTATGATGTAGAGGGTGGTGTAATGGTAAAAGAAGCAAGTAGTCTATGGTAAGTATAGTGTAATAGAAGTGGTGTGTTTACCAACTGAAATGTGGTGAACTGTGGTCAAATGTTAAGTATGAAATGATATATTATGTAAAGGAAGAGTAGAGTAGTTTTCTTTATTAGAGTCCTTTGTATTCTATTGTACTTAGGAAAGGCTTTTGTGGCACTGAAGTGTGGTGGATTTACTTGTAATACTTCTGGTTTTCACGTGTCTTTCAGTCTGTATTCCCGCACAAAATATAGTTTTAAGCAAGCAACTAATTTTGGGATGGTCTTGGGGCAGCTTTCAAGCAAATTTTGATTCACTAATTGGTTTAAGTTTACAATAAGCACAACATAGATCATTAATTAGAAGAATGGCATAAAAAGCTGACGACGATAACATAATGCCCCATACTAGCATTAGCTTCTAGCAGACCTTACCTTGCTCGTAGCAAATTATATATAGCGAAGCTCAATTATTGTCACCTGTCAAGAACAGCTGATTATTAGCTAACGTGAACTTTGACAGCAACTTAAATCAACGGGCCATTCATGAATCGGATTCATTTACAAAGCGTGCTCCATACAGGATATTATCAATTGAATCACGATAAAGTTTTAAAAGCTAAGAAAAATGTATTTTAAGGTGCACTAAAAGCAAGTCAATCAATATCGAGCTATAACCGTTCAGCAAATTCAAACCAAACAAAATGAACGAGGAACTAGGATTAAAGAGGAAGCAGCACTCGATGCGACTCCAAAAATAGAGGAGAGTGCGCATCGAGCGGGTATAAGTAAGAGTATAAGAGTATGCGAGTGTGGTACGTGTGGAGTAGCGAGTCACACGTATTCGTGGGTATAAGAGTGCTCGTCTGTGAGTATAAGAGTGTGCGGTATAAGAGTGCTCTGTGGGTATTTCTGAGTTGTTGCGTATGCGCATTGTTACGTATACGTATATGTTTTGTTGTAACTGTACTGCACTGTACTGTACTGTTTGCTTGAGTGTTGGGATCAACTCCATTAAAAGCTCGTGAGGTAATAGTATGAGGCGAATGATATAAAGACGATATATACGATATTTGCGATATGTGTTTAGATTAGTTTTGCGTATGCTCGAATTCCAATTGGAATGGTGAGTCGATCAAAATAGTTGGTGAGAGAAATAGAACTGAGCGGTGGCGGTGGCGGTGGTGGTGAGGGTGGTTGTGGTTCATGAACAAATGGCACTGACTATGAATGCTATCAGGCTGCGACTTACCTGTTTCTCTTTGAGCAGACGCAGGCGCTGCAGCAGCGGCAGCCCCGCCCCAATGGGACTGGGCGTCTTGTCGTGCAGCTCGTCCTTGGCCTCGGCGCTGTCAGCGTCCTTCTCGTCGGAGCGAACGCGCGACATACGCTTCAGCATGATCTTGCTGCCACGCGGGGAGGTGTTATGCAGCGGTTGCATCTCCAGCGACTCGTCGCTCTTGCGTGACGTTCTGAATCGAAGTCTGGATAGTAGGAATTCGATATATGATTTACCTGCGACTCACCTGGACTTCTTCAGCACGTTGCGAAAGCCCTTGACATCGTGCTTCAGCTTGTCCACGATCTTCTTCGAGGCACTGTTCTCGCTGCTGTCGCTCTGGTGCACCTGGTGATGATGGGCGTGCGCATGTGGGTGATGCGGATGGGCAGCGGCAAAGGCCGCGTTCTCCTTGTCGCTCTGTGCCTTCGCGTACTTCTTGTTCACGCAGCGCACCTCCATGAGACGCTTGCGTCCGAGCGTCTGCAGGATTTCCTGCGCATCCGGATAGTCCTTCATGGCGGCGAGCACATCCTCGCGTGAAAGCGAGAACAGCTCCGAGTAGCCCACGGAGCGGACATCCGCTGTGCGCCTAGAGAAACAGACAGATGTATGAACAGAAAAGGAGATCTTCCGGCGGCGCACTCACTTATTCAGCCCATCCAGATTGAGTATGCCGATCTCACCGAAGAAGTCCCCTGCTTTCATGGTGGTCAGCACCTTGCCCGTTTCGCTGAGCACCTCCAAGATGCCATCAGCTATGATGAACATCTCGCGAGCGACCTCTCCCTTGCGACAGATCGAATCGCCCGGCGTGAAGATATACGCCTTCATCTTCAGCACCAGATCGTGCAGAAACTCGGGCTGGCACTCCTGAAATATGGTTACCTTCTTCAGCACGCTCAGGTTCACGTGTAAGGCCAACTCGGTTTTCAGCTTATCGGGCAGTAGGCCCAAAGCCGTGTTTATATCACCGCCACCCTGTATGCGGCCCCGCGACCAGCTGTAGTCATACCACCGCAGTACCCTCCGCTTCATTCCGCCCGGCACCTGCAAGCATACCATAGTTCAGGAGGTGCAAGATCGCCTTCGACGAACCACTTACCTTGTGGTGCCTCATATAGGTCTTGGCCCCATCAAGTAATCGCTCGAACTCTAGCCGATTGGCATTACGATTCGTTATCACATTACCCACTTGGCCCACAATAGTCGCAAAGATAAAAACGCCAATAAGGTAACTAACGATCGTAAAAATATACCTGTGGAGGGGCAAGCAGGTAGGCATGTAGTATTATATATCAAGGGGCAAAAAGGAGCGAGAGAGGCAGAGCGAAAGAGCTGCCTTTAGCAGAATTTGCCTGTATTATTTAAGATGATATATATTATAATACCCAAAGTAATTTAGTTTATAACTCTTAATGTGTCCTTTAAAAGAAAATTAGCCAAACTGATGGTTTGACCTTCGGAACCGGACCAGCTAACCACTGTCACTCTCGCCTTCTCTCTCTCTCTCTCTCTCTCTCTTTCTCCCGACTGTGATGGCATTGAAAAGCTCAATCAAAGTTTTCGAAAGCGCATTTTCAATATATTTATTTATTTTCGCACAGTTTTATTGAAAGTGGCTTTGGCCATTGTGAGCGTTAGAGTGTGTTTGGAATTGTTGAAGGCTGTCGCACGCTTTCGAAAACTTTGATAACAAATATATCAAGCATCATTTTGTACAGATACAAGGGAGGCAACAGTTGTCAGTTGTCAGACCAGAAAATACTTTTTATTTCTTTTCATTTGTTTTTACTTTTTGCTAATACAGAAAACGAACGAACTGGTGGACAGCCCCCAACAATAACGAGCTAATGTTTAGGATTATATTGAAATAGACTTAGGTGTTATGATTGCAGTGAGGAACTCATACCCATAGCTAGAGCCAAACTGTAGCAGTCGTGATTTGATGCCACGCCTTGGTATTGATCGAGGGCCGTCCACCGAGAAGTTCGGTCTGTTTTTAGTATTTGTGCATGTGAGACAAGACAGAGCCCGCCCCAAAGATATCAAGGATTTAACTGATAGCTCAACGTCGATAACCGTCTCATACTCACTCTGCATTCGTCTCGGGGGTGGGCAGATCGCCGATGGTGGTCAGCGTTAGGGTGGACCAATACAGGCTGCCCAAATACTTTCTCGTCAGCGTCGCATAGTCGCCTGGCCTATACGGATAGACCCAATCGCCCTAGGATAAAGACAAAGATATATGCAATGGGGTTTAACGACACAAAGTTCGACTCGCTGGGCACTTACCTGAAAGCCTTCCGCCTCGGAGAGCAAAAAATAGAAACAACCGAACCAATGGGCCAATATTAACAGGATATGAATTAGATTAACAACGCGCCATAAATTTGGCCAAACTGTTCTACTCTCTACGATGTAATAAAATCTCACAGATCGATATACCTATATTGAGGGAAGCAGAATATATATATATCATAGTAGCTCCATCAATTTATACAACTTACTTTAAAAAAGCGCGTAAAACGCAAAAGCGGATGTGTGCCCATCTTCAACTGTAGCAGATCCAAGGGTATCAGCGCAATCATATCGAAGATGAACTCACGCGAGTGCACGTAGTGGCAGGCCAGTTTCCTGTCATCGTATACCTGAACGGAAGGACATTCGTATATAAATACATATATGTATTAGTTAGTTATTAGTTATTAATAGCGGCACTCACCATCAGGCCCTGCTCCAGATAGCCCGTACGTAATTGAACTATTATATCTAAGATAAATACAACGTCTGTCATTGAATCGCAGATGAGCCAGAAGGTAGGCACAGATTGCTGTCGGCCGAAGAGCGAAATTTCGAAATAAAAATAAATTTGACTACAAATTAGTTGAGATTTTTGCAATTAGTTAGAACAACTCGGGCCAAGGACAATTAGTTATTTCAGCAATGCATTTCCACAATTGCAAATGCACACGAAAGTCACCTCCACAAATGGCACGCTGACAAAAATAAAGAGAGAGAGAGAGAGAGAGAGAGAGAGGGACAGGGGAGACCTCTCATGACAGCAACCAGAACAGAGCCAGCAAGCCCTGCCACACATTACGGCCGAAAGGTCAACGACGACGCCTCTGCCCGCCCGCCGTTTTTGCACCTCTAAGCAGACCTCCGAATATGTGTTCCCCACATTGTTTTGGCAACCCTTAGCTGACTTTAATCTGATGACAAACACCCAGCCAACTGGGCCGTGAGCAAACATTTGCACAGGTCCCAAAAAAAAATAAGAGCCCACTAACTAACCAAAGAGGCGACCGACAGACCTCTTCAGCCGCCTGCGTGTCTTTTAATTGAGTCATTACGAAACGCTGGCAAAAAAGAAGGGAAATAATAAAAAAGAAAGAAAAGAAATAAGAAAATGTGCCAAAAAAAAGTCTTTGCTATGAAAAACTGCAAATACCCTGCACTGAAGTCGAAATCTAAATGAATCAGTGGAGATCTTCCATCCTATCAAATCTAGGTCTTTCCATGGAAACCGTACAACTAACACCTGTGTAATATAAATCTATATCTGGTCTGATTGCTGAATCATCTATAGTCTTAGAGAATATTTCAAATATATATCCCTTTTTGATTCCATCTGATTATCTTATAGATAACTATGAAATAGTTTTTCCTCCCCTTCGGTAGTACGCATACAGAGCAGAGCCCTCCATAAGCAGCCCACAGACAGATGAGCTCAGAACTCTATAGATACATTCCATTCCATTTAAGTGCATCGACCTTTTATAGAGCGTGTCATAACTTTAAGGCCCGCACGCGGCTCACAACCGGCCAGCTAGCCTCAACCGCTGACTGGATGAGTTATAAAAATCTTGCGAAGCTTTACTTTTGGGCAAACCTAAAGACTAATCAGCATCCCTCCTGCCGTGCTCTTGCTCTTGCTCTTGCTCTTGCCAGCGTTCTGCTTCTTCTTCTGCTTTTTTGTCGTAGCCGTATTACCTTGCCTTCAGCTAGTTAAGTTATTAAGCCCACTTTTAAAAGGACCCCAGCAAGACTTCAAGGACTCGTGGGAGTTGCCTTTTCTCGTCTCTTACTGAAATACCTAATAAACTTCATTGTTTGAGGAAATTTTATGGCCGTTGGGCATTATTATTAAGCAGCAAGTCAACTCATCTTACAAAACTTGAAGCATTATGACAAAAGGTGTTCTCTTTCGTCAATGGCACGGTGGACGGTGCGGGGCGGGGCGGGGCGGGGCGGGGCGGGCCGAGGCAGACAGCGAAAGGGGCAGCGACATCAGAAAAATTGAAGGAGGGACAACACAAAAGGTTTGACATTAATGGCCCGGTCGCGTAACATTGACTGACTTACCTGCAGTTCAGGAAAGCTCTGCCTCACAATTAGGGTCCATAGATTATAGAGAACACATATAGTTAACATCATTAACCAATAGAAGTAAAAATTTTCATCTGGATTAACAACGGAGCGTCGTTTCTGCAGATAGCGTCGTCGACGCTTCACCGTCTTGTCGACGTCACCAGAGGCACTTTCTGATCCCGTGTCTTCAACAGTTTCCTGTGCATGGGGAATTGCGGAGGATGAATCCTTTCTACTCTCTCGAATATCTAAGGACATCTCACCTGTGTCTCGGGTATCTGTCTAGTTGAGAAACGCTTCAGGAATGAGTCTTCGCGCTTGAGCGGTGGTTTCTTCTGTATGGCCGATGAGATTTGTACGGTGGTGCGGAGTTTCATCCAGCGCTGGTTTGAGCGTGTCCTGTACGAGGATATGCCACAAAAGACACACGTTCAAAGATCACAAGTCTTCGACAAATCGAACAACTCTGCTCTAACTAAACTACAACTAATTGCTACAGCTGGTTTCAAACTCAAAAGATCAAGCAACTACGGGAACTGAACGGGGAACAGGAAACAGGAAAAGATAAAGATAAAGATTAGAGATCGGACAGATCGAGAACAAGAAACGGAAAAGGAGAGTAAGAAAGTAAGACAGGTAGATAGATAGGTAGAGAAGTCAAATGCAACAGAGCTGGTCAATGCAAAGCGTGCGATTTACGTTAGACTAGGTTTTGGTCTTTGCTAGGACTACATACGCATTGGGGCTCTACGAGTGAGGTGCACTATATTGTTATCTATTTGCAATTAGGTCGTAACTTACGCAACACGAAACACACTTACGCTATGCGTGGTGGGAGCAATAAACATTCATTAAACGTAACGTAACGTAACGTAACGTAAACGCACTCAAAACATGGCACGCAACGATATGGCAACGCTACCATCTAACGGGCAACGGGCAACGGTTAACGGTTAACGGTTACAGACACACACATATAGAAAAGCACGCACTAAAACAGATGTAGAGTGGTCAGGTGCTGGTGTTATGGTGGAGGGGGGCTGGGCAGGAGACGTCCCCGACGGAGACGACTGACAGCTGACTGGGCAGTAAGGACAGCGGCGAGGACGGAAGGAGTTAAGGAATGGCTCGGCATGCCAAGAAAGGAAGTCCTGGCAAATGGGTATGACAAGACAGCCAGCCAGTCAGCCAACCGTGTACAGTTGCGTCTCCGTCTCCGGCTTCCACGGCGTCTCCCATCTACGGTTTAACGCACTAACGGCAATCAGGCATGCAAAAATGGCAAAGTATTTATTTTTTTATGTTCATCCGCTGCTTCAGTAAGAGTAGTAGTAGTAGAAGTAGTAGTAGTAATAATAGTAGTAGCAATAGTAGTAGTTAAAGTAGTAGTATAATAGATACAGATAGATGTCGTGCAAGCTGCAAGCATTCACAGGGCAAGCTTCATAAACATATTCTTGGCCATGCAGTGGAAACAATTGAGAAATGAAAGTGTATAAAGGGAGGAAAATGAAAAACAAGTGGGCGGAAAATTAAATTCCACAACAGTTGCAAAAAGGAAGCGGACCCAAGTTCGCCCGCTTCGGCTCGGTTACAACTGCAATTTTGCCAATTTCGTAGTTTCAATTTGAGTTTCATTTCATTTCATTTTTTTGGGCATAGAAAACAATTTCCATAAAATCTGGAATTGGGGTTTGGGCGCTCGTTTTTTAGGATACTTCGGAACAAGCCAGACAAATGCTAAAAGCTCTGTCAAACAACTAAAACAAATAATAATATTGTAAGTGCAAAGAAAAAATGGAAAGCTGAAAGGAAATCAGAGCTAAGAGCTAAGAGTGCAATAGTCGCAGCATGAACGACTACCAAATACCCTGTAACCAGTTTAATGGATGATAACTTTGATAAGTACATATGTAAATATATTTAAGTTAAAGGAGAAGGAGAAGAAGAAGAATGGATTTTTAAAGGTAGCTAGAAATGAACTCAAAATTTTGACTGACTTTAGCTAGAGACTTGGACTTGGAAATACATAAAACTTATCTCCCACTATATATAAAAAGTATTGAAAAGAGCGACTCTTTAAACTCTTTGGCATCAGACGACCCCGTCTATAACCTAATTAGCAAACGCTTTAGTTGCTCCCTTTTTCAAGGCATCAAACTGGCTACAGGGCATTCGAGTGCGGCTACAACACGACTACGAGTGCAATTGGTATGCTGGGAATTTGGAGCTGGCATTTGGAATACTTTTGGGAAGCTGGAATCGGAATTGGATAGGCATTTGAAGTATTTCTGGTTAATGTTGTTCTTGTTGTTGGGGGTTCATTTTTAGTCGTTTTTTTTTTGGGGTTTTGCTCGAATCGCTAGTGCCCATGTCGAAATTGCCTGGCTACGAGAATGAATAACGGCATTATATATATATATATGTATGTACAAACGACATGTGTTTAAATATACAAGTATTGTTCGATAAAGATATGGTATTTTATTTGGTATTATTTGAATGCTTATTGATGTACAAATACTTCTTCTTTTTTGGTTTTTTTTTTTTCAGAGACATCAATTGCACACATACAAAGCGATTTTTATAGCATTTGCACAAATAAATTTAGTTGTTTTATTTTTTGGTATTTTTTTCGGTATTATTCGTATATACAATTGAAATGTCAAACTACAATTAAATTTCGTTTATTTTTCAAAATTATTTGCATTATTTTGGTATTTTTTTGGTATTTTATTTAAGATTCAGTGCTATTTACAGCGTTTTCTTAGTATTTTCGATGCTACCTAATATTACGCATACGCCATGTGGATCATAAGCAGAAAGCAGCTTGCAATGCGGCTAGCTAAGAGTAAGTGAAACCAAACCAAACAGAAAAACGAAAGAATAACAAGAGCTAGGCGTGGCATGTTCTTTATACACGTGTCTCTGTGTGTGTGCGTGTGTGTGTGTGTGTGTGAGTATCTGCCAAATTCTTGGGTGGTTGCATTAAGAAGCATTTGGCAAATGGCAACTACTCGTTTATTTGTGAACTATTGGATTACCAAAAGTGAGTATGTGTGTGTGTGTGTGTGTGTGTGTGTGTGTGTGTGTGGGTGGGTGTGTGGGTGTGTGCTGGGTGATTGTGATTTGGGTTCGGCTCGCTTCTTAACCCACCACGAAGAATAGAGAACACAAAAGGAAAACGAAAAGGCTGATAAAAGTCGAGTAGAGAGTGTGGCGAGTGTTTGTTTAAACTGTTTTCGTTTGCCTCGCTGTGGCCCAAACGCAATTGAAAAAGTAAGCGCTTCGCATGCCAATCAGATGCAGCTCATCATCATCAACCACGATCAATTATCGTCATTCGCAATATCAAATACTATCAAATATATTATTATTATCACTATCCAAAATCAATTTTTGCAACATAATCAAAAAGCGTTAGCTAAATTTGTATCGCTATGTGTCTAGGTGTGTGTGTGTGTGTGTGTGTGTGTCTAGGTGTGTCTGTGTGTGTGTGTGTATTTTATTGTTTTTCTTGTTGTAGTTGTTGTGCAGAGCGTGAGAGTTAACCAAAAGTTGGTAACAAACGCAAAAGACTTACCAATCGGAATCTGGATCCGAAGCTCCATCTCCGATACGCGATTTCCTAAACAAATTGCGAAATTTTTGGTTTTTGGTTTCATTTCAATATTTTGATTTTTAGGTTATGTTTTGTGCAAAACATTTCGATTGTTGTTGTGGTTTTTTTTTTATTGTTTAATTGATTGATCGTTTGGTTGTTAAAGAGACGTAATAAATAGTATGTTATATGTATAGAATGTTCAGATGATAGAGAGAGAGAAAGAGTGAGAGAGAGAGATAGAGAGCGAGAGAAAGATAGACTTGGACAGAGCTTAAGATAAATAGAATTGCTTCGACTGCAGACAGATGGCTAGGGCGTAAAGTGATCAAGTTTTCATGACTTTTCACAGCACTGCAAAGTGCTTTCGACTTACAGACACAGAGCGAGGACGAGCGCACCTCAGCTCGCAGCTTAGTTCTGTTTATTCCCACATTAACATTTGCGCAGGCGAGCAGCAGACATAAACTTAACTAGATAATCGATAACAAGCTATCGATAAGATAAGATAATCGATAGCATACGCCGTTTTTCAACACTGAAAGCATGAGACTGTACTAGAGGTTTCTCATTTCACTCCGTAGTTCATTTCATATCACTTATGTCAAGGTACACAGTGTTGAGTAACAGCTTCTGGCTTCTTCTGTTGCCGCATCCATTACCAGTTCAAGAAATACAACCGTTTGCTTTCACTTTCCATCTCACAGTGATTTTCTCCGTGACTGCTCAGCCAGCTGCTGCTGGGTTTAAGAGAACTGCAGGCGAGCATTGAGGGATTGACGATCATCCCCAACGTCAAACCATCAAGTATAGCCTCAAACTCACTTTATAAAAGAGTTCTACATAAACAAATATAATAGAGTTCTAAACCAGTGCAGCAGACAGTATGTTCACTCTCACAAGTTACTTCATAGCAAATAACTTCATACTCAACCTTCGCCTGAACACGAATGATCAGCTTCAAGTTGATATAGAATTAATGAGAACTTAGCTTAAGCACCTTCCTTTTCGGGTATATGTATTTCAAATAGATATAAACCGTTTTCGTTTTACCTTCCTATAGCTTTCATTAAACAGAAATTTAAGCTTGTTGGCCTAAACCATCCTCGGAATGTAAATATTTTCATTATCTCTACTATTCGCATAAGGTCCAGTAGTCATAAGCCATTAAGCCCAAGCACTTGGACGGGTCACTCGCCCAATTTATCTAGCAGATGTACTATAAATTATATTATATAAATTATATATTACATGGACTGGAATTATGATTAAGAATTTCTAGGAGGCTCGCAACTGACCTGCCAGAGCGAAAATTTGAGCTCTACGTATTAATTAATGAAAAGTTAATCCCGCTCCGAAGCTGCGCTCAAATATTTGCGCAGGGTACACAGAGTGCGGCACAGACGAATTTCGCTCGGCTTCCGTTGTTGACTTTGCGTTCGTTTTATTGCAACATGACTCTTGGGAGCATTTTCACGCATTTGCTTTCTCTATTGTTATAGCGCGCAGAGATAGAGAGAAAGGCAGACAGAGAGAGAGAGAGAGAGATAGGGAGAGTGCGCAGGCTGGCAATTCATTTAACGGTCAGCTCGTTGACTTGGCTTTTGGCCTGTTCTTATTGTGAGCTTCTACTTTTCTGGTTCTGGCCCACATGCGGGCTGCGTGCCATCAAGCGTAAAAAAGGCTTGCTGTACGATAAGATTACGCATACACCCACACACACACACACACACACACACACACACACACACACACACACACACACACGTAGCTGGACTTTCGATTTATAATAAATTGAAATGGAGCTTGTTAGTTTTTGCCGGGCTCGGCGCACAAAAAACCTAATGCCGAGGCTAAAGTTTTAAGCTTTGCGGCAACTCCACCTATTAAATGCCACGTTTTATTGCACCACAAATCATCAGGGCACACACACACACGCACTCACAGAAATGGCCTAATGGGTGCCTGATGTGGGTGGCTTTGGTCTGTTAGCTGTTTGTTTGGCTTGCCTGTTGCCTCAGCTCCAGCCGATTTCAATTAACGCTTTCGGCACCACACATGCCTCTCCCAGCGGCTTGCACCACATGCGACCGCTCGACCAGTGGCCACTGGCCATTGGCAGCCACTTTGCCACTGTCACGGCATGACATGGCCAAAAAGCAAATTTGGCCAAGGCATATGTTGAAGCACGCACTGCGCTCGCACCTCGCCTCCTTTCGCTCTCTTCGTGTGGCCACTTGACCCTGCCGCATACGTAGCATCCAACTGGACAGTCATTCCGGCCGCCATTCTGGCCAGCCGTGCCTATATTAATTGGCCCAGGCATCCAGCAGCCAGACAAATGAGCCACGTTTGCCGTTCGCCGTTTGCCGTTTGTTGTCTCAGTCGAATTGAATTTCCGCTGCCTTAAAGAGCCTGCCACAGCGGGTCCTGCAAAAGTCCGCATCCCACTTGAGTGCGATCACAAAACTCGTGGCCTGCAGCAGCTGGGGGACCAAGTGAGTCGGCAGTGCCCGACTAGGGGATACCCTGACAGAGTTTATTCTCCAAGCATTCTACGCTTCTTTCGTATCAGACATTACAAATACCTAAGGCATTGCTCTACTCTACTCTTGGACAACTCTTCTTCTAGATGCACTTTCCTAATGCATCATAATAATATTCAGATGTGTGTATTTGATGGGATGTTAAGCTAAAATCAGGGGAGGGATAATCAAAATCAGTGTATTTATCACAGTAAATATGTAATCAGAGAAACCACATAGAATGATCGATTATTATCGATAACAAAGTAAGCGGATGAGTCATATTTCGTATTTCCTTTAGCTTTTTCAAACAGATGAACATCGCTTATACTATATATACTTTATAGACTCTGCCACGCCTACTTCTGCCTCTTACATATTCATAAAGCCATTATGATCCGAATTTCCATTTTCAATGGGCTTCAAGCTTTCAGCCAATTCATAAAGTTTCTTCTTTTTCCCTTTTACTTTAGCAACTAACTTTGAACCCATTCAGTAATTTAAACTTAAATATCAATAAGCATTTATATACATTATATTCCATTTTAAGGCCATAAATTGTTGGACTTTTGTGCAAATATTTAAGTTGGGAAAAGTTTTTCAAATTTACGCCCAGAATCGAACCAAATGAGACGAATGCATTCGCAGAATGCAAAATCGTTTGTTTTCACAAAGTTCGCTGGGTCTGAGAGGGGCAGCGAAGTATAATTGGAATGGCGACTCGGCTAGAGCACGCTTACTTGTTTGATTTGTTTAGTTAAGAACTGAAAAAAGCAGAGAAAACAAAAAGCGAAAATCTTTGTTTCGGGCTTGGCATCACGCCTGGCTTCGCCTGGCTTTGTCGCCGCCCGTTTCAGCTATTTTTCTTTGCATATTAGTTTGCTCCGTGCCCAGCTCTTAAAGTTCGCTGTGGCTCGAACTTGTTTCGTGATTTACTACTTAAGAAATTGCAGCGCGTCTCGCCTTGGACCTTTTGCCTGCTTATTGCGTGGCCTTTACTTTGCCTTCAACTGGAATTTTTACCTCAGACTTTTTACTTAGCCTTACATTAAATTTAATTTTCTCGCTTTTGCCACGAAAGCGCAAATATTTTGTGTAAAGTTTGCACTTGCATTAAGCCAATTAACGAAGTTATTCAAACAGGTGGCGCCACCTGTTGTGAGCTAATTTATGACAACTTAACATAAATATGCAAATATGGAGAGCTCAGTGCAGCTGACAGGCAATAGATGGCGCCTGCTTGCAACTGATCGAAGATGACTTCTATGACTACACTTGCCTCTCGGCCCTTCCCTCTATCTCTCTCTCTCTCTTTCTCTCTCTCTGCCACTTGACACAAATGGCGCCTATGCAACAAATGCCAAATGGCTGCCAGCACTGTCTCTGTGTGTGTGTGTGTGTGTGTGCGTGTATAAGTGGCAGCTGAAGTGGCACTGAATTAAAACACAATCGCACTGCGGCAATCAGATCGAACACTGAATTTCGATTGTGACTGTCTGAAGACACTTGTAAATGCATGGCATAGGCCAAGAGAGCGAGACAAACAGAGAGAGAGAGAGAGAGGGGGGGGGGGAGGGGGAGGGAGAGTGACTAGGGCATGCATATGCATGTGGCCCCACAGCTCTTTTGGCAGCAGGCAAAGTTCATGCAAGGGCAGCCGGAGGCGGAGAATATGCTGCATACATATCTGGGTCATTTGACAGTTTCACAGTTAAACTGAATGTGTGTGTGTGAGTGTGTGTGTGTGTGTTGGTAGTTTCTACATAAATTTGCAATTTTCTAAATTCAAATTCTTTGTAAGTTGTCATTCAGAAGGCAATTTCTCATTTGGCATGCACAATCCTAAAGTATTTTAGCATATGCATAGGCGCAGCTAACAGTGAGCGAGTGCTCGTCTCTCTGTGTACGTGTGTGTGTGTGCGTGTGTATTTGTGTCAAAAGTTCGCCTACAATGCATTGATTCTCCCGCTCTCGCCCAGCCCGTCTCTCCATCTATACACATACACTCAAAAGCCACTTTAACTTTTCCTGTTTGCTAAGATTTTTTCGTTCTCTTTTTTTGGTCACAGTTGATTCAGTGTGTGTGTGGGTGTGTGTGTGTGTACAGTTGCACTTTGCCCTCAGCTT
The DNA here is from genome assembly GCA_035047485.1 of Drosophila peninsularis. Lineage (NCBI taxonomy): Eukaryota > Metazoa > Arthropoda > Insecta > Diptera > Drosophilidae > Drosophila > Drosophila peninsularis. The sequence continues at coordinate 9,859,370 of JAWNPN010000028.1, forward strand.
GATAAACTTTTTGCCAAAAACTAGCACAAAGCCCGAGTGGATAAAACGTAATATGCGCGGCAAGTGGGAATAAGCAGTCGCAATGAAGACAGCGACAGCTACATGTAAACAATGCCAGCGAGCCCCTGCGCAGACACCCTGTACCGGCCAACAGGGTGGCTTAAGCTGAGCAAGGCAGCAGGCTGAGCGAGAGACGAGACGAGTGGAGATTGAGTACAGACAACACAGCACAGACACCCTGTGCGTGGCCTGAGCATAAATCAATTGTGTGTGAGAGAGAGAGAGAGAGAGAGAGCAATAAAATCCCACAGAAGAGTACGCAAAGAGAAAGCGAAGAGCGTGAGTGAAGCTTATTGAATATTTAGCAGTCATGTTAAGCCTCCCAGATGCCCGATCGTAGGAGTCTGAAAACTACATTTAGGAATAGTTAAAGTTGTAAAGGATGGCAGAAAATGGGAAGGCAGAAGAGTGAGTAAATGTTGTATAAGAGTAGTATAAGAGTGATGTGCCTAGTATAAGAGAATATACCTACAGCGCCCGGTGTTTGCCTTAATCATAAAGAGAGCGGCCGGCCTAGCTTATGAGCGAGCGAGCGACAAAGTGTATATATATATATGAGTGTGTTGAAGAGAGGAGTGGACGAATGAGAGCGTAACACAGAGAGCAAAAGAGAGAGAGAGAGAGAGAGAGGAGCATTGTATGGCATACGATTAATAACAACAATTGATAGACACCGTCAAAATTAGTTATAATTATGTATGAGCATACAGAAGAGTTTATATATCTGTAACACATACACACACACATATATATATCCACATATATGTATAAAGGGTGTTCCACTAGGCTAGAATAATGGGGGAGAGAGAGAGAGCGATGGGGGAGCGATTTAGTGTGAATGAAGAGACAGAGAGAGAGAGAGAGAGAGAGAGATAGTTGTACACATAGACTACAAAACTGATTTGATTTATGCTAACGGGTTAGTATAAAAGAGAGACAGAGAGAGAGAGAGAGAGAGAGAGATAGGGAGAGAGAACGGGAGTGAGTTTTGATTATTTCTTGAGCTTTTGATACATAGCACAGCACGGATGTTGGATTGGATTGCGGTACGGTTTGGTATTTGGGAGATTTGAGAGGTTTGAGTTTTGGTTGTTTTGTTTAATTATACAGACACTCACACATACAGACAGACAGGCGTACACACGTACGGACACACATACACACACAAAATGCAAGGCAGTAGTAGTAGTAGTAGTAGTAGTACATAACGTTAGATAGTTGCTTGATTAGTTAGATTAGTTTGAGTTTAGCTTAGTTAGTTGGGTTCTTGTACTGTATGTAAAAGCTGTAAAAGCACCGTTCCTCTTAATGCGCCGCAGTGAGCAATAATAGGCCATAACGGCCCGCAGGCTCTTCCACTTGGTTGTCTGGTTGCTGTGGTTGCTCCCATTCTTGTTCGGGTTGTTGCTGCTGTTGCTGTGGTTGCTAACCAGCTCCTCGGGATGCTCGCTGATGAACGACGAGAGCGTCTTCACCTGCGTCCGGCTGCCACCAGCCACGCCCCCCGCCATGGCCAGCGAATAGCAGCTGCCGTCGGAGGACGGACTATTCAGGTGCAATCGCACCTGCCGACGCTGACGCGCGTGTTGTCCATGTCTTTGATGCAGCGAGTCCATGTGCTGCTGCTGCGGTTGCTGCTGTTGCTGCTGCTCTGACGTTAATATAAGTCTATCCCTCTCTGTGTACATTCTTAAACTATTTGTGCAACGGCAATTGCTCTGCGCACTGGTCAGCGATGAATTGGCCGATCTTCCAATGGGTAAAATTTCATGTTATATACCAACAAAATATAGGCACAATTATCAAACTACAGATACGTCTCTATACATAGCACAGTGAATACCCTTGCAGTCTGAGCTTTATCTCTGGGACTCTATAGTCAGCTAAGATCAAGCAGTTGGCATGCTCAGCCTACTTAGAGCTAGGTGAGAGTAAATGACTTTAAATTCCAGTTTGCAGAAGAGATCCTCTACAACTGTGAGTTACTAAGCCCCTACTGTCAGTCTGTCTGCCTGTCAATCTATTAGACTGTGAGTCAGCCTATCAGTCTGTCTGTCAAACTGTCTGTCAATATGTCAGTCTGTCTGTCAATCTGTCTGTCAATCTGTCAGTCTGTCTATGAGTCTGTCTGTCAATCTATCAGTATGTCAGTCTGTTTGTCATCAGTCTGTAAATCTAGCAGTCTGTTTGTCAGCCAATCTATCAGTCAGTCTGCCTCTCAATCTTACAGTCTGTCAGTCTTTGTGGCTGTTAGTCAGTCAGTCTGTCAGTCTGTCAGTTTGCCAGTAAGTCTGTCAAACAACTGTCAGACTGTCTGTATATCAATCAACCAGTTAGCCTATGTATCAATCTACCTGTCAGTCAGAATGTCAATCTATTAGTATGTTAGTAAGTCTGTCACTTAATCTGTCAGTCAATTAGTTAGTCTATCCGTTAGTCAATCCGATAGTCATTCCATCAGTCAGCAAGTCTGTCACTCAGTCAATCTATCAATCAGTCTGTCAGTCACTTGTTTACCTATCAGCCAGTCTGTAAATCAGTCTGTCAGTCACTCTGTCTATCTGTCAATCAATCTGTCAGTCACTCTGCCTCTCAATCTATCAGTCTGTCAGTCTTTTTGTCAACAGTCTGCCAATCAGCTATCAGTCTATCTGTCAGTCAGTCTGTCACTTAATCTGTCAGTCAATTAGTTAGTCAATCTATCAGTCAGTTGTCAGTCAGTCAGTCACTTAGTCTATCTATCAATCAGTTGTTTACCTATCAGCCAGTTTGTCTGTCATTCAGTCTGTCAGTCAGTCTGTCTGTCAATCAGTCGGTCTATCCATCAATCAGTCTGTCAGTCAGTTAGTTTATCTACCAGTCAATCTGACACTCCCTCTGTCAGTCATTCTGTCTGTCAGTCAGTCAATATGTCAGTCATTTTATCAGTCAATATCTCAATCCGTCAAACTTTCTTTCTTTTCTCAGTTCATATCGTACACTAGTCATAGACAAACAAACACTTCAATGTTTCTCCACCTTATATACAGTGCAGTTTCCATGATCATACCTGTATGTATGCACAATACATATGTAAATACAATATACCACATATCATGTCAAATATATATATATACAATATATATAATTTAATGAATTAAAAGTACACTTTAGGGATAAACATAGTCACAATTACAGTTAACTGTGGGGTATATGATAAGGGGTCACACGGACGTTTCATCAATACTTAAATACATCAAGTCATGTATGTATATATATCACATCATAGGCAGCAGTCAGTCTGCAAGGGTATGCATGCTTCGGTGTGCCGAATTGATGGTCTTCGCATTCAGTTTGTTGTTCAGGTGTGGTTGGGGATTAGTGTGCATGCGAGTTCACGTATTCACGTATCGCTGCAATAACAACGCCCCCAATCCCATTGCCGATACCAAATACATTTCGAATCCCAGGCAATAACCCAAAACTGCGCTTCACTCACACACCCACACAGACACTCACATGCACAAGTGGCTTACAAGTTTTGGCCAACAGCCATGACATAATTCACTTAACTAAAGCCCATTTGGCTTGGCATTGGCACGGATTTGGTGCGGATGCCACGTAAAGCTGCCCGCAATTGCCACCAAATACCGGGCTCCGGGTGAAAGAGACACCGAGAGTGAGCCGGAGTTGTCAACCAACTAATCGTAACTGGCAAATGGGTCTCCAGGGCTCCGAGGTTAATACATAAAATCACTAAACAAACTGAACTAAACTCTCGCCACACACACACAGGCACAGTCAGTTCCAGCTAATTGCCTTTATTAGTTAATTTCCTTTATGTCCACTACAAATCAGAGAGCACTCTCTCTACTCGCGCTGTCACATATATACTTATATATATATATATACAGTTAGTTGTTTGTACCGTACAATGGGCATATGGGGAATCATTTTCGTCCTATTAGCCTGCATTTTCATTGTTATGCCCCAGCCGGCCCTCGCCTGAAAAGTGCTTGAGGTGTGGCACTTAAGAACCTCAATTTAGAGTTGACTTTATACGGAGGTCTGTCAATCTAAGCCCGGGCCCTGAGTTGCTGCTAACCCGCATCACGTACGGAGTCTTAAGACGTGTCTGTCTTTATTATTATAATTATATATTTTTGATAGTTATATATACTATTATAATAATTATTATTATTGCTACTATTTTATTGACATTTAAAATGATGAATAATGATAATAGCAATGATTGATTATTAATAACAAAACTGAGCACCGGACTAGTAGTAAAAATAATATTATAATTATTATTTATATATCAAAATTATTATATCACTAATTCATTAATTATATTATATAATAAAAATATGATCATTTCTATTATTATTAGTTTTCACTGCTATTTTCATCATCATGATTATTATCATTATCATTAATGATAATTCTGATCATGGTTATCATTATGAAAATTATTATAATTATTAGCATTATTATAATTATTATTTTTATTGTATCATTATCATTGTCTCAAAATTGTATTATTTTATTGTTTATTATCATAGTTTATTATCACTTAATTGCTATCTGTACATTATCCATTTAGCCTTACTTCCGCTGCTCGTCCTTCAGTATTCCCTTAAGTCAACTTCTTCTACCTCGCACCTTGGCCAATGTATGATCCTTTTCATTGCTCATTGTCAACTCTTACTAATAGATGTTCTATGCCTTTGTCGAGCTGCCTAATTGGCTTACTGTCCATCGCTCAGTACCTAAATACTGAGTTCTCATTGATAAATAGTCTTAGCTCTTATGAGCAGGCTATGTATGCACACACCTATATACAGTTATCTGGATTTAGCTCTAATCCAATGCATTACTCAATTACTTTTTGGAATGTGGCATCGTTTGTCAAGTAACACAACTGAAATCCCATTTGACTTAATAAGCTAATGACTTTCGCATTATTATTATTGTTATTATTACTGTTAATATTGTGCACTTGATAGACCCCGCTATGGACTTGCCCGGCTTAACTCAATGCACTTTCTTATCACACTCAATCCGGCTAATGCAGTCGCTCTTAACTTGTTTAATTTGCCATTAGCAACGACCCCATGCCCAAAGCACAGGCAATGACATCCAAATGGCTGCTAATTGCTGTTGACTCAACCACTTGATAACAGATTCATTCACAGCTGATGACCCCCCTTTGGTGCCCCAACACATTTATTAATTTTTATATATGTACAAATAATTGTTGTTGTTTTTTTCGATGGCAAATACGAGTTGAATGCGTGGCAAAAAATCAAAAGGTGGCGAGGGAAACTCAAAAAGTAAAACAAGTTGTATGCATGTGTATGTGTGTGTGTGTATGTTTAAATAGTAGTACAAATACGTGTTTGTGTGTGTATGTCAATATATCAATACGCGGCATCAACTGCGAGTATCAATAAAAATGATAAATCAAAAGCAGCTGCGAAGCCCAACAAAGTATGCTACGATTTTTGTTAGCTTTTTTTACTGCTAGCAATCAATTATGCGCTTACTGTGTGTGTGTGTGTGTTTATGGAGTGTGCGTGTGTGTGAGTAAGTGTGAATGATTGTGTACACTGCCTGAATTTTAACAGCAGCTCTTGTATGCCTGATCATGTGTGTCGTGTACGTTCGAAGCGCAATTCAATTAGGTTTTTTATCTCTCGAATTACTTTGAACAACTTTCTCTGCTCGTAATACCCATGTCTTGATTTGAGCTTTTATGCATGTGATGGGCATAAACTATGATAGCTTATTGCAAGCTTTACTTACTGGCAGGCCTTTATCTGCCTGACCAATATGAAGTGAGCAAGAAATGAGTCAAGTTCCTGATAAATAGAGGAGAGAGAAAAGAAGAGTCTTCTTCTGATATCTTCATATATATCTTTATGCAAGCATATGCTTGACTCTGATGCAGCAGAGCTTTAAGCTGATTCAACGTCTTCTTCTGCCACTTCTAGGGTATTTCGAGTGCGGCATACTTAAGACTTTGGCTTTGCTGCTTTCAATTTGTTATTGTTGGCTGTCGTTGTTATTATTTGTGAAGCTTTTAACTTGTCACTTTACAAAAGTTACAATTTATACACATGTATATGTGAGTGTGTGAGTGTCTGAGTGTTGTTGTGTATGTTAGTATGCGAGTGTGTGTGTGTGTGACTGTGCGTGGCATTAACTTACCGCTGACTGGGACTCTTGCTATCCGATGAGTGCGCCGCACTGTTATTGTCATCATCGTTGGCCAATTTGGCAGCTGCGCTCTTGTGATGGCGCTTGTGATGGGTGCCATCCGCTGGGGCATTGCTGCTGCCTCCGCCTCCTCCGCCGCCGCCGCCACCGCCGGAGCTGCTCGTGCCCGTGGGGCTGACGACGTCCGTGTCGCTATTGCAATCGAATCTGGCCATATCCTTTGCAAACTTGCCGCCATGCTCGTGCGTTTCCATCTGGGCGAAAAATAATTACAACTAATTAAAATCGGGGCCTGTGGATAATGCAAACAATTTGTCTTCAATTCACTTCCTCAAGGGCTCGTTTAGGCCACTTCCAATGCGTTAACTATGCGCACATTAAATAATCATACTTTAGGCGCCCAATACGCCCCGGCCCATGCCCCGATCCATGCCCATGCCCATGCCCATACCCATAGCAGCTCGCCTGCCTCGTCCTGACACTGGCGCATAATTAAAATTAAATTTTGATTACTCCCGGCACACGGGCGAAGGAAGGTATTAAAAACTTTTACATCAAATAACAAGCCGAGAATCGAGCTGAAAACAGACCGAACCGAAGCGGCGAGGGGGAAGCGTGCAAAGGTGCAAAGAGAGCGAAAGGCGTCGGCCAGGTGAGCCAGGTGAGGCAAACTTACAGCAAGGCTCGAATTGCCAGGAATTTAACTTGAGCGCTCTGTTGCCCACGGTTATAGCCAATCAAATGGCATTCCAAAAGTTTTAGATTGCGAAAAAAAAACATATAAAAATATATATATTGAAAGAGAGAGATGGAGAGAGGCAAAGGAAGGGAGTGGCTGAGTGAGCAGGAATGGCTAAATAATAATCAAATAAAATATCATTAGCCTTCCTTTCACTTAACACTCACCCATGGCCTAAGCAGCAAGGCGATGCCCATAAAAATTCATTAAATACGAGAAGACAGGCAAGCACGTTACAGTTGAGTGCAACCGACTGCACAATGCTCGTCAAAGTCTTAAATTAGCAATATTTGTATTAACATCAATATTTTCCAGACAATTTCAGTTAGTTCAGCAGTTCCACAGTGATTATATATTTGCCACGCCCTTAATGCCCACATATTTATACATTAAGCATTATCTACAGGGCTATATATCCCCAAGTCTCTAGCTTCGCTTGCTTCGTTCATTGCCCAAAACCAATATACTCGTCTCACCTCAAGCGCTAGAGTATAAGAACTCAGTAAAGAAGATTAATTTAATTTCATGCTAAATTTGTAAGCATCTGTAAATACATATATGTAGAAAATGCAATCGATTTTGCCAGCAAATTAAGTATGAAAAGAATTTGAGAAATTGTATAGACTCTTGACTGTCAATGGACTGTTGGATAAACGATTTGGGAAATAACAAATAAATTGAAATTTTCTGCTTAATTCCATAAAATCCAAACAGATTTCAATTCCATATGTTTCCACACAAGTATATTTCTGTGAACTAGAAATGATTTCAATTCCATATGTTCCCAAAGCAAATATACACTTATTTGGCGCTCTTTGAAGAAGAAAAGAGTCAAAGAGAAGAAAGGTGTCTTTGAGCTAGAGAAGAATCCAATTCCATATGTTCCTATACAAATATACAATAAACAAATTTGGTCTTTGATGTAATTCCAAACGTTCCCAAACAAAATTTACATTTATTCGACTCATTTTGAACTGTATAAAATTTCAATTCCATACGTTCCCAAATATATATACTTTTATTCGACTCTCTTTGAACTGGAGAATATGTCAACTGAGGATCAGGTTAATTCCAAACGTTCCTAAATAAAGATACATTTAGTCGACACTTTTGAGCTGGAGAAGAATCCAATTCCATATGTTCCCATTCAAATACACACACTTTAAACCAGAAAAGAGCCCAATTCCATATCGTAGAGCTAACTGAGTTAGAAATATATGCTAATACCAGGTAATGCCTCCAAGAACAGATGCTACAAAACTTAGAAACGCATACATATTTCATCCCACTTATTCCTTAGTGGAGCCAAACACTTCAACACTTCTATGTATTTGTGTTCTGTAAAAGCATAGAAATTCCATTTTATTTATCATTAAGACCAACGGAAGGTAAAGGCAAGCTTAGTGCTTGCCCTCTCCTAATAGCTACAATAACAGATTCCAGTTGTTCCATACTAGATTGTTATCACTCAGCAGACTCCACAGTAAGGAGACAGCATAATCTCAGTAAGCTCTCTCTTAATAGCCGCAATAACCGACTCAAGTTGTTTCAGACAAGAGATTGTACAGCTTTCAATGCTTAAACTTTCATCCCAGTTTCAAACGTTCCAGCAATAACTCTCAATTTACGCAAAACATTAAGAAACGCATTTATCAAAACATTCCGCAAAACAATTTGATAAACTTTTCATGTGGCTTTAGTGGCAGCGAAGGCGGGAGACGAAACTAAGTTGTCTGCCTAATTGCCACGCCGATGAAGTGCAGCGACGACGACGATGTTCCACATTGTAAATTATAAATTGTGAAATTGTGGAGCTGCGCGCTGTAATGGAGCACCGCCGCATAACATATCCAGCGCTGGGATTGGATTTGGCCTGTCCAATTAGCCGGCAACGCAAATCTTCGCTCTGCGGCCCAAGCTCCACTTGTGAGTGCCACCGCCTGGCGGAGCAGGAGGAGGAGGAGGAGGCGAAGGCGCCAACATGTTAGCGGTTGAGAGCAGGGAAGTTTCGGGACTGGGCAATTAAATATGCCGCAGAGCTTGATTGAAATTCGTTGTGGCTTTTGGCTTTGGGGCAGCTGTAAAATGCGCACAGCGCCGATTCCATAAATATTTATGGCCTCAAGTTTCGAGTGTTTAAAAACTAAAGTCTCTCCCCATCACGAACTCTCTCTCTCTCTCTCTCTCTCTCTCTCTCTCTCGCTCGGTCGCTTGACATTGATTTAATTATGCGAGGAGAAGCTCGCAACTGTCATATACTACCCGGATTACGAGCAATATCCGTCAATATCCTGTATCATAAACCAGAAACGCAAAAAGAAGCAGCCAACTCGCATCACGGCTTCATGGCCGCGCTGCCTGTCAGCGATTCGTAAACATTTTTATTAAACGTAACCCCAATACCCAAACAATGTAGCCTTCAATAGAATCCAATCAAGATTTGTGCTCCGAATAGCGAATACTCTATAAACTAGCTAAGCTAGAAGAAAAGCCAAAATAGAAATGGTAAGTTAAATAGAGAAGCAAAGTTGGGAAAGGGCGAGCTAAGCAGATGAAAGTTTTAAAATATTATAGTGAGAAGTAGAAAATCGTGTTAAATGAACAACAAAGGTAATTACTGGCGAGCACTGAAGAGAGAAGCGACCTGCCAGACGGAACAATTAAGAAGTTCACAACATTGCAGAAAGAAGCCTTGAAAGGGGGCATAGAAGACAACGCGCAAAAATTAAACAAAGTTGTTGAACTAGAGCCAATGCCAGGCAAGACAAGGCAAGGCAAGGCAGAGCTGAGCAACGTCAACAAAAGGCCAAGGCCAGCAAAACTTTACCTAGAAGAGCAAACAAAGTTTAGGCTTCACTTTCGCAACTGAACTCGAGCTGCTGCTCCTGCTGCTGCAGCAGCACTACAAAGGCATCTAAATTCTATGAAACCAATAAACAATTTTTTGTTTGCGAATTGGCATAAATATTTGCACACTTTTCGGGCAAATATTTAACTCGCTAAGCCAGTGGCAGGCAGAGAGCCTTTCGCGTGTCACCACGCTTCGCTTCGCGCTTCACATAACTCTTGAATGCTGTCGAAAAACTAGACTCTGCCGCTCCACACACACACAATAGACCTATAAAGCATAGAGACGCAGCATCCGGGGCTCACCCACTGTCAGTCAATGACAGGCCCACAAAAAATGTACATTAAATAAAATTATGGACCACAAAAATTTGTATGCTTTCATTTTATATTATGGCGCGCAGCAATTGAGAGAGGAGCCAATGAACTGGGTATGTGCGACTAGCGGGAATGTATCTGATAGGCGATTGAGATTGAGTGGAGAGAGTGGAAGAGCAATGTGGATAGATAGATAATCTCAAGGTTTCTCTCTTACAGATATATATATATATATATATATATATATATATATATATATATATATATATATATATATATAAATATATATATATACAACTTCCTATTCTTATACTTGAGAGCGATCTGAAGCTCAACTTTAATCGTTTTGTGTAGGAGCTTAAGTACAAGTTTCAAGTTCTGTAACCCACAGACTCTTTTTTAGGCAAGTTGGATCATCATGATTTGAGATTGATTGGAAGCTTTTCTTTTGTAGATTGGGTAAATCTGTAAGATCTTAAAATATTATTTTTCAAGCAATGACGTGGCACTGAAGGACATCTTCTGCTGGAGTTTATGAATATTGAAATACCTAAAAGCATCCTTAAAAATCAACCTTAAAATCACTAATTGCCTATGCTCAAATTGCACGCCGTGGGAGACCATGGCTATAGGAATGAGTTATTTTTGGGAAAAAGGCAGGAAAATGTTGATAATATTTACAGATTTTGAATAAAAGACGTCGTAGCGTCGATCAGTTCAGCTTGAAAAGCTCTAGCTCACTCAGCGTAGATTGCTGTAGCTCTAAGTATCCCACACACCAGCAGGGAACTCAGAGAAAGAGAGCAGCGCAGCATAAGATAACTCAGCCATTCGTGTAGCTATTCAACAGAGTCGCTAGAAGATAGAGCACTATGATTTTGGAAATTGAAATTTTAATAACAGGAAGATGAAGATCTGCGCTCCAGCATAATCATGTGGATGGGTCTGTATAAGGATACGATTAGATAGACGATTGCATGGATCAACCATACAAGAGAAAAGAAAGGATTCTATAAAGAAAGGGATAGCTTAAGAGCCGTTTCGCCCGCTCCCTCTTTGTTTCCCCCTACCAAACTATCAGCTAAGTACAGGGTATCTTCAAGTCACCCACTTCCACAACCATTCCTTTACTCTCTCACTAGAGCCCATTCGACCTTCTTTATGATGTAGCTTAAAGCATTTAATTATAATAATTCATTTAATACAGGATATCTGCCAGTCGAGCACCTCCTCTCGCGCTGCCCCCGCTGTGCTTAACGAGAGCTCATTTGGTTGCCTTTTATGATTTTGTTTGTGCTTGTGAGAACTTACCGTATAGAGGCCCGTTGCAGTGGCCGCCGCTGCTGCCGACGATGAGGAGGAGGATGCTGCGGCGGCTCCAGTGCTGCCGTAATTGAGCTGCGAGTGATAGCCGCTGGAGAGGATCTTCTTGTGTGCGGATGCATGCGCCCGATACGCGCTGACGCTCAGTTTCATTGTCACATTAACTCAATTGGCAATGGCCGTAAGCAGCAACGGGCAACACCGTGCACCACCGGACACCACCGTGCACCACTACCTGCTGACCCAAACTTATGCTCGTCTGTGAGAGTGGGCGTGGGAAGCTGTCGCTTTCAACTTGCGTGCGTTGTGTGGCGTCTGCCTTGAATTGGGCTTAATTGAGTGCCCACAGGCGTTGGATGGCTGACAACAGCAACAGCAACGTGGTTGACACCACTGTCACACACACACACACACAGACACTTGGGTGGTGCGGCCGTTGAATGACAATAAGAAAAACAATGCGCACTTTTTTTGTTGTTTTTGCTTTTGCTTTGTTTTTTTTTTTTTATATATTTTTGTTATCGCCGCTTTGTGTTTTGGTCGCTTCTGAAGATGGAGACGGAGAGCCACGCGCTGTGTCAGCTTAGAGCAGGGGGCGTGGCTGCCAGTGGGCTGGAGTGAACGGTGTGTGTTGTGTTTGTTTGTTCTGTTCAGCCGCTGTTCAGTTTTTAGTTGCCTATAAAAGTTGCTGGCATTGTTGGATGTTGTTGCTGTTGTTGCTGTTGCTGCTTTTGGCTATTATTGTTGGCTGTGTGCGTGGGCGTGCCTCGTCTGCTTGCCTTTTTTGGGTACGAGCCGGTCCTGTGCTATCCTGCGTTGTGCTTGTTGTTTTAATTGTTTGCAATTTGGGTTTTTTAGTGCTCTACAGTTGCGTCTTGTTGTTCCTGTTGTTGCTGTTGTGGTTGCTGTTGTTGTTGTTGCTGTTAAGGCCTCATGTCACTTTAGTTACAAGTAGCTGCTGCTCTTTGTTGCTGCTGCTGCTGCTGCTGTCGCTGGTGCTGCTGTTGTCGTCGTCGCCTGTGGCAAAAAGCGTTTACAAATGATTAAATTAAAGCTGATATTAATTTAGATGGTCAACATTAAAGTTTGTCTTGTTCTTAATTACATAACACTCGGGCCATCAACACACACGCACACACAGACCCAAACACGCACAAGAAGTCAGGCACAGGCTCAGGCTAGGACTCAAGCTCAGGCACAGGCACACACCGTCGCAGATCTTAATTATGCTTAAATGTTGCCCAACGGCATGAATATTATAGCTTAGGCACACTCACACACACGCACACATACACATACACACGCACATGTGCAATTTGCTTCAATTAAAGAATGCCCCAAGGTGCGAATTTCGAAGGATGCCCAGCGTAGCCTCAGCTTTGAGTCATTATCTTAAGCTGCACATACACAAGTGTGTGGGTGTGTGTGGGTGTGTGTGTGCGTGTGTGTGGGCAGCTCATAAACTGATGTGGCAAGTCTAATTAATGTGCAATTGAACTAGCCTCCGCACAGACAGAGCGAATGCGAATAAAAGCGCTTAATTATTAATTGACTGCATTTGATTGATGTCATTAATCAATCAAGCATCAATTCAATTATATGATAGCAAAAACACATTTAACCTTAATTAGGCTCATCGGGAGTCATTTAGTGCTGCTTCTCCTTTTTCTTCGAGTCAATCATCAGCCAGAATTATCTATCTTCATTAGCGTAAGGCATCAATCAGGCTAGCTTCATGTGTTCATTAATGCTAAGGATATCAATCAATCAGCGATGAGACGACACCTCATGAACTTTTACTGTAATGTGATACGTTAATAAAGCAAAGCGTCAATTATGAGTGATTGATCATGATTGATTATCATTTACTCTCGTTGCATGCTTAATGAGTTCCAGCTAATGGGATTTACCTCTTGGCTAAATTTTGTAGTATGTTAATAAGCTAATAAATTAAGTTGATATTTAATCAAAATGTCTCTCAATGAATACATCATATGCGAAAAGCCGCAAACTAAATGTTATTATGATCCAGCTATCAATCAATCAATTACCCAATGAATCAATCTATCAATTACCAATCACTTTCTTTATCTAACAGAGACTAACTTAGTTAAGCTATTAATAAGCTAATCAATAAATTAATGATCAATCAAAATGGCTTTCAATCAATGAATGCTGCTTCATGCAATGTACTCCAAGAGCAGCTGAAAACTGAGAGTGAAGCAAAGTCAAGTCATAAGAAAGCTGATATGATCTATCAATCCATCAATCAATCAATCAATCAGTCAATCATCACTTAGAATTGCTGCAAACTAAGACTTATTATAAACTAAAGTCATGTCATAAGAAAGCTGTTATGAAGCATGAATCAATCAATCAACCAATCAATCACATAGAGTTGCTGCAAACTAGGATTTATCATAAGCCATTCCATTCCATTTCCGTTTCAAAGGAAAATTTGTTACAGTACATCAAGCGATCAATCAATCAAGGAGTCAATCATTCACCATTTACTTACAGAGACGAGTTCACCTTGGCTATTTTCAAGATCTTGATAAGCTAATCAATGAGTTTCAATCAAGGCGCCACTCAATCAGCGCCAACAATCCAACTGTCAACAATCATGTTGTAAGGGCGAGGCCAGTTAATTCTCATCAATAAACATTTGACTTAGACAATCGCCGGCTAATCATTCAGCCAGCGCACACAAAGGGCAGCACAGTTTACAATCGAAGTGAATGCTCGAATGCGTATCAATGCGATTAGCATGGAAAACAATCAGCTTTTCAGTTCAATCGGAAGCGGAGCTGTTGAAACAATGCGATACGCAAAGAGATAAGGCACAAGGGACTCGAATCTCGATGAGGACTGAATTGGGATTGGGATTGGCAATGGCACTCAGACGGAGACTGCGGCTGGGACTGGGACTGAGTTGTGAATGTAAACTGCACGAGAGTAGCGGCATTCATAACATGGCTTTCATTTTATGTCTAACATTTCACATTTGTTAAGCAGACATCGAGATTTATTACGGTTGCGCATACGCCAGATGTAACCGGAGGAGCCGGCAGCGATTTCGTAGAAAGGACGAAAAACCATAACAAAAAATTGTATTCACTGCCGCCGGGCAGCGGACTGTAAACATGTCGCAGCGACTGCAGATAACAATCCGATCCGAGCCATTATAAGTTGGTGCCGGATTTGATTTATGTGCGCAGCCAGGTAAGTCAGGTAACGGCTTAGCGGAGCGAGCATAAAACTCATGCAATTACACAACCACAACCCCCACCTGGTCGCGCTCATGCAACTATATACACAGAGAGAGCGAGGAACGAGCTGACGACAGCGCATAAAATCTAATTATAAAGCATTCAAATATTCAATGTGGCCCGAACAGGACTTAACACTTTGTGCCGGAACGCTTAAACGGCTTAGTTCTGGTTGGCCAACCGGTGGCAGCAACTTTTACGAGCTCTCGCCTGCCCCAGGGCGCGAGAGCTTTATGAGCATATAGAAGGTAACAGTACACGGCATAAACTGCTGCACACACACACACACACACACACACAGCCCAGTATTACACTCCCAAATCTCAGGTGATATAGAGTATAGCCAAAAGGTAGACAATATTCTATTCAATTCTGTTTTACTGTGGAGCACTCTGGGCATTATCAACGAGATGTGCCATATGGCAACCCAGGGCATTCTGTCTTCTGCTGCTTCTGCTGAAGTTTTTCTTTACATTTCGTTACATTTTTCTCCCTTTGTACATAAAACTCAATGAAGCAGCCAACGTGGAAGATAAACAGTCAGCCAGGAGCAGAAGCAGCAGCGGCGGCAGCAGTTCAATTTCTGCTCCTCATGATTTCAATTTCAAAATTTACGCTTCATTGGTCAGTAAAAAGAAAGCGCTCCAAATACTACGCCAGCTGCCGTTGCGTGGCCACAAAATGTGACATTAAAAAATGTTAACCACTTGTCAAAGTCAATCGAGGCGTCTGCCCTGCCCTCAGCGCCCCTGTCTTATCAGTGCCTCCCACTCACTTGTGTAACCGACTCTCTCTCCCTCTCTCTCTCTCTCTTGTTCTCTTGTTCTCTTGTGTAATAAATGAAAAATCTTATCATCATCGCATATTGGCATTCGCGTCAGGTCAAAGATTGTGCCGCATCGAAAAGTAAATGCCGGCACACGCGGCGTATGCGCAATTCCCCGAACGACACTCGCCGAGATTGCGGTTAATTAGAGGCGGCCCACACCCACAGCATTGTGCCAGACGTTGCTAATCGCCCTCATCAACTGACCAACAAGACCACAGAGCCGCCCAACACCTCCAACCCCCCACGCCCTCGCCCACAAGACACCCCAGCGAGCAGGACAGTTACTTTTGCGCGACTAATAAGTCCCCCCCTGGCTCCTGCTCAGAGTTTACAAATTATGTTTAACATCAAATGAAATCGTCTCATCAAAATTTAATCCACGCCGCATTCCATAGCAGCGGCAGTGCGCCCCGCGGTCGCCTGTGCGGCAAGTCAAGCGATTTCCGCGCGCAATGTCGCGTTCAACTCGATTTCCTCACTCTCTCTCTCTCTCTCTCTCTCTCTCTCTCTCTCTCTCTCTCTCTCTCTCTCTGACTATTTTAATCTAAGTTTTGCGAAAGAAACGATTTTGATTTACTTTTTGGGCAAAAGTATAGATTAAAGCAAAATTAAATTAGGGAACTTCAGTAGAGGTAAAGAACTATTTGAAATTGATTGGTAGTAGCTGAGCTTCTGTCTGCCCTGTTCAAGTAGGAGCATAAGCCCGGCAGCCAATCTATAATATAATGTATGCATATGCATAACTCTGAGTAATGAGAAAGCAGCGAACAGAGAAGCAAAGAGGGAGGCAAGTGGAGACATGTATGACATTGATATACATAGCATACGTAGCATAAACACCTAACCCTGCTGATGGCTGGAAGTGCTCTTAAGACTCTCATATTAGATAGATATTAGGTAGATAGATACTAGATAACACATATAAGAATAAGATTTCATAGTGAAAGAGGCAATTCAAGCTCGATTCTTGAACTCAATGATGTGTTTTCCTGTCACTCTCTCTGATAATGACTAATGATGATGACTTTAATGAGGCTTAGCAAATTTGGAGTAAAAAGAGAAAAGTATTGAAACTTATGCCAATACCTCAACAGCTGCCCACTACTACAACTTAAGGTAATCAGCTTCTAGTTTAGACACTGCAAAAACTTTACTTTTACAAATATTTGTAGATTTAAATGGACTTAAAGAGGACTTTACCTCAACAGTCGGGCTTCTTTAGTAGCTATCTAGAGCACTCCACATAAGAAAACTCAAACGACTCAAAGGGAGAGCAGCTGGCTTCAAATAATTTTCATATCAATATTGAGGCCACACTTTGCAGAATTACCCTGTGATCAGCCCTTGAATAATTTTAAGCCTTGAAGAACCCTCTGTCGAAAATAGACCCTTCAGGCCCCTCAGAAGGCAACAACAAGTCGTCTTACCTCGTCCATTGGTGGCATCTGTGGGCAACCCACAGAAGACCGCCAATTTCTGCTTCATTCAGAAAGCAGTCACGGACCAAAGCTCACCTGTTAGAGTGCGTTACATTATACTAACTGCTAACTGTTAACGCCCACTTGAAAGCTACAGCCAGAAGATGTGGTCAAGGATTGCGGTGGCTGATCAACAGTGGAAACAGCATGCGCCCAAGAGCCAAATAAGCCGACTATGTGTACTGTGTAGCACCGGGAAAGTATTACACACAACCCAGGTAAATACAAGGTTTTCGTTTCGCCGGGCCTCCAAATTGGAGAATATTTACAAGTAAATCCCAACGCAAGCTCAAATTGGATTCATACAAAATAAGAAAATCCTATTTGGATGCATAAACACATTGCATTTAAGGCGGCTCTAGTTACGCTTCAATTGAATCCCGGCAAGTTGAAGTGAACATGATCTGATCCTATATCAATAGAGGACTACTAACCCGGATAAGCCTAAATGTCGAGCATTTTGCTGTGCCTTGATGTGGTCTGTTTGTGCTGCTCCGCAAGGAATCCCTTATCAGCGATTATGTCAAACGCTGGCCACTAAGTAGCCCACTGCTGACTGCTGTCACCCTTGTCCATCTGTGTGTTTTGTTTTGCTTTTTTATTATTCCTTGTTGCGGCATTGTGTTTGTTGCCGCTAACATGGATTCGAGTGGCTGTCAGTTGGTTGTCTTAAGCCTGATGCCATGCCGCCCACTGGCTGTTATGAATATGATTGTCCGTCTGGGACCGGACGGAGATCCCAGAGCTTAGCCGAAAAATGTTGACTCGAGCATGTGGAGGGACTTAAGTGATTCGAAATGCCGCAGTAGTAGGTCAAGCAGCTGCCCGCAGTTCCCACACATTAACCTACCTCCCCACTCCAGCTCCCGCTGCCACTTCCACTCCCACTCCCACTCCCACTCCCATTCCCACTCCCACTACCTCCATGGCCATTTCTCAATGTAAATGTGTAACCGAACCGCAGCATAAATTAGGATCGTCATTTGCATGCGCCCAGGGACAACGCAGGCATCAAGCCGCAGGCCTGGCCCACAGACAAGGCCAGCGGTGGCTGTCTGTTTGCTCAGAGCTGTTGCGACCAAAAAGTCCCGGTTTTTACAATTTATCAACAATTTTATTCGACGGAACAAAAAATTGCATACGAAAAGAGCAAAGAACACGCGCGACTTGCAACAAGAATCCACCTGGCGCGCCCACAGCCAACGTAACTTACATAAAAAGCGAATGAATTTAAATATATCTCCTGCTCTTCCCGGGAAATTGCTATAACTGTTAATGAATTACCCTTGTCTATGCTGAAAGATATGCTGCTGGAATGTCTTGAGTACTCCAGGTATTGTAAGTTCAACTGCCAGACAAAATAATCTAGATTTCCTACAGATTTAACTTTCTAAGCAACCAATGCGAACTGCCTTACTCCTTGCAAAAGTAAGCTCCTATAAGCTGTTATATATGGCAGATGTATCTTCCAGGCGATACTTAACCATGAACTTGACAAGTTTCTCAATTGTTCAGTCAACACGATTTCTATCACAAATCCATCTTTCTGGCGAATCCTGTGCTACAAAAACTTCACTTTTCCTACGGGAAAAGTTTCAGCTTCCTTTCTTTTTAGAGTTTCTTATTGGATATATATGGGATCCATAAGCTTCTTCTTCTATCTAACAGGCAAAACGCTTTACTCTGGATTCCTTTTCCTCGGAATTAGTTCAGCTAAGTAGAACAGCTAGGACAATCATTAAGTACAGCATTCTTAGCTGTTCAGAGACGACATCCCTTTAGTCTAGCATACCCGATTGCTTTCCTGGCGCATCTCATGCATAAACATGACAGCATTTTGACGGCGTTTTTTGCCAACACCTCTTCATAATGGCGATAAAGCAATTTGCGCAAATTGTGGCCATGATTTTGTATCAATTGCTTTTTGCCAGCGCAACTCCTCAAGGCAACAAAAAACAAAAAAAAAAAACGCGCATACGCCGCATGAGACCACCTACCGGGCCAATCGTTCAGCCACTCTTAGCTTTCGTTACGTTGCGCTCGGTAATCAATTTTTTCCTTTTTTCGGCAGTTGGCAAACGGCTTTTGGCAAGTGGCATGCGGCAAGAACCATATACATTTAAACGCTTATTTACAGCCATATATCTCTGAGACGAGCAGCGAAACGATTGTGCCGGGTATGAAGGCTGTGCCATGAAGGAGCTGTGCTGACTGCAGTGATACCTGTCCCAGGTATGAATTCGAGGAAGAGTAACAAATTTGACTAACAATTTACTATTTCTGGCCTCGTCTAAACAACTCTTAATATATCAAATAAATTTATATTATTTTGAAATGGATTGTTCTTGGAACTACAAGGGTATTAAGCAGCTTGCATGTGAAATGTGCTTACTTCTCTCTTCAATTGTATCGCATTGAGCAATGCTTAACTGTTGAGCAGCTTGATTTATATCTGAGTGGGTGTGTGTATATATTTATATCTGTGTATGTGTATGCGTGTGAGTGTGGGCGTATGTGTCTGTATTGCCTTGGCATTTCATTCCTTTTGCATGCAAATAAGCGTGTAGCCCACCCAGCGTCAAGCAAAATTCAATTAAAACTGTTTTTGCTCACAGCCGAGCAGGTGTACTCGAGTGTGGCCGTGTGTGGGAGTGGAACTGGGTGTGTGTGGTGTGGTGTGTGTGGATCAAAGATTAATGCAATTACATGATCCCAAGGCGTTGCCACATCCTCCAGCCAACCAGCCAGCCAGCTAGTCAGGCAGTCAGTCATTCAGTTAGTCAGTTAGTCAGAGAGCGAGCCAGTCAGGCGGTACAATACAATTATTATCATCTCTGAAAATAAAGTGAACTCGGGGGAAATCGAATGTGTCTCTGCGTGTCTGCATTTGTCTCTGTCATGATTAGCTGTCCTTATCTGTGATTTTGATTCTGTTTGCTTTGCTGTTTGCTGTTTGCCTAACCGCATGAAGCATGATGCAATTAACAGTTACCATAGGCTAGCTGGCATCCATTATCGTTCATCTGAACTGAAAGTAAAGCGAATGCCGGAATTTTTAATGCACTTTTGCTTCGATTTATGCAATGGCTACCAAGTTTGCGGTTCTCTCTCTCTCTCTCTCTCTGTCTCTCTTTCTCTTTCCATGTCTCTTGGCCAACTCTCAGAGATTTCACAGATTCTTTCGGGCTTCCGCTTGAATGGATGGCACTCTTGTGGGCTGGCAGTGTCTGCTTTTTAAGTGCCGACACTTTGTTCCGTAATTCTCTAACTTATGTTTGTGCATTTATTGAGAGTGCGTGTGTGTGTGTGTGTGCGACTGTCTTTCCCCAGCGGTGCCAATGGAATGTTAATGGAGTGTAGCCTGCCACAATGCGTATACGTAATATATAAAAGCAAGATAGGCACTTAAATTGAATATACTCTCTAAGTGAGTCGAGAGTGTCTGATTGACTGCATGATTGACTGAAGAAATTTCTGTAAAGCGGCTAGCTGATTGTATAAATTACAAATTACCTGTCTGACGGATTGAATTATTGATGTGACTGAGTTATACACTGATTGATTTGGCTGGTTGATTGAAGCTCAGTCAAATGACTGATGTACATATAAAAGGACGGAGTGACTGATTGTTTGATTGATGTGACGGAATGTTTGACTTGATTTGTGGGTTTACTGGCTTGTTAACTGCTTCAATTTCAATCAATGAATTTGCAGATTGATTGACTGATTGATTGAAGTGACCAATAATTTATGGTCTGATTGATTTCACTAACTGACTGACTGATTGATTGAATTGATCAATGATTAATGGTCTGATTGATTTGACTAACTGATTGATTGATTGATTGATTAATTGACTGACAGAATTTCAATCAATGAATTTGCAGATTGATTGACTGATTGATTGAAGTGACCAATAATTTATGGTCTGAGTGATTTCACTAACTGATTGACTGATTGATTGAACTGATCAAGGAATAATGGTCTGATTGATTTGACTAACTGATTGATTGATAATTGATTAACTGACTGATTGAATTTGAATCAATGACTTGCAGATTGATTGACTGATTGCCTGATTGAGCGACTGCTTGACTGAACTGATGAATAGTAATGTGATTGAATTGAACTGATTGATTGATTCACTGATTGACTAACTGATTGACTTTCACTCAATATAAATAACAAATTATCTATTTGATTGATTGACTGAGAGATTATTTGATTGATTATCCCAACCAGCTGACACGCCCTCTTACTGCCTGTGAACATTGTAAGCAACTACACGTGCACAGATTCTTCGACACAGCACCATAATCCGAACCGATTGATGAGCCTTGCGCCTGGCAGTTTATGTCAAGAGTTTAATTTTAAGGCCCGCCATTTATGTAGCATGGCCCGAGGTGTAAATTGAGCTCGACTAGCGCCAGCTATGAACATTTTATGGCCAGCTCAATTATTGAATAAAAGACCAGTGTTGTAAAAGCACAAAGCTCGACTAACACTCAGCTGGCAAGTGCTGCTTGAAGCAAGAGTTGGCATCGGAGCTGGCCATAAGAGTCGTCATTGGCGACTGAAGAGCTACAGAGACTGGGGCAACCCAACAACAGCTGCGTTTGCTCTCGCCAGCTCAAATCACACGATAGTCGATAGCCCAGCCGAAGGGCGTGAAGTGAGCAGGGCAGGGGACGTGTTAAGGGCTGGGCGGGGCTCTTTGGTTTTATTTACCTATTATCGGGTCGGACAGCTCGTTGGCCTTGCTCGTTAGGGCGCGACTGGCTGCCACAGTGGGTCACATAAATTTGCAGTCAAGTGTTTGTTGCTTGCTTGTTCCTCCCGCTTTGTGCCACGTGCGGCTCGGCTCAGCTTCGCTCGCTGTGCTTGCCGCTATCCGTTTATCCCTTGCCCGGATAATTTTTCAATGTCAGAAATTTGTGCGCCCCGTTTGAAAAATTGAAAAGTATTTTAATGGGAACGGCGACGGCGACGGCAATGAAAATTAATGGCCGCCCGTTGCCAGCTTCTGCTTACAGTTTTTCCTCAATTTTCTTTCTTTTTCGCCCTGCGCTGCAATTGCAGCGGGCGGCTTAAATTCCGTATTAAATTGACTTCAACTTAGCAGCGCGATAACAGCCGGAAGGACAGCACGGATAACGGCTGTCAGTGCCGATTGATCCAGTCTCTGCAGGTAAACGCTCAACTCCACAGCATATTACGATGAGTTATCGAAAAAACATGATAAGCTAATAGAGCATATGTTAGACACGAGCATAAAGTTTCAGAACGGATAGACTGGTGGACTGGCGGACAGACAGAAAGAAGACAAAATGAAGATAGACAGAAGGACGGACAGGAGGGCGGAGAGACATGGCTAGATCCATCCTTATCAGGAATATATATACTTTGCGGAGGCCATACCTGCTTCCGTCACATCAATTTGCACAACAATGGGTTCAGGGTATACAATCGTACTTAATTTTCAGAACAGTAATTTCTCTCTGTGACCAACAACGGTTCACTGCAAGTAAAAGACTTCCGAGAAGCCCATTGAGTTATATAAATTCAAGGGACGAGTCGACATTATCAAATCGCACAAGTTGGAAAAACGTGAACAGAGCGCTGGCGAGAGTCGTATTCGCAGTAATTAATTAAATTACACAACACTTATCGAGAAGAGGACATGGTGAATAATCAAAGCTAGCATCGTCAATCGATAAGGAAATCATTTAGAGCAACAATGGCGATGCCATCAAGCATATGCCTTTTGTATGGCTTGCAGATCGCTCGTAATCCAGAAATGCTAATCAAAATTTTTGTGAATTGCGACTTTGAATTTGAATGCGAATGTGAATGGCACTCAGTCGTGCGTTTGTGCTTCTGTTCATCAAATTTCAATCGAATCAATTGAAGCCTACAAAAGTCAATACCTAAAGCAGGCAGGCAGGCAGGCAGGCAGGCGACGGTACTTGGATGCGCCCATTCTGCCCATTCACATGTCATTTGCTAAATGTATGCGCATTCCACACGCCTCATTTCGAATGAGCATCGAGACGAAAGCCTGCACACAAGCTCACACACACACACACACCCGCACACAGCAGCACACGCGCACCAAACATTTGAGTGATTGACTAACCCGAGTGCCTGGCATAATTATTTAACGCTTTTCATCAATCATCAAAAGTGCGAGTGTAAAGTGTGAGCTAATTAGCTCAAATATTTAATTGAGGCAAATAAAATCTGAGCGACGCCCGAAAGTATGCAGCACGAATGTGCACACACTAACCAGAGGTAAGACGACTTGCCCACACACTCTGTGGCAACAGAAGCAAGCGATATTATATATATATATATATATATATATATATATATATATATATATATATATATATATATATATATATATATATATATATATATTACGCATATTCGACGTTTCTTTTATATATGTACATATATGCGCATTGCAATCAACACATACACATATATATACACATACGCACGCACAAGCACGCGCTTTGCTGACTGCGCAGCTTACGTGGCGACTGCGCTTGAGCTGCAATGTGCCTATATTGTGGGAAATTAAATGTTTAATAACTTTTCTCTATGGACTTTCTTAATCAAATTTTCACAGCGTGGTTATGACATGCATTTGTTAGTATTTGCCAAAGCACACGTATCTAGTATTTGGAATTTAGGGCGTGGCATACAAAATAAAAAAATTTTTAAATGTGCGTATTTATTACGCGCAACTACACAGTGAATACTACAACTCTAGCTATAACAGTACGAAAAAAACGAAGATGATCAATGATCGATAATAAGAGAACGGGTTGAGTTATCGAGATTCTAAAACAAACTCATACTGCATATGATATACACGTCTATACATTTCAAATTACATTTCAGCTCTCTAGCAGTTCACGGGATGGACATTCATATAGTTTAGTTCATATACAAGTTCTTTATATTTACTTGAACTAGTTCAAAGAGAGAGAAAAGTTAGTTCCTATCAGTTATTTAGTTGATGAATAGGATGATATATATTCCATATTATTATATGAATGTATATATAATAAATTGAACTATGCAACGGAGTTCTATTTACTGAATAATTGAACTAGTTCAATTGAACTACTTTCGTATATGTGAGAAAGGGCATTTCAACTGTCGCATATCACAACACTGAAAACAAAACCGCTTTTTGTTAGTTGCCACATGTGTGCAAGTGTCAGTGTGTGTGTGTGTGTGTGTGTGTGTGAGAGCGTGTGTGTGCGTATGGCACTTGAGCTGGCATTGCTGGCATCGCTGACACGCACATAATTGGCGGCATCGTGGCACAGCCGAGCTGCTCAACAGCTCAATGCGTTGGCAGCTCTCAATGCCTCAAGTTGCAAGTGCCAACAGTTGGCGCTGCCTGTCAATTGGCATTCGGAAATGCTGCTTGGCTTTCACTGCACTTGCCAGCGTTGATGGTGAGGTGAGCTGAGCGCCTAACTACCTGGCGACCCCCACCCCCTCTCCAGCCCATTATTCAGTCAACCCCGCATCAAATTACTTCCGCTGGATTTGAATATGTTGTTAAGGCCGCCGACAAAAAGGTAACGCGCTTCACTGTTTGAGCTGCCTCAAATGGCATACACACACACACGCACACGCACACTCATACACTCGCACACACACTCACAATTACGCGAATGACAGGAAAAGCGCGCACAATGCGCATGAAAGCATAAAAAGTGGCAAAAGAAAAGCAAATGTGTGTGGAATGCGCGACGCAAAGAAATGGCAAAATTATAAAATATACACACGCACACACACGCACACACACATACTTGCTGAATGCCAATTAAGCCTATGCTTGAACTCAGTATGTGTGTGTGTGCGTGTGTGCTTTGGCAGGAGGACAAGGACAACGCCTGCGTGGCAATCAACAAAAGACGCGAAACCAAATAATAAATTTAAAAAGAAGCAGGCCCAACTGTGCGTGTGTGTGTGGGGCGTAACTGTAAAAAGACGCCCAGCACAAAAGGGAAATTGTAATAAAAATAATTGACAACTATTTGACATGCCTCATGTCCGACGCACGCAAAAGGCCATGCAACAAGGAGCAGCGAACACAATCCCCAGACGTGCATTTACCAGCACTTTAATAGGCCCCCATTCTGCGTGTGTGTGTGTGTGGGTGAGTGGGTGGGTGGGTGTGGCTGGTTGTATATAGACAAGTCTACAATTTTACATTTTTATGCCTTTCATTTTGGGTCCACATGATAACCGGTTACGGGCAGCTCCCACTCACTCCTTGATTGATTACAGCGAAAAAGATGGAAAGAGACGAAAAATGAGTAAATAAATAAAAATGAAAGAAATAAAAAATGAGAGCCCAATTTGGTGCTTGGCAGCACTCAATGCTCATAATTAAATGAAAATTCACTGAAATTTTATTACTGCAAATTGCATGAAAAGCAAACCGAGTGAGCCACTGGCCAAATAGCATTTTGATTGATTCCCTTGAACCCATTTCATTAGCCATTCCATCAAATTGAATTGCCAATGCTGAAAGCGGCGCAAATTCCATCTCAAAGGCGAGGAGCAAAAAATACGCTGCCAAATTAGCGAAAAGATTATTAAATCGAGTTCAGTAAGCAAACAATTAATTATTGAAAGTCTCTGAGCGGAGCGCAGCTGAGTCGAATCGGTCAGACAGAAAGATATATACACTTGATGTGTTTATGCAAATGAAACAACTCAATTCTATAGTTCACTAAACATATGTTTGCATCCGATTCATGTACTTTCATTGCCATCTACAGAAATCAAAGCGAAATTGAAAATCAAAATCAAAATCAAAATCAAAATGATTTATTGCAATCTTTCGACTTACAGAAAAGAAAAAGAAATCGCATTTTTATGAAGAAGAAGAGCGAGGGGAAAACTATTTTATATATTTAGAATTTCTTTGCCTATTCCCATTTAGATTTTGTATATGGTTTTCATATATGTTTACACAAATCTAAGTAAAATTCTATTTTTATGAATCTTGCTCTAAATTTGTTTATATTTCATTGCCTATTTGTGAAAATCGAATGAATTTGAATAAAAGTCGTTTCAATTTCAGTTCAGAGTCAACTAAGTTAAAGTCTTTCTGTACTCTGTCACTACGTCTGCCCGTACGTCTTTCCGTACGTCTTTCCGTACGCCTGCCCATACATCAGTCCGTACGTCCGTCCGTACCACAGTCCGTACATCTGTTTGTACGTCTTTCCGTACGTCTTTCCGTACGTCTGTTTGCATGTCTGTGCGTACCTCAGTCAGTACGCCTGCCCATACATCAGTCCGTACGTCTTTCCGTACTCCTGTCCGTCCACCGTCTATGCATCTCTTCATATCAATATAAAATTATTTCACTGCTAATGAGACTAGTGGCATGAAATTTGCACTAGATGCGCATTGGTTCGCTCTTCTCATTGAACGGCAAGCGTTTACTCATACGCTTTCTGGGCGGAGTTTGGCGACATTATATCTTGTATAACAGAAACTATAATAATTTAGCTGATAGAAACAGTAATGTGAAGTATATTCTACTGTGTAGAGCCCAACTCCAGACATATATATTAAATATATCAAATCATATTAGAGGTCGCCAAATTAGCACATTCTCAATATATCTGAATATCTAAAAATAAATATAAATTAATAATAAATTTAATTATCGATTATTCAGCTACTGCTGGCATCCGCTAAAACCCAATTCTTTGGGAATGACCAATCGAAAATACGCTGTATCTTTGACAATTTTAGAGGCGTAGAACGTATTGGCAATTTAATAATTAGGTCACTGTGAACGTCTTCTAATGATTCTCTAAAAATTATATAGTACTAGTTGCATGGTAAATCGTGCAAAACTATATCCTTCACAGTAATAGAGCTAGAAATTGAAAATTTAAGTACTAAGTTACCACTCACCTATCAAAGGCTATATATGTTGATGATAAAATTAGTATAGAGCGTCCTGTCGATAGTTATATCAGTGTTAGAAACAGTGTTGTTTAATTTGCTTAACTGGAATGTTAGTGAACACTCAAAAACACTGTCAGATGGGGATACTATGCTGACTTGGCAAATACGTGCAAATCGGAAATAACGATGTCCTTCAAAGTTTTCAAACACGAGGCTAACACAGTTAAAGTGAAGTTGCGACGGAGTGCTTTTTGATATAAATAACACATATATTCCAGAGTGCTTAACTCAAATCATTTCAAGAAGTTTAGCTGCCCAATGGGTAGGACTAAGAACTATGTGACCTAACCTTTGGGGCTTGTCAATTCCGACAACATTTAGCTCTTGTTGGGCCCTGAGCGAGTATTAATGCAGTCCGAGTGCAAAATTCCTACCTTAGGCTCATTTTCCACTCTCGATGTGAGTATATTCTATATATACCTACCTATGCATCTCTCTCACTCTATATACTCATATGTATATGTGCATGTGTCTGTCTACAAATATGAGTGTGGCGCACTAATGAGTATCAGTTGAGAATTAGAAGCCGATTGGCATGCTCATTTGGCATATTCAGAGCGCTGGCAGCACAAGGCGCAGCGAGGCGGGAGTCAAATGAGACACGTTCCGGCTAATAGGCACGTAGTTGGGAAAACGACAGCACCAATGGGCAATGGCCAATGGCAAATAAAGATGGCAATAAAGCAACGTGGCAAATGAGCTACGCTGCGCTGCGCTGTGTTGTGGCAACACGCGACGGTGCCGCGCGTTGGGCGCCACAACAACAACAACAGCGGGGGCAATAGAGCTTCAGCCGGAAACGGGACGAACGTGCAAATAACCCTCGGAGAGGCTCATCCAAATGATAAAGTGGATTAGAGGAGCAGCAGCCAGCTCCAAATCAGATGCCCCACTCAACTCGACTTGACTCGCCTCGCCTCTACAGCACACAACAAGTGCTGTCGCATGCTTTTATTTATGGCGATGGCATTGCACTGTTGCTCTCAATGGCCGTCGATAAATCTCAGTTATCGAAATTCGCTGGGCCAACGAGAAGAAGAAGAGCCAAATCAGAGATAGAGCGGCAAAGCGAGCTGCGAGCTTAAAGGTGCCCAAAGGCCATAGTCAAATTTATTCTAATCTGTGATTGAGCGACTGACAACTTGAATGAATGGAGCAATGAATTGACTGAGTGAGCTATGGCTACGCGGATTTGACTGATTGAAGGACTACTATATTGAGCAGCGAACTGGCAAGCTGATTGACTAACTGATTGTTTGTTAGACGACTGACTGACTGAGGCACTCATATGTCTATCCATCAATCAATCAATTAATAGCTAAATACGTGCATCGGTCAATCTTGTTTGAGGCTGATAGCTATATGTGTGCAGATCAATCTTCATTCAATCAGTAGATAGCTAACTGCGTGCCTAAATCAATCATGCGGCTATTCAATCAACTAATAATCCATCAGTCAATCACTTTACATATTTATTTTATGTAACCAATCGGTGGATTGATTGACTGACTGATTGACTGACTCGCGCAGCACTTAACAATCTGATCGATTAACTGACTACACTGGATTGATGAACTTTCATATGATTGATTAGCTGAGTGAATGATTGACTAGCTTACTGCTTGACTGATTATTGACTACACAATTGATCGATTGACTGCGTAACTCATTGACTACCAAACTGAATCACTTCATGATTGATTGACTACACAATTGATTGATTGACTGCATTGCAATCTTACTGACCAAGTGACCTATTGAGTGACTCACTGACTACCAAACTGAATCACTTCATGATTGATTGACTCACAGGCCTTATTGACTGAGTAAATGATTGGATGCGGCTGCGATTTGATTGATGGATTGAACAACAATGTTACTGATTGATCTACTGCGTTACTTTTTTACAGCCTTACGCATGATTGACTGACTAACTTCGTGATTGATTGACTGCTTAGTAGCCTCATTGACTAACTAACTGACTGACTATGTGTATGAATGGTTTCTGGAGCTCATTCTTGTTCCGTTTACCTATACATAGATATATAGATGCATACACATATACATATATATACGTCATATATATACCTCTACCTTGAACATCTAATATTAAATAAGTTAATGCACTTTTGAGCTGTTTGCTGAAATAGTTGCTGCAACTTCCACTGGCCCAGTCATATGCGAGCAGCAGCGACCGCGCGCTCAGAAACTTTTGCTATTTTTCGCACAGCTTATTTCACACATAAACTAAAAGTTTTCTTCCTTTTTTTTTTGGTTTTTAATTTAGTAAAGTAATTCACAAGTTGTTGGCCAATCGCTGCTGAGGTGTTTTACCCTCTTTCGAGCGATATAGCGTTAAATGGCGTATCGCGTGCCCTTTTAGCCAGTAAATGAGTGTATGTGTGTGTGTGTGTGTGGAACCTTGCAAGTAATTTACTTGGTGTCTGAAGGATTTGTAACTGCCAATGAATGTGTGTTAAAGAAACCGCCAACTGGGTCAACTAGCACAAAAACTAACTTCATCAGCTGCAAAAATGCAGCACAATGCACTCTCTGCTTGCGTGTATATGTGTGTGTGTGGGTGTGGGTGCTATGTGGCTGCATGGCTGTAGCCTTGGCATCACACCGCAACGTGCTTAACCATCAAATGAAAATCAAATCAACTCAAAATGTCAAAAAACTTGCCAAGCCAAATGCAATTTATGAAAATGCACACGAGCTGACGAAAATGCGATGAGAATCGCATATAGGGGATTGATTTGCTGTGCGCGATACAGTAAACGCTCCCTGAACGAACGTGGAATTTTATAGTAGCTATAAGTGTAGAGGAACTTACAAACTATAAACAATGCTGAGAGAAATGCATGAATTTTAAAGTAACAACAAACTAAAAACTTATGTTCATTGACAAGAGCTTTCACTGTACGCACGTGTGTGTGGGTGGCTGTCTAAGTGTGTGTCTATGTGTGTTTACAAAAACTGCAATAATGCGCGGCGTCCTTCTGCACTTTCAGCGCGTCCAGCGCTGCCCCCACTGACAGCAGCAGCAGCAGCCACTGAGCGTGAGATGCAATTGTATGTGTGTGTGTGTGTGTGTGTGGGTGGGTGGGTGTGTGTATGTATGTGGGTGTTTAAGTATATATATAGAGTGGCTGTGCCACAGCATAAAGTAGAAAGTGGTGCATTTTGTGCTGCTTGGCAGCTCGTTGTTCCATGCATGTAATTTCATTAGGGCAGTAGGACACACTAACACACGCCCACACATGTATGTATGTATGTATGGCAGAAGAGCGTAAGCTCTATGGGAGAGCGCATAGAAACTGCATTTGGACACACACACACACACAGACAACAGAGAGCCGGCGACTGCCATTCAATAAAAAAAGCGGAAAAAAACTCAAAATAAACCAAATGCCAAAAAAATTTCTATATATATAAAAAGCTTTAACTATGCGCTTTGCGTCTTAAGCTATGCTCCGCGTGTATTATGTAATTGTAGGACACACACACACACACACACACACACACACACACACACACACACACACACACACTTACAGCCGCAGCCGCAGCAGCACGCCAGTCAAAGGCATAAAGACTACACACACACAGAGACAGCGCAAGAGAGACACTTCATTTCTTGGCATTTTCTTTTTCTTGGACTATGCTAACACACACACACAAACACAAGCACACATACACACATATAAACAGACAAACATACTTATGCATGAGCATGTATTTTGCCTGCTGCCTGCTGCTGCTGCTGACGCTGCTACGTTTTTATTATTATCGCTGTCACACACACTCACCAAAACTCACACACAGGCAGCGCCAGAGAGCGCACAGCAGCCAACACTAACTCACACAGACACAGGCACACACACACACAGGCGCAAGCATGTCGCCGCCTTTGTCCTACTCGCTGGCGTCTTCAGCTGGCGCTGGCGCTGCCGCTACGATTTTGTCGCCATCTTCGCTGCCTTCGCCGTCGCCTGTTTTACCATTTTTCTTTTACGCCTGTGTCTGCGCCTCTGTGTGTGTGCCTGTGTCTATGTGTGTGTGCCTATGTATGTGTGTTACGCTCGGTGTTTATTTTTCGTCATTTCGAATGTGACTGCGAGTGTCATTTTGGTTATTTTCTTCTTTTCTTTTCTGCCTTCAACTTCAGCCCGCGCTCTCAGCTTCGCCGCATTGTCATGCTCTGTACGTGGCGTGGCAAAGCGAGTATATGGGCTTAATATGATAGTTAATCTACATAAAGTTGCAATCTAATGAAAGATCTCTTACTTGCTATCTCGCTCTCTCTGTCTCTCTGTTTATCTCTTTCCGCGTCTCCTTATCTTTCTCTATCTCTCTCTTGCTTTCTCTGTTTCCCTCTCACTCTCTATATACCTCTGCCTACCTATCTCGCTCTATCTCTCTTTCTCTCTCTCTCTCCGTCACTCTCTATCGTTCTCTCTGTATATCTCTGTCTTTCTCTATATCGATCCCTCTGTCCCTGTCTCTATCTATCTCTCTCTGTAGCTCGCTATTTGTCTTTCTGACTACCTGTCTTTCTCTCTATCTGTCATTCTCTTAATCTCGTATTCTCTCAATTTCTATTAGTCTTTCTTTTTCTCTCTTTATCTCTCTCTTTATCTCGTTCTTTATCTCTCGCACTTTATATATATATATATATATATATATCTTTCTCTCTCTCTCTCTCTCTCACTATCTCTCACTCTCTATCTTTCACTGTCTCTTCTCTCCTCGCCAACGAAGAGAGCATCATGCAGTCGTTAACACTCGCCCAGCCAAGATTCTGTTTTTGTTTGTGTCATTGGCATTAATTAAACACATTTATGGATTGGCTTAGCCAGAGGCAGCAGCAGCAGCAGCAGCAGCAGCAGCAGCAGCAGCAGCAGCAGCAGCAGCAGCAGCAGCAGCAGCAGCAGCAGCAGCAGCAGCAGCAGCAGAAGGAGCAGGCGGCTAGTCCGCTAGTCCGTCAGTCGGTCACAATTTCAGCCATTCAATTATCGATTATGACATTCATTCACAGCTTTTGGCCGGGACGAAAATAGCAAGGCGAATCATCTCACTCTCTCTCTCTCTCTCTCTCTCTCTCTCTCTGTGTCGCTATCGAGCCGCATCCCTTTGGCCAGCGTCCACGTTTTTGCCATCAAAGTGACAAAACGAGCAGCGAGCGAGCCGACAAACAAACAAACAAACAAACCAAACAACAGCCGGGCTGGGCGGGGGCAAACATTAACTCTGCTGCTTGTGGCTAGGCAAACGAGGCGTATGTGTAACAGTCGAGTGGGTGGTGTCAGTTGTCAGTCACCAGAATCGCTCAATTGACTCTTCGTGTGTGTGCATGTGTGTGTGTGTGCATGTGCGTGTGTGTGTACTAAAAATCTCAGCTATTGCAATCACTTTAAGAATTAGCCTATGGCTATATGAAACAATTCGCACACAATTTAGCCAGCTTTATAGCTTATCGAATAGCTGCAGCTTAACTAATTTGTGTTATCGATAAAAGCAACATCATTTCTTGTAATCGACTTATGTTCCAGATTTATGGCGTGTGTGAAGAACGTGTGCTAGAGCTACGCCTTGGCATATATATATATATATATATATATATATATATATATATATATATATATATATATATATATATATATATATATGTTGTCTTATCAGGTCTTATGCATCTATATTAGGTTAAGCCAAAACATCTTATAGAGGATAAGAAATTGTTGAGTTATCGAAATTTGGTGATATCATATTGAATTGAAATATTGAAATATTTAAATATTAAATTATATTCATAATGTTTTGATCCAACTTCAAATATAAGAAGTGAGTTTGTGTCCGTCAGCTTTCACTTGGAATGTTAATTAATGTATACAGAAGCAGAGAGAACAAAAAAATATATCGATAAGTTAAACTTCAAGAATAGAAATCGATTCACGAAAACGCATTAATAATAATTTGCAAGTATACCCTTTGATTCCAACAGTGCATAGTATTTGATACTTTAAACAAAACTTGTATCGATAACAAGTCTATCGATAACACATTCACATTGAGGTTTGTTCTCCGCACTTCTAGACACTTAATAAGACCCAAATAACGTTAACGAGAACATAAAATAAGCAAATCGATAACTGAAAGTGAGCTGTGAGACGCGCAGAGAAGGGCGCGCACGTACATACTTCACTTGCTACCTTGCTGGCGCCCTAAGTTAAGGTAATCCCTACCAATTGACCGCAACAAATTGGAATTCAGCGATGCAACGAAGAAATCAAAATGCGAAAACCCAATCAAATACATGGCAATAATTGTATTCTGGTCGACCAAATGGGCGCTTGTCCCGCACGCCAAACTCCTGCTGCTGCTCCTCACTCTCCTCCTCTCCTCTCTCATGGTACGGTACGGCCGAGGGCAATGCTAACGCAATGAAGGGGAAAAAATAACAAGGCGCAGACAAGAGGCGGCTACACTAACGGCAGCAGCAACAACAACAATGAGAGCGGGAGTGGAAGAAGAGGAGAAGGAAGAAGCAGCCGCAGCATTCACTTTCACATCCTTGAAGGCGGCAATAGCAGTGCCAGAGGCCTAACCCGAGGGTGGCGCACACACACACACACACACACACAGACAAAGCGATTGAGTAATTTTGTGTGCTAGTGTGTGTGTGTTTGAGCTGCTTCTTCTGCGGCCACACACAACTTCATTAGCAGCGAGAATAGGTTTTGGATTTGGGATTTTTATTCTATTTTCTTTTTAGGTTTTTGTTTTTTTTTTTCTTTTTTTTTCTATTTTGTGGCTTGCGACAATTTTTGTGCTGCTTTGTTACATAAATACACAATTGCACACACATCAAAAAAAATTTATACATAAGAAAAAGAAACTTTAAAGCGCAGTGGAACTGAGCTGCTGCCAGTGAGGATGTTGTTGTTGTTGTTGTTGTGCCTTGTTGGCTTTGCTTTTGCGTAATTTGTCAACTAATTGGCACACACACGCACACACACATGGAAAGCGTTGAACATTTGCCTTGACTTGCTGCCGTCTTACATGTGTGTGCGTGTGCGTGTTCGCGTCTGTCTCATACAAATTGGATTAACGGTCCAACACAAAGGCAGCTGGAGCAAGCACGCTGACAGTCAGTCAGCCAGCTCAGTTCCCCCACGCACTGCCCGCACTCTACTATCTGCCCCTCTCCCGCCCGCTTAGCCGCCCATGCACACATGGCAAAGCGAAAGCTTTGCATAATTCGCGCAATTACAGTTATGTCTTGCATACCAAACACAGGCCTGCACACAAATGCTTGTTCTTGTGTTTTTATTGCTTTTCTTTAATTTGGTCACACTTTACACGCACATTTTACAGCAATTCATCTTCTGCTGCTGCTCTTCTTCTTCCTGAGCTGGGATCCTCGCTCGCTCGCTCGCTCGCTCTATCGCTCTATCGCCCGCTCTCGCTATTCTTCTTGGGCTGGCTTGCGCTCCGCTTTCTTAGCAACTGCTCACTCGCGAAACAGCAACAAAAACAAAACAAAAAACTCACACTCACACACACATACACTTACAAGCTAACGGTGAACTTTATATGCCAATTGATTTGAATTCGAGAAATACACAAGTCTCAATAATTTCATTTGTTATTACGAACATATAATATATATATTTACAGGAGCGAGGCAGAGCATTCGAGTTCGGCTCGAGGTTCGCACACTTTGTTGGTTGTTGTTTTCTTTTGGTTGTTATTGTTGTTGTTGTTGTTGACAAAAAAAAAGTAAAAAAAAAAACGAAAGAAAGAAAGAAATAGTTGGACTTTTGCTTTCTTCAGCTATTGCGGCGGCAACTGCTGCGGCTGCTGCGGCGGCTCTGCTGCTGCTTTCAACTTTAAACAAACTACTCAAAAAAACAATTGGAGAGCGCACGAAACAGCTCCGCACCACATGACCGCACTACACGATTGACAGTTTGGCACTAAACGTGAGCTTCGCGAGCTTATCAGCCAGTCGTGGCCGAAGCGGCCGAAGCGAACGTGCGAAGCATAGCCGAAAGGAGAGCCAGCCGAACTGAGCGATGCTCGCTGCGGCTGACTGTGCGAGTGTGGGTTGCACACTGCGAGAGTGGAGCGTGTGTGCGTGTGAGTGTGTGACAGGCAGAAGATGTGCGCGACTGTTACAAAAGTTGTAGCCAAAACGCCCGAGCAGCGGGCACTTTATACATGTAACCCATGTTCATTGAAGAAAGCGCAAACAGCACCGACAACCCATTGGGAAAAAGGCGCGCATGTGTTAATGGGTTTGTCTCCTGAGCCAGCAAGGCAGGCAGACGGCCAGCGATGAAGACAGAGTGAGAGCGCGCTGAAGAGAGTGCAAGAGCAGCTCAGCACAGCGAAAAGCTCTCGCTCTAACTAAGTTCAACTCAAGCAGCGATCAGTGCGAGCAAAAAGCTTTTCTAGAAGTTTGTTCGTTAAGTTCGAATTTGTAGATACTGATTCGGCAACCATTCGAATCAATGATCGAAAGGGATAATTTGTGAAGTTTTATTCAACTTTATTGTATACAATAAAAAATTAAATTATATCGAAAATTTATTTAAATTTTATGATTAATTGTTGGAATTGGCTCAATATAATAAAAGAAAATATTTAAATATTGTATTTAAAAAGTCTCATTATATTTAATAATATTAATAAATATATTTAAAGATATATATTTATTAATATTATTAAATATAATGAGAGTTTCGCATATTTCTTTAAATTTTGTATAAATTTGAAATTAACATTTTTTATTATTATTAAATACACTCTTATTTTATTTCTATAATCATTATTTCACGTTTGTCACACAAGTTTTATTTATGTTGTGCATTGAGATTCTAGAAATGTTTCTATTTTTTTTTTTTTATTTTTATTTAATATATTTTCAGAGATTCCTGATTATCGTGTAGATTTTATTTAAATTTAAATTTTTTTTTCATGATTGATCATTGATTCATGTTTTTCATATAAATTTTATTTCTTTTTATATTTATTTATATACATTATTTTTGGTTAGCTTTATTAAATACGACTATTGCTTAAATTTAAAACTAAAATTTTTATTATTTTATTTACTTTATTATAATTTCATATGCATACTTATATGGTTTGCTCTGTTGATTTCCTAGTATTTAATGATTCTATTTCAGGCAGATAAAAGTTGTATTAAACCCACTCGACGCCAAAGTTTGTGTGCAGCGCAAACTCTCGAGGAATCGCCAAATACAAAAATTAAATATTGTTTGCACGCTGCGGGCGCTGCGCATTTCCCACTGGGGCCAAAAGTGCTAAAAACAACAACAACATCAGCAGCAGCAGCAGCAGCAGCAGCGGCAGCGGCAGCAGCCAGTGGCCCAAACGAAACGCCAAGTGCCATGTGCGCCGCTTAAATCTGAAGCTCAATCTGACTGCGGGTGTAACGCTTGTGTATGAGTGTCTCTATATATACATACACACACACACATGCATATGTGTCTGCGTGTGTGTGCGATGATGGCGGCGCAGTGCCGAACTTTGTGCGGCCTTGCGGCCATGCTGTCTGTCTATCGCTCTCGCTCGCTCTCCCTGGGTCACAGTCGCACTGTGCGCACGTGTGTGTGTGAGCTTTGGAAAGCTGCGAGAAGAGCAAACGGCAACACAAACACAACAGCAAAATACACAAACTTAAAAAAAAGTAACAGAAAAAGAAAAACAGAGACCGAAACGCCACAAACGGCAAACGTGATGCGCGCATGTGTTTTATCTTCAATCTCAGCTGAAATCATCTGGCGGCCGCTGACGAAATGAAGGCAACTTACCCACCCGCCGTGCAGCAGCGCATACCTCAACACTCCTCACCTCACCACACCACACCACAGCACAGCACGCTCAACTCACCTCACCTGCCTTGGCATTATGAAGGGCATTAGGTTGTGCGCTCGTCTGTGGGTTCGTGCGCGCTCGGCTCGCCGCCGCTCGGCTCAACATTGTCGGCGGCGCCTCGTTCACATTCAGTGAAAGTTAACGAGCGACAGAGAGAGTGAGAGAGAGAGAGAGAGAGAGCGAGCGAACGTAGGTGAAGAGTGTGCTGGGAAGAGCGACGCCTTTCTGCGCTTTGTAACGGCAAGAAATTTGTACTTCCGCCCGGCGAGGACGGCCGTAGAAGATTTTAATTAAAAGCAGCAGCAGGAAATGTGACCCAAATAATACTTCCGTATAGTGTGAAAAATTGCCCAGACTTGGCGCTTTGGCACAACAGCATCAGCCGTAGCCCCCCTGACGCCCGCGCACCTCGCTCCGAGCTCTTAGCTCTGCTCATTTGCTGCCCAATTTGATGCACAGCGAGCGCCGGGAAGAGGCCATTAAAGCATTGCATCTCACTTGACTTCCGGCTAGACAGAGGCCAGCCGGAAGGAGATGCCAACTATTTAATTAATTCATATCCATTTGTGTGCAACATTCTCATTTGACTAGCACGTCCTGCAATAAGTCAGCTCAGGAATAGATGGGTATATATACATATATATGCCAAGCCAACTACTTTTGCTAAATCAGCTCATTCACACATGTCCAACCCATCTCTTACTCTACCCAACTCTTTCGCTCTCACCTGCACTCTTTCTCTTTCTCTGCCAGTGGTATTTGGACCACTCGCACCTCTCGCTGCGCACCTTTTGCGAAGTGTCTTGCTCGACCACCTGTTGCGGCTAGCCAACACTACCCCCAGCTCTTAGCCCATGGCCCTCCCGCCCCTATTCAAACAACTTATACAAATCGAGTGCGTATTGTCATCCTTTAAAGCTCCCCTTCGGCTTTACATAAAACCTAAATGCTTAAAGTCTAAAACAAACACAAAACGTAGACGAAGAGGAGTAAGCGTAGGAGAGATTATTCCTAAACAGCAACCTTGATTGTAGGATCTGAAGGGGTATTTTAGACTAAGGGATATATGCTTGTACCTTAAGCCGACTTGTCTTAGACGTGACTTTGAGACTCTCGAGAATCTTAGTGTTTGACTTAGATGAACCCTTAGACTTAGAGGGACTTGACTTAGTCTTAGACTTACTTTGAGATACTTGTCCTAGTCTTAGACTTACTCTGAGAGACTTTGTCTAAGCTTTAGACTTCAGTCTTAGAATATGAGAGACTTTGAAACTTTGAGAGGTTTAGTCTTAGTCATAGACTTACTTTGAGAGACTTGTCTAGTCGCTGACTTGCCTTAAGTCTTCAACTTTGGGAAGCTTGAAAGTCTTCGTCTAGACTTATCTCAACTCAGAGACTTTGAGAGAGTTAGCATTAGACTTACTTTGAGAGGCGTGACTTATACTTATCTTAAGTCTTAGACTGTGGCAGAGGTGTCCTACATTTACCGGAGAACCATTTAATATCCTTAAGAATGAACTGCAGTTATAGGATTATTATACTCTCCATGATTACTGTATGATATATATAATCATCGATACTCTATAAAACTATATAATCTAGACTATACTATATATACCTAAGATCTTTAAATATAATTTAATATGTCGCTTGAGCTTGAACTCCTGATGAATGCTCAACAAATTCCTGAAAGTAAGGATGAACTCTAGAAGGAATACAAAGGGTCTGCTATACTCTCCGGGACTATACGCGATAGCTGAATTAAGGTGGAGAAGGAGATACAATCCAAAATAAAAACCTTCTATATTACAATGTTAAAGTAGGAAGTAGACCTATTTATAACTCTCAGACTTCCTGAAAAGGGTGTCGACAGGGAGCAGAAGACATCGACTCGATCGATTCAGCGCGTTGTCCTAAATGTCAGATTCGAGCAATGAAAATTTGATGAAGAGCAAAAGTTGAAGAGGGCATGTAATCCCAAAAATAATTATTCCGATTGGATTCGGTTAGGTCGGGCTTGGTTAATAATAAATGAGAGCCGAGTTTTGCCCGTTGTCGGTTGGGGCCGTGACAATTTTGTGTGTTTTAGCCGAGCTTTTTGTCTTGGCCCAGGTCAGCGCAGCTATTCTTGGCATTTATTTTTTGTCCGTTCTTTTTTTTATGGGGTTGGACACGAAATCGATATGGAGGACATGGCTCACGGCTGCGGTGATTAAAGCCCTGCACCAGGTCCTTGTCCTTGTTGTCCTGTTCGGCTGCGTGGCACATGCAATCAATACCAAATCATCATCGGCAATTAGCGACAATCGATGTGGGTAGTGGGTGGCTGGGTGGCTGGGTGGTGGGTGGCTCTATTTGCTCAACAATTATTCAGCAGATGAATATTTGACTGCATTCGCATGCCGCATGCTGGCTGCTGGCTGCTGGCTGCTAGCTGCTGGCTGGTGGCTTCTAACCGCAATCTGCTTCACAGGACACTACGTGGCGTATGCGCAACATTTGCTGCAGCTCATGCCAATTGTTGGTATCTAAGAGATTTAGCTATCGCAGCTGCAGAGATAGGAATGCACACACATACATACACCCGCACAGCTGTTCAACTTTTTATGACAGCTCTTTAACAAAGAGCAAAGAAAGTCCTTTAAAGGGGGCGACACGGCGAGGCAGACGAGCAGATTCAGCAGTGCGTAGGGCGGGCGGGTTCAGGGTTCAGGGGCTGGTGGGCGTGACACGTTGAGGGTGTGCAGCCAAATCATTTGCTGTTGATTTAATTTCGCATTCGCACACAAAATGAAATTTACATTTCGTAGGAGAAAACGTCTTTAGCGTGCGTTCAACTTCTGAATATGCCAATCTATAGACCCGCCACCCTGCCTCCGCCCCTCTGCCATCATCCACTTTAACCCACTTCGCGGCGTACGTACGTGACGCTAGTGCGACTCTACGTCAACTAGCATTTCCATTTAAATCCAAACGAATCCACTTTATGCCAAAGGCAATTTTTAACTTAGATAAGCCTCATTACGCCACTGCCGAAAGATAATGAGAAAGCGTCACGGAGTCCACAGACACATATGTGAGCAGGTATGTGTGTATGTGTATGTGTCTATGAACATTATTCACTCTGAAACATAGAAGTGTCCACGAAGGAGTTTTCGCTGACTCCTAGAATGGGCAGTGGGAAAGGTATCAGATGCTTGGAAAGTAGGAAAAGCAGGAAAGGTATTGAGGATATGCAAAGTACGGCAAGGCGTAAAAGTATGGAAAATAATTGAAGTTATGAAAAGTTGTGAAAAAGATGGTATGAAAGCAAATAATGTATGCAGAGCATGCAGTTATGAAAAGTATAAAAGAGTAGTGAAAATAGTTAATAAGAAAAGTAGTAAGTGTATAGAAGGTATTAAATTAAAGGATGGTATAAAAAAGGTATGAAAAGTACTGAAATTATGAGTTGTATATAAAGTATCATAATGTATGAAGAGTATGCAGTTATGAAAATAAATAGAAAAGGTAGGAAAAGTATGAAAAAGTAGTTAAAAATATACCAAACGTATGAAAATTATAAAAAGTAGTAAGTGTATATGTATAATTTGTATATATATAATTTACGAATGGTATAAAAAAGGTAAGAAAAGTATTGAAGTTATAAATAGTATGGAAAGTTTGAAAACAAAGGGAAAACTATGAAATTTATTTAAAGTATTAAATGAAGGTATGAAAAATGTTGAAAAAGGTATGCAAATTATAAAATATATAATATGTATGGAAAGTACCAAAAGTAAGGGCGGTATAAATAGTATAACAGGTATAAAAAGTATTGAAAGTGTGGAAGAGTATAAAAAGTAGTGAAAGTTGTGGAAAATATATATAAGGTATGCAAATTATAAAGAGTAGTAAGTATATAGAGAGTATAAAATTGAAGGACGGTATAAAGGGTATATGGGGCAGACTTCCGAAAGGTATACAAGTTCTATAAATTACCGAAGTCTTTCAGAAATCGTATTGGGAAAACTTAGAAAACTAACCCGACTTCCCCCCCCCCCCCCCCCCAAAATAATGTCAATAGAGTCATATCTATAAATACTTATTGTTGTTTATTTGAATTAATTTATAGAGGGAAATCGACAAAGTGGGCTGCTTTAATAGAGAAGCAACTAAACAATGAATGGATAACAAAATGAAGGGAACGCCACAATCGATACT
The DNA here is from genome assembly GCA_035047485.1 of Drosophila peninsularis. Classification (NCBI taxonomy): domain Eukaryota; kingdom Metazoa; phylum Arthropoda; class Insecta; order Diptera; family Drosophilidae; genus Drosophila; species Drosophila peninsularis. The sequence goes on from JAWNPN010000028.1 coordinate 9,900,563, forward strand.
CATTTATATTTATATATATAGATCTATATGCATATATATGTATATATACATGTGTTGCAGATATTGCTACATACACACACATATATATACGTATATATATATTGTATATTTATATTTATGTTTAACAATTACAATTACAAAAAATACACGACGACACGACATTAAATGTGGCTACGACCAGACCTTAAGAGGGGCGGAGTAGGCGTGATGGAAACAACAGCAATGACAATAATAATAGTAATAATAATCATAATAATTAATATAACTCGCCTGGGAGAGCTATCGTGCACAATGCCCAAAGCACAGGCAGCGACGATCAAAGTTTGTCTATATAGTTTCTGCCTGATTTTTGTTGCTTTCTTTAAATACATTTAGATGTAGAGATGCTGAGATGTACATATGTATGTGTGCATATATACATTTATGTATATATATATAGGTGTGTGTGGAGTGTGTATATTATGATAGATGCATATCGTAAATGTTTCGACTTAAAGAACTAAAAAACATCATATTATCAGCAGCATTTATCTTATCTGCATCATCATTAGCATTAGCATTAGCGTTACCGTTATCATTATCAATTTCATTTTACATACACATAGACTTTTCTTTTGTTTTTCTATTACTTTGACTTTATGCTGGACAGGAGGGAATTGCGTTAGTAAAACAATTTTCCTGTTTCATTAGAAATTGCATTAGGCATTTACTTAATATATTTTCTCTTTTTCTTTGTCTTCTCTTTTGTTTTTTTTTTGTTCCTCTTCTTTTTCTTTTTCTTTCTTTGTTTATAAATTCATAACTTAGTAATTTCTTTAGGACACTTTTGCGAAACACAATAGCCAGAAGAAGCATTCACGCTTGCCTACTTCTCAAGTATTATATAAAATATTTTAGATATATATATATATATATATAAGTTATTAGCAGATATATATATCTGTAGATTGTGTGTGTGTGTGTGTGCTTAAAGTGCATTTGCGTTTTCAGCAAGCTTTTTAGGCCAGAATGTGTACGAAGGCAACGCGTGCCGCATAGAGGTTTTTGCCATGTTCAGCAGATTCCATAAATGTAAGTTTATATATACGTCTATATATGTATATTTATAGATCATTACAGTAGTTAAGTGTAATAAGGACGACGGCATTTTAGGAATTGCATTATTATTATTATAATTATTATTATTTTGTTATGCACAAAAGCAATTTGTTATTAAATATGCGCTTCAACGTACGCTACAAGCCTTGCTTTAGCTATATATATATATATCTATATATGTGTATATATAGAGCATATATAAAATATAAGCATACATATACATATAGACACATATCTGTGTGTGTGTGTGTGTGTGTGTGCTAACTATAGCTTATTGTATTATAATTTAGTGCTGCTGCTGCTGCTGCTGCTGCTGCTTGACTTGACTTGGTTCAACTGTCTTAATGTTTCTTTGCTGTGCTTTTGGTTGTTGATTGGTAAATTGTTGTTGTTGTTATTGATTTGATTGGATTGGATTGTGTAGGATTGGTTTCGAATTTGATTGATGGATTATTGGTGCATTGATTAGTATCTGCTATTGTTGAACTGTGAATTGACCGCCGAGCTGACGGCCGACGAGGCCGCCTCCTGCACGTGCTGGTTGCGCAAAAACTCCGTGGTGAACTCGGCCTTGGCCTTGTCCATGCTGGCGCCGGTGCTGCGATAGATGGCATGTATCTTCATGATCATCAGGACGTTGGCGCCAGCGGTGATTGTGAAGCAGAACGCGATTATCAACAGCAACAGGCCGACGACAATGCCCCAGGCATTGCTCTCGAACTGTGAGATGGCCGTTATGAAGCCGCAATAGCCCAGGTCCTTAAAGCCAATTGCCTGGATGACTGTGTAGACCGTTTGAAAGAAGTACACAAAGAAGAAGACCATAAAATTGAAGCTCGAATCGTTGCGGAAGGCCTTATAAGCGGGTCGAAACCTACAAAGCACCAAACCGAGCAAAACAGCACAACACAGAGAACGAGAACGAAAGAGAGAGAGAGAGAGATGTGGTTAGCGCTTGAGACAGAGCAGGATAGATATATATATACATACCAGCACACGTATGAAGCGGGCGTAAACAACAGCGTATAGAAGATGGCCAAAAACAGATTGGATACTGAGCCTTGGTGGAACAGCAAGATGAGACCTCCGAGAATATTGGCGACCAGCGTCATAGTATAAACTGCAAAGAATTGCACAATTAATCGATGTTCGTATACAAAAGATTGTTGATTGACTAGCTGCAAGACAAGTGACTGATAGAGTTAAGAGAAGAGTAAGTGAGGCTATGACTGAGTGAAGAAAACAAGAAAAGATAAAGAGATAGACTGACTAACTAATTAAGTGACTAATGGATAGAAAGATTGAGTAATCAATTTAAGGATTGAGTAAGGTATGGCTCATTAGCTGACTAGCTATAAGACAGACCACATGTTGACAAACTAGTTGAGTGCCGATTGATAGAAAGATTGAGACGATTATTAACTGATTGACTCAGACTGAAAGATTGAGCATAACAATGACTGATTAAACAACAAGACTGGCTAAAGGCCTGACTATTACTTGAAGAAGTGTAATACAGCCAGAAGCTGGTTGATTGACAATCATTTACGGACTAACTGACAGATTGACTAAGAGAGAAAGTGAATTACTTACAGACTACGGAAAATGGATGATTAAAAACAATGCTGAGTTATTAACTTAGTGTAAGAGAGACTGACTCATGGACTATTGACTGATTGCCTAAGTGCATCACACTCACTAATTGATTGAGTGACAGAATAAGAGACAGTCAAACACATTAAAGAATCTATGCAGAGTCAGAGTCCCAGACTATCTCCGTTCACCAACTCGGACTCATTGCTTATCTGCTACACAGTTGTAAACATATAATCTAAGTATATATATATAGACATATATATACAGAGATCACAATTGAGGAATCCTTTAAATATAAGTGCTTAAGCTTTTTGGCCAGCGATAAGCGCCAAGTTAATGACTTGATATACATATATGGCCAAAGTACTTTTAAGGCTTTTGCATACATAGGGGCCTGTGGCTGTAGCATTCGGGAAATGGCCTAATAATCGGCATTTATTAGCTGATGGCATGACTAATGCGACGCGGTCTTTATCAGCCAGCCATGGGGCGTCTCAATTAAAAACAATAAAAGCGGCCGATAATAACGAAATGCTTACAAATCCAGATGTAGTACAAATGCTTGACGAGCTTTTGAAATTCGGGCGGTATTTCGACCTCAATGTCCTGATAGAAGCACGCCTTCACGCAGAAGTTGTCCGGCAGAGGAGGCCAATTGTTCAGCTGCGGCACATTGCCCTGCAGCTGCTGCTCACGGCGATCTAGTTCGGCAGCCTTGCGATCAAGTTCCTCCTGGCGGCGCTGTAAATTGAGAAGACAATCAGCTAACTGTAACGGGGGCTATCTGTGAGTGGCTGTGTGCGTGTATGTGTGTGGGTGTCTATTATATTGAAACAGACACAAACACACACACACACGCACACACACAGAGAGCTGTCAGTTCTCTGAGCAGTGCTGCAGCCACAGCAGTGCAGCGACAATAACAACAATTGTTGTAATGCGAGTCGCCTAGTAACTGGAACACGCAAGCAGATAGAAAACTTATTTGCATTTAACCTGCAGCTCCTCGGATGTGATTTGTATACTGGTGCTGGGTGCAGCGCCGGTGGCCAGACGCGGCTGCGGTGCCGGAATGTTCTGTGAGAGGGGCTGCACGACGGCCGCCGTATTGGTGGAGTTTATTTGCAGTTGGGGCTTCGCCTGCTCCTCGAACGGGTTATAGTCCTCCAGCGAGACATTGGTGGACATGCGTGTCGCCTGCTGTATGGCGGGATCCTAAGTCAATAAGAAAACACAAGTTTATGTCTATCAGAAACACCGAAAGATATATGTACATAAAAAAAGAAGAAACTGCTGAGCGCAGCGTAGGCGGAACAGAGTCACACAAACAGAAACACACACACAAACACACACACAGATATATTGGCCTATGAGCTGTCGTCGTTGCACCTACACTCACACACATATATGAATATGTGCGCTGTGTACCTATGTATGTGTGTGTGCGTGTGTGTGGTTTTCGTGAACAGCATTTTTGTTGTCAGGCTTACCGCAAATGGGTTATCCAGATTGGGCTCGCCAAATGGATTTTCGTCAAAACCGTTGCCGGACATTTTGTCGTTGTGTTTGTTATTAGTTTAGTTGTTGTTGTTGTTGTGCTAAATTGTCAGTGCACTGTTTTTTGCGACTTTTTCGCCTGGTCTTTAGGTTTCTTTTTTTGCTTTTGAGTGACGATTTTACGGAATTCGATGTGACCAGTTGCGCGATTTCGTGTGTGAGCCGTAATGGTTTATTAATGTGTGACCGCATGCGGCAAGTGGTTGAATACGTGTGCAGTATTTAATATACCAAAACGAATCAACCTATCGATTAATCACCTATCGATATACTGTGCAGAGCTATCCAACACTGAATTCTGGTTTCGCTCAATTGGCTTGCCAGACTTGATAATTATCGGATAAAGTCGTTAATCGAAAATCAAATTCAAATATCATTTAACGTAAGAAACTTTTATTCATTAAAAGTACAGCTTAACACATGCACAAGCATTTAATGTACTTGGAAGACAAAAGAACGCTTAGCAGCGCATTTGTAAAGTTATACTCATTACATTCATATACATATACAAAAAAGGTTGATGCTTACACAATATTATTATTATCATTATTATTGTAATTATTACACATAACTATAAGCTACATCATGTACGTTACATGCTACAATAAATTAAATCTTTATTGTTCTGTCTTTTATAGATTTGCTGTAAGTACTTTTCTCATTATTTCTCCACTTAATTTTTTCTTTTTTTCTCGTTCTTTCTTTGCGAAACTTACGCACCAAAATACTCTCTTTCGACGCTTGTTGACTGAAGACCCGCGATTTCTATACTAGGTTTATGTAAATAATATTTAAAAAAAAAAAGATTGTAAATATGTTGATTTGAATTGCATTACACACACATACATATATGCATATGCACGTGTGGAGACAATGGAGACATTGGAGACTGACGAATTCGTAGCAAAGTTTCTATAGCTCTGTCTCTTTCTTTCCTTTTCAAATGTTTTCTTTAAGTTTTTAAGCTTTTGTTTCTTGTTGATTGTTGTTCTTGCTGTTTTGTTGTTTTGTTGCTTTGCTTTCTGCTTTCATTCGCATATTCGTTGTGCATTTCGTTAGCCAAGTTAATAATTATAGGGTCCGTATTGGGAGCCGTGGTAGTAGGGACCCGGATAGATCTGCGGCTGGGCGTAGTTGGCGTACGGTGGGTAGGGTGGCTGCTTCTGCGAGTAAACTGGAATGGGAAAAATGGAAAGAGATTAGAGTGGGCGCTTTCACCTTTCCCCGCTTGCGTCACTCACCTGGCATCAGATACTGCAGGTTGAGCTGCTCCTCCTTCTCGCGCTCGTTGCGCAGGCAGATGGCGGCGCCGGACAGCAGAATGGCAGCCAGCAGACAGGTGCCAATGCCTGTCCAGGCCACAATGTACGACCAATCGTAGACAATCTTCGTGTTATCCCGCAGCACCTGCAAGCCATACAAATTGTCCATTAAAAAAGACTCAAGTAATCGGAGTTGTATCTCCCCACGCACCGTGTTCCATTGCTGGAAGTAATCCTCGCCCACAACTTTCTCCTTCTCAAAGAACTCGACCGTGTGCCAGAGACCCATAGCTCCGGCGGCCAGCAAGCAGGTCACCAGCAACAGGATCGATGTGGCGGTTATGGCGCCCGACGAACGCTTCCAGCAGCCGGACAGACCCGTCCAGAAGGCACAGAATATGGTCACGAAGCTGATGATAAAAAGCGCAATGCAGGAGCGGGCCAGATGCAACCGGGACGTGGCATCCTCGTTCGAAATCTTATCGTCCTCCACTTGCGGAAAGTAATCAATGTTCGAGCAGTGCGTCTCAATGGGGGACAAATAAGTGGGCACTAAAAATGCAGATGGAAGACGGAGAAGTCAGTTTAGCATTCACTTCTAGCTTGAGTGGGCATTATTTATGGCTCTTACCTGCCGTTACCGGCGGACGCTCCTTGGGATAGCATATTCTGAACAGGCCGCGAGTTCTCGTATAATAATAATATTTCACATTCAAGTTATGCAGCAGCGACTCCGCATCCGAATGCTTGGCGGCAAAGGCCTGTAAGAACACAGATGGAAAATCGTATTAAAATCAAGTTATGACTATGAATAAGTGTATAAGTCTATAGTATAAGACTATAAAATGTATACTGAGATAGATAGATAGATGGATAGAGAGAAAGAAAAGACTTGACGCAAAAGTATGCATATGATGGACTCATACATATGTGTATAAGCATAATTATAAGTACAGTATAAGATGTACTGTACGCATAAATACAAGTATAAGTGTGTAAGTGTAAGAGTATAAGAGTACAGTATAAGGTACTGTAGTTATAAGTATAATTATAAGTACAGTATAAGATGTACTGTAGGTATAAGTATAAGTATAAGTGTAAGTATAAGAGTACAATATAAGATATATTAGAAGTACAATATAGCTCAATAGTTAGGAAACACAAGAATAAACATATGTGTATAAGTGAAAGTATAAGAGTGCAGTATAAGATGTACTAGACGTAGATGAAGTAGGAGTAAAAGAGAATAGATCGATAGATTGAAAAGGCTTGTTCCAGACACAAGAGTATACATATGTGTATAAGTGTGCGTATAAGAGTGCAGCATCAGACGTTCTATAAGTATAAGAGGATGGATCGATGACTAGACAAACCTTCCAGTATACAAATATTATAAGTGCAAGTATAACACTATAATATAAGATGTACAAGAAGTATAAGACTCTTCCTTTAGTGATTCTAACTGATCTAACTTGTAGAAGAGCCCATTTATCCAAAAGTTGCTTACAATTTATCGATAACTTTACCCACGCCCAAAGAATCGATAAGTATCATTATTTTTCCACATTTCCCATAAGATTCTAGAGCTGAGCTTCACATATCGTAGCTATTCGCACCATTTTTGGCTGTGGGAAGGCAGTGGGAACCATTTGTGAAGAGCCTTGAATCGACAATGAGGCAAACAATTGATCAAAGCTTCACACATCGCACAAAGCTCGGAGCAGCAACAAATTCAAAACAAAACAAAGGCCAGAACGAGAGATGAACGGCTCTACCGAGCGGGTCCGCTCCGAGAACCAGTTCCAGTGTGGGCGTTCCGAACAGAGCGAGGTATACGAATTACAAATTAAAGATTTCGCTTATGATTCTTCTAGCTCAATCGCAAATCAGTTTTGATTGTTGCCATTGCTCGATCGTCATCCGGTCATCTTTCGCTTCGTTTTGAAGTAAGACGCGGATGTTCATAAACACAGATAAATACATGTATGTCTAGATGTGTATTGGGATCTGACAATGGGCGTTCAGCAAGCTGCGTGTGTTGTATTTGCTTTCCATACGTATTTATCAGATCAAGTGCCGTTGCCGTTGCCGTTGAACACGTTCCGCAGTTCCCATACGTCATTTCGAGCGATTCATTGCGAATTGTGTTGGAATAAAGTCTCGAGTCTTACAATTGAAGGTCTTCCATTGTCAATCCGACTGTTAGCACTGCTAATCATCAGTCGAGGCCAAATCAGCGCCAGTTGCAGATGGCTATAGCAGTAGCTAATACTAAGTAGATAAGCTCAAGAGAATGCCAGATACGGGTATGAAAATGGGTAAAAACTGCGATGAACTAAACTCAAATGAACTAAAGTGTACTCAAATGAACCATTAATAGAAAATATGGCCCTTTGTAAGAGTCCAATCAGTCTCAGACTATATCTAACTTAGACTCAATTTCCACAGTTCGAACAGTTTACGATTTTCAAATTTGGAACTAGTTCCGCATGTGAACCAAACAGCTTTATATAGCTGTGCCATTAGATAAGCTCAATAGAATGCCAGAAAGAGTATTAAAATGGGTATAGACTTCTATGAACTATTCGAAAATGAACTGGAATTGACTCAAATGAACTACAAATGGCGATTTTGTTCTTTGTTCAAATTCAACTCAAACTAGATATAGAATGACATCCTCAAATCCTCTTTAAAGACGAAGCTTCTCATCTAAAACTAGATTTACTTAAGACTAGTTCCAGCTGTGAACCAATAATAATTTGTAATGTTTGTAGAAGAAAAAGATAAAGAAAGAATGATTTTTGAGCTGTTTCTATGTCTTAATAATTCATACTAGTTCCGGCTGTGAACCAATTATAATGAGTAGTGATTGATCAATAAAGTAGGAGAAGAACGTAATCTTTGTAAGTATTCAAGCTGTTTCTCGGACCTAATTAAGTATACATCAGACCTACAAATTAAACTAGTTCCGCCTGTGAACTAATCACAATTAGTGATGATAGTAGAAGAACTAAGTCTTTAATAGATCTCTGGGCTCTCTCTCCCTCTCTCTCTCTCTCTCTCTCTCTCTCTCTCTCGCTCTCTCTCTCTCTCGCTCTCCACCTGTCTCGTTTGAGGGCAATTGGGGATAAGCCATAATCCGTTGGCTTTTCTCCACTTTCGATGCGACCTTCGAGCTTTCCTCGACTCGCCTCTATTCGACTTGCCCACTTGGGCGTAACCGAGCAATTAGCTTGGCTAGTTATACGTATCTATGTGGCTATGCCCAATTGATGCTCTCGTTTGGCGGGGAGTCCAAGCTCTGCGGCCTGGTGCACACCACTGATTTCTCGAGGCGTTTTACACCTGAATGAATTTTCTAATGCAAGCCCAGCCACGCCCACCGTCCACCGTCCACCGTTCCCCCTTCCAGCAAGCTTAGCTCGAGTATAACATAAATTAAACGACTCGAAAACCTGTGACAGACGAGTAAGGGGAAAGGGGGGAGGCGGGGGACTACGTTAGCCCTTAATTGCAATACACGAGACTTTCATAAGAAAGTTACAAAATTAATCCGCTTGGGTGTGGAGCATGGAGCATGGGGCAAGGGAGCAGAGGCCATGCGCCAACACAAGACTCGACCAGAGAGCAGAAAGCCAAACGTTCAACCGAGTCCGAGTCCGAGCCAAGCGAAGCGAAAAGCGAAAAGCATTTCATAAGAGTTTTGGGGCGGGCAGCACCTTCCCAGTTCCCAGTTCCCCACAGCTGTCCAGCTCCCCATTCCCCATTCCCCAGTTCCATTTTGTGGATTGTTGTTTATTTCTTTTTTATTTCTTTTCATTTCGTGCTGTTGCGTAAGCGAAAAACACTTTTCACAAGCATCCAACCAAATTTACATAAGTCCAATTCTCCAGCTCAATATGGAGAGCACCCTCTCTCTCTCTCTCTCTCTCTCACTCTCACACTCTTTCGCTGCCTTGTCGATAAAAATTTGTTAAGTTTTCTTTTGAGCTGTCGCATTGTTATTTAAGTACCGGACATCAGGTAAAACACGTTTGGATAAATGTTTTTTTTTTTTCGTTTTTGGTAGCCAACAAAACGCTTTTCTCTTTTTTGATATGTGAGCGGGGAGGGCGGAGGGGTGTTGGGGACAGGGGACAGCCTCTGCAACAATTGGCAGCCAAAAATGTAGAATTTGATGTGGCAAACGTGCAGAACGTGATGCCATTTCGAATGTGTGCGGATGATTCAGGTACATTGGCCCTATATATGGCTCGTCTCGGTTGCGTCTAACAGACAGCTACGTGTTCTCAAATGCAAAGCGTGCGATTAGCATGTGACACCTGCACAGGTATGCCGCTCGAATTAGCTAAGAGCAGACGCTCAGATAACTGAAGCTAATCGAGAATGGCAGATAACTGAATGGCAGATAACAGATAACCAAAGAGCAAGGCGACCAGAAATTGCCTTCAACTAGAGCTGAGCTGAGTCAGCTGAATGATCTAAGAATCCTTAGATGAAATATTACGAGGCAATGACCCTGAACTAAGAACCTATTGATCGAAGCTAATATCTATTACAATTTGAACCCAAAATAGTCATATGCTATTACCATATGTGATCAATCTAGCTGATTTGGGAATGATCCTACAGACGATCTTAGAAATGATCTTAGGGATGATCTTTATGACTATATTAGAGGCGATCTTCGAGATGATCTTGGAAGCGATCTTTGATACGATCATTGAGACACATAACACATATACGATGTTAGAGGCGACCCTAGCGATGGGTTTTTACAGACAATATGAGAGACGGTCTTATATATGAGCATATCGACGATCTTAGAGATAATTATGCAGACAATACTTAAGCTGATCTTAGAGATAGAATACGATCTCAGATCTTAGAAACCAATAAACGATTTTACAGGGGAACTTATGTAGAGACAACTACTCAATTCTAAGATTACTGGCAGATTACCCTCTGAATTTGAAGAATTTAACTGATTTCTTATCTCAGAAAGCTCCCATTGTATGAGAGCATGATTAGATCTAGCCAAATCGAGTTGATCTGATTACAGCTGTCTTAGAATCTTACAACATAGAACAGAGAAAAAGACAGAGAGTGAGAGACAGAGAGAGAGAGAGGGGGGTCATTCTATAGATTAGTATATCTATCGCTCTTGTAAGCGAAGCGAACTGAGCTCTGAACTATTGTAAAAGAACTTCGGCTGCTTGATTACCTATCAAGATCATCAACTAGAACTTGTACTCAAAACTGATCTAGTTATCAGCTGAGTTTTAGTACTGAAGACCATGCAGATCCTCAATGCGAACAGAAGAACTAGTTCTAGCTCAAAACTGATCTAGTTATCAGTTCAGCTAACATCAGCCTAGGTATACCTTAGAGTCCTATGGGTATAGTCTATCAAGCTCGTTGCTAATCTCAAATGAGACTTGTTCTGTACAGAAACATTCTTAGATTTGCATTCTGCACAAAACTCGAACATATTCGACCATGGCGCAAACAGCTTTCTGCATTCATTTGACTTTCAAGTCAAGTTGCCACAAGCCACCGCGATATATGTTAGTTTGCGAAGCACATTTGAAATGCGATCGGCTCGCAGCTTGTGCGCGATCAGGAAGCGAAACAAAAACCCAGCTAGACTTGTTCCAGACACACGAGTGCATTTCAGCTGCGTACTGTACGTGGGTACAAAAAAGAGACCCTATCATGCAGTTGCCAGTTGCCAGTTGGAAGTTGGAAGTTGGAAGTTGGAAATTGCCAGTTTCCAGTTTGTGGAGCATGGACAGATGGCGCCGGGTCCGCCGCTGGCCCCAGCTGCGGCTGTTGCACAGATATTAATAAGGCCGAACTATTTTTATGACTGAGCCAAAACGAGTTTACTTAGCTAGGCCCCCTAGCTACAGCCCCCCTCTTCCCCACCTGCCCAGTCAGCGTGCGGATGTTGGTGATTAGCCAATCGTCAACTAAATCCAAGCTACGTGTGCAGGATGCCAAAGAGCTCAAGCGATCAAGCTGCGGAGCTGGCCAAGGCCGCGATCGAGTTTACAGATATCTAGAGTCAACGGAGGCGAGGAGGCCAGAGATGGAGACCAAATAACTCTCAACTCGACAAAAAACTGTCAAAATGCAGGCGACACATATTTTGGGTGCGGCAAATTCAATTAAGTCACGCAGCAAGCAAATGAGCATGCCCGACTAGCTGATGCCCTGCTTATCTAAATGCTTAAAATAAATAAATATCGATTACATATATAGCTATATTTGAAAAGCTTATAACATGCCAGATATAATCGATATTTATCGTTATCGTGCAATTAGCTTGTGATACTATATATATGAAGACAGCTCTTTCGATATGTGTGTTTAAAGCAATTTAAATATCGATTGATAAATGATAACTTGTATTCTATATCATCGATATTTATCGCTATTATGGATCAAAGTTTTAATATAGATTATATTATATGGCGACAACTCTCTCGATTTTGATGATTTTGCTAGAGTTTAGCTATGAAGCTCAGTAATTTGAATATCATTCGATGTCTGGGAATATTTATCGATATTTATCGATATCATAAAACTACTTTGTAACATACACAGATTATAATGTTTGAAGTTGTAGCTACAGTTCACTCATAACACTCATAACTGCATTGAATATTTCTTTATAGGCAGCAGTAACTGTACAAACCATGTAGTTACACGCAATTCATCAACTATTTTGAAGAGGGCAAGTAAACGGTGTAATTGTCTGTCTGAAGAGCTTTCCTTGGGAAGCTTTAAATACCGCTTTTCTGTTTCTCACAATTACTCGAGTACAGGGTATAATTAGTTGGACATGCACAAAAAATAAAAAGTAAAACTTGAGAAAATTTGTCGTAGTTTTTTATTGCCTCAAACTCATATATGTGAGTATTTGAGCTTGTTTGCTAAATTCTCGTTTCGTCTTGACGTTGTTTTATGGCCCAAACGTATTTCTAGTTTTTTTTCAGATTTTTGTTTTTGTTTTTGTTTTTGCTATTGGCAAAAAGGTCGTGGGAGCGCGACATTGACAATAGATCTTCAATCTTTAAATGTTTACTCGGCTGTTGTACTTTAGACAGATCGAAACAATAATAACTATAATTATTTCAAAAAGTACGCGGAAGAAAAAAGACTGGAAATAAAAAAAGCTCAAAAATAAAAAAATAAAAATATATTAAGCTCAGCCTGAACGATTCAATTTCAATTATTTAACTATTCAGCAAGACAGAGAGAGAGAGAGAGAGAGAGAGATAGCAGGAGGAAGGTAGGTAGGGGAAGCGCTTATCGAGCTTGTAGGAAGCGAAAGCGTTTGAAATCGCACGCTCAAGTGGCCAAAATAATTGCGATTTAAGTAGGCTACAAAAGTCGTGTGAGAAAGATTGGAATCTCAGCTCCAAGAACTTAGCGGGCATTATCATAACTGAGCATGGCGAAAGCGCCAAAAGAGTTGTGAAGAACTCAGTTAAGATCTCTGTGGAATAAGAATTCCCAACGATCTGGCAACGCCAACAAGTTGTATATTCATTCATTCAGCAACAAAGACTAGAGAGATTATCAAATCCAGAGAGAATATCAGGCCATGTAGTTAACCTGCCCATCTACCCCATAACTAGGTGGCAACGCCTTCAAATTAACTACAAGCTAACTGTTCGACTATATAAGCTGTAAGTTTAACTTAATGCTAACAATTAACAGGCAGTTAGACACTTGTTAGAAACTATTCTGACCATTTACCCAAATTTGATAGTTAGATTCAAAGTAAACCCCATATAACTGCTTGTCAAGCTTAACAGCAGTCCTTTAAGTATCCGCATGATAAAAAGCCACATAGTTAAGCTGTAAGTTAAACTACCTGTTAAATATTTACAGGCTAATGTATTCCCATGAATCCATTTTCACTACAATCAAAATTTGACAGTACGATTCAAAGCCATAAGAAGCCCAACAGCCAGCAGTCCACTTGTCAACTTTGACAACAGCTTAGACATGTAATCTATTAAGAAATTCTTTGATGCGCTCACAACATTCTCGCGACAATTGGGTACAGAATGACAACCGGTTGTCAACATTAACAGGAACATGACAAACCGGGCATACTTAACTGTTGACTCATCTCTATGATCAGCTCTCACAACCTCTGTCCGCCCGTCTGTCCGTTTGTTTGCGATCAGTTACGACACTGTTAAAGAACTCAAGATCTCCGCACTCTGTCCAACTGTAAACAGCAAGAAAAAGAGGCAGAAACCGAAGTAATTCCCGCAGCTACCCCGAGACTTTGGCTGATTAGGCGAGCCGAGGCATTGTGTGGTACCCAAGCGCCAAATGCAATTCACTTTATGCAAATGGCATCGAGTTCTCGGCTATTACGGTAGTTGCCAGAGGTGATAAACCAATTTGGAATTTCACATGATGTCAGCAAATAAAACACAAATTAACCAAAACTAATGATGCTGACTGCTGACTCTTCAATAAATTATAGACAGTCTATAAATAAGTAAATGATTCTTCACATTCTTTGGCTGTAAGATCAACTGCTGAGAGAAAGGCTTTTAATAATGCCGAATACTGAGCATTGTAAATGAAATGAAATCAAACATATTATTTGTTAACTATGTAATATATAGGTTCAAGGTTCATTCGAATCATTTTTCAATATGCAAGCAGTTAACTAGCTAAATTATGTATCACAGTTTATATCTGAAATTTATAATAATAACTAGCTGGACCTATGGCTTAATACAACTGAATGTTCTGCAAAATAGTAATGCAACTGAGGCCTAACTTTTTATATATTTTTTTAAATATTGTATTACATTTTTTAATATTTTGAAAACAATTTGAATACATAAATATATTGAATAATATTTATTTATTTACTTTATATATTTAGATGTTTTTTTACAACATTTTGGAACAATTGCTCAAAAAATTAACAAGTAAGAACGTTTCAGTCGGGTGCTACCGACTGCAGAATATTCATCCGCCATGCCCCCAATTGGTATACGGATAGTAACTTATTCAATCAATTATGAGTTGCTAACTGTAAAGCTATAGAAAACACAAGTTTTCTTCTATTAGCCACCCCTTCAGTGGGCATAGATATCTCTGTCATATCTTGTTGATCTTATGTTATCAACACGGAAAATGTATTATCCGCCTTGCTGATTTTCCACGCGCCTAGTGGGCGTTTCGGGTAAATCGAGACACTGTATCAGGCGAGAGTATACAGGAGTATACACGAGTATATATTCCAATTTTCAATTCTCTATAGCTTCAGTAGCATGAGTTGTGTTCATATGAACAGAGGGACGGACAGCAAGACGGACAGTGCACCAAACCAATATACTCATTTCACCTTAGTGAATGAACAACTCAATTTATTTGAGATTACATCAAAAATTAAATTTCGAACACTTTTGAATATTCGAATCAAAAAGTAGTGTCTATGGTATGGTCTAAAAGTTGGCATTAAATATCAAAACAATATATAAGCACCATAGATACCCTGTAACCAACAAGTATTTGTACTTAATTCAATAAAGTCGCTGACTCTACGAAAAGACACAAAAATGCAAGAAAAGAAAAGCAAAAAAAAAAAAAAGAAGAGAGAAACACAAAAGAAATTTAATGTTGGGTCGCTGCTGTTGGCTCTGTTGCTGCTGGTCACACATGGCGTATGAGTAATTTGGCAAAAGCTTAATTAATAACTGCAGTCTCAAATTAACATGTGTTTCGCCTTGCAAGTTGACAAATCAAAGCGCTTACTAAGCGTAAAAAATATGACACGAAATTCATTCATTGAAAAAAAAAAAAGAAAAGAAAAGAAAGAAATGAAGAAAAGCGAAAAAAAGAAACACAAATGAAATGAAGAAAATGAAGCATTGCGCCAGAGCCAAAACTATAAAGCCCCATGTGGAAAAATGATAAAACAACAAGTTTTCAGCTTTTCATTTCTTTTTTTGTTTGCTGCCAGACGGCACCAAAACAAGGTAAATGCAGCAAACGAAACGAAATGAAAGATGGAGAGAGAGAGAGAGAGAGAGAGAGATAGAGAGAAGTGAAACAACGACGACGACGACAAATGCAATGGCTAATAGGAAGGGTTTTCTCTTTTAAGCAAGCCAAGCGGAGCTGGCGAAGTTTCATCAATTGGATTGGCAATCGGTTCGAATCGTGAATTCGAACCAGGCGACAATAAAGAGACGAAACAACAACAATAGCAACAACAACGGCAATGACAGCGACAACGGCAACAATGGCGACTTAGGGCTGTCGGCGATCTGGCAACCTGACCGACGGGGGGAATTTGAGGCGGGCCACGGGTATCGCATACCAATTTTGAGAGACTTGAAAACGTGAAACGAGTGAAAACTCAAAACCGGTTTTGCCACATATGTATGTGCGTCCCCCACCCCCCACTCCTCCCGGGCCAAGCCCCCCTTTAGCCAAATGGCTTTGGCTTTGGCTAAGTTAACGATCAAGAAAACGAAGGAGAAAAAAATAAACAATTTTTGCTTTGGCACGCAGACAGGTACTGGAAACCAGAAGAAGCAGACGCAGAGCTCAAGTAGTTGGAAGTGGAAAGAACAAGCAGAAGCAAACGGACAACAGCAGCAGCAGCAGCAGCAGTTGGTCTTGTTGTTGTTGATCTGTTTCTATGAGGCCTGACTTTAACTTGCTTTGCCTGCAGAACAAAGAACCGAACCGAGCAAAGAGAGCGCCCAAAGAGAGGGCAGAGCAAACACAAACAGTGCTGCCACCACGCCAGGGACTTAACACGCCAGATCCAGCCAGAAATAGCTAGACAACAATTTAAATTGTTTCATTAACTTTTTATAATTATGATTCTAATTCTAATAAATCATCTAGTAGTGAGCTATTCAAAATAGCTATAATTCCCGCCAGACGCTGGATCTCAATGCTATGTCTGTAAAACGCAAGAGCTGGCGGGAAAATAGCCAAATGTGCAGCACTGTACAACGAAGAGAACAAAAAGGCAATTGATAACAGTAATCCGCCAAGCGTAAGTTCTACGAAAGCAGTGTGAAAAGCAGGCAAAGGTAGAATACATGAAGTGTGTAAGAAAACAATTGAAAAGGTAAAATATACATGTGTATATGTATGTAAGTAGTGTTGTAAGTCGCCGCAACACTCAACAGCAAGAAGATAATTAGAGTTTAAAAAAACTAAAACGAAAAGAAATCTGAAAAACGTCCGTTCTGTAATTAATGTGAACAGCCCTGCTTATACCTGGCTATGCGTTACAGTGTTGTCCAGCTAATTAGAAAGCATTAGACACGCCAGTTGCCAGCCATTGAAAGGGCTGCCTCCAGCCATACTATGTGTGTGTATTTTGGGGGCATTACAATCGATTTGCCATGGGCCAATTAAAATGCAACAGGGCAGCGTTACCAATTGCTGAAACTAAGACGAAACATACAAAAAACAAAAAAACCAAAAAGGTAATTAACTTGTTCTAATGGCTTTATAAATGCATGCACACACTCACACACACACTTACACATTCTGCTCAGAACCCAACTTCATTATATTCTCTTCCTAAGTCGTTATGCATTTATGTATCGCTGTCTCGCTCTATTGCACTGGCTTTGCATACAACTTTCGGCGAGCTAGCAGCACTGTTAGGATTAACCTTTAAGCGAGCGCAAGCTCAGGCCAATCGTCGTCATCGTCGCCGTCTTCGCCTAACGCCAATGTTAAAAACGTGCAAATATTTTCAGCACACGCTGCCATTAGCTTGTTTTGGTATGCGAAGTATGCGCACAAACACACATACACATGTACAGTTTTGACGCTCTCGCTCTCTCTCTCTCGCACTCTGCTCTCTCTCTGCCTAAGCTGCACCTACAAGCCCCATTTGTTGTTGTTATTCGCGTGTATTACATGCAAAATGAGAAATTACTGCTGCTGCTGCTTCGTCTCCTTTATCGTCTTCTTCATTACTCCCTCCCCTTCCATGCCTGCTGTTTATCCACAGTAGTCGTGTCGCTTGGCTTGGCTAAGCGCTCGCGTAGAAAGTTTTAGCGTTAACGGCCAAGCCAAGCCAACCGCCCAGCCGCTTGTCCGCCCCTTTGATCATGCGCTGCGCCGTCGCGTTGCGTTGCGTCGCGTCGCTGCCAGCCTGCCTGTTGCTGCTGTTCGCTTTCGACCTTTCTTCTTTTCATATGCCTCACACGCTGCGCCATGCCCTTATTTCTTCTTCTTCTGTTCGCTAAGCAACAACACGCGCGTCTGTTACTGTTAACGATGCCACTGCTGGTGCTCGTGTTGCTGCCAACGTTAACCGTTGCAGAGAGCAGCAGGCACTGACACAGTGGTATATACTTATAGAAACTAGAAAAATGTGAATTCAAATTGTTTTTTGTTCTTTTAACTTGAACTTAATGTTTATCAATTAATTCTTAATTAACTAATAATTAACTAATGATTTTTAATGTAAGGAAGTCTATTAATCCATTGCTCTCTATATTTTTATTTTGCTATTGATCTTCACAATAGTATTTTAATTGATGAAATTAGAGTCATATACATATATTTTGTTTGTTTTCTTGATCCTAGCTGTACTACAATATCAAGTTCGGAGCATCTGGACACTGTCCACATACTCTTTAAGTGCCTGCCTACTGTCCCTTAATGTCAACTTGCATTGTGGCTTCGGCTGTTCTTCGGTTTCTATTTGGGCTTCGGCTTCTGCTTTGATTGTGACCTGTGCACAGTTTTTTCTGTTATTTGTTATTTTTATGGCAAGGCCTTGGCTTGATTTGAGCATATTGTTTGTCGACTTTGCGGGGGTGTCAGATGCACGCACACACACACACATATATATACATACATATACTTTGTATGCATGCGAAGATCGTAGATAGAGATATGGGGAAATGATATGAGAGCTGCGTCTGTCTGCCATCATTTTGTTAACGCTTTTTACACTAACCTGTATCTGATTGCGTCTGACGTCATAGTGCAGCCAATTGTCTGTGGAGAAGGCGATCGCGAGCAGCGCTGTGGCGATAATCGCACAGATTGTCGCTATCGATAGCGTCACGGCCGAGCAGGGCATCTTTGTGTGGATACTGGCAACAGCTACTGTTAACGCTACTGTTAGTTGTTGCTGCTGCTGTTACTGTTACTGTTATTGTGCTCCTTTTCGCTGCCGCTAGACGAATCTTTTTAGCGACTAACAAAAAATACGGTTCTTCTATTGTTGTTACTGTTGCTATTATTATTGTAGTTGTTTTTGCTGCCGCTGCTGCTGCTGCTAGCTCTTACGTTCACAGCTAGCTTCTGCTTCAGCTTCTTATGGCAGCAACCAGTTTGTGCTGCTGCGGCACAGAAAAAAAATAACTCAAAAAAACAAAATCAACGTGTATAATAATTTACGAACGGGAACGGGCCAGCCAAGTAGTAACACAGGCACAGTAACCGACACACGCACAGCTCTAACACAAACACAAATACACACGTACACACACGCGCACGTTGAGACGTTGGCTAAG
Source organism: Drosophila peninsularis (assembly GCA_035047485.1). Lineage (NCBI taxonomy): Eukaryota > Metazoa > Arthropoda > Insecta > Diptera > Drosophilidae > Drosophila > Drosophila peninsularis. Next base: position 9,919,626 of record JAWNPN010000028.1, read on the forward strand.
GCGTACTAACGACAACGACAAACTGCGCTCAAGACGACGTTCGCCAGCGGACTGAACGCCAAAACTCTGAGCCAAGTTTCAACAGCCCAGCTCGAAAACGAAACAGACGACGACGGCTACGGCGGCGGCGACGTCCGCTGAAGCAGAGACGGCGGCAGCACTGCTGAAATGCAACCGACCCGGCGCGTCTACCTGCTGGATAAGACCAACAACAACAGCACAAGCAAGAAGGAAATCACAAAAACAAAAGCAACAACTTCAGCGATCGCTGTTGTTGTTGTTGCTGTCAGTTTTTTTTTGGACTTGTGTGTGTTTTGCGTGGCTGTTGTTGTAACAGCCTGTTGATTTTTTCTTGTACTTGCTGCTGCTTGGCACGCCGAAGACGTTGACAGGCCCATGGCAGGGGCTGGGGCGAGTTATACACTGACAAAAATAAGTATGTATCTGTGATATTGATATTGATTAAATTATGTTAATAATAATTAACGTATTATATTTTATTAAACATTGCGTAAAAGTTAACTATTAATAACTCATATAAATTAAATATATATAAGAATAAAATAAATGATTTTATGAACAGAATTGCTTAAAAATGATTAAATATAAAATTATTATATTCTAAAAAGTATAATAAAAATACTGAAAAAAAAATATTATAAAAAAGTCCAAGGATTTACATATATGTAAAATTTTAAATAATACAAAAATATATATAAAATATAGAATATATATGAACAACATTCTTATACTGATAAGAATTGATACATTGAAAATTAAAAAAAAAAAATCTTAAACACTGACTGACTTGCCTTTTTTTGTCAGTGTACTGTCGAATAATGCAATGCACTGCAACAGTATTCGATATATTATGTTAAATTGTCTCAATTTATATATTTTTAACTTATTTTACAGTTTATATTTTAAAATTATACAGATTTATATATAAACACATTTATACATAAATATATGCATAACATATTTTCAATTCGTAGACACTGTACACATTATTGTTTTCAGTGCACTACCGAATAATGCAATGCTCTGCAGCTGTGTGCATTGGCATGATGCTGCGACTGCGCTGCTGACGCCAACGTCGCTGCCATGGCAGGTAAACAACAGCACAGCAAGTGGTATGGGTCTGTTTGACTGTGTGTGCATGTGTGTGTGTGTGTGTGTGTGTGTTGGCTTGGCATTGGCATGCCGTTTCTTTGTTGTTGTTTTCATCAGCTTTATAGTTGTCTTCTATTTTGGGTTTTTGTTATTGCGTGGGTTTTTTTCTCAATTGCATTTTTGGGCGCGCTCTCAACGTCGTCGTCGTCGTCGTCGTCGACGTCGACAGCAATGTCTGTGTTTATGTGACCGAATACCAGGATAGGCAATTCTTGATTATTGTTGTTGTTGCTGTCGTTAGGCTAGCTTAAACATGTCGCTGCCTGCTTGTCAGTCAGTCAATTTGTCCACTATTTCGTTTTCTTTTCGCATGCCGTTTGCATTCCACAGCGTCAACTTTATCGTTGTTGTTGCGGTTGCTATTGCTGCCACTTTTGGCTGGTTGTTGCCGTTGCCACTGGGTTATTATGTATGCGATGGGGGCATTTAATTCACATTTTAGCACAAATTATTAAATATTTGACAGCAACAACAACAACCATGATAACGAAAGTGAGAGCCGAGTGAAAAGACTTCCGCTGGCGACTGCCGAAAGAATCGCTAATTTATGCGATTATTGGTAAGGCAAGGAAAAAGAAACAAAAATGATATAAAGAGCGCAAAAAACAATACGGCTGCCCTGTCGCCGCGTTTTTGTAATTTTAATAACTTTGCATTGTTTGGCCAATGGACAAACGCAGAAAACGTGTTCGCAGCTGCGCTTGACGCAGTGAAAGTAACAGGTGACCGCAACGGTCAGCGCCGAAAACGTCGCGTCGCGGCGCTTCGCTGTCAACGCCTCCAACATATGCGCAAACATACACACACTCATACATATAAACAGATGTGTATGTGTGCATTGCTGACCCACAGCGAAGACCCTTGCGCATGAAAGTCGCCAAAGCGCGTGTGAAAGAGATAAAGTCGATGTCAGCTGTGCTTTACAGTTAAATTTCTATAAGTTTCAGGCGATCGCTGTAGAAAAGCAAAAAAAAAAAAAACAACAACAAGACGTTTAATTGGCGTGATATGGCAACTTTGAAGTCCAAGGGAATGAAAATGAATTGTAATTGGACAGTCAATATCAATGTATGTACATATATTCAGTGTCCAGTGTGTATCGATACACACATTCATATATTAATAAAATACAACTATATAATTTGATGTGTCTACTTTGTCGTAAGCAGCGGTTACGTTCACCTCAATTTAAATGGAAATGCAAATAGGCGCGGCTTTTTGTCAAGCAGTGTTGGACAACGCTAGTTTGTTATGATACCCATGAGGACTGTGCGTTGCATACTTTTTAGCGATATATCGATATGTTTGTTGTGCTGTTATCGAATTTCAATAGTAAATGTTGCGAAAATGTTCAATTTAAAGAAAATGTTTCCACTGTGAAAGCGTGCTCATGCTGTAAAACTTTGGAATGCAATCGACGCAGGCAGCAAACAAGAAGATGTGGAACGGAACATCAACTTCAAATTGGAGTTTGCTGACTCCGGCAGCAATGGCAGCGAGCATCATGTAAGTCAATGCATTTTGTTACATTGTTCACTCTCAATCCTTTTTTGCAGTCGTTTTGCCTGTGCCAGTAACCCATCGGAAGTACAAGCGACGCAGTGCGCTGCAGCTGAAGGAGAAACTGCAGCCGGCGCAGCCAATACAATTCGCCAGGCCTATGCTCAAGAGAAGCTGCGCCGCTTATAAAGTGAATGGCAAAGAGTCGCCTATATGCCTCAACTTTGCTATATGGAATTTCACTTTCTTATTCTTTGAGCGGCATCGATGACTTCATTAGCAGCAGCACAGGGACAAATGCCAGCTGTGTACCAAAGATCATATAAAGGCGCTAAATACTTTTCGACAGTACAAGGAAATGCATGCAATGCACAAGCGCTGCATCTGCAGGAGCCGTGACAAGAGCTTCATTGTCTAGCCAAGGTGTACGACTAGCCAGGCGACCACATCGCAGGTTATCCAAATAAGGACAGTTCTTGAAGCAGTTCTTATCAAATTCCAAATCATCTGACATGGTTTTAAAGTAATCTCTATAATTGTATTCTTTGTCTGAAATGCATAACGAAATATTATATTTTTCTATTTAAATACAGAGTGCAACGGATCGGAGTAAAGTCGAATTCTCCATAAGTAGAGGAAAAAATCTGTACGATGTCTATATCAAGGAAACATCATCTATGGTAAAGAAAATGACTATATGAAATGACAAACTTTAGACTATATGCATCTATATCTTATACAAAAGTAATTAAGACATATTTTATATATAGTTTTCCGATGCCTTGTTGCAAGTGATGAAAGAGCGATCAAAAAGATAATCAACTTGATTAAATAACACACAGAGCCATAGAGATAGAAGGATTGTACACTTGTATGCAAAAGCCTAAGATTAGGTAGCCTATTATAGAAATAATATAAAATATAAAAGAAATCAATTTAGTTGAATTTTAATTCCATTAACTACAAAATGTAAAGAAACTATCCTATCAATATCCTATCCAAACAATATGCCATTAGCATTGAAAGACTAATTCAACTGTATTTTACATATAACGAATATTATTATATTATTATACTATAGGAAACTTGTACAGAATATTTTGATAAAAGTAGGAATTCGCTCAACGGGAGTGGCCGACTAGGAGATACCTAGAGCGCTCCACAGAGCTACTGTTTCTATTATTCTAGCACTTTGGGCTACATTCCAATAATGAGCAACTTTTAGTATGTAGATTTCTGTAATCAATATATAGAGACTATTCATAATTGGGATATTCAATAGCTCTTTTAGTTTCCCCATTAAATTTCCCATTTTTAATGGGAAATCAACTCAGATAATAAGTTTGTTATGTATATACATATATAAGTTATATAACAGAAAGACATTCAGAACAACAATTAGTAAGCTGACTTTGATTAAGTTTTCATACTCATTGACTTTGTACTCTTATATTGACTATATATACTCTTATCCCTTATCCCAATATATACACTTATCCCAACATATACCCTTATCCATATATATACCCTTATCCCAATATATATATATATCCCTATTCCTATATATGACCTTATCCCTGTATATGCAATTATCCCTGTATATACTATTATCCCTATATATACGCTTATCCCAATATGAACCTTTAACCCCATATATACCCTTATCCCTATATTCACATTTATTACCCTTATCCCTATATGTACCCTTATCCGTGTATATACCCTTATTCCTATATATACCCTTATCATCATATATACCATATCGTAGGTTATCCCCTCTCTAAAAGTTGCATATTCAATGACAAAATTCAAATGCCGTTGGTATGCCCTAACCCAATTTAGATTGATTGGCAGGCCTAGTCCAAATAGCTGTTCATTGGAGCGGCAGTTGTTTTGCTTTGCTACTAGTGTAAACATTGATATGGCTGCAAATGGATATACGCTAGAGAGAGAGAGAGAGAGTGAGGGAGTGGGCGGGGGAGATGCAAAGAGACGATCGTGAAGTTGAGTTGTTTAGCGCTTTATCGCCAATTTGTTGCGGCTGCCCCAACGGCAACTCGCAATCGCAGTCGCAGTTGTCGTAGTTGTGCTCATGCAGAACTCTCTGCTGGATTTATTTGAGCATTTGTTTTGGTGCGTTTTATTCTGTTTCATTTTTTTTTATCTTATCAGACGCAGGGCCACTGGCGAGCGAGCGAGCGAGGCGAGCCACCCGTTGCCGATAAGACGCCGCACAGCACTAAAAGAATTTCAATAGTTCGATTCAGTGTGGAAATCCGAGCTGCATGTGAATGGAATTGTTCTGCTGATCCCACTGCGTCATAGTTTCGCCAGCAACGGACAAATAACGGCATCTGACCGAAGGACGGGCAGAGCTTGCGGTCACAAGCAGCAGAGCAGAGCAGAGCAGAAGCAGAGGAAAAGGCGAGCAACGGAGAACAAACGCATTGCGCACAGTGGAGCAAGTTATGCAGTTTGAGGGCTAACGGAAATTGGCACTTGCTGCGGACAGCAGAGGTAAGGCATTAACAGTGTTCTCCACTCAGAGTTAATAGCAAATTTATTAGTTCCGTTATACATATGTATTTTATATATATGTATATATATATACTGCTTGATAACTGTTTTTGCTTCAATATCAGCGCCGTAAAAGATAAACTAAAGCAAAGTTTCTGGTTACTAACGAACTTTATACAGAATGTGAAGAAAATATGAACTATTATTTTCAATATTTAAAAAAATTGTTCATACATAGTTATTTTCAGTATAGTTTTTATTTACTTTTTAATTTAAAAATTCAGAAAAGCAGTAGAAGCAAAAAAGATAGCAAAAGCAAATATCGTCAAACAATCCTTCAATTCAGTCAGTCCTCACTTCAGCACAATGATGCACTTTATATGCATTTGAATATGCTTATTTATGTCTGATTTTCTTTTTCTTTTTGCATAGCTCGCACCACGGCGCACTGACGTCATCGCCGCGCTCAACAAAGGCAAAGTCGAAGCCGAAGCAGCGGAAGGAGTGCTAACAGTGTGAGTGGTAGAGAGTGAGGGAGAGAGGCGGCAAAGTCGAAGCTGCAGAAGGAGTGCATGACTTGTAAGCAGTGTGAGTGGGAGAGGGAGGGAAGCAGAGAAACAAACTGCAACAAAAGCAAATATACATATATATTTATATATAAAATATTCTAAGAGACGAAGATACGATAAGCCGCTGCTGAGAGCGGCTCATCGCCTCGCGAGTCGAACTCGAATTGCAAGTCGAAGTCGAAGTCGAACTGAAGCTCGGATAACACAGTGCAATGGAGGCAAGGGCGAGCAATAGACCAGTGACGCCTGGCACACCGGACTCGGCGCACTTGATAATTGGCGCAGCTGGCTACGCGGCCCACGAGCGTCGGCATCAACCCAAGCGTCTGATGAACTGTTTTCGAGATCGTTCGACAACCGCACCGTCGCCCTCCACGGCTGCACACTATGGGCGTTCGCACAGCTCCACGTCGACGGCGCTGCTGCGGCTGGAGAGCACCGCTGGGTCCAACTGCACGCTGGATCAGGCTGGCCTCACAGTTGGCGCTGGTCGCCCGGAGGCCGTCGTCCTGCTCCGCGAGCTGCGCACCAAGCCCAACAAACTGACGCTGCTGAAGAGTAGCAGCACGCGGGATCTGACTCGCCTGCTGCTGGACGAGCCGGCGGGCACGACAGCGGTGCTCGTGTCCAATGGCAGTCTCGACATGTGCTCCTCCAGCAACTCCTCGGCGGGCAGCCCCCGGAACGGCAACCGCGAGTGCTGCTCGGTGTGCGGCAAGCGCTGGCAGAACCTGAAGCAGCGCATGAATACCCTGGAGCAGGATCTGCAGGCGCAGGTGAGCAACAACCAGGAACTGGAGCAGAAGCTGCTCGAGATGAGTCGCCAGCTGACGGAACTGCAGCAGCAGCAGCAGCAGCAGGAGAAGCGACAAACCGCAGCAGCTGCGTCTGCAGCTGGAGCACCTGGCAAACGGAATGGCGTAACGCCTGTGCGTCCGTCCAGATTGGTCGCCTGGATGAATCTGGCCAACTGGTGGAAGAGCCGGCCCAGCGTTGAGACGCTGCGCGAACAGCGCATCTTCTTTGACGAGCCCTGCTTCGACACGGACCTGGAGCTGGTGCTCAAGCACGAGAATCATCGCACGGTGCCGCGGATCGTGATTGATTGCTGTGACCTGATCGAGCAGAAGTATCGACGCTCCTCCCAGCCCGTGGAGGGCATCTATCGGCAGTGCGGGGACTACAACAAAATCCAAACGCTGCGCTTCAACATCGATGCCAACGACTATGATGCACTGCGTCAGCCCGGCGTCGACATACACACACTCACCGGCGTACTAAAGCTATTTCTGCGCGAGATCAAGAGCCCCCTGATCAGCGTCAACGAGGCCAAGACGTTCATTGGCCCGCCCAATCAATGGCGTAAGTCCCAGCCAGCTATTGCTCCTGGTCCCTCTCTTATCCAACCCTCTTTTGTAGTGCTCACCGATCTGAACCAGAAGTTGGAGATACTCAAGAGACTGATGCGCTCACTGCCGGAGATCAATCGGGACACCATGGACTATCTCTTTGGTCATTTCAATCGGTGCGTTCAGATCTAGAACCTTTTTGCCTATCAACAACTATCAGAGCAGATATGAGATATAGGAAAGATATAGCATTTTATATATAGACTCTATATGGAATCTAGAAACAGTCTCTTCTATATATACAATTAAGTCTAGAAATACCATTGAGGGTTAACAATAGTAAGATCCACAGTCGATCGATTAGAGAGTTCCATCTATAGTCAACGATATTCATAGTCAATCACATATTTCTGCATCCTTGGAAGTCATTCACCCAGACTAGTGAAACCCAAACTAATACTAATAATAGAAAAAGCCTATGTATGCTTCTAGTAATGACCTTGATAAGTCTCTGGTATGCCTAGCGGTACCTATATAAAGAAGAAATCTATATCTATATCTTATATCCAAACTATCCGATCTTAATACCCAACCCTATCTCCTTCTCGCTCTAATTCAGCTTAACCAAGGTGCCGCTGCAGCAAATAAGCGCCGAAACGTTATCGATATCGATAACACCTTCGATATTCCACACAGTGCCACAGGGTGTGCACATGAATGACATACAGGAGCTGCTGCGCGAAGGCGAGACCCTGGCCGATTGCGTCCACCAGATGATCGAGTACCACGCGCGCATATTCGAGTAAGTGGAGCGCCTCCTGCGGCTGCCCAAGCCTAATCCAAAGCTCGCTTCCAAAAAAAGCTTTTGTACATGTGGTGCTGGTGCTCGTGTTGTTGGTATTGATATCCCTCGTAGTCCCCTGCCCCGCGTCCACGGCTCTGAGATGCTTTCGAACGTTGCTAATTAACTAAACCGAAATCGCCAAACAAACCAAACCCAACCCAACCCAAACCACATCCCAATCCCTGCTCCTGCCCCTGCTCCGCATCGCTTCCACCGCTTCTACTCTCTACCACAGATGCACGGCCGATCGTGGATTAAAGCGTCTCAGCGTGCGCAACCTGAAGAAGACGCTCTCCCAACCGGATTTACTATTTCATAATTTATTCTGATAAACCCGATTAACCGGACGGATACGAGCACAACGTGACCCAAAATACGCTTTACCGTATAACAGTTATTGTAAATATTCCACATATGATTTTATACTGTACATATTCGTAAATATATATGTATATATAATTATATATATACTGATAAATATGATTTATAGAAATTTCGTTGCATTTTTATTTATTTTCTGTACGGATTGCCTCCCTGCTCTGAAGCTAATTTTGAATCTCGTTTCCTGCATGATTCAAGAAATGAAATTGAGTGAAGGGAGTTTGCTGAACTAGTTAATGAAGTATAACAGAATCGACGCTAACTATGTATAACAGTTGAAGCATTAGAGGTGGCCGTAAACCATCCAATACCAAGAGTTCTGTTGGATATATAATCGTATATCGTCAATCGTGGCAATATAGCAATATCTATATTAGTCAAGACATATACGCCACACAGTCCAGGAATATAACAGTTAATGATAAGAGCGTAGCACAGTCAGAAAGAAGTAAGCCACAGTCTTATATGTTATAAATATAGAAATTACTTACAATTGAGTCCAGAACATGTGGGCACACGCAGCTCAAGAGAAACACATAGACAGAACAGAGATAGCATCAAAGAGAGAGAGAGAGAGAGAGAGAGAGAGAGAGAGAGAGAGCTGCCTTGCCTCGAGTAATTAACATGCAACACAATTGTCATTTATATATATAATATAGTTTATATATTGTATATTTTGATATAAATATTTAAGTTTAAACAGCTGCATAACACTATGCGATTCTTGAAGGGGACATCTTTATATATGATGCTTGAGGGAAGAAACTCTGATTTGTTTTTCTTTCAACACATTCGTACAGTCTACGCGTCTCTAAAAACTAAGTACCATCATACAGTTATTAAAATACCAACTGGCTTTACAGTGCTTAGCTACATATGTATTGTATTATATTATATTATATGTATATGTATATATAAATCAGAATTTATAATGTTTGTATGCAATACCTTTTGTGATTTGATTCGCTTTGACTTGTTCAGCTTTAACATTAACTATAGCTATTAAATAATATGTATAGTGTATATATTTAGCTGTGTGTATATATGTATATATTTTCATATTACTTTTATCAGAGGGTTGTACATGGTGTGGATATATGTATATATATCATGAATAATTGATTTCGGGCATTCAATTTTAAAATTATAATGACAAACATTCGTTTTACGATCACAATGCTGGGTCTAATTCATATAAGTATGATTTGTATGTATATAGATATTTATATATATGTATGTATGTATGTGTTTGTTTGTTTGACTCAGATATAACAATGGGGATGCATATTTATTAGATATACACATACATGAAATAAGATACATATCAAAGGCACAGGAATCTATACACACATATGGGTCTGAGGTCTTTTTAAGCAAATATAATTATTATCATATCATTCGAATCGAGTGGAATCGAAGTGAACCGAACTGGAAACTGAACTGATTAGACAAATGTGATTGCTATATATTCGTGCTATTCCATTACATACAAGTCTAAGTACATTTCGTTTTTAGTATTATCCAAGTGAAACATTTGATTTAATTAGATTTGCGTTTGCTTTTCTTTTGTTTGTGTTTTTCTTATTGTTGCTTTTGAACTACTTGAAGAATGGATTCTTTGATGCCGAGGATTTCATGGTGCACAAGATTTGACGTTCCAGCTGAAAGTCATAGTCAAGCGATTTCAACAGCGTTGACATTTCGGGCAGTGTGGGCAACTGTCAATTGGAGAAATAAACAATCTAATTAATATAATACTAATTTAATTTAATGGTCTCAAGACCTACATCAGTCAAAGGCTGGCTACGCTGCAGCATCGCATGCATGGCAAAGGGCACACCCTCCAGCTCTGTGTAGGTGCCTAGCGTGCCAATGCCGAAGTAGCCAGAGCGCCCAGTGGTGCCCATAGCTGCTGCTGCTGCTCCAACTCCTGTTCCTCCTGCCATTGACGCTGGACGTGGCGGCGCTGGTCTCTGTGGCGAATTGACTTGATAGTGCGCATGTATCTCCTCATAGTCATGATGCTCAGTCGTGGCAGGCAACTGCGGCAGCTGAATATATAGAAAATTTAGTCAAAATGATTATAAAGCTAATGCTTGACATATCTATCTACTAAATACTGGTGGTAATTGCTACATTACTTCAATGACTAAATACTCTAGCTAACCGCACTTCTAGCACTTCATTATCAGCACAATTGCTCATGACCGAGCAGCATTAATCATTTTGAAATAATCTCTCTGGAGAGTTAGCTTTAATCAAAGTTATTTTTAGCATGCCACAGTCTCAATCTTTAGATCATTAATTAATTAATAATAAAAATAAGCGTCAGTCTTAGTCTTTAGATCATTACTTATTAAGTTAAGTCGCTAGTGTTTAGTGCTCGAATAGACTTGAATCATTATAAATCTAATTTGTATTTATAAGGAACCAAGCTGCAGGTTCATCTACGTGTATTCCCTTTGGTATCTACAGATTTAGAGTTATCCACAATGATTTCAATCATTGGCAACTAGTTAGTCCAGTCTATGCTCTCTTTACTTTCCGCTTGTACTATGCAGCTGGCAAGGTCGTAATGCTATCACTGCATCAATATCAACGACTATCTATGACAACGCCCATGCATATCAGTCAACTCACCGGGCCACGTGCAGTGCGCTGGCCATGCAAATTGAGACGATTCAGTGCCTGCTCCACTTCGCAGCTGCTGCCCGACACCGGCACAGGTGGGGGCAGGCGCACGGGAATGGCACCAGTTTTATAACAGATTAGGACGCCGTTGATATCGCCGGCTAGCTTAAATCCATCGGGCGCTATTTTCAGCTTGGAGCAGAGTATGACATCTGTGACCGCCTGCATGACGGTGCCGCGTTTGGACAGTTTGTAGGCGATTTGACGCTTCCGCCACGCCTTCTGATCGGTGTCCGCGGTGCGAGAGAGCAGCGAGAACTCTTTCGGCGGCTGCACCTTCTCGGCAATGACTCTACAATAAGTAAAAGTGATGAGCTCAGCACACGTGTGTTCCCAATGACACCAGCCACTTACTTGAGCGTCTCCACAACGTATTCGGGCAGGCCCTCAGATTTGGATAGGCACAGATAACGCGTGGTTTGGCGTCCAAAGAGTATATTATTTTCACGCCACAGATCCGCATCAGCATCCTGATCGTAGGTCCGATGTATGGCATTAAAGTTCTTAGGGCAACTACAAATAAATAAAGACATAAATTGAATATAATTGAGGCTACGAATTGCTCGCTTAATGGGTCATTAAAGCGACTCGCCGGGCTCACGAGTTCAAATTGCGATTCATGGTAGTTCAAAGACCTAGTTCAGATAGCACTTCAAACTGTTGTAAGCCTTGCCCAAGGGTAGTTAGATGAGGGTAACCAAGCAGAGGGAATAACCAATATCTAAACATGAAATGTTGCTTTGAGTTTATCAGACCCGTTTTCAGTCTATTTTAACTTGTTCTATGATACCTTTACAATATTCACCTCAAATTTTGAATAGAGGTACTATCCGGTATATTAAACCACGTAATTACCAATTAGTTAGACTGAGGGCTAGTCTAATTCCATATGACCCAATTTACATTAATGTCAACATAATTGTACGTCAAGCGATACAAGCATGAAGCAAAGTCTATATAATAGATTCGAATAGAATGGATTTGTTTGTAGAGTAACTAGAATCTATTATATAGTTACGACTCGTAAATAAGATAGGTCCAGTTTACCTTGGAAAGCTCTTAAGCTGTTATTACAACCTATTTTACGAATAAAGCTTTACTTTAATGCATTATATGTTGATACTCGTTCGCAGTATGAAAGGAGTATATTGGCTGTGTGAAATTTGGCATATATACCTATTGGTGCGCTCACTGTATATAGTGTTAAGATGTAAGGAAGTGGCACATCAGGATATAATGTGCGGCAGCATAATAGCTTGGAAGGTGAGCTTCGGTAGATATACTGATGTACTGAATTCACGTATATGGAATATGGAATACGGAATATATATCTATATATCTACGAATATGGAACATATATCTATATATATAGATGTATCTATATCTACGGATAAAACTTGATCCTCTACAGAGTCACTGATTCACTCTATTAATTGAATATCGTATATTAATATATCGTATATCGTATATCCCATATTGCAAAAGGCTATACCTTCCACATTTTTTCATCTCATATATATTTCTGTTTCTGTTGCAGTATTTGACCTATTTCGCCCGATTAAATATACGCACATAGATCCGTAATACCCATTTGTTGATTAAGTGCCTTCACTTACCGCTCAAAGTCCTCGACGATGTGCAGTGAGGTGATTGGCCGATTGTCCGGCAGGAAGCTCATTATGGAATTGAACACATTTTTGGGGCTGGTGGCCAAGCCGTTCGCAGCGGCGGCAGTCGTCGTCGCTGCTATGGGTCCAGCTGAGGGCGCGAGCAGGCCGTTGGAGGCGTGGCCAATGGCCAACGTCGGGCCACCGCTCTGGATGTGCTTGGCGGCCTTGTTCATGTCCAGGCGTCTGTTGATCGAAATCAATCCTGGCGCCACTCGCTGGTACTGGTTGGCTCTGAGCTGTGAGTAGACACAAAATAGGCAACGATTATATATACATATATACAAATTCAATAGACCCACACGTATATATATATATATATATATATTTGACTGAGCATTTGTGCTGCTGACACATTACTCACACGGCCTACGGCCAACTTCTCTCAAATATACTTTTCAACAACATTTTCAGCTTTTTATGGGCATTTCCCCAACTCTGATTCATAATCGAATCGAATCGAATCGAACAGCAACAAACGCTGCACTTTGTTGCGCCCGCACTTTGGGCTCTCTTTTTTCGCACACTTAAATAACAAAAATTCAAAATAAATAACTTACGCCGAAATTTCTCTTTTACCCACACAGATGGGCGCAATTTGGTCAGCAGAACGCAAAACAAACAAAGAAATGCGACAGCCGACTTCAGTGCGCACTTTCGTATACCCTACACCTCGACTGTAAGAGCTCAGCTTTCTTATCGCGCATGTAAACTTCCGAGTTGTCGGTAAGTGGAATTTCTGTGAGAGAAATGCCTTAGATGTGCCTGACTAGCAGATACCTGTACTAGAAATAATATACATTCATATAGATTGTGATTTGATAGTTATATTTCTTTATTCTTTGCGATTTTAGAATTGCCTGACTATCAGATACCCCTACTAAAGACAATTTCGATGACGTAAATTGATTTTGAATGCGATTTTCGAAATTTCTAAGATATGCCTGACCAGCTGATACCCGTACTAAAGCCAAGATCTTTGATTCGATGGCACTCTACTTTGGACTTCTTTATTTCTGGCATATCAGATTGATAACTGAACATAAAAAAGGTGGCAAAGTGAAGCTAAGTAATTTAGACTGCGCAGAACGTGTACCCAAAATAAAAGAGAAAATAAAGTAAACAAAGTTAAATGAGTTCTTTCGGCCTAACACTCCCAGAGACACTTTACAGAGTATTCGACTGTCTGTATGTGCCGCTTCAAATTTCCCCCCTTGTTATCATTACCAATTGAATATTTATTAGTGATTCGCGTAGATAAGCAACGCTAAAGAAGCGCAGCTAGGCATATACATACATACATATGATCAAGTGCTAAATAAACATAGTTTAGTTGTTAGGCGAATCAATTGGAATTGTATATCGTGTGCTCAGTAAACACACAGATCGGCACAGACATACATACATACATATGCATAATTATAAACAATTATGAATGTTGTTTATGTTTAGTTCTGCGTAGGTCTGGGATTTTTCAGTGGAGCCATGAGTTGTTCAAGCGCTATTATCAAATTAAGATAAAAATATCGAGTTGCATTATTAAAAATAATCATAGATTCAAATTCACCTAAAATTTCCCTAAAGACAATTGAGTTTAAAAGCCCTTTCGCCTTAAAGTAATGTTAATTTATGGCATTTTATTTTTATGGCACATGCTATAAATAGCGGAAATCGTGATTCTGCAATCATATAAAACGTATTTTATCGCATTGATAATAAACCGCACAGGAAAGACAAGCCAGAGGCATAGATAAGTATTTATATTTAAACAATAATATACTACATTTATCGTCGTTGTTATGTCACACATGCAAATAGTATATAATAAATACCATCATTTGCTCATGCCTGAGGACTTAACGGGAAATACAGTCATGGTGGGAAATTTGCTCAGCAGAACAAAAACCGAATTAAGAAGCAGCAGCAGCATCATCATCGCATTATTGTCTAGCGCTCGATTGGCTACATTTATTGCACTTGCTGATAAGAGTCAAGAGTCAAGGTGATAAAAACAATCGCAGATAGGAAAGAGAGAAGAGGTAAGTAAACACACAAACATGCACGCACACATACAATCTCATTCATAGATCAGCTTTGGGAACTTTGAGTCATCGCAATGAAAACACGCAACCTTTAAAAAAGTCGCAGATGAACGGCACAAAGAAGACGCCGCCAAATATCAGTGTCGTCCGTCGGTTGGGTAAAGTGCAAAACAATGAAGAATAAACTGCAGTACGTGACAAGGGCTAGAAACACTGTGTAACAGAAGCAGACAAATAGACGGAGACAAAGAGCAAAGCAGCAGCCGTTAACTAACTCTTGCTCTGCTCGCGCATATACATATGTACATGCATATGTATGAATGCATACATATATAAAAACAAAGCACATATACATACATATACGGTTACCCGTTCACCCGCTCTCTCACCCACTTCTCGGCATGCACACGCACTCAAAAATTACGGGTTTTGAGTGAAAAGAAAAAATGTTCGGTCGCCTTTCGCAATTGGAATAACACAAAAATAGAAACGATTTGATTTGGTTGAGAGTTTCTAGTGTCGGCGGCACAGAAATCAAATTTTTAGGCGTCCAATTGCAGGGCAGCTAATTGAAAATAAAAGACGACAGCAGCAGCAGAGGCAACATCGCAGCAGTCGGCATCGTTGGCGGTACACATACACACATACATATGTATATAGCTGCACATAATTAGCATTCACTGCTGCTGGTGCTCATTCTTACAAGAATGGGGAAATGAAGTTTAAGCTTTGCGTGCTGCGCGTAGAGCAAGAACAACAACAACCACAGCAGAAGTAGCGGCGCTGCACCAACACCAATTAATAAATATGTAAATATGCATTTGCTTGCGCATTACGTTACGTACCTTTTGCACTGTGCGCCAGGAGTACGAATTGCATTTAATTGTTTTCTTTATTGTTACTTAGTTGCTATTTTTAATACACAATTGCACTTTTGTTAGTTGACATAAAAACAAACCAAACAAAAAATACATAGATATCGCTCAGCGCCCGCCGCCCGCACACACCGTCAGCTGTGGATAATTAAAATCAACTAAGCTCAATGTGACCGCATTCTGTTCTCAGCGTTTGCCCTGCTAGTTCGACTACAACTTCGTGAAAGAAATGAACGAACTTGTTCACAGGAATATGCTCAATCAGCTGAAAATGAATTTAAAGTTGCTTTTAAATTTTAATTTAATATTTCTATTGGCGCTTTAAGTTTGCTTAAGCTACATTCTTTACTAGTTTGCCGTATTATTGTGCAGTTCCAATGTACTCGATTATTTGGAGTGCATCGATACTAAATTTGAATAGCGACATATATCGTCATATCGATATAATATCAACAATCTCTCTCTGAGTTAGTGCTTTGACCGCGAATGCTTACGAAAAAACAAACAATTTAATGGAAAAGGCCATGGAAGCCATTGCAACACCCAATGTTGATGCCTACCGCCGTGTGCTGAACAAGGCGGTGTCCCAGCTGCTGCTGGACAAAGGGGCCAGCCTCGCCAGCAACCAATGCCTCGAAACATTGACGCAAATGTTGCAGTCGCGTGAGTAGACATTTTCACTTTGCAGTGGATGCAGTATTTATTCAATCTCATTTCGTTCTTAGTGCTTGTTGAGGTTGGCCATTCGGCTCACAATTACTGCGAGCTGGGCGGTCGCACCATGCCCACCGTGGGCGATGTCAGCTTGGCTCTAATCAACATGGGCCTCAATATAAGCAACTTGGAGTCGTATGTGCGCCGCGTCAACCATGTGGCCCTTCCGCTGCCACCGCAGCAAACGCAGCAGCGACAGCTGAGTCTGCTGCAAGCGGGCACCAAGGCGCCCCATCCACACTATGTGCCCAGCTACATGCCCCCTATGCCCGATCCGCATGCCTATATACGGACTCCGACGCACAAGCAGCCGGTCACGGAATATGAGGCAATCCGCGAAAAGGCGGCCAGTCAGAAGCGCGACGTGGAGAAGGCTCTGACAAAGTTCCTCTGCAAAACAACCGAAACTAACAATCTCTTTCCCACCGAGGACAATATGTTTCCATGTGAGTGGAGCAAGTTTAAGAAAATTAATTAAGTTTATAAATCTTATCTGAATTTGCAGTAATTGCCTGCAAGCCAGCCTTTCCGGCATATGCTGCTGCACTGAATCCCACGGATCAAGTATTCGACTTTGAGGAGTTGGAGTATCACTACTTGGTAGCCAACCGCACAGAAGATGTCCCTAGCAAAGGTTTTTGTCCTCAAATATCGAAATATTTTATGGTATTTCCTAACTTTGTTTAACATTTGCAGAGGACGGCGAGGAGGGTGACAGCGAGAATGAGGAGTTGGAAGGGGACAAGTCCAAGGAGGATAAGCTCGAGCTAGAAATCAAACCCAATTCAACCACAAATAAGGCTATTTTAGAGAATCCAAATATAGATAATCCCTATTTGCGGGCTGCCACGCTGCCGAAGCGTTCCAAGTTGCACAGCGATAATGTTGCACCACGCAGTATGTCTGTACGTAATCATCCGACACCAACGCCTTCAACTCTAGAGATAACCAACACTATCCTTTAATATGTCAATAGTCGGGCGCCCCGACTAGGATATCCCCTGCAAATGCTTAGTGTTGCTGAATACGTATTTGCCGACTTGCCGAACGTTTTGAAAATTGAAAATGTGAAATCAGGCTATAATGTTTTTGTGAAAAGTATGTAACAGGCAGAAATAGGAGTGGCAGACATTATAAAGTTTATACATTCTTGATCAGGGAGAGAAGACGAGTCGATTTAGACCTGTCCGTCTGTCCGTATGTTTGAACGCGTCGATCTCAGAACCTATAAGGGCTACATCAATTTTCGAGTTTGTTACAATAATTCGATAACTAATACCGTTTTAATGTTATCGATTAAACACGAAATCGGTATTCAGCTATAAAATTCTATCTATTTCATCTTTATATATGTAGATTCTTCAAAGTTTGAATTTAGTTTCATGTATGCTTAATACAATTTTGTAAAATGTATGTGCTTTGGCACATACACACATGCGACTGCTATAATCACGTCTTGAAAGTTTAATTAAGAAAGTCCATCCAGAAAAAAGTTATTAAACATTTCCCATAACATAGGCGTCTACATACATATAAAAGAAACAGAGCATTTGCGGAAAAGCGATTCTTCGCTGGGATCAGGATATCCCCTAGTCGGGCGCGACCGACTAGAGTTTTCTTGTTCATATAATGCCTGTATTTGCAACTACCTACAATTTAAGTAATTGGGGAAATTTGGAACCGATATTCAGAATTTAAGAAAAATAAAAATTGCATAAAATAGCAATAACTCACTAAAAAAAAATTGCTTAAAATATACACAAAACTAAAATAAAAATTTGGAGACCCAGCATCAAAGACATGGGAGATATAATTTAAAAACTCAATTTTATAACGTTTTTAATCGATAACATTAACATTTTCAATGGGTTCAGGGATTAGAAATAATACAAGAATTAAATTCGGTAATCGATAGTTTGTGCCGTCATCTCGATATTTATATGTGTATCGTGCTGCCTTTTTCATTTTGTGAGGTGGCAACGCTGCTTGAGCAAACAGCTGTTCAGCAGGCCGCATTTTTAGTCCCAATTTGCATCTGCCTGCTTAGTTTTATTATCATTATTATTGTTTTATTTTGTGAGTGAATATTAACACAAACCGGCACTAAATTGTTTTTTTGACAACTGCTAAAGGGTATAGCTAATCATACCCACTAGCACTGAACGCATTCAACATGAACTTCCTGCGCCAAACTTTCAACGTTACGAAACAATTGACGAGCCAAGGTAAGTTCTGATCGTTAACTTGACCGAAACTTATGCTATGCTATGTTGTCCCACGCCCACGCCCACGCATATTCGCCTTCGTCTGCAGCCGCCGCCACCCAATTGCTCGAGTGACTGTGCGCATTTTCTCTGTTTATCCACCGATCCTGCATTCCACTGTGTGTGTGCGTGTGTGTAAACTGATTTGTATAGATTGTTTGCCCACGATCTCAACTCTTTTGCACGGGCGCGTGGCTGACTTGCTTACGACTCCCCCTTCCCCGTTCGCGTCGTGCTCCCTTGTCTAGCCTGTGAATATTTTGATAGTCCTTTTCACATGTGTCCTCGGTTTTTAATAATGCTGCCGCTGACGAATGTTTTTATAGCATCGTCACGATGTCCGTCAGACTAGAAATTAACTGTAAATAATTAAATATTAGTCTATATATAGGTAGAGGCCATAGAGAAGTAGAATGTTGAATGTAGAATCTGGAGAGAGCTATTTGAATATAGTAGGTCCCTTAAAAAGTCGATAACTATTCCCGGTTCAATGTTATTGATCACTATCCTTATTGAAATTCAGGTTTTTAATTAGATCTCTTACATCTTTGGGCCTAGTCTTCAAATTTTAACTAGTTTCAATTTTCTACAATTTTGGTTCTTATATTTTGTATGTCATCAATCTAGATGGCCAAGGCAAACCTTTAGCTTAAGTTAAATGTATCTCAGATCAAATAGTGTATAGAAAACATGGACTATAATAGATGGAAAGATAGAAGCTTCAATTCAAATTGAATCCAGCTATATATCTACCTAGCTGACTGAAATGGAAAGCAGGATTGGGCGTCAGGGCATCTCCTGCTCTTGTTTATATTTTGCCTTTCTCTTTTTTAATTAAAATTCACACACAAATGCGCATAACATGCTGTCAATGGCCAACAATAGGAATTTGCATGACATACACACAATAAGATAAAAAGGACACACAGGTGCGCCGAGGATCGCGGCCCATGCGACCATTGTATGCGATTGTCCAGCGTTATGGTAATTATTACCTGTTGGGTGTGTACCTGTGTGTGGCACTTTTAATTAAAAACTGTTGTCGTTTTAGTGTCCACAGAGTACAGTACAGTAAGCTGCGGCTGCACGGGTCCTAGCCCTCGCCATTGGCCACTGGCCATAGCCAACCCCCGTTGGACGATCTGTCGATCTGTCACACGCTTTCAATCATAAAAGGCTTGATAGCTGACCCAGAGGCCGCGTCATTTGGCTGCAATTATTATTGCCAGCAGAAAGAATCCTTGCACACATGCATGTATGTGTGCGTGTGTGTAGCATAACAATTATTTTGCGATTTTCACAGAGATTAGCCACAACAAAAGGCCAGTGGGCATTGTTAACCAACTGGCCAACTGTCCAACAGTGCGTCTGACCCTTTTTGTCTATTCTTTCGCTTTGTGTGTCAAATGCTCTAAGCCGCTCGCTCTCCCGCACATGCTGCGGCTACTATACGGATATATATATCTTAATTAGTACAGTTGTGCTCGCAGGGACTATAATCAGTTTGTTTGTTTGCAGCACTGCAGAGCAACTATTTGTCGGCTGCCTGGCGTGGCATGGCCTCGCTGAACCAAATGCATCGCAATGGACCGCACATTAAGACGCGGCCGCCACGTCAGCCGCTGGACGGGAAACCCTTTGCCAAGGGCGTCGTCCTCAAGACGCTGATCAAGAAGCCTAAGAAACCGAACTCGGCCAATCGTAAATGCGTGCTGGTGCGTCTATCCACGGGCAAGGAGATGGTCGCCTACATACCGGGCATTGGACACAATCTGCAGGAGCACAACATTGTCTTGTGTCGCGTCGGCCGGCTGCAGGACGTGCCCGGCGTCAAGCTGAAGGCGGTGCGCGGTGTCTACGACCTGGCGCATGTCATCAAGAAGGGCCAATAGACCACGCTATGCTACCATGTAATTCTCTCCTCTATATATACATATATATATATATATAGTCTGTATAAATAAAGATAGCCAAAACAAAACAAATCTTTCAATGGATTGTTCCATGTCGTCTCCGTACTATTATTTTTTTATGGAAAATTATGCAGCTCAGCCGGCTTAACGTAAGTAGCCCAACGCACACACACACACCCACACACTCATCTTGTCTTGGCGTAATCTTAAGTCAACAGGCCAAAGGGCAAAGGGCGGGTCCTGCAGTTTTGTTGCTCATTCCAAATAAGTTTTAACGGCATTTTTACGCTTTACGCAGATAAATCCCTTTTTGAGAAACTCTCGCCCTCCGTCGTCTCCTGTCTTTGCTTTTTAACGGAATTTGTGTGAGCCCAATTTTATGCCAAATAATCGTTAACCGAAATGGGCGTCAGTCGGCCACGCCACATTTTCACAGCATCCTGAGCATCCTTTCAAAGGACATGACAAATTTAAATAGCCATTGAGCAAGTTGTCTATTACGATTTTTAATACAATTTACAATTTATTTGCAAGATGTGGATTAAGTTCTGTACTTTCAGATCTTTAGTCTTCTAATCAGCAAGTTTAAGCTATTTATATAAATCTAATGACTAATATATGTAAAACTAATATATTGTTTTTCGTGCAATCGCAGAGCTTACGTAGTTTCTTTTGCTGCACTGGCAACACGGTTTGATGAGCAAGCTTCGGCAATATCAACGAACTGTATGGCAACTTCGAAAAAATGGCCGCCATAATATATGTACATATGTATGTATGTATGTGATTATGACTACCATTGCGTGTGCATGCATTTCGTTGATGTTGCGCAACAGTTGTGCAACATGTTCTTATGTTTATAGATACAAAATTTTACACGCAAGCAAATAATAAACAAATACAACGTATGTGTCTGTGTGAGCTGTTGACGCTCAAAGAACTTACGTTATTTAATATGCGCAATTCTGCGTAACGTCGTTTTATGCAGCAGCACGTAAGTTTAAATCAGATGGCAACTTTTGAAAAGCAGACGTTACGCTTAACGTATCCTGAGCATATGAATGCGAGCACTTTACGTTTAATCGACAATCGTTTATAAGCGATCAAAGTAGCAATTGTGTCAAGTGGCCCCTGTTAGACAAGTTATAATATTTGCCTTTTTTGATTTATTTTTATGTGAACTATTCACTAATAGTATCAAGGTCTGCTCTCATTATTATAGTAAAACGTAAGCAGCTTGATCAAAATGTTACGCAACAAACAAACGATCAAGATGACAGCCATGATAAAAATATTCAGTATGTGCTTTTGCATAAGTATATCAATATGTACATATGTATGTGTGTATGTATATATAAGTATATAGATATATGTATGTATATATAAGTATATAGATATATGTACGTATGTGAAGCCAATATATATGTACATATGTGTGTGTAGCTGTAAAATATAAGAATAGAAAATGATGGCAACTGTCATGAGTGTCATACGTCTGTGGGAAGCTCTGCGCCTGCCGTTGTAACTCTTTTTCCGTGTGCCTGTGGCGAGTCAATTCTCAGCGTCTTTTGTGTCGGCGCCCATCAAAGCAATAGTTAACGGTTAACCGTAGACGGCAACAACAGTTAAACAAACACACGTCCAGCGTTCGTTTAATATCAGCCGACGCGTCGGTCCCACGATGACATTTCAGCGTTGACCAGGCGAAAATCCTTTCGGGCCAAAACTTGCAGGCGGCAGTCGGTCAACAATGGCAGCAACAGCGTTACCGTTAACCGTTGCCAAAATTTCCTGCCTGATTGAGCCATTATGACGAAGACGCAGACGCAGACGTAGACCCAGTAGACCAAGACGAAGACGAGTGACAGTTTCTGCTGTTTCTGTTTCTGTCGTCCTTTGTTTTAGCGTCGTTCGCTGATTTTCTGCTGAGTCAAGTTGGCTAACATGCTGCCAGATCCCTTTGTCCTTCTGCGTGCATAATTTTTATCAATAAAAGTGCCTTTGTGCACACACACACACACACGCCGACAGAGTGACTATCTATATAGTATGTACAGAGAGAGATGGAGAGATAAGCACTAATCATCCTGCTGGACACGTTGGCACTTCCGTTGAAATCGCACCGCAACGTCGCTTTGTTTTTTCATAATAACTGTAAAATTTGGCTAACATGACAAATGATTAGCCGGACAACGGCACATTCACACGTCGCTCTAATTGTCCGGCACAAAATTTTTAAATCAAATGCCACGAAAATGAGCTGCAAAAGAAACTAGACAGCTATCGGTAGAGTCAGTCTTATAGATATCAGAGAAACTAGGCAACTGACTGACTCAAAGTCTTATAGATATCAGAGCTATAGATTATAGCTTATATAGAGATCAATCAATTATTGTATATATGTAATAAACATGTGCAGTCGACTGCAACCTGACTGCATAATACTCGTTCAATGTTTAAAAGTAGCTATGTACTTTCATTGTCAAATATATATACGATGATTTGCTACCTCGTGTACTTAGGAATACTTAGGAGTCTGGAACTTTAGAGATCATAGCTCTGAAATTTGGAAGGTTGATAGATACATATAGCTGATAGATACATATAGTTGATAGATATCTACAGCTGATAGATATGAAGTTGAACAGATATCTATAATCGATAGATATCTATAGTTTATAGTTGCCAAGTTTCTATCTCTGGTCTCAAAGTTTCAAAAGATATAGTAACTCTCGATAGGAAATGCTGCTAGCTAGTATAGCAGAAGAATCTTGACTATACATATTTTATATAATATATTTTTGGTATATATACTTTATATAAATATCTAGACTGTAGTTACGGTCATTTCCCAAAAACAATATACGCTTTCCACTTAAACATAGATTCTAATACAAGATATTGTCCACTTCAGGATAAGAAATCATAAACCAAAACCTCTCTCAACTTCTCTAGATATCTTCCTTAAAGTGAAGCTGAGTCCTGGAAGTTTGTTAGGACAATACCAATTAACTAGAGGGGTTGTATATCTAAGATACGACTGCTTCATAGGCAAGTAGATTGAACCTTCGAGAAACTTTAATTGCGGTTGTCCTTTACCAAAGGGGTCAGCGACAAAGGAGTCGCTAGGCTGTGGGCGGTGGGCAGATTGTCAAACAGTTTTGTTTAATTTTTGACACGTGTGCCTGACTTTGGGGTTGATTGGTTGCATGAATATGAACATAAAATTGCAACCCCGTTGCTCGTGCGGCAATTTCAACCCCCTTCGATGGTTGTGTCAACCCTTGCTCAATCACAAAATGGAGTTAGGACTTCAGTACAAATGGCGTTAGCCCTGCGTCTGTCTGTCTTATGGAGATGCTAAGCCCCAGTCCAGAGGGAGCGATCGTTAAAAAGAAAAAGATAAAGCAGAGTCAAACAACAGCAGAACGATCTAATTGCCAAATCCCTGTGAATTCGGCAGAAGTATGGATTGGCAAGTCAAATAATGATGCATAGCCCGGGAGGCAAGTGCCAGAAGAATGGCGAGAGAGATGAGGCAACACAGATAATCCGCAACGAACAACATCATTTTCGTGTAATCAATTTGCTAAAGAATGAGAGACTACAAGAGTAAACTGTAAAAAAAGAGATCAAACTGGCATTCAGTCGAAATGTCAAGAGATCTTCGAGATGCCAACAAACAACGGGCGGGCGTTAACCGCACAAAAGGTCGATCGTGTGCCTTCACCACCACCACCAGCAGCAGCAGCAGCAGCAGCCAATTGTGTGTGTGTGTATGTGTGTGTACTCTTGGTCACGTGTAGCGCACACTCCAATGGCAATGCTGAACGATCTGCTGGGCAGGTGAGAATTCTGGCATTTGAAATTCGATTTCAACCCCTTTGCTGATCCCGCCGATCCTGATACTCTCCGATTCGCCACCTTTATCAATGTTGACATATCACAAAAAAAAAAACTGTTAACTGCGAATCACAGATTTTAAATTTTGTTTACTCATCGCCATAATCCTTATGAGGCGGCACGATCGCATGCCATTCGTATGCTCAGCACGTGTCCTGGCTGGCATAGCATTTGCGTGCGATTAGGCGATCTGCAACTAGTAAGGTTTGGGGCTTTGACATGATCAATGATTTTGGGAAGACAACTTCAATTTATAAGCGACTTTTTCACTTAAGTTGCAGGTTAGATCAGTGATCAGTAGTTAGTGATGCTTGTGAAGCGGGGTTATTCATTCAGGATAGACTAGACTTTGATGATCCATTGCCTAGAACAATTGACAAGATCTACTATCAGACCAACTGATAACATGATCATGTGTTTAACTGATGAGTTTGTGTGATCAATTCAAGAGATCAACTGATCTCAATTGATCTAGTGAACTGTTTAAGTCCATTGGCGTAGCCAACTGATCTAGTGAGCTGAGCTGATCAACTTTACGTGGGCATGATCGATGCTTGAGCAGCGATCGTTGCTGAGCTTGAGCTATTGAGCTGACAACTAAGTCTTACTTTAAGAGGCTTGATCGGTGCTCGGGCAGTGGTCGTTGCTTAGACCAATTTGCTGATCTGATAATCTTGTTGATCTAGTTCAAGAGAGGCAAATATCGCGCCCGAAAAGCGGGACAAAAGTTCAGGCTTTAAGAGGGCTTGATCAGCGAATGTTACCCAGCCTAAGACCTAGGGGCAAGATAATCTCACGGATCTAAGTAAATGTCACAGGCTGCTCAACTAATTTTTCAATTGACCTACAAAAGCAATGGGAAAACGGGACTACAGAATGAGAGAGCGAGACGGAGATAGAGAGTAGGACAGTGGGCGATGCTGTTGCTGTTGCTGTTGTTGTTGCTGTTACTGTTGTCGGTAATCTATAGGATTTACGTGAAACTTTTGCAATCGCCTCAGTGCATAACAATAAATTGGAACTTATTTTGCGTGTATTTGGCAATATACGAGCAAAACTGGTGGCCTAATCTTAAGTACATTCCTGATCCGGGCCACTCTCCCCGTCTGCGCTATGAGCGTAATCTGAGATTAAATTAAAATGTCGCAGGCGCGCATTCATAATCGGGGCCGTGCGGCCGCTGCATAATCCAGCGTCTTCGGGCCTAATCCTTTCGCCGACTCAATTGACTAGAGCTACCTGCCTCCGCTGGCCTCTCTACGCTCTGTCCTGGGCCACTGCGGCGAGGCCATGCAACAGGCGCGCTACACACGAATTAACCTGATTAAAATTGTATTTTTCCCAAATTTATGGGATTAAGTTCCGTTCAAGTTCCTTTAACTCGTTTAAGCTACCGGATTTAGTTCAAGAGCGAACCACGCATAAGGCCCGCAAAACTTGGCCCTCGGCCAATGCATTGAGCCGCCTGTGAGCCGATTTTTATTGGGCTGGCTTAATTAGCACAATTGTTTACAAAATTTACCTTTCGTCATGCTGTCGACCCAGCTAGCTCTAGCTCTCTCCTTCCCTCGGCCGCCGTCTCTGTCCCGCGCCGCATTTGCGGATCGCTGTCGTGCCTCTGCACTGTGTGAAATCCGTGGCACGCACACGCCCACAGCCTGGCCCAGGCCAGCAACGTGTGAATCGGCCAGCTCGGAATTCTATTTAAAAATTAGTCTAATCCACAGCCAGATACTACCGAAAATAGTGCATCAAATTGCCGGCCAGGTCGGCAGCCTGCTGCTTCTGCCCTGGCCTGGGCAGTTTCTCTGTCTCGCTTTAGCCCTTTATTGCACACCTTTCTCGCTCTTCCTCTTGTCGTTCCCCTTAAAAGCAATTAGCTTATGCAAGTACCTTTGAACCACAGAACCCACAGCCATTACAAAGGACCTTCGCTCCACAAAAGATGCGCGGTTTTTTTTATTGACTCCAATTTCTTTTTTATTGTTCTTAGATAATAGTTGCGCAAAGCATTTTATGCCCATTTCTTAACATATAGTAATATTATATGTACTTGCAAAGTCAACCCCGGAAAACGTATAATCCATAAACTTCCATAAGCTAAATGTCATTTAGTCCAAACCTGGTATAAAATTTTAATTATGTCTAACTTAAAAAATAATAAAAATAAAAATAAAAAACAAAATAAATAAAATTATTATAATAGAAAATTATTTAATCAGATTTTAGTCATCTTTCTTCTACCAGCCTCTCTTATACCATGGTAAAGTATTGGTAGAGCTTTACTTGGTAGTTCAAGCAGCAAAAGTCAATGTCTGTGTATTGACCTCACTTCAACTGGTAAATTGAATCAAGCTAAATTTGAGGCGTTATGCCTTAAACTATGTCATATTCTCTATTCTCAAAATTCTAGTCTCTTAATATTTATATTTAATAATTTATTCCCATTTGTTTAAAATTCAAAATCATTTCGAATGCGTTCCTCCTATATCGACTTATAGAATAGATATTTATATATTTAAATTACACATATATAATACAATTATAAGAAAAAACCGTTAAATATCCTTAGCTTATCCTTAGTTTATCCTTCGTTTACAATTGACTGAGCGAGCAACGATCATTGTTGAATTTGGTCTTAGGCAATCAAAGTTAGCTGACAATTGATTAAGTATTTATTTAGAATATTTTTTTCAGATATTTTAATATATAATTAATATTTAGAAAATCTATCCTAAACATATATTTATCATATTATAACTGCTTAAATTTATAGAAGAAATCTGTTGTCTTTGAGCTCGTTTTGCTTTTCCGAAAAATCTATTTACTTTGACTAACTCAAAATAAAAAAAATATAAAAAAAAATTTTTTTGTTTTGTACAAATATTAAATTATTGAAAAGAAAGAAATAATTCTGAACCTCAAGAGTAATTGAATCAAATTTTTATATTGTATTTTTTACCCCTTTAGGATCTCTGCAGCTAAACTAGTTCGCATTAGATTCTCTAATATTTTCTCTAAAATAACTCTCTTCAGTTCCGACTTGGATAATAAATGGGCTTTCTTCAAGCCCTAACAACAGATCACACATATGCAAGGCCTTACGACCAACAATAATAGTAATAACAATAATAATAATAATGCATATTGACTCTAACCACTTCCGCTGGGCAGCTGTAAAGGCTTAGGAGGCTGCGACTAGGCCACGAGGGGCACTGTCCATTGGCGCCTGTGCGAGGATGTGGCATGTGTGTTACCAAGAAAAGGAAGAGGCAGTTGAAGTAGACGGAGACGAGGACACAAATTTTGCGCTTAAGCAAATAATAACAAATATTTATTTTGAAAAACAAACGCTGGTCGTATAAAGGTACGTATATGTATTTCCCAAGGGCTAACATAGGAAAACAAATCGGTAAAGGAAACACGTGCCCACTTAATAACTGTACCCGTTCCCTATCCCAATCCCGACTGTAGTCTGGGCACAAATCGAGGAACGCTTCATTCATGCTAGAATAACAGAAGTCAATATGATGTTCCTTCGTTTTCCCCTGCATAAAGTTGCAATATGTTGTGTATTAGTGGACATGGACCGTGGCCGGAGCCCAGTCTAGAGACGATTTCGGGGCATGTCGGGCTCACTCAATGGGCTGCAGAGCGCGTGCGCGGGCAGCGGAATACGCCCCCTCGAGATTAATGAGAATGTGTGTTCGGCATTTGTTTATTCAATGTGCCCAAGCGTCTACTGAATCCTTTCACAGGATACTGGACGCTAGCGAGTGCCTCTGCGCACACATGCGTCTGTGTGGACTCGGTTTTCAGCTGCTGACCACACTGGCCATCGGACATCGCACATTGGGCTCATTACGCTGCATTCCACTTAAGCATGAGTTGGCCCTTTTCGCTTTGTCGCAATGATAAATGAGCGCGAAGACCTCAAGTAACTCTCTCACTCTCTCCTTTCTCTGTCATATGAGTCCTCGCATATATGACGAGAATCGCTGCAGTCGCCACATTGGTGAAGTTTGCATTTCCCCCGACCAGTGCCAACAGTTAGTGACCCAGCCTCGCAGAGGCTGAGGCATGGCTCGTGGCCAGCAAACAATTCCACAGCGAGTGGTCCCAGGCGCAAACTGAATCCTATAACCATTTGCACTAATTATCGAACGTTGAGCGCCTCGCAACATGAAGCGCAGCACAGACTTAGGCAGTTCCATTTCCATTTGCATTTGCATTTGCTGCGAGGAAAGTTCATTAATCAACGAGCAACGATCATTAGTCGAGTAGCCCAGTACAGTTGCGCTTTTGTCACATAATTTGCTGGAAAACCCCGATGGTAATTGTCCTAGTTGGTTCGCTTCCACCATTTGCCGACCCTTTGGTATCTTGAATGGACCAAATCGAAACTCTTTCTTCGTTCTGTAGAGCAGCTGATACGCCTCAGTGCTCTATTTGGCAAACAACAAAATGCCTTTGCTCTCGATACTGACAGCCAGATAAGTGAATGAAGAGAAAGGGCCCAAACGGGCAGGAAGTGCGGGCCCAGGTCCGGCCAAAAGGAACTCAACGTCCGTCTAACCGCATCAATTCCACTTGCTTGGCCACAATATTATGGTTTGACCCGCCATCGATTATCTTATAATATTTGCCTGATACAAAAGAGAAAAACCGTGCTCGAATTTCTAGCTTATTGACAAATATTTCTCAAGATATTTCGCATTTGTATTTGTGCTCTATCTCCGTCTCCTATCAATGCCACTGCGATTGTTCGTGGGCGCATCTAAGCAGGTTTCACTGTGCCACAAGAGCGGTTTCAATTGCCAAAGGGCTTGAGTATCGGGGAACCTCGTTTCTATTCATTGAGAATGTCTTAAGCTATTTGGATTTGTTTCTTCTACGAGCAATTTATAGAAATCACAAATACCTCAGGAATGAATTATCCTAAGGTCATCATTGAAGACTTCTAAAAAAAATATTAACACAGAAAAATTCGTCAATTTAGGCTACGGACTAAAGCCTTGCGACTATCTTGAATACTTGAATATGACATCAACATTGGGGGATAGTTTTAGACGTACCCATTGAAAATAGGCAGAAGAAGGCTTAGCAGACAACCGTACATAGATATATATAGATTTTCTCCGTTTGACCGATTATTCGTCTGTTTATACGTCCATGAGATGTCAGCAATCTCGTAAACTTTAGCTTGCAAGTGCTCGACTGGGAAATATTCTACTCTACACATACAATACATAGATACGAATAGGTAAAGACGAGCTCCACTTAGCATGCACTTGGGCTTTGACTTGACTATATAGGATTAGTTGAACTGAATAACCTTTGCTATAGATGAACTTTCTTAGTACAATTTCAGAGCGTGAATTTAGTTACCAAAGCAGATGTTTCTATTGTTTGATATCGATTCTTTCAAATTTGCGGGAAGTGGAGGAGCTATCCAAAAACCGAAGTATCGGTGTATTCATCAAAGAGCCCAACACAGTAAATTTAAAAGCCCTCGGTCTGGTGGCATTCAAGTTACGCTAAAAAAAAAAAACAAATAAAACAATCGATTATTATCGATAGTCAGCAAACGAGAAGAGTTATCGAAGAAAGAAATGATAAATTGTGTATGCCGCAAAATACATTTAAAATTCCAAGTCTCCATCTTTTGCTTCTTATCAGATAGCTGCATTCATACCGATGGAACTCAACTCAGCTCAGCGTCCTGATCAAGAATATATACACTGTATAGGGGTCTGTCACGCCTTCTTCTGCCTGTTACATATATATTGCATTTAAATTTCTATGTTATTGTCTTCCCACTTTTATGGAATAGGTGGGATATTCTCAACTTCAGATGAATCAATAGAAATATTTCTAGTTTTTATACCTTTTATTTAATACCTAGTTTAATATCGCTGTTCTATTTCTGTCTCCGTTCTGTGCGAGCTCCATCCTTAGCCATCCTTAATTAGCGCCTATTTTCGTCCAGCTGTAGACATGTCTGCACATGAAATCAATCGGCCCTGTGAGCTCAACCTCTGCTTCTGGTCGTAATTGTGGGTTTGGGGACTGTGCCTGTTGGCTGTTAGGTTGCTGGGTGGTTGGGGCAACCCAATTTCGGACAAACTAATTCTACGGGATGTCTGCGCTATAAATGTGTCAACGCGTCAAATTGATGAATGCGTACGCAGTGTCCATCCGGACACAATAAAAGGTCAACCGCAAAATCTTACTCTCCATTCCGCAGATAGCCCACTACAGTGGTAACTGGCCCTAGCCACCCACACCCACACCCACATGGACAACATGCTGCGGGCTTAATGCATGAAGGGGTTGCGGCTGGGAATTGACAACAATTGTTGGGAAATTGCCAAAAGTGACCAAAACAGCGGTCAGCATTGCGCGCAGACCCTCTACACAGCAGCCGCAGTAGCAGAGCCCCTTCCCAATCATGACACGACCATCCGGTTTGTTATCATTAAGCAACAGCCAAAACAGGCGCAACCCTTTCAGTGCTACGCATGTGGATCTGAATCTGGATCTGGGTCGGAGTCGGAGTCGGAGTCGGGGTCGGGTTCTAATAATGAAAATGCCATGCGTTGTCGCTGTCTATTTATTTATTAAATGCGAGCTCCATTCGCATAGGGAGGAAGGAAGAGCGAGTGAGTGGAGAGCAGATGAGACAGACAGACAGACAGACAGGCGAGACGCCCACACTGAGGGTCAGCTGGCACAGCTGTCACATTTTCCCTGAGCCAAGCGTCCATCCGGCTGCTTGTCCGTCCGTCCGTTCGCATCTTTAATGAAGTTCCTGCGGCCGCTGCTCAAACTCGTTTCGATTTTTGCACAAAATGAAGTTAAAGTGGTGCTGATGCTGTCGGTGGTGGTTGTTCCGCTGCTGCTCCTGTTGTTGCCTCTTCTAGCTAGCTACAGCCACGCTGATTGGCTGAGCCAACAATTTCGTTGAATTGCGTACGATATTCCATTTACGATCAACTTTAATCGAACGCAACGGAAAATGGCGCAACATCTGACGACTCCATTGCTCAATCCGTTGCAACATGGCGCAGCTCAAAGTAAATTCTAAGCTATCAGAGTAGATGTTTACATATATATTAAAGTAGTCGACAAATTAGATTGTTCGGACTTGTAAACAGACGGCGCTGGCTCTACTTTTGTATGCAAAGAAGTTATCAATGCATTGACTTAAAGCTATAGCAGCTATGAAACAAGCAAAGTTTCATAATTTATAGCTATATTTATATCAAAATTACACATTTGCTTTCAACTTACTGCTGCCAATTGAATGAATGCACACGTACTGCCTCTCTATGCAGTTCTCAAATACATTTCATGCAACTGCTTAAAAGCTTATACTTAACTTTCTCTCCCTCTCTCTCTCTCTCTCTCTCACTCTCTCCCCTTCTATCTTTCTCTCTCTCTCTCCCCCCTTCTATCTTTCTCTCTCTCTCTCTCCCCTTCTATCTTTCTCTCTCTCTCTCTCCCCCTTCTATCTTTCTCTCTCTCTTTCTCTCTTTCTCTCTCTCTCTCTCTCTCTCTTTCTCTCTCTCTCTCTCTTTCTAATTATCTATATAGCCTCTATACTCTCTCCAAACTGTGTCTTTTTATCCATTAGTCTTTCATAATTTCTCGTTCTTTCTCTTTGTCTTTGTCTATTCTGTCGCCTCTCTCTCTCTCTCTCTCTTTGTATACATAATATTCACTGCCTCTGTCTCTCTCTATCTATTGCCCTTCTCCTTTCTGTATATCATTCTCTCAGCTCTTTTATCTTTCTTTATTCTCCCTCTTCTCATTTTTTATCTCTTCTCCATTATCTCTTTCTCTCTCTCTCTCCCTTTTTCTTTGTATCTCACCTCCATTCTCTTTCTGTCTTCCTCTATTTCTCTCTTATTTCTCCACATTTCCTCCTATGAATCTCCGTCTCTGTCTCCCTTACCTTATCTAAATAGAAAGAGCTTCGTTTAGTATAACTTTAAGCTTACCCACCTCAGCAAAAGCTCACTAACACAAGCACAAAGTCAGTTCCGCACTACACACACATCGCTATGTTTGGCTGCGACTGCATTTCAGACGACGCAACGTGTGTGGAGTTGGCTTTGTGACACAGAAGTCAGGCGGCCATTTTGAAAGTCTAAACCGCCTGTGGACTTAAAAAGACGGCTAAGTCGCGGACTTAGACAAAGCCTGGCATTGGATTGGGATCTGGCTGTGGCTGTGGCTCAACAGGGATCGCTGCACTTGTGCGCAGATTACGCGGCATCTTCACGCAATATTATGCGAGATTAACTTGGCACAGTCGAAAGTCGCACCTAGAGCTGACTGTGTGTATAGATTCGAGGCTAAAACTTTGGCCAAATATTTGCATTGGACTTCCACGAACAGAAAGAGAGAGAGAGAGAGAGAGAGTGACTGTAAAATATGATCAAATGATATTTTTTTCATAATTTTTGCCAAGAATTCTTGAGAGCGAACAATGCACAACAGTTGTTGATACTGACGCACATTTTGCCACCTACAAAACTCGAGTGACAAAAGGCTTAAATCGCTTAAGGAGCATATAATCTGATGGATTTCGGTTGCACGCAGTGAGTCCTGGTTTTAGTTTCATGTGAAAAACGAAAAAATGAACGGAACTGAGGAACTCGGGAACTCGGAACTCGTGGAACAAAGGAGGGCAAAGAAGTTAGGGCCAAGCCGGCTTTAGAGGGTTAAATGCTCATATTACGCTGGCTGGCCAAGAGTCAGCCAAATGGCCAAAAAGAGTTATGCGGAACGGTAAAACCCGGACTTAGCGCTTAACCTCACTTGATTCTATCGTGCGCTTCCGTTTTCAAGAATAGATCCAGTCGGAGATGAAGATCGTGTGAATTGACAATTGACACAATTACCAAAAGGAGAAAAGGACTCTCGTTCTGTCTCGCCCTCTCTCTCTCTCTCTCTCTCTATGTCTCCCTGTCTTTCATTTTGACAGCAATTGTCCGGGCCAACAAAAAGGCACTCACTATGCGCTCTCCACATTGAGATATATGCATATAGCTCTATATGGACTGCTTTGCCCTCCTACTCCTTTCTCTAACGGGGTTTTGTAGGCGGCTTTGCGTTGACAACAATGCGTCCGAAAACAAACAAAAAAAGCAGAAAAAGGTGTTAAAGGTTTTGCGGAACCGCTTGATAGATTGACCGAAGGCATTCCAGACTTCGTTTCATCAAACTACTTCATAATTGCGGCTTATGTGGGCCCGCTTTGATTAACTCACGCAGTCTTTCAATCACTCGCTCTCTCTCCCCCTTTCTCTCTCTCTCTCTCAGCAGATAACGGTTTAGGCCCCCTGACAATGGCTGCTGGCAGCTAATCAACGGCAAAATGCATAAAATTAAGTGAGCTCGGAACAAAGCGAGCATCGCAAAGGGTACGCCATAAAGGGTCTTAATCGGGGTCTGAGTGTGCGGGGCACAGATCTGACACTGACATGCTGTCTGTCTAGCTACCATCCTCTCTCTCTCTCCCTCTTTCTTTCTCTGTCTGCCTTTCTCCCTCTACTATGCTGAGTTATTAGAAATATTTCACATTTGATCTGAAGTTACAGTTGCAATTGTTATTAGACATAGCTGTACCATCTCCTCATAACTGTACTCGCTCGATTCCACACCGCTCTCTGCCTCTCTGGCACGGTTCTCACACATTTGGCGACAGACAATGCCCCTAAACGTTGACAGTTCATCAAAACGAATGATGCATGCAAAATGAACGCTGCTCATACGAAGCCAACCAACAAAATACCCTACAATCTGTGTCTGTTCGGTTGCCAGACGGGACTTGTGCGGCTGAGTGGGAAGTACTGCATGTAAGAATAGATCATATATGGGAATAGCTCAAAAAGATGACGATACACGCTCAATGCTGTCTAGATACAGATCTCGATACAGATTATAATATATCTATATATCCCTCAGAGTGCTACGAAGAATGTCCAAATAGATCTTAACCCTATTAAAAATATAAATGAGTTGAAAATTCTTCTTGAAATTCTCGTAAAGTATAATACCCGATTTTCGATTATGCTTTATTACGTATTCTTAAACGTTTTCATTCAATTTATATCGTTTTTTTGTATACTTTGCTCTAGACCTATATGAATTTTCCCATTTCCTGGGTAGCGCACACTCTGTGTGTCGTCTAGGCCGCATCGCACCCGTTCGACGACGTTGTCAGTCTCCCTGATGCACCATGAAATGTTGCATTTCTGGTCGGGCCATTGTCACTGCCGGCCATTTCGTTTCCAACAATTTTGTGCGGATGGGCGTTGACACACACAAACTGCTACTCCCACGTTGTGACTCGGTTAGTCCTTGGCCTCGGGTCCTGGGGCGTTGCCGCTGCCATTGCCAAACAACAGTTACAATGCGCCTGGCGTAAGGAAGTAGCTAGTTAGCTGTGCCTATTTAAATAACACTCTCCGGCTATTCAGGCTCTTGTACAAGCAAATTGACTTCACTTCCAAGACATCCGGGTGGCCAGCGAGGCATCATCCGTCATCATTCTATATCGATTGATAGTCGACAAATCTTATATCATTGTCAGAAATGGTATTTATAGATAGCTATGGAATGTATCTGTAGTAGATGATAAAGTATCTATATCTATGTTATACGATAGAAGGTCTATATAGATCTATATTATATATCTATATACATATATCTACGTTATATGATATAATATCCATATAATGTAAGATCTTTGTAAATTTATATTAGATGATATGAACTCTATAGAAAAGCAAGCAATATTATCATATTTGTCCCTTTTGTAGTCATTATATCATAATAAATAGTCTTTATCTATGGAGTATATCTTAGTTATATGATTCAAGACCTATATACATCTATATAAGATTTTTTTTTATATAAGATCTATTCCTTATATAAATAGAACTTAGTACCCGAAGACAGCGGCTGACGGCAGCTGGATTATCATCTGGCTTAGGCCCGACATATCGAGCTGGCAATTAGCATCGAAAGTTGTCTCCGTTGCAGAAGTGTCGCACGTCTGCGGCTGCCAGCAAATGACAACCTTTGAGGAGTAATCAAAACCTTAGTAATTGGCACTGTAATGCAATACTTGAGCGATGCCGAGCGATGGTCATTAGGCGAGGCTTATCTATATTCATATTAGGGATCGGTGCGCTTCACTGGCCGTCCATGAATGGGCAGAGAGACTCGAGAGTCGAGACTCGAGTCCGTCTGTTCTCAATTAAAAAATGCCATAATTGAGCAGCATTTGGGGCAATGGAATGGGAATGGAAATGGGAATGGGAATGGGATTATGCAGAGCAGACGAGCAGCAAATGTCTCAAGTATAGGATAACAATTACCTAAAGGATTTGACCACGGATACGGAAGCTAACGCTGTACCGTACTTAACTTGTGTCTTTTTTTGTGTTTTGTGTTTAGTCTTTGCCATTCTTTCGGGCCTTTGGCATTTTTCGATACTTCCGTGACGGAAGTGTCTCGACCTGAGCCCGAGCATTCGAGTATCCTTTGGTCCTTGCTTGTATCTCTCTCGCTCCATCTCTTGGCCATTATCTGCGCCGGGCTGCGTGGCAAGTGTCTAGCTGTTTGTGCATTTTGCATATGAAAACAAACAAGTGAACGGCTGCAAATAGCTCGGAGACTAAAGAGAGAGAGGGTAACACACTTCAGTGCGCTTTTGTGGCATTTGAAGCGGCACACGTGTAATCCTTGGTCACTTCCTAGACACTAGACAGATTGCTAATAGCATTGCTTCCTTATCCAGCTCTCTCCCTCTCGCTCGCTCGTCGGACTGCAACTACTTCCTCATTAGCCAGCTAGCTGTGCACTTCACCTGAATTGCTTGATGGGCTTATGGAACCAAAATACAGCTCTAAACACAACAATTTTTAAATCATTTTTAAGCCACGGACACGGACACGGACACGGACACAGCCACGTCCTCGCCGTTGCCTGAGTCCATGTGCAATCCTTTGTTTCGTAACTTTCAGTTAATGCCATTTCCTCTTCGGCATGTTTATATCTATTATTATTGTAGAAATCCTCTCGACTAGCTCTCGTCTTCCTCTCCATCTCCCATTTGATATGCTTTAAACGGTGGCAGGCAGGTAGCTCGCTCGCCTAGATTATTCATAGAGTAGCGGCAGTCGAGTTGGCCCACAATAAAAAGTCTGCCAGCGGCAATGACAAAAGCCAAGGAGTTAAACGCGATTCCGCGAAGCCCAACCGAACTCAGCCAATAACCGAAAACCCCTTTTAGTCAATTAGTCGCTGATTTTCTTTGTGCTCTCCGTTTTTTTTGCTGAAATTATAATAAAAATCGCATTCACAATGAGCGAGAGAGAACCCTTTGGCAGCGCTTTACACATTTTACGACGTGTCCTGGCCAAATAGAGAAGTACCCACAGCTATATGCGCCCACATACAGATGCCGAAAGAGCTCAGCCATAATTTTGACCTGTAGGTTTTTTATTTTTCGCCGAAGTGTTTTCATTATGCAATAAAAAACGTTTTCCAAACTCAGCCTCTTCTTCGTCTTTGGGCCATAGAGGCTAATGCGTAGGGAACTATATATAGCAGCAACCCGTTCGGAGCGCCCTACCTGGCCGTTGTTTTTTCGCTGGCATAAAAAACACGCTCAAGGACGCCAGGACGAAAGGTAAAGGATTGCACAAATATTGCATCTTCGGCCAGCTCAATTATGTCTGTCTTCGGCTTTATGGCATCTGCTCTTTCGCTTCTTTTTTACGGTCCGCCGGATCGGCATGGTTATATTTTTTTTCGCTGAATCTGGTTTTTACGGCGAAATTTGCAACTCTTTGGCAGCGGACGCGACTTTTTATGGTCGGCAGGTAAATGGCCAACTCAATGAGCTCTTTTCCCTGCCAGATATGTATATGTGTGGCTCTGTGGCTGGGTGTACGGTTGGGTGTGCTGCGTTTTAGTTTAATCCACAATTTTTACGGTTGGATTAGCGTTGGATTAGCATAAGCTCGCGGTTTTTTAGCGATAATTAGGCGGCGAAATGTGCAAAATCTTTGGCAATTATATCTTCTTTCAGTTTCCATTCAATGGGGCACTAAAAAGTGAATGAGCTGCGATTCCGGACATCATGTGATTGATAGACATATAAGAGTGTGTGTGTGTGTGTGTGTGGACTGGCCTCACGGACTGACCGAGTTTTATATTGGATACTTGCATTGGGCTTACTCTGGGGACCTGTGTGGGATATTCACTTAGAAATTGGCCCGAAATCATGGTGCTCAAAGAAAGTAAAGTTTATGATACCCAGCCTAAATTTCCTGGGAAAAATGTCTACGGCGGGAGCTGCATATGCCGTAGACTTTGAACTAGTTAGAATGATTGTAACACCGAAAAACAGAAGCGAATAACTAAGCTCAAGGATATCTATAGTAGTAGTTCAATGATATATGTAGTAGGAGTAGTATATATATAGTAATCAAATTACTTACAGAAAAGGACTAGATAACGAATACTTCACACCTAAGCGAGTTTCTGTAGGATGCTAATCACAGAAATTCAGAGTTGTCCATCACGCTGGGCAAATAGAACATCTTAAGCAATCTTATCTTTGGTCTCAATGATCTGGAACATCATATTTTAATAAAACATCCCAGAGAGGCAAGTCCATTGGCTGCATCCTACATAAGAGTCAACATAAAGCAAGGGTAAAGAAAGAAAGACTTTTCTAGAAGATATATTAAGCATAGACTTTTATTCTATATATTTGATGTCTTCAACAAGTTAACATTCCTTCTTTATATATTATCCCAAACTTCATAGCTGCTTGAGCTTCAGCATAAATCAGTTAAGTCTATCGTAGAGCTCTTTGAGCAACCTTTCGAGTTATGTGATTTCGATATTCGAGTTGTTATTGACCCACTTGAGGTTGGGCACTTCCGCTCGTCGCGACTTTGTATATTTTTCCAAAACGTTAGGTCGCACAACCGTTACCAGGGGCCAACAGTTAAGTAAAGTTAAACAAAGGCTAGCTGTCCCACGGTCAGAGCAAAAGGATGTGCCGGGACAAGTGGGCAAATAGATGGATACGATAGATCGATACATATGCATGTATGTCTGGCTGACAATGGCGGCGACACTTGTTAGGCGGCATGAATCAAAACTCGAGTGATTGGCCAAGAACAGCACGATTTGGCCTTAGCGCGAGCTCGCCATGCTTCCAGGAAGGCTTTTTGCCAGTCGGGCGGCATTGCCCGGTTAAGGAAGGATGCGCTAACGCGCGAAAGGCTCGCCGGCCTAATTTTCATAATTTGTCACGCACAATCATTTGTGTAAGATGTGCATAAAATTTGCAAACACACACCCACACACACTCAGACACCCACACGCACACACACACACTAGTCTGGGCTGGTCAGCAAAAGGATTTCGCAGACAAAAGCGCAAAACAAACGGATTTAACTATTCGTAACCCTTGGCCTTAGTAGCCTAGCTCTGTCTAACTACCTCTCGTTCACTCGACCTCTCTCTTTCGCCCTCTGCATGCTCACTCTGTCGTTCTTCCACATCGAATGCCCGCTGTGGCATTGGCTTAGGCCGTAATTGCTTCTAGAACAGCTCCTAATATCGCCCTGCCCTGGCCTCAATAGAGCTCAACTATTTAGTATATATAATCATTTAACTTCATATTACTCAAGATTACCTAAAATATGTTAAATTTATGTATAAGCAATTGCAATATTTAGGCCACTTCAGCTTTAGACCAACTTACCTAAACTTGAACTAATCATTTATCGTTTAAAGTATATGAATACTGTATATATAGCTTATACAGATTTAAATTTCATTTTTCAACGATTCGATCTCTCTTCTCTTCTATATGTTTTCCTATCTAGTTCTTAAAACGTCCCCATATATGAAATTAGCTCTGCCCATACCTCTAACTCAACCTCGACCCTCAGCTGAAGACAAGCTAAAGCTGAGCAGAAATAGATCAGATCATGAACTGAAATTAACATTTTTGTTCCTAGGAGAACAGCTATACCTCATCGAAATTTCGTGGAACCCAAGGAGCTTAGAAGGTCAAATTTATGTAATTCATTTAATTTACCATTTGTATTTGAAGTATTTTAAATCATACTCAAGAAACATTTAGAAAACTAAATTGAATAATAATAATAAAAAAGTTTTTTATATATTCATATATTCCTATATCATATATCACTAGTAAATAGAAAATACTTTCACATATGTATATCTCTTTTATACAGATACATATCATCGTATACATAGCATCATATTGTGATATATATGATGCTATGTATACGTCATCATCTGAGGGCATCTTATATATCATATATACATAGCTCATATATCATATGAAAAACCCAAAAAAAGATTTTCCCGAAATGAATTAAGAATAGAAAAGTAACTCGCAAGAAATTGTAATACGCCAAATGGAACCCAGAACACAATGCAGAAAAAACAAACAAAAAACAAAAATTTTCGCGAAAACTGCATAAAACTAATGCAAAAAAAAAAAAAAAAAAAAAAAGAGATGAAGAGAAGCGGAAAAATGTGACGAAAATAGTGAAAATCGAACAGAAAGGGTCAAGCGCTGGCAAACCTCAACAACCCTCGTAAAACCCTTTGAGGCTGCGAGAGAGTGAGAGCGAGCGAGCGAGCGAGACAGCCTGCCAGTGCGAGTGAGTGAGTGAGTGAGTGAGGGAGTGAGGGAGTGAGCGAGTGAGTGTGCGACTCACCCCTTTGCCTTTGCTCTGGCCCAGTGCGCGGCGACTACCTGACACGGCTCCGGCTCCTTGTAGCAACCGCCATTTTAGTTCGAGTGCAACGGTAAATGAATGAATCGTACGGCCGCTGCGTCGGCGTATAAAAGGCGGCCGGAATGTCGTTTTGAAATCAGTTAACGTTCGACAACGTCAGCGTGCAGACAGACGACACACACACAGCCGCACACACTCGCTCACACTCGCTCTACACACGCACACAGCAACAACAACAGTTTTGAGCAACGCTTTGGAATAGCAGCAAACATGTTGATGCACGAGAAACTCTTGGCTGGGCAGTTCTTTGATCTAAAGACTGGTAAGTGTAGCCACGCCCCTCTCATCAATGCCAAGCCCGCATTAACATTAACACTCTCCTCTCTCTCTGTCTCTCTCTCTCTCTCTCTGTGCAGATCGCAAGCCCTTGCTGCATCATCATCATCCTCATCATCATCTGCAGCAATATCAGCTGCCGCACAGCCAATTGCAGCAGTCGCACCACCTGCACCACCACCAACAGCAGCAGCAACATCACCAACAGCAGCAACAAGCATCCCATTTGACACTGCCCAAAATGGATCTGTATGCCGCCTACGCCTACCAGCAACAGTTGCTGGGCAGCGCAGCCGCCGCTGCAGCGATAAGTCAGCAACAGCAGCAGCAGCAGCAGCAACAATCAATTGCTGCTGCCGCTGAGGTGCTGGACTTGTCGTGTCGCTGCGACAGCGTGGAGACGCCACGCAAGACTCCCTCGCCCTATCAGACCAACTACAGCTACGGTAGCGGCTCACCCGCCGCCTCGCCCACAGCCATTCCCAGCAATCTCCTCTACTCCGCACAGGCCGCAGTCGCTCAGCAGCACCAGCAGCAGCAGCAGCAACAGTTGGCCTCGCTCTATCCGGCTCTTTACTACGGCGGCAGCATCAAGCAGGAACCGAATGTCACGGCTGCAGTCAAGCCCGGCAGCAATGCCACCGCCAGCCTGTTGCAGACCTTTGCCGCCGCCTCGGCTGCAGCGGCAGCTGCTGCTGCCGTCTCGGCCAGCGCAGTGGAGCACTCGCCACGCCCGGCCAGCAATGCCAGCACCATGCAAATCGATGTTCTCGAGGCGCCTCAGTCGCCGCCAGCACCAGCCAGCGAGAGTCATCCGCTGCATGGCAGCAGCACCAACGCCATCAACATCGCCACCCATTCGACACCCACTAGCAGCACCACAGCACCACTGTCCATAGCCGGCGGCGTGGATGGCAGCAAGAATACGCGTCCGTTTAAGGCCTTTCCCCGTGATCCCCTGGTGATCGCGGCCAACTTTGCTGCCACGGACGTGCTGCTGGATAACCCGCGTGTGGAGCGCTATACGGAGTATCGTAAGCGCGTCCTGGAGCAGATACGCAGCTCGAATGGCGGCGCACGGACCGTGACCAATCCAAAAATGCGACGCACCAACTCGCGAAGTGGCAGCGTCAACGAGGGCAGCAGCTCCAACAACAACAGCGAGAGCGAGGATCGTGCCGCCGCGGAGGAGTCCAGCGACTGTGACTCCCATGCCGGCAACTTCGAGAAGCTGTCGGCCGCAGCCACGGGCGCTGGAGCAGCAGCAGCCGCTGCAGCCGGCACAGCCATCGGCGGCGGCAGCCAGGTGAAGGACGCGGCCTACTATGAGCGTCGGCGCAAGAACAACGCAGCGGCCAAGAAGTCGCGCGATCGTCGCCGCATCAAGGAGGACGAGATCGCCATCCGGGCTGCCTATCTGGAGCGCCAGAACATCGAGCTCTTGTGCCAGATCGATGCCCTGAAAGCCCAGCTGGCCGCCTTTACCGCCAAGATGGCTGTCTAGGCAGCGATAACAATCGCTGTTATCGATAACCAGATCGATCGATTGCCAGATTGCCAGCTGCTTGTTGCGTTGAACGCGTTCGAGTCTCAGTTCCGTTTGGTTTCCACAATTCGATTTAACCATTTTTTTTTTCCAAGGAGGGGCAGCTTATCTGTGAATACTTTCGTACTGTTTCTTCTAAGACACATTCACTGCTTCAGTCTGCGGTTTCTATATTTAAGTACATGATTATTATTTTTTTCGCCTCAAGTATTTTAAGTACTTTAAGTTCTAGGGCTTTTAGCGCAAAATCTCACCAGTTAATTAATATAAAAAAAACACACGAATTATCATATTGTATAGTACAAGAATATTTTCTAAGCAACACTTTTTTTTCATATCTCTAAGCAATAAAAGTAAATTTTTCAAAATAACGTTCCAAGTTTTCATGATCTACTAGCGCCATCTAGAGTTTCACGTTGCATTGGCGGTGGGCAACCTGTGCAGCATTTAGCTTTTGTCAGCGCACACGCAAGCAGTACAAATGCATCTAAAGGCAGTTAAACAGTTGCGAATTCAAATATCAATATATGCGGATTAGCCACGCTCCAGTAGGAGCTCTATTTGGGCAGGACATCCAATGAATTAATGAAACCTATAAAATGAGATGTGCCCGCCAGGCCTTATTTGGATTATATGTATTTAATATTTAATTTGTTTTAGGTGGGGATCTACAGTTATTATACCCTGATTCCATTGCAAATGGGAGTACATGGCATAATGATTTTTGTGAAAATGTATGTAACACAGAGAAGGAGGCGTGGCAGACCCATCAAGTATATTTATTCTTTGCCAGAGAGACAAGACGAGTCTATTTAGCCCTGACAGTCCGTCTGCTAGCAATATGCACGAGTGCGTTTGTCCGTATGTGTGTATGAGTTTATCGTAATGTTACATACATACATACATACAATAGAAACGGAGAATGTAACGCTTCGCAGGGTTCAGGGGATCTGCTAGTCGAGCAGTCTCCACTAGAGCACCTTTAC
This sequence comes from Drosophila peninsularis, assembly GCA_035047485.1. Taxonomy (NCBI): domain Eukaryota; kingdom Metazoa; phylum Arthropoda; class Insecta; order Diptera; family Drosophilidae; genus Drosophila; species Drosophila peninsularis. The sequence goes on from JAWNPN010000028.1 coordinate 9,962,711, forward strand.
TTGTTTATGTATGTATGATTCTTGTAAGGCAATCGGCAATCACAAGATCAACATAATTTCAGCTTTCTAAGCTGCTTTGATAAAGCTCTAAAAAGGTCTAAAGGTAGCCAGAGTTTTAACCAAAAAATAAATACACATGTATATACCTAAAATTATATATGTAAATCGTATAAATATCAATAAATCATAGTAAAAAGAAAATTGCTGGAAACTATTTATAATTAATGGCGCCATCTGTTGCATGCGAATGCTTTAAGCGCGGCTTACGTTACATTATGCAGCAAGCAGCTTTTGCTTGGCTGCTACTGGGAAATACAAAACTCAACCGATTTTTATATTTTTATCAATTTTTATTTTCAATTTTTTTTGTTTTAAGGTTTTTTTCGTTTGTTTTTTTTTTACGTTCGTCGGCCCGTTTTTGCTTTGTTTTTTGTTTTTTATTTTTTATTTTTCTTTTTTTCATTAATACTAGGTGTACGCATTAAAGGTAACATATATATATATACATACGAGTATATATATAATATATATATATATATATATATATATTATTTAATTGTTAATTGTTAAGTCATTCATTAATTGTAGGCTTACTAAAAACTGTTAATGTTTGTTTCGTTTAATCAGCTATGTTGCTCTCAAGTTATATAATTACGATCTACTACTACGGCCCAAACAGGGTTAAATGAACAACAGCTTCTTCTCCTCTTCCCTTTCGCTTTCGCATTAGCTTTAGTTGTTTAGTTTTAGTTATAGTTTGGTTTTAGTAAGTTTACAGTTTATGTATGTATGTTGTGGTTCCGTTTAGCTTGATTTAATATTAGCTTGAATTGTTTGTGTTTATGCATCGTATAAGGCTAAGACGCTTACTAAACTAATCTCTTATATTTGCATTTATTTCTTTCTTTCTTTTGTATCTTACATTTGAAATATTTTACAGTTTCATCGCGCTCCCTCGGTTAAGTTAACAAAGTGTCGACAACAGTTATTTGCTAAAATGCCATCGCCTCGTTTAAGGCTACAATTTCGTATCGTGGGCGTGGGGCGTGGCGGGTAGGACTGTTAAAATGCGTATTAATTATTAATAATTTAGTTTCATTATTTGCTTTTCGAGTGTGCTCACTCTGGGCATACGAATAGTAAGGAAAACTTTTGTTTGTTTTAATTCTCGTATCTTTATTTTTGTTTTTGTTTTCAATTATTATATATATATATATATATATATATATATATATATATATATATATATAAAAATATATATGTATATATATATATATATATATATATATATATATATATATATATATATATATATATATATATATATATATATATATATATGCATATATATTTTTATTGATATTTTTCTTTCATTCTTTATTAAATGCTAAAATTAATTGTAGAAAAAAAATGTTATATATATAGAAATATATGTATATATATATAATTAAAAAAAGCTAATATACACAATTATAAGTGACATCATTTAGAAGGGTGCTGGTGGAGGGTGAGGGCTCCGAGGGTATAACAACATAAGTATAGTGCGGGGAGGGGTTTCTGTGCTGTTATAAGTTGTTTCTGTGTATAATTTAATAACTTGTTACGTAAAAGAACTCTCTCTCACACACACACATACTATCACCCACACACGCACACGCTTAAATTTATTTATACTTTCCGCCTTACATGTATATATATTTATATCTTTATACAAAACAGATGCACATCAAAGGAAGACAGAGAGAGAGGGGGGTACACACACTACATCCGGAAAATAATGATTAACGGTACACAACACTACAACTAAGTTAGGCAATATGCAAAATTGTAACTATTTGTGTGCATATATATTTATGTTCTATATACTGCTGTTTCATTTCCGAACGCTGAACGTCTTTAAGCCACACTGGTTAGAAAGAGACGGAACGAAAGAGCAACCATTAGTTTTATGGAGTTTTGGTCTGTTTACGGACTGACTATATACATATATATATATATATGCCAGTCGCATAACTGAAGAGCTTCACGGAAGTACAATATATGTAGAGTTAAAAAAATGGAATCGGAGGCCATTTTACTGCTAAACTACATTAGAATCTGGAGCCTAATTGTGAGTGTAGGTATATGTATATATACCATATATATCTTGATCAGCTTATATGATTGCAAGTTGTCAGACCGAAAACGTACGACGAATGATCTAGGCATCAATAATATTTCTATGGCAGCTATATGTATGTATATGCTATATATATGTATGTATGTCTCTAATTTAGTTTGGAATTCGGCTTTGTGTGGCTTTTCACATGAGTACAACACAAAGTTGCAATCAGATCATATATATCTCTATCTGAATATATATATATATATATCTCATGCCATTGCCAGTTGCAAAATTAAACAGTTAACATTTATCTAAGGGTCTCAAGGAATTGCTATCTGAGTTGACATAAAAGACAAGTGTTACGAACCCAACCAATAAGGGTTCGATTTGTATATTTGTTATATTACAGACAGGCGTGGGATGCGGGGCGGGTTTAAAGTAAAACTGTGTGTGTGTTTCTCTATGTTATTTGCTATACAATTTGATGTGTTTTTGTTTTGTTTTGTTTTGTTTTGTTTTGGGTTCCTCGCCGTCTTGCACTTATGTGATGTTTTTAGCTTATGTTTTTGTAGTTTGTCTATTTCTAGGCTGAACGCACACACACACATACACACAGAACACACCTACCACACACACATATTGCGTGTCAATTTATGAATTATATTTTGTTTTCTTTTGCTGGTACATAAAAAATTTCGTTGCTACTTAAAAACTAATTTTGCACTTAAATATATATATAAATATATATATTTATATATATATTTATCAATATATGTGTGTGTGTCTGTGTGTCTTGCAATATATGTATCTCTCTCTATATATATATATTGTTATTAACAATCTTACTTTTCCTTTTTGAATTATCTATAATTTGCTTCGTCTCTCACTTCGCCCTCTGTGTGTGTGTGTGTGTGTGTGTGTGTGTGTGTGTGCTTGCAACTAAATTAGAATGTTAAATCTAAGTGGATGCTCTTGCTTCTGGATTATGCACTTAATCGTTTAAATTAGTTAACAAGTATACAAAAAAATTAATTGCTCTTAAACGTAGAATTTTGAAGCTTATTGCCTACGCATAATCAAATATTACAATGCATGTATCAATAATAATAATAATAATAATAATAATTGTAGTAATAATAGTAATATTATGTTAATAATATTGTGTAAAAAAATGAAATTTTTATTTATTAATTTTTGTTGTTGTGTTTTGTGTTTTTGTTTTATAACCAAAGGAAATTTGCCTTTTTTGTTAGTGTTTGCATGTGTTGTCCTATGCTTGTGTGTGTGTGTGAGTGTGTTCATACAGTGTGGAGACACGTGTGCATACATATACATATGTACATTACTAGTGGTATGCATTCTATGTATGTAACTGTAGTTCTTTTAATATAATTATAACTACTTCGAACATTGCTTATGTTTAACAATTATAACATTGTCGATGTTGCTGTTGTTGTTGTTGTTAATGTTGTGTTTGTTGCACACACTTTCTTACTGTTCTTATATTGTTGTTTCAGTTGTTGTTTTAGTTGTGCCAGCCTAGAATTGCTGTTGTCAACGCTCTTGTTGTCCCTTCTGTTGTTCCTGTGTTCTGATTATCTTGTATCTTTATCGGTTATCTTGTTGCCAGTTTTATTCACGGTGCTTTCTGTGTTGGTGGTGCGACCGCCGCCGATGCGAGTGTGATTTGTGGCTGCTGCTGCTGTGGGACCTGCTGTGGTGGGTTCTGCTGTTGGACGACGCAGACGTCGGGGCCGTTACCTACAGCGTCTCCTCAAAGGCAGCCATGAGATCGCTCTGCATGTTCATATCGATTTGTCCAGCCATCTGCACATGTAATAAACAAATATTTATAATCGTTCCCGAATTAGATTTCAATTCCAGCTTGGCCTGTCTCTGAGCTGAGCCAAGTTAAGTCTCAGCTCAGCTCAGCTCAGCTCAGCTGCTTTGCTTTCTGTCTATTTACCGCTTCGCGCCTGCGTCGCTCCTGTTCGGCACGTCGCTGCTCCGCACGCTTGGCAGCGGCACGATCCTGCGGCGATTGCTGCGCCGGCGAATTCTGGCCCGGCGACGCCTTGATGTCATCCATGCGCGATATCTGCGGCTGAGCATCGTGCACGCTTTTACTACAAAAGAAGAAGAAGAACAAGCACATAATGACATGCGGATAACTGAGACTTCGCGTTGACCACTAACCGTCCACTTTCCATGGCACCCAGTGGGGAGGCAGCTAGCACCGAGGCAGACACCGCTGCGGTGGCTTGTGCCGCTGCAGCTGCAGCAGCAGCCGCCGCCGCTGCATGCTGAGCCTGGGCGTTGCTGGCGGCCTGGTGGCCATTGCCAGAGGCAGTGCCACCAATTGAGACGCCGCCACCAATTCCCAGGTTGCTGCCGTTGCTGCCGCTAGCAGCGCTGCCTCCGCCGCCGCCGCCGCCACCGCCTGCACCACTGCTGTTGCCGCCGCCTTGGCTGCTGGAGCCGGTGGTGCCGATGTTGCCGCCAAGGCTGCTGTTACTGTTGCTGCTGGTGGCGCCACTGCCGATGCCGCCGCCGCCGCCACCGCTGTTGCTGTTGCTGCCAGTATTGGCTAGGTGTCCGCCACTGGCGCTGCCGCCGCTATTGGCGCCACCGCCAACAGCGCCGCCGCTGCCGCTGCCGGCACTGCCAGGTCCGTTGCTGTTGCTGCTGTTGTTGCCGCCGCTGCTGCTGCCCATGCGCGAGGCATCTGTGGCGCTGCTGCTGGCCCGATCGCGTTCGCCACTGCTCTGCGAGCCCGACAGGGCGCCCGAATTGACGACATTGCTGATGCTGTTGTTGTTGTTGTTACTATTGTTGTTGCTATTGCCGCTGCCGACGCTGGTCGCGTTGACCGGCGCGGTGGAGAGCGCAGCAGCTGCCGCAGCAGCAGCCGCTTGTGTTGCAGCGACTGCGGAGGCAGCGGCAGCAGCAGCGGCCGCAGCTGATGCCGCCGACGACGATGAGGAGGACTTGTGATGCTTGCGCTGCTGCTGCTGCTCCTTCTCGGCAGCCTCCTTCTGGTGCTTCTTCTCCTTCTCGGCCGCTTCGAGCAGTTTGAGGCGATCGCGTTCTTTGGCTTTGTTGCGGAATTGCTGGAACGAGTCCATGGCCGGCTTGGGCTTGCTCGACGTTGTCGCCGTGTTCTGCGGTGAGCTGGCCGATGCCAGCGACGACCAGGAGCTGGCATTCTTCAGATTCTGCTCAACAGTCTTGAACACCTGGAAGCCGGCACCAACGCCGTGCATCTTCAGATCGGAGGGCGATTGCTGTGGTGGCAACACCTTCTGATGTTGCTGCTGCTGCTGCTGCTGCTGCATCTGCTGCTGCATCTGCTGCAACTGTTGCTTGTCGGGCGGACTGGGCATCATCGACTCAATGGGCTTCGGTATGATTAGCATTTTGTTGGCCGCCTGACTGCCGCCCTGCTGCTGCTGATGATGGTGTTGCTGCTGCTGTTGATGCAGATGATGATGTTGCTGCTGCTGCTGCTGCAATTGCTGTTGCAGCTGCTGTTGCTGCTGCTGCTGTTGCAGCTGTTGCTGCTGCTGCTGCAATTGCTGCTGCTGCTGTTCACCGTCTTTGAGCTTGCCACCCGCATTGCCCATTATCATGGCCGCCATCGGCATCACATGATCCAGCAAGTTGGACGAAGACATATTGAGATTATCAAAGCCTGGCATCCCACTAAAGTCGGCCACGTTGTAGCCATTGTTGTGCGCCTGCTGTTGCTGCTGCTGCTGTTGCTGCTGTTGCGTTTGATGGCCATGCGGCTGCTGCTGCTGCTGCTTCTGCTGATAAGCAGCCGTTGCCATGTCCAGATTGAAGATGGTGTTGTTCAGCAAGTGGTTGCCATTCATGCCAGCCACATTCTCCACGCTCTTCGACAGCAACTCCGTCATGTAGTCCATTTGCTGTTGCTGTTGCTGCTGTTGTTGTTGCTGCTGCTGCTGCTGTTGTTGCTGGAGAGCGAATTGCTGTTGCTGCTGCTGCGTCTGCTGCTGGTTGCCGCCCGGCTGCTGCATCAGGTGCGCCTGGTGGGCCATTAAAAAGCTATCTGTCAGGGACGACTTGCCCGTGGCGGAGGCGCTGAACTCCAAGGAGGCCAGCGACTGCTCCACGGGGTCATCGAATTGCGGTATCTGCTTCAGGCCGGCGGCCAGCGAGGCACTCGACAAGCCCTCGTTGACGCCCATGCCCGCATTATTGTTATTATTGTTATTGTTGCCGGTGGAAGCGAGCGCCGCTGTGAGCGCCGCGTGATGGTCGCTCATGTCGGGCTGCTTGTGCAGATTGCTAGCAATCCGTATGCCGCCCACGCTGCCCGCCGCCTGTGCCGCAGCAGCAGCACCTGCTGCCGCTGCTCCGCCATAGCCGTGCGGTGGCATTCGATTGCCCGCCGCAGCACCAGCCGCTGCGTTCATTGCGGCCAGTCCGTTCTTATGATGGCCCGAGCCGTGCAACATATTGGCCGCATCGAAGCTGCTGCCACCCGACACTGTCTTATTGTTGTTGTTCATCATGGCCGCCGCGACCATCGTATTGGCATTGCCCATGAGGTTAGCTGGACGCACGCACACACAGTTCACGAACGCAAATGGAAAGGTAGATGAGAACGAGATGAGAACAATGTTTAATCAAGTTAGTCACAGGTGGGGCAAGGTGCGCCGCTCTACTTACACATTTGGGCTGAGGACGTGTTGGCCGACTGCATGGAGGACAGCAAATGATCCACTTGGTCCAGCTGCATTTGCATCTGCTGCTGGTGCGTCGTTGGCAGATTGCTGAGCATACTGCTGCCCATGTTGGGCACCTGCATTCATAACAAAATGAGAAGCAACACGGAGAGAAAGATAGGGAGGGGTAGATGGGGAAGAAACAGTGAATAAATAATATTGTGGAAACATACAAGAGAAGAGCGACTCTCGTAGCAGCTCTTCAAGTTCTCTAACGGCCAGAGGGTTTTCCTCTTTGCCAATGACTAAATTTATAATTACATAATTAATTATATGATATTTAATTCATTATTATAAATTATTTTTGAATTAATTAATGGTTTAATTAATTTGTAAAAAAAATTATCAATTATATTTCTTTAAATTAATTAATAATTAATAATTTAATTTAAATAATTAATAATAATTCATAATTTAATTTAAATAATTATTAAAATTAATTTTTCAGATTTAAAAAAAAATGAATATAAATTAATTATAAAATTAGTCATTTTAATTATTTAATTAAGTGTTATTAATTAGTTATTTTTATTGATTCCATTGGGTAATTATTTATTTTATTATTATCAACAATTTAATTAATTATTCAAATTAATTATTATTACAAATTAATTAATTAATTAATTAATTTTCATTATTTAATTAATTGTAATTAATTATTTTATTGATTTAATTCATTTTTTATGAATTTTTATTCTCTATATAGCTTATAGTACAACATATAAACAATTCACAATATAAACAGTTCACAATAATTAAGTTGGGTGCATTAGTAACCAATGTTATTGTGAAATATATCGAAGCTATGCCAATAAGTCCATTACGTTATGTTACGTTACGGTACGTTACGTTACGTAAGATTGCATTACGCTACAACTTGCTCTGCGATTCCAATTCATAATATTGCATAACCGAACCTCTGTCTGTCCGTCTATATCTCTAGATTATTGTTGTCATTCCACGCTCAAGTCTACATATGATTTAGCCATATATATATATATGTATATATCTGATACTTACATTGCCTTCATTGGATTCACGCGTCCTTTTCTTGCGCGGTGGTCGCTCGTCAGTATCGCCTGAAATTTTACGATAGTCGATATTAGGCAATAAATAAATATATATCAAATATACATTCTTGGATTTTGTTGTTGAAAGTGAGGATAGGTTTAGGATCAATTAGACAGGAATAAGAGATAAACATAAATATAGCAATAGAAAGGTGAGTTGTGTGAGTTCTTAAATTAAGTTAAATAATGGGAAAATGTTAGTTGAATATTAGCGCATAGCGATGTAATGTGTGCACGTACATATACATATACACATGCACATACATATACACATATATATACGCATACATACATAAGCTATGGGGACAGATATATAGTGTGTGTTCATGTTCGTGTGTGTGTGAAAGAAAAATACCTCGATGCAATCGTTGAGAACGCTGAAACCAATGTGAAGCAATTGTCGTTACCACTTTCGGGGGGGAGAGGAGGGATAGTTGTGGGAGGGAGCGGCGCGCAGCATTCACTCTCTCTCACTCACTCACTCTCTGTCTCTCTTTCACTCTGTCTGTCTGCCTCTCCACCCACTCCCTCTCTCACTCTCCTCTCTCTCTCTCTCTGACAATCCTAAGCTCTGTAAGAAAAAGGAGCTGAACGGCAATAAGAGGAACGCAACCAATGCCAGCCACAAGAGCGGATCATCAACCAACCTTTACTCTCGTATATATATATATATATATATATATATATATATATATATATATAGTTATATATATATAAATATACATATATAAATATATATATATATACACACACATATATATATATATATATATATATATATATATATATATATATATATATATATATATATATATATATATATATTATATGTTTTATGCCTGTTTTCTTTTATAGAGTATATTATTTGATTTTGATTTTTGTTTTTCACTGTTGAAACGGGACTAAGAACGTTGTTGGAGGAGGAATGCAGAAACACAGTTGTTAATTTTTTTTGTTTCTTTTTAATAAACATTTTTCTTTGTTGCTTGTTGTTGTTGTTGTATTCATTGCCTTTCTTAGTTTTTGTTGTTGCGCTGCATTTTGTTGTTGTTGTTTTCCTTTTCTCTTAAACATATTATTTATTGTTTTTATTTTTTTTTTATATTTTTCATTTTCAAATTTTTGTTTTTTTTTCTTAGCAGCTGATTTTTAATATTAAATATTATTTTTACTATAAATATTTTTAGATATAGGTATAATGTGTGTGTGTGTGAGTGTGTGTGTGTTGTTGTTGTTGTTGTTGTTATTCAATTTTGCAAATAATTTTTAATGCGTCTTTATGCTAAGTGTGTGTGTGTCAGGGTGTGTGTGTGCGTTTGTTGTTTGTTCTCTCCTCCCTCCACTCTCCTTACTCTTTTCTCTTTCGTCTCCTTTTAAGTTTTCCTGCCCTATTTTCATGCCTTGCGTCGCCTTTAGCTAAGATTTTTGCTATTTTATTTGCATTGAATTTATTTTATTTTATATATTTTTTTATAATTTGGCTTTACACGTGTGTGCGTGTGTGTGTGTGTGTGTGTGTCTGTGTGTGCGTAGGTGGCCTAGAGTTTACCGAATTCTTTTTTTTGTTTGTTGTTGAAACCAAAAATGCGTTAATTTTTTGGAAATTTTTAAAATGATTTTTTGTTTTATTTGTACAAGACTTTGAGCGTGTTTACATGTGTGTGTTAGTGTGTGTGGGTGTGTGTAAGCTGTTTTGGTGTTTCTTTCTTTTTACTCTCTACCCTCTCTCTCTCTCTCTCTCTCTCTCTCTCTCTCTCTCTCTCTCTCTCTGTCTGTGTCTTTCTACTTTCTTTTCGTATTCATATTTCATATTCGTGTTTTGTTTTGCTGTTTTTAGTTTTCTTTTTGTTGTTTTTTATACATAGGCAGCTAAAAGGTTTCGAGGCAAAACCAAACTAACGTAAATTAACAAAAAAAAAAAATAAAATTAATAAAAAAATATTTGATTTTTGTTTGCGCATTTTTTCGGCATTTTTGGAATTAATTCTTTTAATTATTATTCATAATTTTTGAGTAACAGAATTAAAAAAAAAAAAACCATATATATTTATATATATCTTAAGGGCATAAAAAATGTTGCTTGTATGTGTGTGTGTTGTCCATTAGCAAAATACAAAGCACACGCTCAAAAAAAAACATAATATATATATATAGTATATAGTACGCATACATATGCATATATACATACACATACATACATATATATATATATATATATATATAGTTTATAAACAAAAATGCTTTTTGCTGCGCAGCTGCTGTTGTTGTCTCTGTTGTGTGTGTGTGTGTTTGAAATAATGTTGAAACATGTTTTTTTTTTTTAATTTTATGTATTTATATTATTATTGTTGTTGTTTTCTGCTTTGCTGCTGTTTAGTTTTTAGTTTTAATATTAAAAATTTTATATATTTAAATTTATTTAATGCAATTTGTTGTTTACGTTTTAATTCATTTCTATATATTTTTGCTTTTTCATTTTGCTCTTTTTTTGCTTGTTTTTCGATTTTTTATATATATATTTCATTTACGTTTCGTTTTTCTCTCTTCTCATATATTTTTTATTTTATTTTATTATTTTTTTCTTTTTTTTGAAAAAACGTGCAAACAATGTGTAAAGGGGAAAGCCGACAGCCGAAAAATAAATAATAAAATGCGATTTCAAAATACATTCAATTATTTGTTTTCATTAAACCTTCTCTATATATGTGTATATATATGTATATATATACGTGTGTGTGTGTGTGTGTACATATGTGTCTACATGCCTAAACTATACATATATATATATATATAAGTGTATGCATGTATATATATATATATACACAGCACGGAGTCCAAAAACAAACTCCATGCGCGACAATTTTCATCTAGAACTTGACTCTGGTTTTTCTTCATACTTTTCTCTTATATATATATATATATATCTTATATATATATATATATATATATATATATATATATATATATATATATATATATATATATATATATATATATATATATATATATATATATATATATATATATATATATATATATATATATATATATATATATATATATATATATATATATATATATATATATATATATATATATATATATATATATATATATATATATATATATATATATATTTTTATTTTTGCAGTCTGTCTGTGCGGTCTGTAGATTTGTGTTTTTATATATATATATATATTTAGTTTTAGTTTAATTTAAATTTTTCTCGACTTTATTCACTTTTCTATTTAAATTTAATTGGTGTTCTCTCTCTCTTTCTCCTTCTCCTTCTGGGTTTTGTTGTATAAAATGTATTGCTTGTTTGTTATATACACATATAAAGTACAAAGTAGATCCTTTCGGCTCGTCCTGCTGCTGTTGCTACGTCTACTAATTATTTGTTAAGTATTAACTAATTTACGAGTTACTCTGCTGCTGCTGCTGCTTCTTCTTCTTCTTATACTTTAACTATTTACTCGTAATTATAGCTGACTGTATATATATATATATATATATATATATATGTGTGTGTGTGTGTTTGTGCTTGTGCTTGTTTGGAAGTAGTTTTCTGTTATGTTTCAAATTTCACAATTCGAAAACAATTAGAAATTAACGGTAAACAGTGTTTTTTTTTATTTTGCCTTGATGAAATCAGGCTAACTTTAAGCACAGTGCACAGTGGGCGCAGCAAATCAATGTATGCATTGAGCCCATGTGTGTGTGTGTGTGTGTATGCTGTTGTGTGTGTGTGTGTGTGTGTGTGTGTTGTTTTTGTTAATTATTTAGTTTTTTGAATTAATTTTGTTTCTAGCTAACTACTTATATAACACCCGTGCCCGCTCACCCCCGCCCACTCCCAAACACTCGAGCTACAATTTGTTAAATATTATTAATATACGTATTTGCTAATCGTTGATAATTGGTGTTGTTGTTGCTTGACTTTTGTTTTTTACTTTTCTTTTCGTTTCTGTTCTTTGTTTTTATCATACTTCCTTATTTTTACACATTGTCTGCAAGTGTATTTTAATATCAATTTCAATTTCAATTGTTTTTCATTATTTTTTTTTTTCTTTTTTTGTATTTTTTTTTCTCTTATTTTTCTTATTTTTTTATTTTCTATTGTTTAAATAATGCACATATGAATTGTGTATGTATGTATGTGTGTGGTTGTGTGTGTTTTTGCATTTTTATCAGTGTTTCGTAATTTGCTATTATTATGTTTGGGTTTCTTTGTTGTTCTCGTTAAAGAGTTATGAAATGTATATGTATATATAAATATATAAATATACATGTTTGTAACATATTGAAACTGTTGTTTATCTATACAAGTAAATCTGTATTTTATATATAAGACACATATATAAATATATGCATAAGCTGCATTCGCTCCCTAACGTCTGTCCGTATAGCGAATGCGAGAGTGTGAGTGTATGTATGTTTGTGTGTGTGTGTGTGGGGGGAGGGGGGGAGAGCTCACTGTTGGCGCCCAAAAAAGCAGGCAACAGCTTTGTGCCGCGTACTAGAAGCTGACTGCTATAAAACAACGCTTGCGCGGCAATACAACCCATCGAATGACAAAAACCTGACTGGCAGGCAGGCAGGCAGGCGAAAGTAGGGTACATTTGCAAGAGAGAGATGAATATATATGTACGAGGATTGCGGCAATAGATAATTGGGAGCATCTAGATTCCATTCATTCCACATTTGTTCAGTACTTGGACACAAAAACAAAATGAGGAAAATAATAAATAACAAAATTACAAATAGCTAGAAACAGAAACCACTTGAAATTAGATAAAAGAGCATTAAAATACGATACACGATATACAAGAGAGAGGGGCTAACAGAGTACATTAACAAACATGAGTAAAAGAGAGTCCTGGGACCACACATGGAACTGTGCTAAAGCCAACTTCAAATATCACTAACTATCTATATATATATATTAATTGTAGAACTAATGGAGACAAGGATGGAGCTACTTGATTGGCCACCGATTGATTGATTGATTGATTGATTCGACGAGAAGACTATTCTAGACACAATTACAAGGCGAAACTAACAAACGAATATGGAATAACTAGGTAAAATGCGTATCTGATCGAGTCTCTGTTGCGACTTAAGCGTGATTGATTGATTGACTGACTTACTGACAGATGCCAGCATACAATAGCATAGACCTTATTCACAAATCACAATTGACATTCACAATGAGATATATGAGTGGAAATATACAATTAGTTAAGCGCGATCGTGTTCAGATATACATAAATATATATATATATTAGAGACTTTATCTGGAAAGTATTAGAAAGTAGCAATGATTGCACATAAGTCAGTGTGTGTGTATGTGTTTGTTTGTGTGTGTTTGTATGTATATGGGCGCATGTGTGTGTGTGCTTGAAAGAACTATGCACTACTGAGATGGTATCAAAAAGATCATATATATATATATATATATATATATATATATATATATATATATATATATATATATATATATATATATATATAGAGCATGCTCATAGATTTTTCTATTCATGCATTCATATTGTGAGGTTATATTTGATGCTTCTCTCAATCTTGTGTTCTCGTTGCTATACAAATTGGATATATATATATATATATATATATATGATGATTTTCATTTTCATTAAATTTTTATATTTTTTTTTGGGTTGGTAAATTGATTGATTGATTGCTTGGTTGGTTGATTGGTTGGTTGGTTGGTTGGTTGAGTGGTTGGTTCTCTTTTTCATTACTTTCTTTTTCAGATTGGCTGCCCCCAATACACAATTGCTTCACGATTTTTTCAGCATATTCTCATAATAATCATAATAATAATATTGGTAATCATAATGTTGCTTTTATGTTTTATGTTTTTTGTTTTTTTTTTTTTAGTTTTGTTTTGTATTCAAGACTTAAAAGTAATTAGAGCTTGCAGATACGTAAGCTACTATTTCTGTTTCTTTTCATTTCTTCGCTTTAAACTTGTTAAACTTTCTTTGCGGTTTGTAGAATCATAGATGTATATATATACAGATATACATATATATATATATATATATATATATATATATATATATATATATATATATATATATATATATATACATATATATGCTACAGAATTGCTGTATGTTCAGACACGCACACCAATATACATGTATGTATACATAGGTGCGTGTGTCCGAGTGAATACATATATATACATATGAATGTGTATTTATATAAACAAGTTTTGTGTTTTTGTGTGTGTGTTTTTTTCATTTAATACAATTTTTAATACCTAAAAATGCTTAAATAGAATATCTGTAATCATATACATATATAATATAGTATACATATATATATATATATATATATATATATATATATATATATATATATATATATATATATATATATATACATATATATATACGTACAACTAGACCTAAATAGTATTTATATAAATATATAAATATATATATACATACACATATATATGTATATACATATACACATATACATATATATATCTCGATAGATAGTATATTGTTTTGCAGTTAAGTGTGATCGTATGTCTGTGTCTGTGTCATCGTGTCGGTGTCTATGTCTGTGTATATGTGTGTGTGTGTGTTAATATTTCTTTGCTAGTTAGAATAAATAAAAGAATTTGCAACCATAATATTTAGCCAGGAATTTAGTAATTTCGCGCTGCCACAGCCTCAAATAGTCCGAGACAAAAACAAACACAAAAAAAAAAAAAAAATAGATATATATATATATAGATATATATATATATATAGATTCACTACAATTTGTTTAACAAATTGAAATGCTACTTAATCAACTGGATAGCTCTTGACGTTGAACTTTATTCAAATTGAAATATGCATTAAGATTTGAGGCTTGGAAAAAAAATACGAGCGTTCAAATTCATATACCAATATATATGACACATACATATGTATATATATTGAAGTAAACGCAGATTGCACTTTAACGTGAACTTTGTTCTGGGCATTTAAAAAAAAAATTTGTTTTCGAAAATTCATTTTGTTTTTGTTTTGCTTTAACGGCTGGCTACAGACAGACAATGGCAGCTGGCTTGGAATTCAGCAGTGTGATGGCTAGGCACACCCACACCTACACCCACACACACTCACACACACAGAGAGAGGTGTATGTGTGTGCGTGTGTGTGTAACAGTTAGTTAATTGCGTTAAAAAGAAATATTTTATGTTATTTTATTAAAAAAAAAAAAAAACAACAAAACAACACTGCATAAAAGCGCCATCTAGCGCTGGGCTCATTCCCTAACTAGCCCGCTCGCTCGCTTGCTATCTCGCTCGCATCTAGCTATCTCTGTCTCATCCGTTCACAACTTTTACACGCTCAACTTTGTATTATTTGCTTCTTGTTTTTATGCTCCTTTATCTAGGCCTTACCACGAAATTATCAACTAAAATAAACAGAAGGTATACCTAAAACTATATATATATATATATATATACATATATATATATATATACTCATATAACTTTATACACATGTATATGTATTTGAATGCCTATTGCGAAATTTAATGAAGCCCAAAAAGTTACTAAGCTTTAAACTCTGTTCAATTCTCGTTCTCGATTACAACTGCTCCTGATCGTTGCATATATATGTAAATATATATAAATATATAGATAGTAATTATATGTATGTCATGTAGTGTTGTCAAAACAATGTACAACACTACCCACTACAGCTATAAATAACACTTTTCCCCCAACCCCCTGTTACCCCCTCTCTCCTTCTTTTAGTCTTTGCTTATAACACTCTCTACTTTAAGCTAATTTCTGTTCGTTTATGTACGTGTGTGTGTGTGTGTGTGCCATTACACTTTGTTCCGTTACGTTGCTTCGTACTGTTTTCCATTTTGTTTTCTTTTATAGCGAGCTTGGCTTACAGAGAACTTTGGACTTAAAACTGATTTCTTTCCATAAAAATATTTTCTTTCGACTAACTTCTCAGCTTAGTTTGTAAAATTAAATCATAATTAAATTCAATATAATAATAAACATAGTTATAAACATTATTGTAATAGAAAAAAAAAATTAATTGTTGCATGTTTTTTCGTTTTTTGTTTTTGTTTTTTTGTTGTATATGATAATGTTGTTATTGTTAAGAACACACACACGCATATATGTAGAACATATACGCATGTGTATGTGTGTGTGTGTTTGTGTATTATGTTGTTGCTGTTGTTGTTGTTCTGTGTCTGTGTGTGTGTGTTTCTTCTGTGAGTTGTTGCTTATCTTTTTTCTTTCCTCTAGTTTTTGTTTTTCAATCTTATAACATTTCGTGTCAGATATATATACATACATATATATATTTACATATATATATATTCATATATATATAGACTTTTGGGGGTCTTATATGAAAAAAAAAAAAAAAAACAAACAAACAAACAAACAAAACGCGTCCTAACCTGCTTCACTGTCGCTCGAGTCACTCGAACTGCTATCACTCGAACTCGAGGACGATGAATCGCTGGAACTTGAACTAGAGGACACAGGGTTCGCTGGCTGCACAGTCTCGACTTTGCTTGATGTCGTCTCATCTGCGGAAAATAATGAAATGAGTTACGTTCAATGTTCATTTAATTTCAATATAATTACCTTTCTTGGCTGTTTTCTTGCTAGCGCCCAGTTGGCCAGTTACGTCCTGTAACCGTTTCTCCAGTTCTTGTTTCTTTTCGGCCATTTGCTCGTCCTTTGATTTACCGGAAGGCTTTTTATCTGTAAGAAGGATGTCGAGAATTTGTATTTAATTCAAGTGTCAAAAGTCTGAAAGCTCAGCACTGACTCGATGCGGTTAGTGATGTGAGACAGTAAGCGATACATATATATATATACATATCAAGATATATATATGTAGTATGGATAGACAGGAGCAGAAACAGCAGACAGAGTTGAATAGAAATGGAAGAAACTGTACAGTGATCGAAACTTGAATAAAAGCATGCTTTTGTTTTTTAATCTATCTATACACCAACACATATATATATTACTATATATATATATATATATATATATTTTATTTTATTTTTTTTTTTTTTGGAGTAATCAGTTTGTCAATCACTCAGTCAGTCAACGGACACACGGGAGACAATGCAAGGGGAGTTCTAGGTGCATGCAATGTTATTGTAATGCTTGGATAGATACGTTGCTCCACTTTAAACATACAGTCCACATTTGAAGTGATGATTAAACAGCCTTGCAAATGATCCAGTCTACATACATGTATCTGATCTAAGCTAAGCTTGCTTACAGATTACAAACATATGAAAGTGTAAGAGACAATCAACTATAAATTTATGGGAAACTTTTGATCTTATATATACTGTCAATCTATAAACTATCAATTATAGTACCATGTCACATAGTTCTTCTTTTCAAGATGTATTCAAGCTTTACAGTGCCTTATATATAGATATATATATTTATTTACAATGATAACAAATCTCTAGCATTAAACACTCTTTTCAAATCTCTCCACTAATATCATTTGCAAGGATATTTAATCTTCGGCAGTCCGAAGTATATTTAATGTTTAATCTTTTTTTTTTATTTATTTATGCGGGAAAATGGGAAAATTAAGTGGAAAAAAGCTGGAAGCTTGGGATACTTTAAAGGGCTTTTCTTTAAGGTTTTTTTTTTCTTTTGTTCTTTTGAGAGTTTAGCTAACTAAACATGTGACCACTAAAATAATTTGCGCAGATACAATAAATTGTGCGCATGTTTGTTTGTTGTTCTTTGTCTTTGTCTTAAATTTGGAAAATATAATTTGAGATCTTATCGTTCACAGCTACATTAATTTTTTTTAATTTTGACAAAACAAAAATATCAAATGCAAACAGCAAAACGCAACAAGCCATCCAACAATATGAATTTGAATTATATTATATTTATAAATATAAAAGATAATGATTTATTTTCTATAATTTTATTAGCATTGACTGTTGTTTGTTGTTGTTGTTGTTCTTGCTGTTGTTGTTCTTGTTCTTGTAGTTGTTGATGTTGTTGTTGTTGTTGTTGTTTGTGGTCTCGGTTTAGTTACAAACTTACAATATGGCTTACGTGTTTTTTTGCGCAAACACGACGCCACATAGCTTTCTAGCTCGCGCAGCGTCGACGGCTTCAGCGTCTCGAAGTCGATCTCAATCTCATCCGGATTCGAGTCGCGCAGCGATGGCTCACGGTTTTGTATAATATGTACCACACGTCCCAGTTTGTCGCCTAGTACAAGATGAAAGAAATAATCGTTAGCATTATTATATTCAATTTTTGATATTATATACAGATATATATTTATATATGGATCAAACACATTAATAATCAAGAAAACTTTCTGTTTTCCTTCAAATTGTTATATAATACGGAGGTTATAATGTATCCACTCTGCTCTATTAGATCTACAAAACTCTTTCAAAGAGAAGTCCTCAGGGCGAAACTTCAAATTTTGAAGACTAACTATAGAGGTGAATTAGATAAAATTTTATAGCTGAATATCGATTTCGTTTTTAATCGATTACATTAAAACGGAAATAGTTATTAAATGTTTGAAGCAAACTCAATCGAATCGTGCTATTCACGAACCTCTAAAAAAAATGTTCTCTAGCTCTTATAGGTTCTGAGATCGACGCGTTCAGACATACGGACGGACAGACAGACAGACAGACAGACAGAGAGTCGAACTGGGCTAAATCGTCTTGTCTCCTGATTTCCCATTTTTAATGGGCTCAGGGTATAAATACATATGTGGTTTGGCTTGAGTGCCACTCACCTGGCAACTTGTTAATGTCAAGGGAGAGCTGTCGCTTTTCGTCGTAGGACATTGGCTTGGCGGTGTCCTCCTCCTCGGAATCGAAGTTCATCACCTGGCTGGGCTTCTTTTTGCTGCTGCTGCGGGCACCGGCACCGCCGCTGGCAGCACCAGCTCCCGCGCCAGCTCCAGCGCTGGCATTGCTGCTGCTCTTGCGTTTAGCGTTGTTGCTAGCGCCGCTGCCACCGCCGCCGCCCGCACCACTGCCGCCACCACCAGACGCGCCCGCTCCAACAACGGCTGCACCAGCAGCCGCACCGCTCGCTGCATTGCCGGCAGCAACGCCTGCGCCGCCTTTGCCGCCGCGCTGTCCCTTGACCTTAGCACCTTTACTGCCACCACTACCGCTACCGCCGCCAGCACCGCCGGCACCAGCAGCCGCACCAGCTGCTAGTGCTCCCGCTAATGCACCGGCCGCCGCCTTGCCACCGCCAGCCGGCACACCAGCCGAATTGACGCCGGCCGCATAGCCCGCACCGCCAGCGGCACCGCCGCCCGTCAGCTGGCCAATCGCCAGAGCGATGTCGTGGACATGCTGCAGCGTTGCCGCACCGGGCACACCGCCAGCAACGCCCACTCCGCCAGCACCCACCAGCGAGCTGCTGAGTAACGCCGACAAATTGGCGCTCGCCGCACCGCCAGCATTCAGTCCAGCCACATTGGTGGGCAATGAGACGCCGCCATGGCTGGCATTGCCAGCGCTGGCCGCATGCTGATGATGGCCACCGCCACTGGCAGCACCACTGCCAGCACCGGCAACGCTGGCACTGCTCGGACCCAGCGTCTTTTTCTTCTCTTTGAGTTTCTTCTTGGCCTTCTTCTTGGCGGACGCCTCCTCGACCAGCTTCCTGATCTCCTCCTGTAGGCCGAGCAGCTTAGATTCGAGCATTTTCAGCTTGGCACTGCGCTCCTCATCAGAATTCGATTCGTTTTCCGTATCGCTAGAGTCCTCACTTGATGAATCACTTGCGTCGTGCTTTGACGTACTCGAATAGCCGTGATGATGATGCGCCGCATTCGCCACGGGCTCATCGGGTATATTCGCGTATCGCATCTCGAACACATCCTGGAGTTTACGACCCATGGCAACGACATCATGATCTGGCGGATTGTATTTGTAGCAATTGGTGAATATTAATCGCACATCGGCCGCAAACTCCGGCGCGCTCTTATATTCGCGATTGTCCATTTTACTCTTAACGGTGCCCAAATCCATGGGCTTCTTGATGATATCGTGATAGTCATGCAGGGCCAAGAGCTCAGCGTCGACGGGCTTGTAGAAGGGCCAGGCATAGCCGGAGTGCTTTTTGGAGAACAGCTCCTTGAGTATCTCATTGCATGATTTAAGTGCATCCGATAGTTTCTCCTTCGATTTGGAGCCAGCTACGCCACTGGCGCTGGCAACCAGACCAGGCACACCAACACCCATTGGCGACATTGGATAGCCCGAGCCCTGGAATGTAAGATCCTTTGGTTGGTTTTCAATTTGATCGATTGGTCGATGCGATTCGTGCGTGGTATTGTGGTGCAATGACAATAACGATATAACGATGATTCAAAAGAAAAAAGAATGGAGAGAAAATAAGATAACGAGAAGCAGAATGTTTTAGAATATTCAACAAAATGTTTTTTGGAACAGTCAGTTGATACGAATACATGTTTATTAACCATATTTCTAATATATGTATATATCTACGATGGATTTCACATGATTAGAGCCGAAAAGCAATGCCGGTAAAGATTAGCTAGCGTAAAAGAACGAACGAGCCTTATTGATCATTATCGCTATCGATTCTTCAGCTCTAACTATGCTTTTCGTCCATCTCAAAATCATAATTGTAAAAGGCAAAGGCAGCGTTTAATACATGAGCTGTTGATACATATAAATATATATATATGTATATATATATATATATAGATATGTGTGTGTGTTTATGTGTGTGTTGGGTGAATATTTGTGTTAGTGTTTGTGAGTGTTGGCTTGTGTTTCTTTGTATTGCAGTGAAACTGCAACTAAAATCAAGATAATCAATTTAATCCTTAGATAAACATTTCATATTATTTGTATATCATATCATAAAATTTATAAGTCTGCCACTTATCTAAAGGTTGCTAATGCCTTAAACACTTTCGCATTGATATATCCGTCAAATATATAATATTTGCAACTTTTTCCTTTCAAATTTCAAATTTCAAATTCAGTCACAAATAATTTTCACCTACGATTCTTAGTCAAGTCTAAAAAAGAATTGAAATTTACGTTAATTAGCAAAAACGTGGAAATATCAACAGGCAACAAAGCACATTGGCTGCCTGACACACAGAACGGGACCTGACGCTGTGCAGTATATATTATATAGGTATTTATACTAGATACTAGATACTATGGAGCTGCAAGCGAGTATTAAGCAGTCGGCTCTAACCAACTGCAACACATAGATTATGCAGATCACACCCACACACACACACACTCTCACACACACACATAATTGATGAATTTTTTGCACGTCTGTCAATTGCCTCTTACCTTTTTGCCAATTACCTGACGATTCGATTCCCGCCGCGTCGCTATTTTGGCCGCCTTGGAGTCCATTTGGGCATAGGGCGATTCAAAGGCATTCGCCGTCGGCGTCGTCGTGTCCGCCTTCCGCTTGACGCCCTTCTTCATTTTGGCTGGCTGCTGTGGCGGTATTACAGCATCGACAACCCCAACTCCGACGCCCGCCGTACTATTCACATATGCTTGCACCGCATTGGCCGCATTAACTGCCGCCGTTGGTATTGATACGCCGCCAGCTCCATCGAGGGCAGCTGCTGCGACAGCGGCCGCTGCTGCCGCTTGGGCTTGGGCGACCGCCGCTGCCGTTGCCGCCGCATTGCCGTCGAGCAGGGAGCTGTTGTTGAGCGATGTCTGTTGGCCGGCGGCTCCATAACTGTTGCCGCCGCCGCTTTGCGCAGGATTTAGTAGGCTGGCCATGGCCGCGTTTAGCACGGCTGCGTTTGCGGCGCCCGGCCCCGCCCCCGCTGCTGCAGCCGCTGCCGCTGCCATCGCTGCCGTCGTCGTTGTATTCGTGCTGCCTGGCACCGTATGCGGTGGCATTGTGCTTATCGGTGGTATGGACGGTGTAACGCCTCCGGCCGTTGATGAAACCGTGCCGCCCATGGCGGATACAGGTCGGGCGTTCGCTGCTGCTGCTGCTGCTGCCGCAACAGCTGCCGCTTGCATGGCCGCCGCTGCTGCCGCCGCCTGTGCAGCCGCTGACGATGACGTCGACACACCCGCTCCTGATGACTGTGCCATAATTGGCGTCAGCTGTGAGGATTGCGTTGACTTCCCGCCAGCTATTGGCGTGCTCGTCACAGAGGCTGCATTACTACTTCCGACGCTGGTGCCGCCAGAGGTAATAGAAGCCAACCCGCTGGCCGCTTTCGGGGTGGTCGGGACACGTGGTTTCTTTTTGCCACCCTTCGCCGTGACAGGCTCCAGTTCTAGCTCCTCCTTGGGCATCGATTCGACCTTCTGGAGAAATACCTTCTCCAGGGTCTGGGCCATCACAACAACATCTTCGCCGGGCTTATTGTACACATAGCAGTTGGTGAACATTGTATTGAAGTCGTGAATGGCCTCCTTCGCCGACCAGTAATAGTTGTTCTCCAAGCGTTTCTTAATCGTACCCATGTCCATCGGCTGTTTAATTATCTTGTGATAATCGGGCAGGTTGAGTTTCTTGGCATCGACAGGCTGTTGAAAGGGCCAAGAGAAGTGATGCTTCCATATGACCTTCATCACTGTTTTAATCAAATATTGCAATTGATTTGTATTCCGTCCCGGTCGGTCCTGGGGCGGTACAACCGGCGGCTGTACAATCCCATTGATGGGCTCCACAGTGGGCTCATAACGTGGCGGTGGTTCGTTGGATGACATTGTTCTTTATCTATATATATATATATATATATATATATACAGCACATATATATATATATTTATATATGAATATATATATATATATATATATATATATATGTATATATATATATCCTTCGATAATGTCGTTTGTTGCTAATAATTAGATCAATTATGATGTTGCTCCTTCAAGTTGCTGACTGAGACGGCCGACGCACACACACCACACCTGCAAGCACACACGCCCGGGGCCGTCTCGTCCTGCTCACGCGTCCTGTTCTGTACGCCCCGCTGCTCAAAGCAGCCAATGATGATGCAGTGCTCGATATAGGCAGGTGTTTCCTCTATTGCTGCGCCTGCTCCTGCTCCTCCTGCTATTGCTACTGTTACTTTTGCTTGTCCTGCTGCAATTTCTGCTGCTTCTGCTGCTGCAGGTCTGTTGCTTTATTCTTTTAACGGCTATTGCTGCTGTTGCTATTGCTGTTGCTGCGGCTTCTGCTGCTGCTGCTTCTTCGACGGCTGCTGTTGGCTTTTGTTTCCGTTGCATGCTCAGCAAATTGTTATCAACTGCGAGTTAGAGGGAAATTCGATTAATGCAAATATTGATTTAGTTTAGACATATATATATTATGTATGTGTATATTTACCACCACTTGCCGGTGTCGCGGCTTCTCCAGATGTCAGTTAAATATTGCTGCTGCTGTTGCTGCTAAGAATTCAGTTCAGTTGCCATTTTGCTTGGCCAATTTATCTCAGTTACAGATTGAAGGTAATATATTTATTTATATTTTGTAAAACTTTCAGATGTTTTGTTTGTTTTTATTGGTCGGTTTGTCGCTCTATCAAACAGCGAGACTGTAATTGTATACAAGAGAGATCAACATAATTAGGATGTGTTTTTTTAATTAAATATTCACGAGTTAATATATATATAAACCATGAGAATTGCAGTTAAAGCAAAAATGTAAACAATTTTTTGTTTGTGTCGACCGCTCGACCGGCTAAAACGTTTTGGCTGCTCGAATATCTCTTGAAATGTTTGCTGAAAGAATTCTACATACACACACACACACACGCATCCACATTCAGACGCACACTCAGCTATACAGGGCGCGAAAACTAAATTTCGTTTTTACGTTACATAAACAACAAAATGCCAAAACGATAATAGCAGTTAAAGTAAACAAAATACAAGCACGAAGACACGCACACACACATACATAGAACTCATCAAAATTGCAGCACATGCAACACACGACGACGATGATGATTCTCCCGCGTTCGGCAAATTCGAAATGCAAGCAAAGTCAAAATAAAATAAATACACAAGAAAGCAACACAAAATGTTATGAATTTACTGTTTTACTCTTTGAAAAAATTTTTTTTTAAAACACACACACGTTCGTTGCAGCTGCCGCTTCTGCTGCTGTTGCTTCTTCTTTGGATTTTTTTCTATTACGCTTTGGCTTGGCCTTTATTTTTCTTTTTGTTTTTTCGTATGTGTGTTGCCGTGTTGCGTGTGTGTGTGTATGTTAGTTACTTTGCCGCCGTTTTGGCACTCACGGCAACAGCGCAAACAGCACTAGTCGAAAAGAGCGGCGAGACAACTTTCGAAATTCGAAAATGCCAGAGAGCGCACCACAGAGAGAAAGAGAAAGAATATCACACACATGGGATACGATTAAATATAGAGCTGTCCCGTTTGCACACAGGTCTAACTTTAAAATGGTGCTAAACAGCAGTAACACAATGAAATGCCAATAGTTTCAGATACATTTTAAAATTTAAAATAGAGATATTAATTTTTTTATTTATTAGAATTTTAATGATTTTTCTAGTTATGGCATCACAGCTAACCCATAATTAAAGCAGAACACAAGTAGAATATATGCATACATACGGCTGCGTCTGTGTATGTGTGTTGGATGGGAGAAATTCACCACACCGCCAACTTAACTTGGTTATGTTCCGTTCCAGCAGTAGCTGGCAACATGATTCATGCATAATAAAGTCTCATTGTTTGTCGTTGTTGCACATTTCACACGCATACATACATACGAGCACATGAAAATAAAAAGGCATATAAAATTTTGGTTTCACCGCCCTCACCATTAATTCAAGCATATTGCTGAGCGGAAGAAAAAAAAAATCCAATGGGCTCACTCTGACGGCTGCCGCAAACAACATGCACACACATACATACATACATATATATATAATCCGTTTCACACCACGAGCTGCTCTCTCTCACACAGAATTTCGCTGCACAGTGGTTTCGCGCTCACACAAATGTCAACCAAAGTGTAAACAATGAGGCCGAAAACATTAATTGCAACGAGTTTATATTATTATACACAAATATATATATATGTATATATTAATATGTATGTGTATATTAATACACACATTCCTATAACTGTATTTATCTTTGTGCCGGCCGGCATATCAGATTTTGCTTTCACTTCGAAATTAGTTTTTGTTAAAAACATACATACAAGGATACACATACATACCTATTTGAATAAAGCACACACATAAATTAAACACTACATATTCAATTTAAACCACTGTATTCATGACTCTCTACTCTTGACTGCTGACTGTAAATTTGTGGTTACGGTTTGTTGCCGACCGCTAAAATATATATTTATATGCATAAAAATACAATGACGCGAAATTCATGAAGTTCGACAACAACAATAAATCAACAAATGACGTAGTTAGTTCGATTGCGAATTGAATATTTTTATAACGCGCAATTATTTGTATTTATTTCAAAGAAAAAAAAACACGCCAACGCCAGTTGCAGCAGCAGTAGCAGACGGCTGAGCTCCTATTCCCTCTCTCTTTTTCTGTCTTTCGATTTTCGCTCTCTTGCTCATTCTCACAACAAAACAAAACATTAACTGACAACACACACACAAACATACAAGCGTACACGGACAGCAAACGTGCTGATGTCCGCTGCGCTGTTGTAATTATGTAGTACAGTAGACGACTTTGAGTTTTCAACAAAATTTTACGTAGAACACAACAACAACACCAGCAGAGCAACTACGTAGCGCGAATGTAGCGCTCGGCTTGTACTTCGTGTATCGTATCGTCACACGAGCGCACGTTCTGTGCACTTCGTCTTTGCATTTGTGTATGTAACGGAC
This sequence comes from Drosophila peninsularis, assembly GCA_035047485.1. Lineage (NCBI taxonomy): Eukaryota > Metazoa > Arthropoda > Insecta > Diptera > Drosophilidae > Drosophila > Drosophila peninsularis. The sequence goes on from JAWNPN010000028.1 coordinate 9,988,558, forward strand.
CGCGCCATACGACACACGATACATATATATGCATTCATGTATATACAGATATTCTTGTGCGTGTGTGTTTTCAAGGCAAACACGATGACGTCGAGCTAAAAGAAGAAGAGAAGCAGTCGTACTGGAACAGTAATGGCATGCATTTTTATCACTATTGGCGCCCCAAGAGGCGAGCATAAGAATATTTAATAATAATTTCGTCAATTTACGGCGTCCAACAGAATAATTTAACTGGAGGGTAGGCTTTTAATCAAATTGATTTCATACTCAGGGACAGACAAAACAAAACGTTGCAAAAATATGTTTATCAACAAAGGTCAACAACAGTTTTCGTCATTTATTCGCAGTCTTATACGTACAAAAGTTTCATTCAGTCTCAAACAATACGTAGACATTCATTAATTGTCATTTACTCAATTTTGATTATTTTTTTGCCTTTGCCTTTGATTTGGCTTTTGCACTTGAACTACGCGCAAAAATTTTATTTAAATAAATAAAATACAAGTGATCCAAACATCCATACATACATACATAACAGAGTGTCGTGACTGAGCACTTGGGGCCATATACACGAGTTAGAGGGAGACAACAATTCAGTACGTAATATAAATTCGAAATGCAAATATGGCGGCAGCGGCACGAGACACAAGCAACGACCAAAAAGAGAGAGAGAGAGAGAGAAAGTGGGTTTTACGTTTGTATAGGTCACCACTGTATGTGAGTGAGCGAGTGATTCTCTCTGCTGTTGATGCCAGAGTTCGAAAGTGAAAAAGCAGGCGGCAAAGAGCAGCAGCTATTGTTGTTGCTGCCGCTATAATTTGCTGTATCTGCAAGTATGTGCCGACTACCGTAACGATACGAAGCGACTACGTCACGAACGAACGTATAAATGTCGAATCAAATGTCGCGCCGAAGAGCGTGGAATGTTGACTGTGCCTGTGCCTCTAGGTTAATAAATCGTGCTAATAGTGGCACGAATTTAAAGCCGGTTTACATGCAGCAGCCGCAACCTAACCAACAGCAGTCGCTGTCGACGTTGACAGCAAAACCATCAATGAAATTACGTATTGCCCAGCCCCCCTAAACTCCTCTGGTCTGTAGAAAATCCCATTTACCATATATAAAAATTCAAGATGAAATTGAGATGATTTTCAATTTTCGCGCCAAAACTCAATTGTCATACGAAGACACACAGATACAGACACACGCACAGAGATGCCAACCAGATGCTGAGGTGAAATGACAAATTAACAGTAAGTCTAGAAATTGACGAGGTGACAAATGAACAGTAAGTTTAGAAAATGCCGGCTTGCCTTTGTTTACCTTTTTGCAACGTGTTTAAAAACAATTTAAATTGAACGAAAATCGACGTTTTTTTAATTCAGATATAATACATATATATTCCTTGATTAACTGTCTGTTAACTTAAGCAAGATTTATAGGGGTAGTAAAATAAAATGCAGCGGGCTTTTTAGGCTTAAAGACGAAGGGTTGCTGCTGCCATTGTTTTGTGTTTATCTGAGATTCCTATATGGTTGTCGATCTGGCAGACACATATATATGTATATATATAGCAACCATTCACGGCAATGGTAATCCAAAGATCGATCGCATTGCGCGCGTGAGTGGGCGGGTGGTTTGGGTTGGGGTATATACTAACCGCGCGCAATTCTTTAGTTTGTTGTTTTGGGACATGAGCCACGTGCTCAATTGCTTTACTCACATTTTATTTATTTATTTATTTCTTGTTGTGTAGTTATAATATCCAAAACAATTCGAATGAATTGTAATTTGTTGTTCTGTGCAGATATCCGAAATTTGTGTTTTGAACTTGTTGTGGTCGCTGTATCCGTATTGTTGTTGTGTAGCTAATCAATTTGCTTTAACTTTGATTACTATTATTTGTTGTTGTATGAATATAAATATATAGATTTTTGTAACAATAATACAACACGCAAATTCTAAATTTCTACACAATTGTTAAGTGTGTAACTATATATATAGATAAAAAAGATAGAAATATATATTTAATATATCTGTATTAAGACACCACACATTGTTGATGCTCGAGATCAACAAGAAAAAAAAAGTGCGCACATGACGTATCGGCTACGTAATTGATGACGGGACGGCTACGACAGCGGCGGTTTCGAACACGTAAACAGCTACTAGAAACTACGTACGTTGTTACGTTACGTTTCGTTAAAAAACGGCGGCGGCGGTAAAACAGCGCGGTACACACACTCACTCACATATACATATATATGCATACGTTGAAAGAGACTACATTACGTTCATACACGTAATATATTAGTACAATAATAAAGAAAATATATAATTTTATTTTTATATATATTTATTTTTTATTTCAAATATCTTTGTTGGTTGATATAATATTTTTGGATGCTTGCCATTTTTCTTCTTTTTGTTGCTTATTTATGTATATTTCTTAATATTATTTTGTTATATTCACTGCCTAGTGCTGCTAAAGGCACGTACACACACTTAAATACAGACACACGCTACGGTACACACATATACAAGTACATATATTTATATATACACATACATATATATATATATATATATATATACACATACACACACATACACTCAGCGACAGATAGCTGCTTCTTCTTCTAGTGTTGGTTGGTTGCGCTGTTCGTTGCCACCACCAAAAAAAAAAAAAAAAAAAGTAACACGAAAAAAATTGTCATGTCCATTGAAGTCTCACATTTTCAAATTAATTTCTTTACGTAAAATTCGTTGTATTTTTAAAAAGTATTATTTGATATTAAAACGTGTTATATTTAATAAGCACATGATGTACAATTTATATAATTTTAGCTAGTTTTTACCACAATTTAAAAGCAATTTTTACACACCGATATACGTACGCGCTACAATTTTCGACATACGCGCGTTTCTTGTGAGTAAAGCAGCCGTCGTTGTCGCCATCAAATATACAAAAATTTTTCGAAATTACTCAAACCGCGAATACACACATACATATACACAGCGAAAGGCGAGCGCACGCGTACACCAACTGCTCTATAGCGGTACTGCTCACTTTTAATGCCGATGGGCGTGCGTGCAAGTGCAACCGACATATTAGCGCTGCATTAGCTACAGAGAGCGCGAGAGCGGGGACTATGCATGGGAGACGTATCGAAAGCGTCTGTGTGCGCTCAGCATTCGATGGTGGTGGCAATAGCAAATGCTGCTGTCGGTGTTGGTGGTGAATTTTCGAATTATATACATATATATATATATATATCTATGTATGTATATACATGTGTGTGTGTGTACAAAAGCAACGAGCAGCGCGCATGAATAAATGCACGATGAACAAACGTAACGAGGAAACAAAATGGCTGTCTCACAATATTTTTATAGCATCGGTTAAGTTTTTAAGCGCTTTTTCTCAGTCTAGGCACTATTGTGCTCCAATTGCTTAAAACAATTATCAGCTGAATATCGATTCGGTTTGGTTTGAATGCGTCGCTTGTACCATTTTTCAGCATTTACATATATTATCTACATTTTAGCATTGACTAGCACATTTTTTCGTGTTCATTTCAGCACGTAGCGACGCGAGTACTATCGATTCAATTTGGTGGCTCGATTCATCGATATACATGCGATTCGAATTAATCGATGGTGAGCAACGTAACAGAGTATTCAATTGTCCATCACCAACCAGCTGTTAGCGTCGCATGTCGATAGGTTCAGTTGAATACAGACGATAAATAAAAGCAATACTTGCCAAAGGGTAAGGAATAAATTCGGATCGAAAACTCAGTCAGAATTCACACACAAACTTTAAAATTCAAGCAAACAAATAGCATTCGTTTTCAAGCAGCATCCAAAGGCACGACGCCATTTCTTGTGCGCTAGGTGGGCTAGCGGTGGTACACACACGCGTGCGCACACACACACGCACCCCCACAGACACGCACACACATACACACACGCTACTCATACTAATGCAAATACCACTAATACATATGCAATTTACAGAACCAGCCGCAGGTCGTCATGCCACGAGGAAAGTACGTTAACCACAAAGGCCGCAGCCGCCACTTCACATCGCCCGAGGAACTACAGCAAGAGTCCGAGGACGAAAGCGAACAGTCGACTGGCAGCGAGGAGGCGGGCGAACAGACGGGAGGAGCAGCTGGCGCCGGCACATCCAAACAGCCGGCTGGATCAACTGGTGCAGCACGCAAGCCGGCGAGGACTGGTCAGCGACAGAAGCAGCAGCAGCGACAGCAGCGCAGCTCTTCCGACGAAGAGTCCGATGATGATGACAGCGAAGATGACTCGGAAGCGGAAGCACGCGATGCCAAGAAGGGCGTGGCTGCGCTTATCGAAATTGAGAATCCCAACCGTGTGACCAAAAAGGCCACCCAAAAGCTCTCGCAGATCAAAATCGACGACGGAGGCAACAGTGCAGGCGGCGGCAGTGCCTCATCCTCATCACACAAGCCGGAGCTCTCGCGTCGCGAACGTGAACAGATTGAAAAGCAGAAGGCACGACAGCGCTACGAGAAACTCCACGCTGCCGGCAAGACCACCGAGGCGAAGGCGGATCTCGCCCGCCTGGCGCTCATCCGGCAGCAGCGTGAGGAGGCAGCCGCTAAGCGGGAGGCTGAGAAGAAATCTATATCCGATCTGGCCAAGAAGCCGCTCTCCAAATAGTCTAGACGGCCGACAGCGGGTTTATGGCAATCGCATTCAGAAACAAAAACAAAAAATAGTTCGAATTTTCGCATTAACAAACGAAAAACAAAATCAAAAACAATGTAAAATTTCTAAACAAATTTTAACAGCGGCAAATAATATATATTTCTACACACACACATACACAGACATATATATATATATATATATATATATATATATATATATATATATATATATATATATATATATATATATATATAAATATAATGTATAATATAATATATATATATATATATATATATATATATATATATATATATATATATATATATATATATATAATACATTATATATATATATATATATATATATAATGCAATTGCTGCGCATAATTATGATGTCATATTCACAATGCTTTGTCTCTCTCTATTCCCAAATCCCCCCACAAACGTGTTAGGCCCCCCGCCCATAACGAAGTTTTCTATCAAAATTGTTTGAATCTAATTTTTTACATTTTCTTTAAAGTAAACTTTTTGTAATTGAGAATTATATGGAATAAATGAATATATATATGCACATATGTATATTTGTATATATATATATTAAATGTATGTATGATAAGCCTACAGTAAAGACTCCTAACTAACGAACAGGTCCTTTGATTTTCATTGCGCTTACAAATTCTGACTTGCTTCGGCATTTCATTCATATTCCACCTATCTGAGTGAGATTATGATCAATTCACATTGTCGGACTACAGAGAAACATGTTCGTTAAGGATTCTGTTCGGATATTTGGAAGAAATTTGTTTGATTCTTCAGACTTACGCATATTTTCCACATATATGTATGAATTTCCACATAATCGGACGACAGTGAAACATGTTCATTAACGATTCTATATATATATTAGGCATAATTTATGTGGAAATGTTCGCTGGAGCGAGCCTTGAGTGTACCATAAACTGTTGCAGTCTTCTTTCTAGTTTGTTTTCTAGCTAGATCTAAGCGCTGATAAACAGATTTTGCCATATAAAAATATATATAAATAATTACACTTTACTATATGGATCTACGTTCTATAATCCACAGCTTAGTCTAAAAGTAGGAATTGTCTTATTATATATATATGCATGATCAATTCCAATATTATATAGTATATATATATTTTGTTTTTTTTTTTTGTTTGTTCTATATATATATATATTTAAAAATATACTAAATAATAGCTGTTAGCCTAATAGATCGGCTGGGCTAGAGGCTAGACCACGCCCCATACTTCTTCGAAGGCGGTGCATAGCTTGGAGCAGGCAATGGCCGCCGACAGCGGATAGTTGCTAATGGAGAAGAGCTCCTCGGTGTAGTCGGTGTTGAGAGCGCCGTGGGCGAAGGCCCCAATGACCATGACGACGGGCTCGTCGTAGCCTGAGCTGTCCTCCTCGCCGTGCGGCACCAGATCACGGCAATTGGCAACCAGCTTGCCGGAGAAGGACATCGCGTACTTCTTACAGCCGACGGGCAGATGATCTGTAATCGGATTCTTGATGACGCTCATCAAGCGGCGCGACGTGTCGTTGGCGCGTATTTGAAATTTATGCAGCAGCTGGACCATGAGGCCGGCGAACCGTTTGAATGTACGCGGTATGCGTGTCTGTGGGTTGATCTCGATGAGCACGTTGTGCTCGGTGCGCACGAACACCTGCAGCAGGCCGGCGCGATTCAGCGGCGAGTCGAACAGCATCAGCAGGCATTGGTGGGTGATGTCTGGGCGGCAAGTGCCCGGGTCTCTTTGGTTCTTGCGCATGATGCCCGCATGGTCGTCGCAATTGAGCAGCTCGAATGTGTTGTGCACCTGTGCGCACATAAGTGTTTAGTCTCAATGATTACTTGTATATATATAATTATTCGAATTACTGACCTTCACCGTTTCCAGTTGCGCGCCTTCCAGCACGATTATCAGGCGCTTTTCGCTGGCATTCACGTGCAGCACCTTGAAGTGTTTTTTGTCCAAATCGAATTCGGGATCGTCCGCCTTGCGGCCAACGAATTTCCGTTTGCGATTTATCATTTTGCCTTGGCCGCCCATTCTTATGTTATTATTTTCCTTCCACTCTCAACGCGTTGACATGTGCACGCGGCTGCAGTAGAGATGCGCTATTTACAGACAACGATTATTTTGCGTGTAAATACGATGAGTGCACACTTATCAGCTATCGATTGAGCTCAGCTGTCATTTGGTCATCACGAACAGCTGAAAGACCAAACAGTCATCGTGCAATAATATCGATGCTGCACGATGATTACGACCGGCATTCAGTTATCGAACAAATTAAACTGCTTCTATATAAATATTTACTTAAACATGTCAAGCTAGTCGAAATTCTCATAAGATCTCACTGGAGTAGACACCATTTTCGAATAATTAGGATAATGTTTATCACCTGCTACAGAAGTTAACATAATCCTAGCAATCGATACCTTTTTTGTGCTTTGCCATCACTAAATAAATTTAGCTATTTATTATTTTGATCGCATTGCTTTTGTTGACAAAGCTTCGACTACATTTGAATATTTAAAAACTAATACAGTTGACATGGCTGCCGCCCGTCGTGATATAGCGCCGTTCCTGCAACGCGTACGCGCCTTCCTCCTGGGCGTAAGTATGTCGCAGCCGCGCTGCAATTGACAAATCTACGCGCGCGTTATGTAAGTGTCTGAGATTTTCCTTGCGATTCGTATTTTGCAGCGTGAACATACTGTTGCGCTGCGCTTCGAGGATGGCTTAGCCGACCGCACACAGCCCCAGCCAGAGCTGCCGGACGGCCCCTCTCACCTATACTCGGACAACTACTACTGCTCCCGCGACGGACGTCGCGAGGTGCAGCCGCCCATCGACCTGGTGCAGCAGCAGAAACTGATCGATGCCGCAACCGAGGGTGCACCCAAGGCTCGTGCTCAGCTGCCCACACCCGGCAAGGTCTATGCCTGGGACTAAAGCCGATCAGCAGCCGACTAGCTTGATGATTGCACGCAATCAGTAAATTAAATCAATTTTTTTTTGTGCGAATGCCGTTTAAGCTTTAATATAGACATTGTTAAATCACGGAGCATTTCTGGCAGTAACTGCTCTGGGGCGAATAACGCTGCTAGGCAGCTTGTTATTATTAGAATTATTTACTGACTTTGAATTTTCTTTGCGTAATGCTAGAATATGCGAGGGCTGTCCAAACAATTATTCATCCAAATCTCAAGCTAAAAGCGGAAAAGAGAGAAGCAGAAAATTCATTTAATTTATTGTTCATAACTTCTCGACTAACTCTAGTATTCATATTCTGGAAAGCTATTAGCTATGATGCCCCGAGCTTCTTCAGAGATCAGAATATTACATGATCTCATAGAAAAAGTAGTTCATAGGATATTTTGGTACATGAAATTCTTGATTCTAATGATTTACCTTCATCTTAACTTACCTGAATTTCTAAACCTTTTAGTAACTACTTTCGGGTCTATTTATTTAGATCCATTTATCTGTGATATCTGAAAGTTCTACTGCCTTCCAAAAGCATCTTTTGAACCTGGCGAATAAAATGATTTATCGCGATTTGGTCTGCTGGAAGTTGGGCATACGTAAAAGAGCGAGACGGGGAGAGGGCTGCTGGGCCAGCTGATCAGTAGAGCTCAGCACTTCTCTCCCCGTCTCGCTCTTTCGTATGCTTCTCTCAGCAGATTTCATTGAATCTCGATTTCTCCATATTTCCGTAACATGGATGGATGGATTTTCTAGGTACTTAAGAGAGCTTTCAAAAGTTCTTTCAGAATTTACAGCAAAATTTTGTCTTTTTGCTAAAAATCTGATTTCAGATACACCTTTATAACCTACCGAGGGTAGTCTCAGAAATATTCAAATATTAGCTAAAAAATGTATGTATTATTATATTAGCTAAAAATGTATTTATTTAATTTAGTTAAATTTAAGTCAGTCTGGCGTTACTGACTATATAAGAGAGATCGTATTGAATTTTCTTTCATTTGCCACGCCCCCTAAATTTTAGTATATCTATTAAAAATGTCAAGGTAAGTAATACAGTGTTCAAATTTGAAGTTTCTAGCTCTTAAACTGTGACTTTATGCGTATGCTCATTCCGCCACGCCCCAGTGGGCGTAGACATATATCAAGTACAATATATATTTTTAGTCTGGGATTCTCTGCCCACGAATTTAAATTGTCCGTGCTGCAGGTATGACAAAGTATTGCCTCGCGAGGGGGAGATAGCGTGAAAGCCTCGTCTAGAGTCTCTAGAGTTCGAATTTAACCTGCGGTGTCCTTCAGCAAAAGTCATATATATATATATATATATGTAGATATATGCTTCAAGGATTGGCCTTGGCCAGCGAAACCAAGTGAATTCGGAAAACGAAGCTGCTTAAACTCAAACGGCAAAGGGCTTGGCAATGCACAGAATCGGAATCCTTGGGATCGGAGCTTGCTCAGCTTTGTGTTCTCCTTTCCTTTAACATCACATTGATTATCAGTTTTGCTCAGATATGGCTAAGGCTCCTCATCTTCAATAGACTTGAGTGAATCAAGTGTACCATTGGAAAGTACCCATGAAATCCCATTCTGAATAATGAAGTTTCATTGTGGTTAGCAATGATATGAGATTATGATATGAGTTGGTCTTTCGATGAGATATAATGACTGAAATATACTGTAGGCAGCTGATCATTACCGACTAGCAGATACCTCGACTCAGTGATGGAGCTCATATACACACACACATGCAAGAGTAGGCTTCAACTGCTATATATATATAGACTTCCGCCCGACTTGCACTTTATACTACCGAATATACTTATTTTTCAACTCGCTAGCTTTAATACATCTTTCATTGGGTGATAATAATGCCAATGATGATGATGATGATGGGGATTACATTCGAGCATTATAATTGAAAATTCTGTGAATTCAGCTTGCTACGAAGGGCTTACAATTAAAAACTTATAAGCAAATTTAAGTGTGGCATCAAAGCACACCAAAGCTCTCTCCCACCCGCTCCCCACTCGCAGTTGGAAACTGTGTGCAACAGTCGAGAGCAGAGCTGATGGCATTATTGCTACTTTTTGTTTTCGAATCGAATGGGCGAAGAGCCAAACGTTGAGTGAGGGACGAACTGCGCTGTTTAAAGGCATTGTTGAGCTGAATTTAAATAAAATCTCTCCTTTGTATGTCAGTTAGTCAATCTGTCAGAGAATCAGTGAATAAAACAGTCAAACAGTCGATCAATTAGTCAGACTGACACTCCTTCAATCAGACAGTCAAATCAATCAGTCAATCAGCCTTTCAATGCGTAAGCAAACACTCAATCAACTCTGGTCAATCATTTAGACAGCCAATCAATCAAAAAGTTGGTCAATCAATCAGTCAGCCAGTCAGTCAGTCAGTCAGTTAGTTCGTTAGGCAGTCAGTAATTTAATCAGTCAATCAATCATGGACAGCCTCATCATTCAACCAGAGGAATCAATCACTAGGTCAATCATTTGCTGCTGTCAATCACTCGGACAGCCAATCAGTTTGACAATCAAGCACTGAGCTAGTCAATCAATCAATCATACAGTTGATTCAATCAATCAATTCCTTCCTTAATTTAGTTAGTTAGTCATTCATTCAGATAGTCAATCATTCACTAGATACTCTGGAATTGATTGATGGAGTTGACGCACTGATTGCATTTATTAAAATCTTTAAGCTAATTAGTCAGTCAATCAATCAATCAATCAATCAATCATTCAATCAGGAAGTTAGTTAGCCTAAATCAGCTAGTCAGGTGATCAATCAGTCTGTCAGTACATCAGTTAAGTACACAATAAGTGCGTCAATCAGTGTCTCAATAAGATGGTCTATCAATCAATCAATCAATTTATCAATAGGGTTTTCGGTCAGTCAATCAATCAGTCAGTCAAAGCAATCTACTGCATCATGCCCTTAGTTGTACATTGATAGATCACCCAATCGACCAATCAATCAGTCAATCAATTCATACCTATATTTATATAGATATAGATTCACACAGGCATATCAATTTATGTAGGTCTGAGGATTGCAGGTACATTGAGTGGACAGAGCACAGTTGCCAGGCAGTAGCAGAGAGCACTTAAGAGCATAATGCGCAGAGTAATTTCGCCACCCTGGGCGACACCCTGTGCGGGCAGGAGCACTTCAGCTGGCATCAATCTGAGCACGAGAGCTGTCGACAATGCGACGGTCGAGTGTGTGTGCCTGACACATTAAAGTGCAGCTTTAAAAAATGATGTGTGGCATCCACAGATGCCTGCCTCCCATCCACCCACCCTCCACGCACTACACTCGCAGCATCATTCGCAAGGGGAGCGAAGCTTTTTTGCCTGTGCCGCGGCAAATGGAGAAAAGTATTTTTGCATCCCGGCGAGGCATGGCAGGTTGGCGTCGCATGCTTAACATCGTTTAACGTTTCTGGCTGCCATTAGTGGTGCCACTGCCACACCCTCTTCCGCCCCCTCTTCCACTCGCAGCCCACTTGCACCGGCCTGTTTGTTCTTTTAGTCAAAACGAGATGTGTGTCCTGCATTCGCAATTGCATGGTAATCGAATTATCTGGCAACTCTGCTTGGTTTGCCTCCACCTCCTTCTCCCCGACGTCTCCCCGAAATGGGGGCAATCGGGCGTCCAGCCATACAACGGCCTGTGGAATTGTGCGGGCGGCTTTGGGCGATTGACCTTAAAAGCAGTGCCAGGCAATGCTGCACAGCTGCACCCTACAATCACTGGCTCAATGGGGCATATTGGTTGGGATAGTACTGTTCGATAGATTAAGGAGATGCCTGAGGAGGATGGGTTCCTTCGACTGTTATATGAGGTTGACGTTACTAGGTACACGGTAGAAGGTACAAGGTATCTAAAGATTAGATAAATAGCTTAAGGTACAATGTATGAAGGACACTACAAAGTACAATACTTAAGGTATAAGAATGGAGGTGAATGGTACATCTGACCTTACCTTGCCTACCATGCTCTAGATGTTAAATAAAAGGCTAAAAGCAAAAGGGTTAATGTACAAGTAAAAAAGGTACAAGGTACAGGTAATACGTTACTAGAACCAAGATATAGGGATATAAAAATATATGAAATATCCAAAACGTTAAATTATGGCTTTAGCTTTATTGTAGCTTATACAAATTCAAGGGAACTGCCTAAGAAATTGTATAAGCTACAATTTTTATTATACACTTTACAAAATATAAAGAAGATAGAAACACAAGGTACAAAATACAGGGCACAAAGTAAGAGGTACAATGTTTAAGACACATCGTACAAGCTATAAAGTATATATATACAAAATATTAGGTGCAAGATAGAAAGTTGAAGGTACAGGGAACAAAGAAAAACGTACTAGGTACAAAGTATAATATAAAAAGTCTAAGGTACAAAGTACACTGTACATAATACAAGGTACGAAATACATGATAGAAAGTTGATGGCACAAAGTACAAGGTACAAAGTACACAGTGCAAAGTATAAGGAGAAAAGTACAAGGTACAAAGTATAGGGTACAATAACAAGCCACAATATACAAGTGTTAAAGAATAAGATATAGAGCATAAGGAAGCTAGCTTCAAGGAATATGGTGCAATGTTCAAGGTAAAAGGTACACGGAACAAGGCAGGAGGATAATGTATATTATATAACTCATAGGGTACCAATTACAAGGTACAATTTGTAAGGAATTGTGTACAAAATATCACGACGAAGGTACCAGAAATCATGTGCAATTTACGTGACGCAATCTTCAGATTAAAAGGTACAAATTGATGGAAATTACGAGGTACGTATTGTAAGATACCCTGTACATAATTCAATATTTAAGGTACAGGTAGGTAACGTTTACCACGTTTAGCGTGATTTGATTGTGCTAAATATTTGAGTAGGGTATTTGGGAGTTGGGCAAGCCCTGCCTTGCATTGCGTTGCATTGCCTATGCCTCACTCATGCGGCATTATGACAGGCGAGTGTGTAACACAATTAAGGCGAACCAAGGAAAGGAAATGCATGGGATGGAATGGGAATGGAAAGGGGTGTGGACCGGCTGGGGTTGCACTGGCTGTGGTGTGGTATAAATTATATTTGGGCTTAATGCGATTGGAATGCAGTGGGCTGCAGCTGCACTGGCCAGACACGCCCAAACCTCAAATGCAGTGTCAAATTAATCAATTTCGCATTTACCGCTGCAATCGGAAGACGCTCTGGTCCGGTCCGGTGTCGACCCCAATAAAATGCAGTCGAAAACTTGCTCAGCAGTTTGACTTTCACATGGAGGTTAAAAACTAACATCAGCAGCAGCAGCAGCAGCGGCAGTCGGTGCAAGGCAGGCTGGAAGAGGAGCAACAACAACGAGCAAAATGTGCAGTCAACAATGCTCACATACACACACACACATATACAGGCGAGTACTCACTCGCTCACTCACTCACACACACAGCAACACAATAGTTTGTGAGGAGCTTTGGCGTCGCTGCTACTGCTGCGCTGTTGCTGCGCTGCTACTGGTGCTGCTGCTGCTGTTGTTCAGCTGAGTGAGTGATAAGTTCAGTTGGCGTTTGGCAGGCGCCCTGAACGGTTTGAAGTGTGTTCCGCATTCAGCTAACGGCGAATTCGAATTCGGCAAGAAACAGCTCAAAGCGAAAGCGAATTGCGATCTAGTTTATTATTGTTATATTTTTTTTGCTCTTTTTTTTCGGTGCGTGCCAGGGTGTGTGAGTCTGTGTGTGTGAGTGTGTGTGTGTTTGTGAATGCGCGTGTTATTTTACTTAGCAAACGCGCGCCAATTCAAACAAATTTTGTGGTGTTTGTCTTGCCGTTACTTCAGCTTACGCTGCTGCTGCTGCTGCGCCGCTAAGCATGCAGCGTAGTTCTCAGCTGTTTGGGTAAGTGCTTAATACTGTTGTTGTTCTTGTTCTTGTTGCTGTTGCTATTGCTGTAAACAGTTATCGCTTAGAGGCCCGCCTGATTTATGATGAATATCTGGCAAATATGTGTGTGTTGGGTGCGTGTGTGTATTGTTTGTTGTTTGTTGCCTTAGTTTTTAGTGAGTGCTTTCCATTATGTAAGTAGAATAGCCGCTGGCCCTGTTACCAGGCACCCATTCCGTTAGTGGCATAAATAATGTATTTCGTTTTCCTGTCGCTCATGTTCCCAATTTGAATTCATTTACAATTTCCAATTGGAGACACATGCTACGCAAGTCAATCAAAGTTTCATGTGAAAAACAGTTACAGTAAGGATACCAGGCAGACTGATCTTTAATGACGTTACGTTAAAGTCTTACGATATTGGCAATTAACGTAAGAGAGGCAATTCGTTTTTATAGCATACTTTTATGGGCAAGTGCTTGAAGAGTTGCTCAAAAGCGAATCAAATTTAACCAAAAGTATTTGTTTTTTAATGAGAGAGCATTTATTATGTTGTCTTTATTTAAGTATTACTTTGGTCAGCTTTAATATAATTACTTATATTATATTATTGTATCAATAAGAGCTAAGAGAGAGAGAAATATGCCTTAAGAGCTCAACTAGTTAGAGCTATAGTTACTTGATCTAAAATATTACATTAACTAGCAAAATCAACTTGGCTTTAAACTAAAGATAGTCACATTGTTGCAGCGCATAACTTTTATTTATCATCCTTGAGCGTAGGGAAGAAAGTTTAAACTGTAAAGCTTACGACTTCAATGACATCATGGAAGCTTAGTTTTTTTCTGCTCTTTTTGTTTTAGCCAGTTTAGAGTTGGTTCTGAGCAGCTTCTGATGTTGTCATTGCCAACAGTTGCCCAGCCCTACATCCCTGCGTGCCTTGCCCCCCTCGCACTTTCTGTAACCCACTTTTTTTTACATTTCTACATTTTTCATGCTGTTTTCTATTAGCAAATGAGGCGCAAACGAGACGAGCAAATGCAGTGAATAGCCCCAATGTATGTGTGTGTGTGTGTGTGTGTGTGTGTGCCATTACTTAACACCTACAAGCTGCCATCCGTCTGCACGCTATTACACGATTACAGCAACAACAACCCCCAAAAGACGTTGGCCAAGTCAACGGGGCCCCCAACTTGTGGGTCTGAGTCTATGCTTCGAGTATTAGTCATGGCTCACTGTTTGCCTTTTGTTATTGCATGCTAATTTCTTTCTATTTCTATTAGCCTGCTATCTCGCTTACACCAACACCAACACCAACACACACACACACACACACACCCTTTCGCTCTAGTTGCCACAAAGTATGCAGTAAAATGTGTAATCGCATTTAACGTTTACTATCAAGACAGGCCAAAAGGAAATAAAACGAAAGTGTAACCACAGTGCAGACCAGCTAAGGTGCCCAGTCGCTCACTTCACTCGCGCGCTCTCTCTCTCTCTCTCTCTCTCTCGTCTCGCTCACTCTCTGTCTGTCGCAGTTAGCATCATTCTATTATTCCAGCCAAGTGCAGTTGTGGCCGAATGCTCTACACCCTAGGACAGGTGTGAGCTGCTTGAATGTATAAATAATTTATATATATGTATGTTACTCAGGTCTGCTGCTAAACGTTTCACAATGCATAACAATTTTACTGTGCCATCGGTTAGGGTATAAATGAGCAAAAGAAGAAGCGAGCAGCCACAGCCAAAGCCAGAGCACCTGCCCGCAAGCTGGCCTAAATTGGCAGACGAGTGACTCGGCTACAATGTACAATACATAATGAAAGCAGCACACACAGACACGCTCACACAGACACACTCACACAGCCACAAAGAGAAACTGATTTACTTGGCTGCAAGCAAAAGCCTGCCCGCTTATCAAAAGCTGACGATCGAAAGCAACGCCGACAATTTTTTGTTCTATTTTCTGCTTTCTGTTCTGTTCGTCTCTCTTTGTCTCTTCCTCTTAACTGACTCAGCTCGCCACCCTGTCATGGCAGATATGTACAATGAACACGTTTGCCCATTCACATAAATTATAACAGTTTGAAAACTTTTTCTGCTCCCCTCTTTAGTGCTTTTCGAAAATTTAAGTTATTTCCATCTGTTGTATATGTATGTGTATATAAGGCCATGGCAATTGGTGCAACTTTTCCGCTTAGCTCATTGCTTCAATAACTTTAGCTGCAGCGAGCGCAACTTAATGACACTTCGTCTCGCTCACACACCCACTGCACTCTGTACTTGCTTTAACTCCAATTGGAAAAAGTGCCTCTCTTATCAACAGTGCTGATTTGCATGCCTAATGTTAAGCGAAGCGTTTCACTCGTGCGTGCATCTTTTCTCCCGCTCTCTCACTCAAACTTTGCCTGTGGGCTGCCATCATGGACGATTGCTGCACCAGTCTCGATCGAGACAATTGTGCATATTAGTTGTCTCACTCGCACACACTTATCAATAAAGCAGCGTGCTTCCACTCAGCTTACATACCGAATATCGAAAGTAGAGCTGAAGTAGTGCCTCCTCACTCGCACATGCTTGCCTTTAGCCTTCCATCATGGCCAATCGCAGCGCCAGCCTCGATCGAGAGGCAGCTTAGACGAAGTCTGATTGGCTTTGAGTTCCATAGAAATAATATAACTTAATGTGTCACTTGCTATAATTATGTTTAATTTATTTATGAGCAGTAAGAGCATTTTTCGAATTTCTATTTTTGAAATTGCAATTCATGGCTACAAATTTTGACGTACTTCATTTTTGCATATGCGCTCACGTTTCCGTTTCCGCTTCCGCTGTGCTACTTAAGTAAATTGTATTAAAGTAAGGTCAGCCTTAGCTTTCGCCTTCGCCTTGGACTGCCAAACAGCCACGCCCCCTCACTGCTGGTGCCTCCCCCTGCTAACTGTTTGTGTTCGTAGTTTGTGGCCTCAACCAAAAAAAAAAAAACCAACAAAAACAAAACCCGAACAGCTATTAATATTCCGCCGTTTGTTTCTTATTGTTTCTCCTTCTTTTTCGGTTAGCGTTACGTGCGGGGCAAGGGCACTGGCGATGGCGATGGCGATGGCGATGACGAGGCGGGGGTGGGGGGCGCGCGTCGTTTGTTGCGTTAAAAGGACGCAAGTTTTGTGGGTGCCATTTTGGCGGCGATTCGGCGCTCGTTTTGCCTTGGCTGCCGAGCTCTTTGGGCCTTTGGACCAGCACAATTTATGAGGTCAATGAAATTGTTGTTGATGTTGTTGTTGTTGCCGCCACCTCCTCGGCCGCTCAAGCAGAAGCAATTGGGCACAGCCACGAAGACGATGGCGGCGACGTCGCACAATAAACCGCGCTACAACTTATAACAGCTAAGCCACCCAGCGCCCACACCCCCCACACCCTCTCGCTCACCCTTCGACAGTCTGCGCGTTTTGCCAATGTCATTGGGGCCAATAGTGTTGTGGGGAGTTGGTTAGTTTGGGCCATGCTGTGTGTACACTTTATAGTTAACGAGGGTACGTTGACATGGAAGAGGCATTGGAAAGTGTCCTTTATGGATGAGCTATAAATAGTTGTACCTGAGCAGCGCCACAGGCCAAGCCCAATCAATTTGAGCCCTCACTCAGCTGTCTCTCAGTCAACAAACATGATATAGGGTATGCATTAGTCGTGCCCTCATATCTTACACTTTTTTTTGGCATTCTTTCTTTTTTCTTCGTTTTTCGGTTTAGTTTTAGCGCACTGGAAAGTTATGTGCCGTGGGGAGGGCGAGGGGGAGTTGGAGGAGAGCCCATGGGAGGAGGTCGGGCTGGCGTTTCTTTAAGCAGCTTTGTGCTTATGACGACGACTCGCCGCTCTGACTGCCTTTTAGCTGCTTGTCAGCTTGTTATCGATTTTCAATGCGGTTGCCAAAGTTTCCGCCAGGGGCTCTGTGGAGGCTGTGGCTAAAAGTGACTAAACGGTTTAAAGCAGCTGTCATCACTCAATGCAACTTAGCCCAAGACAGAGCCAGACCCAGAGTCAAAGTCAGACCGAGAAATGTTTGCCTACTTACTACGGGTATTCATTAGGCTTTGATTGGCCTAATGTGGGATAAGCTGTTAAGCTATTCGCTTTATACTCAGTCAGATGCGAGCACTCACTCCACTTCACTCCATCAGCTCAACAAAGCCTTTCTATGCGGTTCTCGTGTGTCCAATTAAGATTTGCATATGCATCAAGAATATTCAAATTCATCTTCTGGCTGCTAATTGTTTATTGTTCCAAAAGAAACGCCTCTCTATCCGCTTCTCATAAATTAAACTCAGCTCCCCTAGCTGCCAGGCTGTTGTTCGCTTATGCTAGACCGCGACGAAGTTAAGCTTCCATTTCGCTGCAAATGAATGCACGTATAATAACGCCTTCTCTATGCGATTCTCATAGATGCCTTCCAGACAGGGGCAATCTAATTTATGCGGTCTCTAGCGCCTTCCTGTTTTCCTTTCTCTACTTTTTGTGTATATACCTGAGATATATGTACCTTAGTCTCCGTCTCTGTCTATCAACATTGTGCGTGTTTATTTGAACTTATGTCTATATATGGATATATATACAAGTATTTTTCCTTGTGCATATGTTAAAATGTATAAAATGATATTTAAGCGTTATCAGCTTATATGGATTTATTGATAATTGACTTTTCTGATGAATAATTTATAAATATCCACGTGAATGTGAACATGACCTTTATGCGTATATCCTGCATGGAATGAAAATGAAAGCTCTGGGTGGATTGGTTTTGGGAACATGTATGTTACTGTTGGAAAAAGGTAGAAGGCGTGGCAGATTAGCTACGCGGGCTGAGTCGTTATAGCCACAGTTGTCTGTACGTATGAATGCAGCAGAGATAGGGACTTCAAGTCTCTAAATATGCATTTCTATATCACTTTTTTTTCTTGATAACTCGATAAATATGCTTGTAATCGATAAATTGATCGATAATGACATAGAGTTAGAGTTTTCAAATATATTGTTGAAGTCTTTGTGATTAATATACAGATTTCTAATATCATTCCGCTTTGTCATCCATCATGTTGTAGAGACTTGTGCTTATTCATGATCTAGAAAGTCCAACTAGAGCCAAATGAGACAACAATGCGTGGCCCACAGTAAACCTCAGAGAGATATGAAGCAGAGAGGAATGTTCAGGGTATGAGCTAGTCAGGCACTGCCGACTAGAGCACTCTCACTTGTTTTTTCTGAATTGAAATGAACGCGTGTATGCAGGTGTATACAGGTGTTTATTTGTTCGTAATTGTATTCATATTCGCTTAGTCAGAGACAAATATATGTATATATATAATATATATATTTAAGTTTATATATATATATATATGTTGATATATACACACAGACAAGCTATAAACTAAATGTGGCAGCAGCGAAGCGAAGTTTATCATTGAACTACATCAATATTGACGGTTGAGGGGTGTAAGCACACCTGGGTGTGCTTATGTATGTGTGTGTGTGTGTGCGTGCGTCCTATGCCAAGCTAAATGGCAATGCCAGATGCTGTTACGAGCTCCATTAGCGCAGCTTGCGTCCAGGTGCCAGCGACTAAATTGCTAAAGCAATGCCGCTATAAATACACACACACACACACACAAACCCACACACATACACGTGTACACACACCTGTACAGGTAGCTGTCGGCTATGTTTAAATCAAGGCTAGTCTGCGATTATTTTAGTTAGTATCATTCGATTCTATTGTAAATGAAAGCGTTTTAATCAAATGTCAAACAAGCATCGATGCGGCTAGACGGGGGGCAGGTAGATGTGGCTGGAGCCTGATATACATATAGATATATATTTAGATAAGCCCTGGAAATGGCCAATAATTGATCACTTTAATATTTAAATGGGGCTTAGCCGCATAATGTGGAGGAAATATTATGAAAGCAGCTGCACTCAAATTATATGCCAGGAGCACAGAGTGCAAAGGATTGCCTAGGGGGTTGTCTTGGACTGGGCTATATCTACTGTCTTAATCAATGCCTTTTACTATTTCAGAGCGAGCGTACTTACGCACTTTCCTAAAATCGATTTTTTAAAGTTCCGCCTTAAAGTTTAAACCGTACAAAAAGTAAATTTTTAATGAAGGACGAAGCGCTTAAACAGTTCAACTCAGTTGTCAACAGGTTTTATATATATATATATATGACAATAATGCAATCGATTGATGTAATATATGCTAATTGTCCATTATACTTTATTTAACGCATATATTTATTATTTAATTTTGTATTTTTTTCACTTTCATTTTTACTTACAAACCTTTTTGCCCCTCTACAACAATCAGTTGAAAATTCAGTCTGACGATTTATTTGAACCATATGGCGCACCATATCAAATATAAATATATATATATGATATAATCTGAATACTCATTGCTGGGACTTGGACAGTAAATTTGAGATCTTCAGCATTTCTCCTATTCAAGTGATAAGTCCGTACTGCATATGGCATAGAACATAATTTTATTGTTAATTAAAAATCTCTTGCTCTTAAGAGAGACGTACGGAGGGACAGACGGATGCACAGACGAACTGTCATACGAATGGTCAGATCGGCAGACAAACGGGCAAACAGGTGGATGGACACACGGTCTGGCAGACGGACTGGCAGACGGACGGATAGATAGACGGTCAGGCATACTGACGGACAGATGGTAGACAAACGGAAAAACATAACGGACGGACGGTCTAACAGACGGACGGACGGACGGACGGACAGACAGATAAGCAGGCGGACAGACGGTCTGGCATACGGTCTAACAGACGGACGGATATATAGACGGTTTGGTATACGGTCTAGCAGAGGGACGGACAGGCAGATGTATAGACAGACGTATGGACAGCCGAACTGGCTATGAACGAACAGACGGAAGGACAGAGGGACGGAAAAACAGGTGGACGGACTGGCATACGGTCTAACAGACGAACTGACTGATAGGCGGATAGACAGACAGATTAACGGACTTTCATGTGGATGGAAAGACGGACGAACATTGCAAGATTGACGCAGCTGATCATCCTGATTAAGAATATATATACGTTTTTTGGTCTGTCACGCCGCCTTCAGCCTGTTACATACATTTTCATAAAGATATTCTACCCTGAACTCGTTGATAATAGAATAATTACTATACAATATACTATATACTATATATACTGTGGTTTACTAGAATAAACTATACTGCGACTCTATTAATTTCTATAATATTTATATATATTATGTCTGTAGCATGCCACATAACACTGAGCTATTCCTGTTCCAATCTAACCACGGCCGAACTCTACCCTATCCCATTCTCTAATGTGATAAAAAAAAAAAAAAAAAAAAAAAAAAAAAAAAAAAATTTGATAGACCATGTTGTATACTACACCTATTCTATACCTATACACTGTACTACACTACACTGAACTACACATACTTTGCTTAGTTTGCCTAGCTCTATCAACACCCATTGAGGTCCATAAAAATTTGAATTAGCCGCGATTTCGCTTCGCATTTGATTGCCCAATTTCGTATTGGCTTATTTGTCCTCTGGCATATTGGCGAGCAAGCACACAAATATGTATGTTCATATATACGTAAGGATGCATATTTGGCTCGCATGTGGAATGTGAATAATTACTTTAGCATCGCTCGCTGCTTGCCCCAAAAAGTAGGCAATCAATTCGATGCATGCGAGCTGCCGAAAATGTCCCCGAGGGCGAAAGCTTTTATTCATATTGAACTTGCGCAGCGACGACAAGAGGCGAATAATAACAACAATAAACTGGAATATAACAATTTTCGAATACAACTTTTATTGCCGACTATCTCTACCTCGTTCCGCCTGGCTGCAAGGGGTATATGGGGCATATATGTGTATGAAACCTGCTATTTTATTGATCACTATCAGCTCATGCAAGAATGCGAAATGTCAATTATTTTTCTGAACACATTCTGGCATTGACGCTAGCATTTAATTACAGGGTATTTCAAATTGATTTGACACTGTTGCGGCCATTCGACTGCAAAATGTTGGTTTCGCTCGGCTTTATGCAGTCGACTGTTATGATAATATGCATATGTCAGAGTGTGTTAATACCCTGTACATCGAGCGCACAGGGTGGATTGCTTAGGGAGTGCAGACAAGCTAGATATGTAGACGGACAAGGGAGCTTATATAAGTTATATATATATATATATTATATAAGTTAAGCTCATATAAGTAACTGTCTCACAGCTACAAGCAGTCTTCAGTGGCACACGGATCAGGCATATACGTGAGCGAGCTATTCACTACTGGCATAGGGCATGAGTTAGTCAAGCACAGTCAGCCCAGGGCACAGTTGGTTTATTACCCGTTCGCCTGCATGTGGCATGTGGCATGCAGCATGTAGCATGTCCTTCGCTTACCAAAATGTCAACTGACAACAAATCCAATTGCCAGTTACGGTCGTCAGCTTGTGGCACAATTTGCTTTTGATATACGAACGAGTATTCAATTTGAGTCGATGAAGTCATGTCTGCCACAAAATGTTGCATCAAATTGCTACCACAGGCACAGACATAGTCATACGCCTGGCAACTGGCAACTGGCAACTGGCAACTGGCAACTGGCAACTGGCAACTGGCAACTGGCAACTGGCAACTGGCAACTGGCAACTGGCAACTGGCATAGCTCTGTTTACCTAGTACTTAATCATTCTGCCTCTGTGATTACTCCAAAATTCGTTCGTCATCCAAATTTATAACGAACCAAGTTTTGACAACATGTCAACTGGCTAAAAGTTGGAAATGTAAAATATACAAAATCAGTTCATATATATATATATATATATTTATATATGTATATATATGCATATATAAAGTTAATCAGAAAATTAATTTCCTTAGCTTGGCTTCAACTTTCGAGCCAGTCCAAAGGTTTTTCAAAAACTTGAATTCATTAATTTCAGATTTTCACTCAATTTCATTGTCGATTCGAGCGCAAATTTATTTAATTCCACAAATTCAATTCTCAAATCAGCTAAGCTCCAAAAGTAATTCAATTCGATGTTGATTTGCGCTCTGTAATATTCCGTGCTCATTGATTAACTAATCTCCACTGGGACGAGCAGTTTTAATTAGTTTCGCTCAAATTTCAAAGGTAATCTGACGTGGAGGGCAGAGTATTTGCTATGCGGCAGGCATTAACCGACTGGGGCATTAACTAGACTAGGGAAAATCTTATGCCAACTCCAAAACATTGCATGATATAGACTTTGCCGACATGCCACGCCCCCAATTGGTTAGCTTCTTGGTTAAGTTTGGAGTTTCTAATTGGAAAGCTATAGAAAATATAGTTTTTTTTTTTTTTTTTTTTTTTTTTTTTTGTATTTGCCGCGCCCCCAGTGGGCGTAATCTTAACAGTTTATCAAATGTGGATATTCTCGAGTATTTATTATAGATTTCAAGTCTCTAGCTTTAATATCAGCTAACGGACGGACGGACGGACGGATAGCTAGCTAACATTGTGCATAACTAATATGCTCATTTCATTTTCGTGAATGAGAATTAAAACCTATATAAATAGATAGAAATGTATGCTCATCTCCACCTATATATGTCCTCATGCATATCGCTGACTCAATTTTGAATCTTTTTGTAATTCCTCTAATCACACTTTCGCCCACATCGTATACATATGATATTATATCAGATCATATCACATCATATCACATTATATCCATATCATATCATAGCCTATCAAATCATATTATAGCATATCATATAAGGTATCATCGTAGCATACTTATATTGTATCATATCAAATCATATCATATCAGATCCATACCATACCATACCATACCATATCATATCATATATAATGTCATTTATCTCATATCACTTCACATCATATCATAGCATATCATATAACGTATCTTCGTAGCTTACATATATCGTATCATATCATATCAGATCCATACCATAGCATATCATATATTATATAATTTATCTCATATCACTTCATATGTTATCTCATATCATATCCATACTATCTCATATTATCTCATAGCATATGTATGTATATATTATATCATATATCTCATATCATACAACACCATGTCATATATATCATGTCATGTCATATTATACTTATTTACATCATATCACATCATATCCACAGCCAATGTACACATAGTTAGTGTATTTGCTCGTCGTTCCATCTAGATAAAAACGTAACCATCTTCTTGGTAATTCTATTAAAAGCTTTCTCTAATTAGACACTGATTAAATAGTAATTAAAGTGCATTAAATATGCTTTGTTGCGTTGCACTCGCTGCTGTTGCTGCCATTATTATTATTATTATTATTATTATTACTATGACTATTGTTGTTGTTGTCTTTGTTGTTGTTGCTGCTGTTGCTGTTGCTGTTGCTATTGTGGGCTTTGATATATTTATTTCAACTAGTTCAACGAACTTCAGACACGATTTGTCCGGCTACATTTATGAAGCCAATAATTTGCTGCCATTGCAGACCCCGTTGTATGCTCCATTTTTCTATATATTTCTCTCTCTCTCTATATATATATATATATATATATATGTATGTATGTATATTCCCTAGTGATTGATGGCATGTATGTATGTACGTATGTGACTGGCATGTACATAACTAAGTTGTTGTATTTGTAAATACCCTGTAATTATGAAGCACGGTCGACGAGTTTTAATGGATTTTGCCGCTGATGATATATGTTGGTATATAATATATATATATATACCAACATATAGGCAAGTCATAAGTCACTCGAATTTAGTTTTTATAAGCACTGCTAACTGCAACTGCCAGATTACAGGTAATCGGCTCGTCGAGCATTGCTGCAACAAGTCGCTTCAATAGCTGCATTTATTGTTGCCTGTGGCAATTATGAATAGCCAAGAAAAAGAAGCGTGCCAATAGACGTCACTCTCTCCCTCTCTCTCTCGCGCTCACTCACTCACTCTTGCTCTGTGCTGCTCTGTCATTTCAGTTGAAAGCCTGCTGGACGAAAGTTTGTGTCCATGTGTGTGTGTGTGTCGGTGTGAGCCCTAGTTGTTCAGCCTGAACCGGGATGGATGCACGCCGACAGAAGCGACTTGGCCCAGCGCCAATTGCATCGTTCGAAAAGTCATTTGAGGACAATACCACGATGCCAACAACAGCAACAACTGCAGCAGTTGCAACAATAGCAACAGCTGCAACAACAGCAACAACAGCAACAGCAACAGCAACACAGCAGCAAAAGCGAATAACGGTAAGTTTCATATAAGCCTACATATGTATATATATAGAGCATATAAATAATATTTATGAACCGTTTCAAAAATTAATTATCACAAACATAAAATCAGGCAAGGGAAGGGGGCTGGGCAGGGTGGGGGAATGGGGCCGATGTCTTTTATGCGCTGGGCTGGGCTGGTTGAATGCCAAAAACATGCAAATGGCCACTTAAAGGCAGCCGAACCAAACGCTTTTGGCCAATAAACAAAACAGAGCTTAAGTGTTGCCCACAAATCTATATATATCAGCGCCAGCAACCGCAGCAGCAAAGAGCAGCTCAAGCTGAAGTCAGCAAAAGGAAGAACAACAACAACAAAGAGGACGTAGGCGGTGTACAGTTGAACAGGCACAATTGCGAAAATATTTTGACACGCGCCAAATCAAATGTGAAGTGCTCCAAATAATGTCATTTAACAATGGACAAAGATTGAGAGCAGAAATTGGAAACAGCCTGTAAAGCAAACATGCGCACGTGCGTGTGCAAGTGTGTGTATATGCATATATATACATATATATACATATATATTTGTATGGCTGTGTGTGTGTGGGCACACAGTCAAAAAATTGAACATGCAAAAACATTGGCACGCTGTGCTGGACTGGGAAAGAGCAAAGCAGAGAGGGATGCGAGTGTGAGAGTGAGGCGAACGGGAGGGAGGCTGCCACAGTGCGCAGCACACGCATAGCAGCACACATGAGTGGGTCTAACAGCAGCTTGAATATTTTATTGGGATTTAGAACGTAGAACGTACAATATATTCTGCATTTTTCACATAAATTCTCTCATAAATTCATACGTCTTCTTGCTATTTTTATAAACCCACGCTTAAGAAATAAATCTCTCGAAAGCTGCTCTATTTGTCTGCGCAGCGCTGTGCTTGAAGCTTAGCCCAGCTGAGCGTGCATTGCCACTGACGAAAGCTTTCGCCATAGCGGCTGCCGTGCAGCTTTCAGCAGCGATGGGAGCTTTTTCAAACTCTGCTTTGAACGCTGCCGGGCACAAGACGTCGCAAGCTTTCTGGCACTGGCTCAGTACGATGCTGGCGCTGCGTGCGTGCAGTCTAACGGTATAAGCGGAGAGAACGAAACAGATACCGATAGAGCGTGAGTGAGGGAGCGGGCATGTGTGGAGTGTGAAGTGTGCGGAGTTCTGAGCGCGCGCGTACGAACAAACCAAAAGCGAACCAAAGGCAAACAAACACACAGCAACGAGCAAAAGTGAACCAAAAATTTTGACTTTGCGCTTCCCTTGCGCCTTGCAGCGCCGCGGGCTACGCTCATTTTTTTCGGTTGCTTTTTTTTGTCGGTGCACAGAGAAATTAATAAAAAATTAATAAGGACAAGCCGAGGAGCTGGCAGCAGCCAAAAAATACATAATACAATACACTAACAGCAGCACGCAGGGCAAGAGAGCAATAACGGCAAGTTTTGGCACACGGTGAGTAGCAAGGCGCACACATAACGGCAAAGATGCCATGTGTATGCGCGTGTGTCTCTGTGTGTGTGTGTGTGTGAGAACACAACATTAACAATAAACAGAAACAGCGGCAGTAGCCGCAGTAGCAGCGGCAGTGGCAGCGGCAGCGGCAGCGCCTCTGCATGCTGTGGGCTGTACAATACACATACACAAATGTATATCCCTGTATATTTGTGTGTGTGTGTGTGAGCTGCCGCTTTTATTAAAAATTATAATTATAATTAATATGATAACGCATTTACGAGCAGTGCGCAGCAGCAGCGGTAGCGGCAGCTAGCAGCGAGGAAGCTGCGCAGCTTCCAGCGCTGAAAAGTATGCAATATCGCAAAAAAATGTGCCGTTGCCTTTTCGGCTGCCCCCATTTCGTGTGCCGTTTTATGTCGCTTTCTTTATCTTTGTATATATATTTTTTTTATTTAATTTTTTTTCTTTTTTGTGTGTTCCTGTCTGTATACCATAAAATATAACAAAATACAGGCGAACCACAACAATTCGAACAATGTTACCGTTACCAAGCCGGTTCTTGTTTATCCAAATTAATTACAATTTTTATGTATGCGCTGCGGCATGCGGCGGCATGGCCTAGCGTGTGCCTGTGTGTGTGTGTTTGTGTGGAGAGCGGACAGCGAGAGAGTGAGTGGGGTGTGAGTCAATGAGTGTGTGCGTGTGAGAGTGAGAGCGCAAGCACGTGAATAGCGTTGCATAGTTCTTAGCAGCAGCAGCAGCAGCAGCAGCTTCAAATTAATTTTCGTCTGTATGTGTGTGTGTGTGAGTGTGAAAAAAGCCCAAGGTTTATGCATTTGCCCCCTCTCTACCCCTCTCTCCATCTCTCTCTCTCTCTCTCTATCTGTTTGCCTGCCGCCTCCCTCGTCACGCACTTGCAGACAATAAACGCATGCTTTCGCCTCAAAAATCCGCTCACGCCTTCACTCCGGGCGCCCAGTTTCTGCCCCCAGTGCCCAAGCGCCATGTGTCAATCAGCGCATTCTAGTGACAAGCGCGATTGCTGCATCTGTATGTGTGTGTGTGTGTGTGTGTGTGTGTGTGTGTAAGGACATCTCCTTGAACGCATTCGCTGTGGCTCCATGTGCGTTGCATTTATGAGAAGGGGTCATGCAAGGGCGCCCGCTGCTCCACTAAACTATTACATGAATGCAAACAGCTCAGCGCTGAGCAGGCGTCAAGAAGGTTTTTCTTAAGTTTAAATTGGATAATTGCATTGACATTGCGTTTAGGACTGAGACTTGGCTGTGACTGGGACTGGGAGTGGGACAGTGGTTGGTTGCGCTTAAAGAGGTTAGCAGCAGCGTTAAAAGGACGACTCAACTCAAAACTTGCTAATAGTTTGCTCGGCAAGGTCGAGAGCTAAGCCATTTCATCTAATTAGAGTGTTTTAGGTGCAACGCACGCTCCCCCCATGGTCACTTTGCACGTTAAATGCATCAAAGTGTTGCAAAGAGCCGCAAATTGGGGTTAAGTTTATTTAATTGGGCAAACTAAATGTACAACGAAAGCCTTAGCGCAGCGCTTTGTGATGTCCGTATAGCGCCCGACTTTACACTAACAAGAGACAACTTTCCTTCTTGTAGTACCTATCCTATAACTACCTAACTATACGTGGACTACTCTATCGCATTAGCTTTCTATGGCTGACTCTCTCTATATCTCGATAGTCTTATCTCCTGTTGCCCTGTCTCTTTGCCTCTTTTTTTCTATCTTTCTCTGGTTCACTCTCTCGCTCTTTGCCCCTCTTACTATCTCTGTATCACTCACTCTTTTGCTGTGTCTCTTTGTATTTTGCTCTCTCTATATCTCACTTTGTCTCTACATATTTGTCTCTCTTTGACTCTTTTTCTGCCTCTCTTTCTCTTCCCTTTGTCTATCTCTCTCTATCTGTCTCTCTCATTCCTCTCATATCTATCATCTTTTTCAATTTATCTCTGAATTTCACTGTATCTTTGACTCTCTTTCTCTCTCTCTCTATCTCTCGTTCACCATTTTTTCAATTTCTCTCTCTATCACTCTGTATGTTGTGCTCTCTATCTCTCTCTTTCTCTCTCACTCTTCGACTGTCTCTTCTTATGATTCTCTCTCACTTCCGTTCCCTCTCTCTCTCTCTCTCTCTCTCTCTCTCTCTCTCTCTCTCTCTCTCTCTCTCTCTCTCTCTCTCGTTCTACCTCGATTATTCTCACCCAATTTCTCCCTAAATTTCTTACTCTATTTCTATCCCACTCTTCTATTTCTCTCTCTATCTCTCTGTATATTTTGCTCTCTTTCTCTTCATCGCTCTCTTCGGCTCTCTCTATCTCTCTCTATGATTCTTCTCTCGATATCGTTCTCTCTCTCTTACTTTTCCCATCTCTCTGTAACACTCTTTCTATTTCTCTCACTCTCTCCGTTTTTTCTGTCTATCTATCTCTCTGAGGCTCTCTCTTTCAGCTTCTCCCAACTTCTCTCTATCTTTATATATATATATTGCTCTCATTGTCTCTATATCTCTACTTGTATCTATTTTTCTCTCATTAACTCTGTCTTTCCCTATCTGCATCTCTTTCCCTATGTTCCCACTGCTCTCTCTCTCTCCCTCTCTCCCTCTCTGTCTGCTTGAAATAACTTCTAAGTATTGCTTATATATTCAATGCTAGTTTAAGCTCGAGGGTCGCAACTTCCACGCGAAATGTCATATGGACAGTACGTGAGACGCACAAAGGAATCTATAGAAATTGAGCCAAGCAATATATATTTTCCGCCCTCGTCAACAGAGCATGAAAAACTAAAGGATGTGTAAGGGAAAAGTATCAAGGATATAGTATTTCATTAAAAGTGCAGCATTCAATTACTGCGAGCAAAACTTTGTAGCTTTAGCTGAAGATAACTTTTTCCTCGCACTTTCCTCCTCCTTTTTAAGGAGCTCATGTTGCAGCTCACATTGATATAGGTATATATATATATAAAGGAGGAAAACACGCAGTACAAAAATAGATGGCTAGATAGAAGCTCAGAGAAAGAGGAAATTAAAAATAAATAAAATAGAAAATATTTTTAAAGATATAAGAATAATTCAAGTAAGGTGAGAATTTCTCCTGGAGGTTCTCTTTGGTATCTATAGGGTATTGGGGAAAGGAGTTGACATTAATTCGAGTCGGCAATGGGGTCGTAAAAGCAAAATAACATTTTCAAATTCATTTTGAGCGCCCCGAAGCATTCAGAGAAAATTCAATTACAAAGCTCTGCTGACACATTGGGGACGGCAGGTGAATGCGGCGGGTCCGTGCGGCACGTTGCGCCATTGAAAAATGGTCAACGAGAGCGAAATGGATGATATTAATTAAAATCGCATGCAATGCGAACCATAAAGGAAATAAAATGAATTGTGATTCGAGTTTTGGGGCTGCGCCCCTTGGGGCGGGACGTCGACTCCCAGTGCCACAGAGGCACAGAGGCAGCCAAAGCATATGATTGACATATGAATAATTGTGTATGACTGTGTGCGTGTGTGTGTGTATGTGTGTGTGTGTGTGTGTGTGTGTGTGTGCGTGTGTGTCTTCTGAGCCTAATTTATTCGCAGTGCCTTGATCCAGAGCTTTGAATTTCTTTGCAGATGATGGAGCAAACGCTGCGCAAACAGCAAACGACAACGACAAGCACTAGGAATCCAAATCCAAACCCAAATCCAGATTCGAATCCAAATCCGAATCCAAATCCCAGCGAAGCGCCAAGCATATCGACTGCAGCTGGTCTGTCCCACACAGGTAGCAGCAGCAGCTCCTCCACATCCACCTCGTCGTCGACGTCGACCGCCACCTGCTCCGCCAATGTCAGCTCCGTCGTTGCCAAGCAGCGACCGCCGCCGCTTAAAACGGCCACGGCTACAGTCACCACGACTCTCGTTAGCAGCAATGAGGGCGGCCAGCCGCTGCCGCTGGCTATGGGCATGGCTGCTGCCGCGGGTGCCACCTATCGAGGCGCCGCCACACTAACCACACCATCAACGCCACGCATCGAGCTGAGCCGCGCCTCCAGCTCGTCCCACCACGAGGAGGACAGCCGCGAGAGCAGCCCGGAGAATGTGTTCGAGCAGGTAAGACTCGGGATTTGGCCAACAGTCTATGCTCCCGGGGGCGAGGCCGGCTTAGTGGTTAGATAGCTTGGCTCTTAGAGCTGCGACACTATCGTTTATACACACCAACAGCCACTGCCACTGCCATAGCCATAGCTACAGCTACACAACAACAGCAACAACAACAACAGCAACAACAGCAACAATAACCACCAAATCCAAATTGCTCTGGCTAGCCGAAGCTTTAATAATCTTGCAGCTAATTAAAATCGTAGCAACCCGATGAATATTTTTGGTTCAATTTAGATTAGCTCCGTGCAAAGCTGTTGCTTTATAAGTGGCTTACGGTGGTGCGTGACCCGTTAGCAAATATTGAGCGAAGAAGTTTGGCATAGAATGCCTCTAGCCTAAATATGAATTTCAGATTAGCATGGAAAGTTCCAACTGTGATGAAAATTAGTATTTTCATTGTTATTATATATTAGTATGAAGCTTATTATCATTATTTTTATTATTATTATTATTATTATTTTTTTTATTTTTATTATTATTATTATTATTATTATTATTATTATTATTATTATTTTTATTATTTTTATTATTATTATTATTATTATTATTATTATTATTATTATTATTATTATTATTTTTATTATTATTATATTATTATTATTATTGTCATAAGTAGAATTGTCGTTTCGATTAGCATTTCTATTGTCATTGCTATTATTATTATCATTGGGATTCATTGTCATTAATATTATGCTTTTATCTATCATTATTGTTATGATTTCCTCATTACGATTTTTATTATCATTATGATTTTCAGTATTCTTATCATTATGATTTTCAGTATTATTATCATTATCATTATCATTCTGATTTGCACTATCATTATCAATATTATTTTCATTATCATTATCATTATGATAATAATTTTGATTTAAATTATGATTATGATTTTCATTATCATTATCATTAAGATTTGTATCGTCATTATTATTACCATTGTCATTTTGACTTTCCATTCATGATTTACGTTTTTCATTATTATTGCGATTTCATTATCGTTATGATTTTCATTATAATCATTATGATTCTGATTTTCATTAGCATTATCATTATGATTCTCACTTCAGCCTATAATAATTTATATTAGCAAACATCAACTATCGCGCACTTCCCATAGCTATATTCAGCTATATATATACATTCTATATACTATATTCCATAATCCATCTTTAGTAAGCCAAAACGTTTGAAACAACTTTCCATTAGCTTGGCTAAGCTCAAAGTGCAGTTTATATAAGCTTCAGCAGAGTGTTTTGAGCACTTGCAGTTAGTTTAGTTAGTAATCAGGGAGAAAGGATGCTCTGCAAGGATGCTCCACGTACAGCCAACACAATACAAACAGCTCAAACAACGCACGACGTCGGCGTCGCAGTCGGCGTCGCATTGAAAGAATCATTTTGTGCTAATTATTTGTACTTTGTTCTTGTTTTTTCATTTCTTTCTGACTCTCTTTTTGTGTAACTCTCTTCCTCTCTCTCTCTCTCTTGTTCTCTCTCTCTCTCTTTCTCCCTTTCTTCCTTACCTTTTCTCTTACTCCTCGACTTCCTTCCCGTGTCACACACACGAACACCAACCCACACCTACACACACACACACACACACTTATTGATGCACACCCGCCCACCGCAATGCACAAAAATTGGCTGTTGATTTGTTTATTTGTCTGTTCCTTTTGATTTTCGTTTTTATCTTGGTCTGTGCTTTCACCCCGCATGCTTTCTTCCTTAAACTTAAATTGCAAAAAAAAAAAAAAAAAAAAAAAAAAAAAAAAAATTTGCTCTATGAAATTCTGTATGTGCGCTCGCGTGTGTGTGTGTGTGTGTGTGCGTGTGCGTGTGTACGTGTATGTGTTGGGTGGTTACCGTGTTTAACTAATACTATGAAGGTCGGCACTGGCACCCTACAGGAAACAATTGGCCTCGGTTTCCGCGAGGAGGGCGCCTTGGAGTTGCGCAGCTCCACCGAAGAGCTCTATTTCATGGATCCAGAGCAAAAGAAAGAGGAGCAGGAGCGCATGCAGCAACAGCAGCAGCAGCAGCAACAGGTAAGTGATGTCAAGCGACAGCTAAGATCGCGGTGCCTAGAAAAGGAAGCTCATCTAATGGGGGAAGCGTAAGATCGATGTATCTGTGTCTATATATCTATATATATCTATATATAATTTACATGCCTTGTACCCAGAGCCAAGTGGAATGTCTTAAAGAAAAGCTTCGCCTAGTATAGCTCCCACTTATGCTCTCTGTTAGCCTGCTGCATGATCTGATTAGTCAGGCTGTCTCTAGGAGCTTTCCTTATTAGCAGTCGAGGATGTTAGCTAAATCTGATAGGGGCAGAACTAAAGCATGGCTTATTGCCTGGAGCCCCCACAAATTACTTTGCCATCGAACAGAAGTTGATTACAGAAGTGGGACGGGTATCTCACGGCCGTGCACTTGACAGCAGGAACTGCTTTGGCAGCAGCTACATGCTCGTCCAGGCTAAATTCATTTCCCTTGCATAAAACCGCTTAAACCACAGCCACAACAAGTTGCAACCAGTTGCCAGAGCTGCCATGGAAACAAAAAAAAAAAAATAAATGAAGAAAAATGAGAAGGAAAAACTATATAAAGAGAGGTAAAAATTGACATAAAGGAAATTGCAATTCCTCAATGGCAGCGAGGTGGATGCCTCAGGGAAATTCAGCGGCAGCGGCAGCGGCAGCGGCAAAGGCAAAAGGCAACTGCAGAGCAGCTAAATTAATAATTTAAAATTACAACCTGTCAGGCTGGAGGATGCGACAAGTATGTCCTGACGAGAGCAACTGCGACTGGAGCAGTGGCTAGTGGGGCGGCATGCGGTTGACTGACAACTGACAACTGACAACTCCCGTTTACCTGCAGTTTGCCAGCTCGACTGCTCCTTGATGGGCGAAAACTTTCAAAAACATCAGCTGACAGCAGCAGCAGCAGCAGGTGTACAGGCGAGGATAGCGCTAGATATAGGATAGAGTATATATATGAATATATGAATATAAGAATATAAGAATATATGAATATATGAAAATATGAATATATGAATATATGAATATATGAATATATGAATATATGAATATATGAATATATGAATATATGAATATATGAATATATGAATATATGAATATATGAATATATGAATATATGAATATATGAATATATGAATATATGAATATATGAATATATGAATATATGAATATATGAATATATGAATATATGAATATAAGAATATATGAATATATGAATATATGAATATACGAATATATGAATATTTGAATATATGAATATAAGAATATATGAATATATGAATATATGAATATAAGAATATATGAATATATGAATATATGAATATACGAATATATGAATATTTGAATATATGAATATAAGAATATATGAATATACGAATATATGAATATATGAATATTTGAATATATGAATATATGACTTTATTTTTATAAGAATATATGAATATATGAATGTATGAATATAAAAATATATGAATATATGAATAAATGGTTATAAGAATATATGAATATTTGAATATATGAATATGAGTAGTGTTTATGAATATGTTCACAAAAATAAGCAGAAATATGCATATAAGTATCCTTTGTAGAACAATATATTATGGGTATATTTGAATATTCATCTAATATGTGCATATAGGACACTTTCAGGAAGTGACTCCATTTGAATGTGTGTGTAGGTACGAAGAAATAAGCAGGATTACTATAGAGTAAGTAGAACGTTGTTTGAGAGATATATAGATAAAAGAGATATGAGTGAATAGTAATGAATAAAAAGAAGACAGATATATGCAATATAAATTAATAGAAGTGAATAATAATGAATATTTGTGGATAGCAAAAAATAGTATTGAATAGATGTGCGAGATAGACGTTGATACAATATGAATATATATGAATATAACTGAATAGTCATGAATAGTAGCGAATAGTAATACCAAAAGAACATAGATGTGATATGAGGTGTGAATGAATAATAATGAATAGTAATGAATAGTGATGAATAGTGATAAATAGTGATGAATAGTAATGAATAGCGATGAATAATGATGAATAGTAGCGAATAGTGATACCAGAAGAACATAGATGTGATATGAGGTATGAATGAATAGTAATGAATAGTGATAAATAGTGATGAATTGTAAAAAATAGTAATGAATAGCGATGAATAACGATGAATAGTCATGAATAGCAGCGAATAGTGATATCAGAAGAACATAGATTTGATATGAGGTATGTATGAATAGTAATGAATAGTAATGAATAGTGATAAATAGTGATGAATTGTAAAAAATAGTAATGAATAGCGATGAATAACGATGAATAGTCATGAATAGTAGCGAATAGTAATACCAAAAGAACATAGATGTGATATGAGGTATGAATGAATAATAATGAATAGTAATGAATAGTGATGAATAGTGATAAATAGTGATGAATAGTAATGAATAGCGATGAATAATGATGAATATTAGTTAAATATAAATTATGAATTCAAATGAATATCATTCCCCAATAGATTGGTTAAGCTTACTACTGAGAGGTCATATGAATGATATGAATAATTATAATTAATAATGAATAATTTCGTGTAGATCTAAAATTCAAATGGGTCTCTGAATGAATAATATATATGAGTTTCCAGTTGCATTAGGTAAATCGTTAGTGGAAAGGTGTCCAAAGTTTAGAGGCTCCCATGAAATATAATTAGGCCTAATTAAACTAAATAAAGTAATTAAAAATTAATGTTCAGCATGAATAAGTGAAATTTGAAATGTTTTGTTGTGGAAATGCAACTTTGTCCACATGTTGCTAGGTGACACTCTGACAAAAGCTCTAATTAGGGCTCCTAACTGCTCTGTTCGAGCAAAGTTTAGCACAGCTAGAGAGGGACAGAGTCAGCGAGGGAGAGAGAGAGAGAGAGAGTGTGTGTTAGACAGGGACAGAAGGAGCTGGGAAAAAAGCGTGTGAGTGCGAGCGGAAGCGGAAAGCGGCCAATTGGCAGTCAGCTTATTCATTGAAATTGCAACAGCGTGGCAACTCTGGCAGCTCTGGCAACGCCAGCATTTCCGCTTGTTAACGTTTTTTTTTTTTTTTTTGCCGGGAAGCCGAAGTTCATGTGGAAAAATAATGAAATCAAACTGTTTCGCCAACTGACGCAGCCGCTGCAAGAAACTTATTAATGAAGGCAGCCAGAACAGAAGTTGGCACGCCCCATGCCGCCCGCTCCGGCAAAGTTGTCAACGTGCCACGCACAGACGGAGGGAGCGGACGGAACGCCACTAGCCAACTGTAATTGAGAAGTTTAATAAAACGAATAACCCCAACTGAAAGAGTAAAAGAAACTTGGCCAATTGAAAAGCGAGCAAAACTAGTTAAGAGGCTGCTGTTGGCCAGGCTAATAGCCATGATGGCACAGCAGTTAAGCTAAGTGTTTGACATATTAAAGGCAGCAAGGGCAAAGTGACAAATGCTGGCAAAATATCAATTTCATTAACCCAATCGAGGTCAGAGCGAATTGAGTTGAGTCCAAGGTTAAGCAGCACCGTTAATCAGGTCGTGCATTTGCCATTTAAGGACTTAAGGACCTCACATTTCTAGCGCTGCCTTCCACGCTGTAAACAGGTGTTAGCCCGCCTTAAACTTCAAGGGAGAGCCCTTGTTGCGCACTTTCATCCGTCCGCACAGAACTTTTTCCGCCGCAAAGTCGCTAACTCAGCTCGGCTCTTGCCCACCGACTGCCTCCATCCTGGATGTTTCCTTCATAGTAATTTCGCAGTAAATGCAGTTGGATTTGCTCTTAAGTCTAAGACTATTATATAGAAATTACTGAATCAGTTTTGGGGAGTTGCAGTCGATAGTTCCTTCTTCCTAATTGATCAAATCTGAATGATATAGGATAGCATAGAGCTGGGATAGGATAGTGGATAGGGAGGTATGGAGAGAGAAGGAATCTGACAGTATATATGACAGCATAGAGCTGGGATATGATACTATAGTCTATGTAGGATAGTGGATAGGGAGGTATGGAGAGAGAGGGAGTCTGAGAGTATATAGGACAGCATAGAGCTGGGATATAGTCCTTTATGTAGGATAGTGGATAGGGAGGTATGGAGAAAGAAAGAGTCTGCCAGTTCTGGTTCTGTATATAGTGGGGTTTACTCAGCCAATCATCTTTATATATAGACAGAAGCAGAACTGGCAGACTCGTTCTCTCTCCACACCTCCCTGCTCCCTGCTACTCAGAACTTTTCTATATAAAAGCAGCAAATTGACATAGAACGAGTAACCGAGTTTCGTCTCCTAGCAGTTTGTGACAAATTTATCTAAAAGCAGTTTAGTGTGATTGAATAACTAATTCAGTTGAGCAAGCAATGTGGGAACTCAATGTCGCACACTTTCACGTCAATCATTGATTCCGTCGGCTGTCGTTAGAGCTTTGTCTCATAATGAACTGGTTCACTTGATGAACGAGGCAAATGCTTGGAAGAAACTTTAAGCTTCAACTTTTGCGGCAAAACTGTTCACCTGCCGCATAATTAAAAAGTTTATTGGCAGCAGGGACACGACATGCGATATGTGGCCGGATTGACAAAATTGATGGCTTACCAGGCAGACGGCCTTGACATTTTGGCCAACTTGGACCTGTGTGTAGTTTAGTTAAACATTCAGGGCCCCAGCGAAAGTTGATGCATTGCCGTTCGTTATAAATTTGTTAGCAGCTGCCCCTCGCCACCCTAATTGGGGGCAAGTGAGCCGTAAACACCTGCCCGAGCCGCCGCGCCCCCTCCATTGTCACTGCAATCGCAAACCAATTTCGCAACTGTCAACGTTAATTAAATGTTAAAACCCGATCCGTATGGCTGGCAGCTGACATTGGAGCTCGCTGCAGTTACTAATTAATGCTTTTCGGATCAAAAGTGTTGTCCTTTTGTTGTTGTTGTCGTTGCGGCTCGTGTTTTTTGCTCCGTGGGTGCTCTGCATGTATCAATGTTTCCAGTTTCAGCCACCCACTGAGTCCACGAGCCCAGCAATTATACCAGTTCGCTTGCATGTTTCTCCCTCTCTCTCTCTCTCTCTCTCTCTCTCTCTCTGTCTCCCTCTCTCTGTCTCTTGCACTTTATTGGTATGTTTATCTAACCATATATATCTCTTTTTCTCTCTCTCTCTCGCTCTTTCCCTATGCACTATCCGCGCTGCGTGCTGAGTACGCGCCGGGGGCTAGCAGAGGCCCATGAAGGAAGTCGAAATGCAATTGACATGCGATTGAGTGAATGTCAGAGATTGTGTTCCGGGTTAACGCGTGATAGCTTTTTGTTCAGCGCTCTTGCATTTTTAAGCATTTTAGTGGCCTGGCATCGGCGCGGGCATATCGGTTCGTTACTCAAAGCCCACACTGGAGAGCACTGGGCGCATCTTAGCTCAATTTGAAGTTATCGATAACATTTTATGAACTGCTCAAGAGCAGTGCAATTGATTGAATTTTATTCAATAATTGTATTATATATACAATTGTATACAAATGCTCTTTGATCCACAGTTTGGCCTATTTGCGAACAATTCCTCTAAAAATCGATAAATATCGATTTTTAAAAAGTGTTCATTCATTCATTTTAATGCTGCAGGCATCTTACTCATGCAAAGCTGTTTATTAATTCAACATATACTAAATCGATAAATATCGATAATAATAAGTTGTTAATCGATAACAATTTACACTATGCAGCTTGCCCAAATCAGTTCATATAAGTGTACTATAGATACTTATAGGGTATCCCTGAGTCGCGCACATACGTTCAATATATACAGAATCGATAAATATCGATAATAATAAGTTTTTAATCGATAAAAATGTACAATATATATTATAGAAACTTCTAAGGTATCCCTGAGTCGCGCACATACGTTCAATATATACTGCATCGATAAATATCGATAACAATAAGTTTTTAATCGATAACAATTTCCACTATATATATTAGATATACTTCTAGGGTATCCCTGAGTCGCGCATGCTTCTATATCTTTAGCTTTTTTTGGGCAGAGCGTCAAGGACATCCAATCGACAATGTTCGCTTTGAGTGGCATTTGTCCTTGTCGAATTTCCTTTGCTTAGTTGAGCACGGATTGATGACTCTCCCTGCCCCGCTCAGCTCGGCTCAGCTTCTGCTCAGCTTCTGCTCTGCTCTGCTTGTTGTCCAATGGATATTGAGTTTGCTTCTTGTTTGTTCGCAGGGCAAGCGGTCCTCGCCGCACATCTTTAAGTTCGATGACCACCAGAGCTATCTGCAGCAGCACCAGCGCAAGGACTCGGCCAGCTCGGAGGTGGCCGCCCTGCTCTGCATCTCGGGCCGCACCAGCCGCATCTCGAGCGTGGGCAGCCAGGGCTCGGCCGTGAGCCGTCTGTCCGCAGTCTCCTGCGTCTCACGCTCACCGTCGCCGCATCGCATGCTGCTGGAGACCTCCTTCTGCGGCCCCAAGCCCGTGGAGGGCACGGATGGAGCCGTGAGTGGCGCCAGTAATGCCTCAACGGCGCCGAGCTCCGCTCAGAGCTTGGGCGAGGCGACGCTGGCCGTGGAGCAGCTGCTGTTGGCGCGCGCCAAACACGATCCCACCCAGGTGGTGCTCGCAGAGGGCATCCAGATGCAGATCCAGCCGCCCAGCACATTGGCCCGCCGCGCCAAGCCCACCACGCTGGCCAACGGGGAGGGCAAGCCCACCAGCAGTGGCTCACCTCGGCCCAGCTCTAGCGCCATGGGCGCCCAGCGACGCAGCACCAAGAGTCCCGGCCAAATGGTCGTCGGCAAGACGCCCAGTGGCACGGAGTACATACGCATCAATCTGCGCCCGGATCACATGTACAGCGACAAGGGCATCGCGGCCAACGAGCGCGTCGTCGAGGCGCCCAACCAGCTGACCCCAGTCTATTCCAAGAGCTCCCACTCGCAGTCGCAGTCGAAGCCCGCCTCGCTCAGCCTGCAGGGTGGCGGCTTGGACGAGCATCGCTTGACCCCAACGGCCAGTCCGAAGCCCGCGCGGCATGCCATGCGTCTGACCAGTCGCTCGCCCTCGCCGGCCGCACCGGCGGGCGCCTCGGTCTCCCGCAAGAGCTCGTTCAGCTCGCTGTTTCGCCTGGGCAAGGACTCGCCCGACTCGCCGCGTGAGTCCTCCCGGTCGCGCAGCAAGAGCAAAGAGCGACCCTCGACAGCGATGGCGCTGGTCCAGGCGCCCGGCTCACAGAACGTGACGCCCAGCAAACAGAAGTCGGTGCTGGCCATCTTCAAGCCGGGCAAGCGGGGCAGCAGCGCTGGCACCGACGGCACCAAGAGCTCCAAGAGCTCCTCGCCCATTGACAGCGCAGAGCCGCCGCCACCGCCGCCGCCAGTGCCGGGCGGCGGGCGCAGTCGCACGCCCGCCGGCTCGCGACCCAACAGCCGGCTGCGATACTACGATGAGCCCGTGGAGGGTGTCATCCACATACCGCTGCACACGCCGCCCGAGGAGCGGGAGGCGCGCACTCTGCTGCAGGGCATCCAGCAGCTGGCGGCGCCCTCGCCGCCGCCCATGGAGCGCACGAGGATCATCACTGCCAGCGCTGCAGTGAAGCCGGCGGGCGCG
The DNA here is from genome assembly GCA_035047485.1 of Drosophila peninsularis. Taxonomy (NCBI): domain Eukaryota; kingdom Metazoa; phylum Arthropoda; class Insecta; order Diptera; family Drosophilidae; genus Drosophila; species Drosophila peninsularis. Next base: position 10,028,808 of record JAWNPN010000028.1, read on the forward strand.
CCCGCTCCGGCTGGTGCGGGCGCTCCAATCACTGCCAGCCAGCTGGCCGCGGCGGCCGCGGCTCTGCGCCCGGTGGGTCAGCGCAAGGCGAGTCAGCCTCGCGGCGACCTGGATGCTATTCAAACGCTGCCCGCGCAGGAGGAGCTGCCGCTGGAGCAGCGCAGCTGGAGCAGCGAGCCGCAACGTCACGTGGCACAGGAGCCGCAGGCCAATCTTGGCCAGATCACGGAGCACGCGCTGGTCGAGGTGGTGCGCGAGAACGGGCTGGCCGAAATGCAGCGCCTGCCCTCGGTGGACAGCACGCAGAGCGCCTGCGAGCCGCGCTTCGTGCAGACGGTGGCCACGGTCAATGCGCCCGTGGAGGATGCCGCGGCCAAGGAGCGGCGGCGTCTGCTGTTCGCGACTCGCCTGGGCTCTGGCAGCCAGGAGCAGCTGTTCTCGACTCAATTCAGCATCTCGAAGACGGAGAGCCAGTCCAGCCAGCTGTCCGAGCAGGTGCAGCTGCCCGACTCCAGCTCCACCACGGCCTCCGACTGCACCACCGACGGACTGCAGCGCCAGGGCACGGTCATCCGGCGCGTGGACGCGCCCGCCCCGCCGCCGACGGCACGCTCCAGCTCCGAGGAAGACCCACAGGCCACCATTGTGGTCAGCAGCGCCGTCGTCATGCGCTCCAAGCACAAGTCCTGCTCGAACTCCGAGGAGGAGGCCACTGCGCTGGCCGCGGCACCGCCCGCTGCGCCACCGGCGGCCGATCTACGCCATTCGCGCTACCTGGAGAACTTCGATGTGCGCAAAAAGTATCACGAGAACGTGACCGAGAGCGTGGCCGAGGGCGTGACCGAGGGCGTGACCGAGAGCGTGACCGAGGGCGTGACTGAAACTGTGACTGACCCGGCGACTGGCACCGTGCCACGCAAGCCCAAGCGCCAGAGCGTGCCGGAACCGAAACGTAAGTACCCAAAACAGTACCAAATATATAGCTGGCCATACCCGACTATACAATGCCCTATTCCCAGCTCATGTATTGGGTTTGTGAGTGAAGATAAATCGTTTTAGATTACGTTTCAATCGATGCACAGCTATCTAGGCGCTGGAAGGACTATATCAAGAGATATAGGCTAAATATAGAATACTAATATAATCATATATAATATATATAATATTTTAAATATATATAATATATGTATAATAATATATTCCTGCCCACGTGGCCATTGGCTATGCCCACTGGGTATGCATGAACTATCGGCGATACTATCGAACACGATAGGGCAGGGCCATCGATATGTTATCGACAGCTGTAGAGCACGTTGTATTAGCGCGAAAACTTTGACATATTATGCGAGAACTATTCTCTGCTTGACTCAACTCGAAAATCTTTTGAAAGCCCACAAAACTTGAACAGGAAACAAATAGATGAGTTCGCCTCTCGTAGCACGATTCTGAGAGCGATGTCTACCGTTCGAGTTGTATATAATTCCCGGAATGTGTTATCTCTTTACTTAGCAGCTGTTGCGGCTAGGCAGGAGTCCTTGCCAGAGCCGAAGCCGAAGGTGGAGCGGGATCAGGGGCTGCAGGAGCTGGAGGCGTTGTCGCCAACGCCCACGCAGGACGAGCGCTGGGAGCGCCACTCGACGGATGAGCACGAGCCGATCGAGTCGTCGGAGAGCGAACGCGACTCGGACATGGCGGGCAGCTCGTCGCTGACTACGGCCGTGCCAATGGGCATGGAGGCGAAGCGGCATCACTTTCCGCGCAACGTGTGCTTGATCGAGGAGCACGAGAGCACCGGCCTGGTCTCCCAGGAGTCCTTTGACGACGAGCTTCCGTATGTGCCCACAACACTGCCCGAGGAGCGGGCCCAGGGCGTTCCGCTCATTCCGATGAAGGAGCGTGCCAACATGGAGCTGAAGACATGTCCCGTGGAGCGCCCACGCTCGACCACCCCACGGAATCCCTCCCACCTCGAGGAGTACTGCACTGGCGTGGGCCTTATGACGCCACAGGAGTCGCCGCACGAGCTGGATTCGGGCTACACGGGCGGGCCTGTGCGTGGCGAGAAGCTGCGCATTAGCCTGCCGCGCAAGGACTCGTCCATCAAGGACAAGCCGCAGAGCAGCAAGTCGCCGCGGCGCATCTCCAATGCCAGCGGCAAGTCCTGGTTCGAGTTCGCCGAGGAGGGACTGCGCGCCAACAATCTGGAGCGCAAGGATTCCAGCAAGCAGCTGCGCCCGCCGCCAGCTGGAACAGCTCCGCTGCCACAGCCCACTCCGACCGGCCAGGCGCCCACCAGCCTGGAAGAGCCCAAGCCGAAGGCATCCACACAGCGCAAGCTCTCCGGCCACTGGATCGACTTCGAGAACATACCCGAGAAGCGTAAGCCGGCCAAGCGCATCACCACGCTGCCCAAGGAGACAATAACCACCACCACGACGACGGCCATTACGAGCGCCTCCTCGTCCGGCGGCTGCACCGGGGCACATCGCAGCTCCGGCCATCACCATGGCCACGCTCACGCCCATCACCATCACCACGCGAGCTCCGGCGACAAGCTGCACTACAACTACGTGAAGCCCGAGGACTGCCAGTGCGAGTGCCACGAGGCGGAGCGTGGCGAATCCTCAGCTGCCACGGTGACCACCACAACCGACAAGGAGAAGGATACCAGCACGGGCACAGGCACGGGCACGGGCACAGGCACAGGCACGGGCACAGGCAGCGACTCGCTAGCTTCGGTGGAGCTGCTGCAGCAGGGCGAGGACACATTGCCGCTGCTCGAGCCGGAAGTGCCAACGATGACCAGGTAACTGACTGAACTATGAACTTGGAGTCGATCTATTCACTAATCATTTTGGAATACTTGCAGAGTCTACTTGAAGCAGCCGCTGCCACCGCCAGCGCGTCACGGCAACAAAAACCCAGCTCCAAAGGTAAGTAGGAATGGGATAGCTATTGAGACATCTCAGAGCGCTCGAGCTGACAATTGGACCACTCTGGATTAGTTGGAGAGGCACTGAAGATGCCCGAAGGGGAGATGACTCCCTTGTTGACCTGTTGTCCGCAGGCTTCGTTCTCGCCCAAAGTCCTGAACCGGTTCAGATCGCTCTCTTCCATTACTTCATCTAACAAGACTTCGTATAGACCAGCCTAAGTTCAATTGAACTTATTCAGTGTTCAATTAACGGCATTCAATTGATATTGAACGACTCAGTGGTTCATGAACTAAACGTTGAGTCCTTCGCGAACTCTGCGCTCGCTAATTCAATAAATCACGAGCCATTGCCGCTCCAATGACAGTCTGATTGGTTCGAATTGAGCATCTGAGTAGCTGAGCTAATTAAGAAAGGCATTATTGAACGCACACCATCACCAACACCAGCAAGAGCGCACAAGACTTTGCTCTCTGAGCACACTCAACTGCCGTAAGGCTAACAGCACTCTCTTGAGTCCGATTGCACTGCTTGAGCGCTCTCTGAACAGTTCATTCAACTCTAGCACTCGCGCTCTGTTTTCTGCTCTCATTAGCTAACAGTTAGCTGTCCGCTAGGCCGCTCTCTGCTGCTATAGCAGCAGCTAAGCGCTAGCTGTGAGTCTACCCACCCCCACACCATGCCTCTCTCTCTCTCTCCCTCTGCCTCTCAGCTTTGCAATCGTTTTAGTCTCTTAAGCTCTTATTGCTATGAAACTAATGTTGTTTTTCCTTTCTCTCTCTCTCTCTTTTGCATGTAGCTGGAGGAGTTTCCACGTCGCGACGCCGCATCCAGTTCCAGAAATCGCAAGTTTCCCGATAGAAAATAAACTGTTAGTTTACGCTATATATATTATGATTTAAAATGAATATATATAGACATAATATGCATGTGTTTTTTTTTTTATTATACCTAAACTATTGCATCTTCAGGGTAGCTAAATTAAATTGCAATCGACAAGTCGATCAGGCTCGGCGGATATCCTCAATGTATGTACCTCAAGCAGTGCGGTTGTTAAAATGTTATGAAGAAAGAAAAACAAAATGAAATATGAAATGAAAACTAAATGAAAATGGAAAAATTAAGCGGACATCATCGATCCGCAGATGAAACGAGTATTTCCTTTCGACTCTATTAGCTAAATACATGTACTTAACTACGACATATATATATATGTATACATATATAAAGAAAAATCAAATAAATTATACTTATATATGTATGTATTTATATATATATATATATAGGATACATTTTTTGATAGCAACAATTAACTCACATTTGGCATAATATCTATACGACTATATATACACTATATACATACATACACACATACACATACATATATGCATATGATTATATATGTATGTATATATATAGCTGTTTGTATATGTATGTATTCATATATATATATAATGGTTTGAAGAAAACCAATAAACCAATCTATCGCCTATACACATACATATACCCATATACATACATACATGTGTATGTCAACCAGACACACCCCTCCCCGCCCCATCCTCCCTACCTGCCTCGCCCCATTCGGAGTTAATTGCTGGCAAATTTGATGTGATCTTGATAATGTTATGATTCATATGAAGTCTGTTGCAATTCAGTAACTTTTAATATTTATATATATATACATATATATCTATAACTGTAACTGTAACTGTAACTGTAACTGTAACTATAATTGTAACTGTAACTATAATTAACTGTCAGATCCTAAGTATTGTGTATTATGTATGTAGTTGTTACCTAGAATCTAGCTCAGACTCAACTATATTACGAAACAAAATTCCATTAAAGCTCAACAGTTCAACTAGGCGGTGGGTGTGGCAACTCTAAGAGAACACATACATACATACATATATAATGCAACTTGGAAAACAAGTCTGAAGTCTGACATCTGGGGTTACCTAGCTAGCATCCTTGTGTACTTTCTAAGCGCCCACCAAAATGAATAACGCCTACGCCTCTGCTCAGCCTGTTGCATGTCTTTAGTTATTTAGATAGTCTGGCAACCCTCTCGCTTTCGCATTATACAATGATGTAATCGCTAATTATATAATTATATATATATATATATATATATATATATATATATATATATATATATATATATATATATACCAAAACTGCCAGCATAGTTTGATTGCATTTGTTTTCATTATAAATATATATAGACATACATATATATAGTATTCTGATTTGTCGATTTTTGGTTCTCATCTAACGAATCGTAACCAGTTTTCCTTGAGCACAATCCCCGCTGGTAGATGGATGGTAGATGGTTTATGCGCACACGATGCGCTTATCGCGTAAACCCAAATTTCATAAACTACGACTAAAAAATTAAAAAAAATAAATAAATTGTTTTAGCTAGTATTTAAATAATAATTGATTGATATTAGCGCAACGGACATTCATGAAATTGATGGAAAAAAATACTTTAGGTAAAATATACAAATACTAAATACACAAATACACATACGCGAAAGAATACTAAATTCAAAAGTGCTATAAATTGAGGAGTTTTTTTTGTCGGCACTGAAAAAAAAAAAAAAAAATATATATATATATATATATATATATATATATATATATATATATATATATATATATATAATGCATTTGTTTGTATTGTTTTTTTTTTTTTTTTTTTTTTTGTAGTTCCTGAACTAATCTAAAGAAGAGCACAAAACGCACTTGAGAATAAATATAAATAAAAGATATTCATAATAATAATATAAGAAATAATGCAAAATGTTACAAAATCTGTACAATAATTTCAAAAATTTATATATTAATATATTTATATATATTAGAGTTATAAACATATATTGATATAGATTTCCTTCGATTTTTCCAAATTTTTTTTTTTTTTTTTTTTTTGTCAGCTTCGCACTTTTATGATAGATAAATTTCTGATATTATTCTTTTGAGGGCTTTTTATTGTATTATCTATATATAACTTACGAGAAAATAAGGAATGAAAACAAAAACGATATACAAATACGAAAAGCAAAAAAACTGTTGTTGAAAAAAATGCATTTAAGAAAAAGAGAAAAAAAACCAGAAAAATCAATTTTTTCAAATCTAATAAAAGCAAAAACCAAAAATTAACTTCAATTGTTAACAAAACTTTCAACATTCATATAAATATATATACACAAAATAAGAAATCAATGAACTAAATACGAGTATATGCACTTTCATTATTTAACAATTCATATAGATATTCAAATGTGCGTGGAAAATGAACAAGAAACAAAACCAAACAAAAATCAAAAGAAAATGAAAAGGAAAAACAAACGTTGATTGAAATTATTCATAAAACTGAACGGAAAAAATACAACTGAAAGCAGAACAAAACAAAAAAAAAAAAAAAACTATGAAAAAAATAACAAAATTTAAACAAATGCCTTTGTTGATTTATTTAAACTGGGCGGGTGCAGAGGCCTAAGTCAAAGAGCGCATACGAATGGCATTCGGAAGGGGATACGGGTATACGGCAGGCTGATAAGCAATGCTATCTATAGACCCTGCATTAATTACCACGACTGACAATTAGTTTATTTGCATTCGACTTTGACACTCGATTTGACGTTAACAATTTGTCAAGCTTATGTTTTGGCCGAAACGCATTGTGACTGGCAGCGCCACATCATTTGCTGTTATGCAATTAGCTTAAAACTCAATATTGATTGAATATTCAATTGAAATGTTTCTCTTTTTCAGTCAAAACTGAAGCTATTTGCCTATATTTCCACTAATCAAGTAAACGCACGCTTATCACAAACAGCGCACTGTGTAAACACTCAGCTGGCGCAGCTGACCAGTGCTGCGGGCTTCAACACGCTAGATCAACGTTTTAAAAAGCCAGAAATAGCTAGACAACATTTTAAGAACTGCAAAAAGACTTTATATATGAAATTTGCATTCAAGTCGCATCGATATCCACAAATCATGAAAAAGTGACATTTTTTCCGCTAAAATAAAGCCATTCAAGAATTCCATAATCCAGTTACAATTTCCGCCAACCGCTAGAACACAGTTCGCACCGCAGTGTATATTTTCAAAACCAGATCTGGCGAGAAAATAGCTAAATTGGCAACACTGCAACTGACCCGCACAACAGCGCAAGCGCGCTCTCTCGCTCCCTCGCATCCTCTCTCACGTGCTGGCACACTCAGAGCGACAACAGCGCTCATATAATTAGAAGCACATAAGCTGTGCGTTGTCAAATGGGACGTTGCACTATCGGCTGCGGTGCTGTTAGTTATCTTTTTGTTCAGTTTTCGTAAAACATTCATCTACATATATGCATACATATATAGTATGCATTTCCCCTTATATGCCCCATACAGAGAAGTGCCGCTAAATCTTGCATGTGTGTGTAAAATTGAGAGCAATTCTGTGTCTGTGAGTCTGAAATGATCGCACTGAGATATGTGAATTATCGTAAGTACGGCCAATATCGTAAGTAATTTCTTTCCATTGTTTATAGAAATGATTATATAACTTAGATTTATCTCACAAAACAGCATGGATATAAAGTCGTATATGTATGTATATACAAAATCCCTAAAAGTTGTATATTCATAATAATTAAGCAAATTTTTCCACGTTTTTCCCCATTAAAATTGAATAGATATATGTATGTATATTAATATCAGTATAATACAGTAAGCTGTCTGACCAGATGCATTAATAAAACGATATTGATAATCAATATCGTCAGCTTCAAAATATAAACAACCCCAATTGCATGCCACAGCACACGCAGGCACAAACTCACACTCACACGCACTCCCCATCAGCAGAGTGTTTGCTCTCTACACCCCGCACACTCACACTCACACTCACACACAACACACGCTAACTGAAGACGTAGCGAGAGAGTGTTTGTTCTCTTTATGTTGGTCACGCTCTCTGGCAAGCAGCAGGCGGCGGTAAATCTGCAACGTTCATTTTAAATACGATTCAAATACAATCCAGCAGTCGCATCGAGTAGACGTACATAGCGCACGCTACGAAAGTTTTCCACTCAAACAGCAAAACACAAAATAAAGGAAGAGACAGAAAGTCGTGTTGAGTTGCATATGAAGTGCATTTTAGAATCGCGCGTTCAAGAACGGAAAAGCAAACGGTAAAGAACGAGCGCGCGCTTAAATTGAAGTCGAAATCGAAACGTCTGGAACAATAACAGAACAAATTTTGTTTTTTTGTTTTTTTTTTTTTTTCATTGGAAATCTGAAAAATTTTGTTAGTTTTTTTTTTTTTTTGTGTGTAAAGTAAAGAAGAACTACAACATCGAAATGGCTTTTATGATGCCGGTTATGAAGAACAACTATGACATCTATAAGGATACGCGTGCTCGCTCCCGCAAGACGTCGGAATGCTCGAACGTGAGCAGCGGCAACGGCACCTCAGCCTTGGCCAGCGCCTTGGGTACGCCGGGTCAGCCGTCGTCGCAGCAGCAGCAACGTCGACGCAAGGTGTCCGAATGCAAGTCGGAGAGTTTCGCAACGTCACCATCGCACGGCCAGCTGGGCACGCATCGTATGCAGATGCAGCGCTGTCACAGCTCGCGCGGCTTCACGCGCAACACGTCGCGCAGCTCCCACGGCGGCTCCATGATGCAGATGTCGCAGGCAGCGATGATGTCGCCGACGCGTTCGAGTCCGCCCAGCCGCACGCAGACAGCCTCGGCACTAGAGCGACAGGCGGCAGCACAGGCCGCCGCTCAGTCAGCGGCGGCTGCGGCAGCGGCAGCGCAGCAGGAGCAGCGCTCAGCTGAGCAGAGCAACGATTATACGAAATTCCATATGCGCCTGGTCGACAAGCTCCGCAAGTCCTTTCGCAAGGACAGCAGCAAGCGCTCATGAGAACACGTCAAACACACAAACAGCAACAACAACAGCAGCAGCAACCATCACAACAACCACAACAGCAGCGGCGGCGTCGGCGGTGGCGGCAACAACAACAATATTAACGGCTGGCAGAGCGATAGCGACGCTGGCAGCTCACAACAACCGCAGCAGAGTTCCAGTGTTGTCAGCCGTTTGGGTCGACGCTTTAAGCGCTGCTGTCAAGCGTTCGGCGCAGCCGCTGTCATTGCTGGCGGCGCAGCTGCGCCTGAGCTGGACTTCAACGATGGCAGCGGTGGGGGCAGCGGCAGTGCCGAGCATCTAACCGCTGGCAGTCCGTACGCCATTCGTCGTTGTCGGCGTCGCTGCAGCAGCGGCAGCAGCATGAACCGCCTGAAGCTGCGACTGCGCCGATCCACCTCATCGCCAGGCTAAACGCAGCACACAGCGGCAGAGAACTGCGCTTGCATATGGGAAATGTATGGATACAAAAGAAATTCGAAAACGAAATTCGAACTCGAAATTCGGCTATTCGAATACAGGAAGGGCTGCGCAAGCGGCTGAATGACGGCGACTGCAGTGTAGACTGCGTCTGCCGAAACCGAGAAACGACAGCGCGAGGGCAAGGGCAAGCGCGAGCGTGGGCTGAGCGTCGACTAACGGCAGTGGCGAACGTGAACGTACCCGAAACAGGTAGCGAGGAGGCGGTGGCATGTTGAATAGGTTGCCAGCTGTTTGCAAATTGTTTTTTGAAACTACTTTTTTTCGATATACTTTTAATACAATTCGTTTAAATATTTAAACATTTCACTTAAAATATATTTTTAATTTAGACGAGTTTTGCTTTAAAATTCATACAACTAATTGATGTAATGACTTAATGTGTTACTAAACTAATTATATATTTATATATATGTATACACACAAATATATTTATATGTATTTACATGTATGTATGTACTTGAAGTTCGTGAAACAGTAAAAAAAGGCTTCCACACAAACAAACAAACACACACACAAATAGAAGAGAAACCATAGAGAAACACAAAGCATTAGCATTACGAACAGAAGACGAAGAAGAAGAGGAAAACTACACAAAATTGCAACTGCCAATTGCATTGTACAACAACAAGAACCACATGAAAAAGAAAAACAGAACAAGAACACATAACGAAAAGACACTAAAAATAAAACAGAAGAATTTTTGCAAATCAAATGGGAAAAACGAAAACGAAAATTTTCAAATTAAATTTAAGCGCAATTTAATGACAATATGTATAAATAAATGCATATATATATATACAGACATATACATATATATCGCATATAAATTGTACATATTTATTTACAGTTGCTGAGAAAAAGAAAACAAAAATTTACAGACTTGACGAAAATACATTATATAATAAAATAAAAAAAAATATATATATATAAAGTATATTTGGTATATTATAAATACCGCAACATTTGTACCTTTACATTATTATTATTATAATTATTAAATATATACTTTTTTTTTGTTTATACATATATATATATATATATACATTTGTACTTATAATTTGTTAGTGATTAGTTCTTAATTTTATAACAAACATACACAACACAACAACAAAAGAAATATTTAAAAAAGCCATTAAAATGAAAATTAAAATAATAATAGTAAAACAATGTTTTGACTGTGTGATTTCCCGGGGCTTTTCGCGAAATGTCACGCAAAGCAACAGAAAGCGGTTCGGCATACGAAAATAGAGACAGAGCGGGAGAGAGAGAGAGTGCGAGAGAAAAAGTCAGAGAGAGAGAGAGAGAGCGAGAGATGGGTCTAAAGGTTGAATGCATGCCAAATGCGCAGAAAATGCGTTGGGCGCTAGCAGCATAATATGCCGCCACAAATTCAACCACCGACACCTGCCGCGCCCACCTGCCCCTGCCCCTCGTCCGCCCACCTGCGCTGCAGTCGTTGGCATTTGTTCTTTAAACTGTTGTGGCATGCGGAAAACAGCGAAGGCGGCCAGAAAATCAATAGCCAAGACAGCAACAGTAGCAAGCAACTGGTCGACGTGTGATACCCTGTAAAATGTGTTACAATGGGGTGTATTAGTTAGTTAAATCAATTGCCAAGACACGTCGACGTGTGATACCCCGTAGAATGCATTTCAATAGGGTGCATTATTAAGTAGCTCAAAAGCTATGAATGCAAATGATGTGGGCTGTCAAAAATACCCTGTAAATTATTTGCATTGAATGTAATACACTTGGCTTGCTCATAAGCTATAATTATAATACATAAATAAAATTTATATATTTCTAAATAGGCAATTAAAAAAACAAGTGTGTCTGGCCTTAATATATGTGCAATACCCTGTAAAGCATTCATTCAGCTGGAGTCTGATGCACTCAGCTGGCTTAAAATTTGAATTTGAATTTGATGTTTGAAATTCTTAAAGAAGCTATATATGATGCACGTCAATAAACGGGCATACCCCATCGCAAATACCCTGTAAAGTAAATATTGTGCCAAACAGCTGCCAATAGAATATACAGTATATAGGGCTGGCATGTAAGTGAAATACCCTGTTAAACATTTCATCAGCCGGGGTATATTAGCTTATGTACTCGAAATTTTGAATGTTTATCAGTGCTGCGCCCTCGAACCCAACTACGGGGTATCTGCAGCTTCGTTTTGACAGCTGCCTTCTGAGCGCCGGCGATTAGCATGCCGATAGCTCTTAGTTGATAGACTTTAATGCTAATCAAGCCAGCGATTGAGCTGGAGACCTGTGTATCAATGCGCCAGCTATTTCTGATTTAGTACGAATTTGTCTTGGGTCGAGCATAGATAGGGATTGATACATATATATATATATATATATGGTATATATAGTAACAAAATCAAGTGGTAATTGCCTTGAAAGCGATTTGTGTTGAAGGTATGAAATGTTCTATATATAAATACATATATTTGGTTTTAATATTTGAAAAGTGCTTGAAAACATGATAAAGCTGTAAAATATACATATATAATACATATGTGTATAATATATAATAATATTATAAAAACATTATATAAAATATATATATGAAAATAATTTCAAAACCTGTCTAAGCTTTGCTCTTGCTGCTAAGTTTAGCTATTTTTAGATGTGTTCTACTTATACTATATCAAGTGATAAATCAGCAAACTATGCATAGTACTTATATATATATATATAAAAAAATATATATTATATATATATATATATAAAAAAAAAAAAAAATATATATATATATATATATATATATATACATATATATATATCAAATTTCAAACATTTTTTTTTTTTACTGATATTTTTGATATAAGTATCTAAAAAGGGAAATATCTGACATGTGTTTATTATTATTATTATTATTATTATTATTTTTTTATTTATTTATTTATTTTTTTTTTTTTTTGCAATTATATAGCCAAAAATTGGATCGAGCCCCAGTTTTCTATCAATTGTCAATTGCCAAAAAGCGAGCAAAAATTTAAGGCGATTGAAAAAGTCAAGAATTGAGTCGAGAAATTTAAAATAGATGCTGAGAAATGGACTTTGGTCGGGGGTACGAGAAATCTCTACAGTGTACAAACAAATGGAACGATCTTAAGTGCTCTCAGTTGTTGTTGTTGTTGTCATTCAATTAGTCATATCAAGAAAAATGGAATCGAGTAGCAAGTGCAAGTGCAAGGCAGATATGTGCACATACATATATATAGATATAGATATATACATATAGGGAAACGCTGCTCTCTTTCCAGGCCTACCTGTCTCTCTCGCACACTGCTTATCAGCGTTTTCTTATCGATTCTGTGTAACCGGTTGAAGGCGGTTTTTTTGGGCTTGGCATATTTCAAGTTCACATGACAATAAACCAACGGACGGACGGACAGACGGCCGGACGGACGTACGGACAGATAGCTACGCAGTTGAGGATACACTAGCTGGATATACACATATATATATATATCTATATCTCGCTATATATATGCCATGTTATGCATTCATAAATGTCAGCACTTGATTTACGTTCGGGCCTTCACTAACATCAATTGAATGATTGATGACAAGCGTAGGGCGAGCACCAACAACTGCGAAACACAGTCACAAAATGTTGAATCAGGAGCGTTCCGATGATATCTAGATGATTCGGCTCGCTAATCAACGGCGAACAATACAAGTTCATCGCGTGAACCAGTTCCACCCGCAGTTTTTCGATTATATTTCTATTTCAATTGGTGAAACAATGAATTTTAGATCTATTATTATAGAAGACTTTGGATATATTATGGTAAAGGACTAGATATACTATAACTGAAGATATTAGATATGTTGAAGTAGAAGACTTAAGATATATTATAGTAGATGAATTTAGATAGAAAGAAGTAGTTCACTTTGTTTGGTAAAGCAGTTGGCAAGTTCTTTAGTTCGATAAGGAAGAACGTGTAAAGGGCTGCTTTAGTCATGGGAGTGAAATACTCCGGATAGCTTGATCAGCTGTTAAAACAAAGCACGTTAGTCTAGAGCTATAACTATATCTTTAACTATAGCAAGACCCTTACGATGCCTATACCCATACCTATAAGTATACCTATAATTATGCTTATCTATCTTTTTCTAAGCTCTATACCTTATGCATGCACCTAAGCCTATACTCTCTCTCTCTCTGTCTCTCTTTCTTCTTCATCATCTTCTTCTTCGTCTTGAAAACTTTGATATTTACTTCGAACTTCATCTTTTAGAGCCTTCAAATGTTTTTTCTAGCAAATTTCTTTCCTGTAATGGAAGAATAATACCAGGTTCTCAAGCATAGGTTACCTCGTATTTCATAATAAACTAAGGATAATCTAAATATAGAATAGAAAACGTGCAGGGTATAATCAGCTAGATAAATGGACGTAAATCGATAAGTTATCGACTGCAGACATAGGATATACATGGTTGCATCGACTCTGCTATTCCTAGTGATCAAGAATATGTGTATAATGGCATCAGCCACGCCTCCATTTGACTGCGCCTCAGAGCTTCCAATTCGAATGGATATATATATATAATGGATATATATATAAATTTAAATAATGCATATAACTTATACGCATGTAAATAACCGTTAAAATGCGCCCAAGCTAACTACTCATAAATATTTGAAACAATTCTCAGACTGAATAAAAACATCAAGTTGTTGTGGAAACTCAAATTTATTGCCAAGTCGCGTTAATCATCGAGACGATCAATGCTCTGTATATAGTCAATAGATGGAGGCACTTCCGATTGGTTCCATCAACTTGCTTTTTTATGCTCCATCAAACACTGCCAAATCGAATGCGTCTAATGAAATCTGCAATCCATTCGGTACGAATAACACGTTATATCATAAACCACGCCTCTATCCGTGTGTGTGTGTGTGTGTGTGTGTGTGAGAGTGTGTGTGTTTGTGTGTGTGTGTTCAATATTGTTCTCTGTCGATCTGTTGATGTTGATGGTGCTTATTGTGCAACGCGCCAATTAAGTTCTGTTTTCCTCAGCTGCTCACATCCCAGCTCATGCCCCTGCTCCTGCCACCTGCCACCCGCCTCCCGCCTCCCGCCCCACCCCCCATCACTGCACGCGTTGTTGACTGAATAGCATAATACGTGCCCAGCGCGTAATGCCATTGCTTAAGTCCCCCTTTCATTCTTATACCCTGCAGCGCATTCAGAGTGTAGGCTATAACAGGCACACACAAAATTGAAGCCTTCAAATTTTTTTAACTAAAGGTTCATGAATTGAATCAGTTCCAGTTCCAGTTCCAGTTCACATTGCATGCAATTTTCAAACATAATGCAAATAGCTAGGGTATTTGCCAGTCGCGTATACCTCACTATAGATGGCTGCTTTGCTTGTTCTTATTTTATTCTTTGTCACTCGCTTGCGCGGAATCCCGCGCCTCCTGCCGCTTGCCGTCTCACTCTCGCACACTGTGCGACTTGCACAATAACAAATTGGGTCGGCCTTGACACGGGTTAAGAGTTGTTGTTGTTGTTGTTGTTATGCTTGTTGTTGTTACATTTCAGTTGCTTCGATACTATTCGCTAATTTACGACGCGGCCGAGGCCACTTTTCTGTTCTCGTCATTTCAATACCCTGTACTTACTGCCAAGTTATGAAAGGATGGGGTATACTGGTGAGAATATGTATATATATATATATATAGACGTATATGTATATACATAGTCTATGTATATATAAAGAGTCTAATATATGTCTGTATATATTAATATTGATATATTTATGAGAACAGTTCAGCTCCAGTTGCAGGGTGCTGCATAGTCAGGCAGCATCGGCTACAGAACTTTTTGCTTGCCAGCGCACTTAATACCCTGTAGCCATGAAATATTTAAGCGTAAAACATGTTTTGCTTGCACAATTATCCATTTACAGCGGTAATTGTCGCTTAAATTGATTGAAAGAATTCGGATAATTGGCTAGGTAAATCTGTTAATACTTAAAGACTCTAGCCCCAATTCAGCTGCGGTATGTAAGAAATTCTAGGGTATAGTATGATTATAAATATAGATCCTTTTTAAAGGGTAACTCTCGCGCGTGCGATAGCTCCTCATGCTAGGAACAGCGAACAGCAACAGGTTTTCTTTTGCCACCAGCAAAAACACTCAGCGTCTCTATCTCTCTCTCCTTCTCTCCCTCTCTCGCTCTGCCACTCTTCCCTCGGCTCCAGCTAAGCAATCAATGTTAACTGCATGAATGTGCTGCGCGTGCTTCGTTCAATTCGCCAATTATCATTTTGCTCAACGATTTCGTGTTAGAGTCCGTTCGGTTTGACCAGCAGCAGGAATCGTCAGCATTTGCGCATCAATTGAATGCACACACGCACACATACACACGCATGCACACACAAATCTGCGCAGCGCTGTGACGTCATTAGCCAAACGGCACTGACACTTGAGACGGCAGCCGCATTGACCCCAACCCCAAACTTTTCAGTTGAGTTGTCGTTCCAATGTCGTTAAGTTTAGATGCTCTCGCACGCGCGCACTCTCTTCCCTCGCTCTACCACTCATGTCTCCCACTCCCTCTCCCTCTCTCCCTCTCTCTCTCTCTCTCTCTATCTTTGTTGTTTGCTCTATGAGCTGCATTCAGTTATGCTGTGCATGTATAATAATTGGCGGCGTCTTGCAAGCAACGCTTTTAACTCAGCTTTGTGTATATGTATATATATGTGTGTGTGTGCATGAATGAATGCATGTTTGCGTGTATGAGTGTGTTTATATGTATTTTCATGTGAGCGATTATCTAATTGCACGCTGTAAGTTAACGAAATCAAGCAAATAATATAAATGAAGGAAATATAAAAACATACATATTTGATATATCGAAATTTCGCCAAATTCAATGTACAGTTGCCGCCATTGATTGCATTGTTTTCGCCTCTTAGGTTTTGGCATCTTTATCGGCTTGTTTACGGATCGGCTAAAGATCAAGGCAAAGCGCCAGTAGCTAAAGCTGCCTGTTGCCAAAAACAGAAGAGCAAAACAAACGCGAAGCTGTGTAAATATTGACATATATGCATGTGTGTGTGTATGTGTGTGTGTTTATCTTTTATATCTGTTTACGTTACGTATTTGATTCTTACGTATTTAGCATTCGTGCCCTGCTGATTCCCTTTGACGTCACAAATACCACTGAGACAGGGTTCGGCACGTGCGAGACTCGCCGAGTGCCAAAAGGATGTATCGAGTCAATGGTGGGAGTGGCAGGGGGGTTTCGCTTGTTTTGATGATGTTCAGCTAACGGTAAACACTCAGGCACTTTGCGCGTGGCCATTTTGCCATACACTCAGCTGGCACTCGGCATAAGCAAATTAGCAAGCAATAACGGATCTAAGTCAGTAAGCGCACTTGAGTGCAGTGCAAATAGCGAAGAGGACAGCAAAGGATATGCAGGATCAGGGAGCGCATTAGGCACAGCGTTAAAGCTTGTGCAACAGCGCACAGTGGCACCACAGCGACGAATATTGAGTGAAAACTTTCCATACAATATATTATGTTTGTTCCCTTCGATCGACTCTAGCAAACTTATCGATATATTTGCCTAGTGGAAAATACCCAAAACTCGCATGTGACACAGAAAACAATTGGGCTTTAGGGTGAGGACCGAAACAAAGCTGCGGTAGCTGCAGAGGGGTTGCTGCCTGGGTATGCCCATCGATTTAACAACGCCTTGTTATCCTGACCTAGTCAAAGTTTCGACCCATGCGCAACTCTCTCTCTCTATCTCCCTTCTTTTCTCTCTTTTAACTCCCGCTGTCTGCTTCTCTCTCCCTCTCGCTCTCTCTCTCTTGCAGGAGCTGTGGCTTGCGTGCCAAAACTCACGTCAGCCGCAGCGGCGTCAACATCAGCAGACACTGCGGTTGCCTCCTCGTCGGTGCCGGCAAAGATGACAAGTTATCTTGGAGCCGTGTCCAGCTTTCGTGTTCAAGGATATTCAGCTGTGTGCGAGGCGTGTTTTGTGTTTATTGATTTTGTCTTTCGGGGGACTTACCCATGGAGGAGCATTTACTTTTGGGTCAGGGTTCCAACCCCTTATTGGTAACTTTATGTTAATGAGCTGTGAGCTCCATTGAAAGCGAGCAGCTGGCAAGGACTTTCCAAATAACAGCCCCCGCGCCAATTATGATATTAAATTGTCTTACAGAATATTACGATTGTTTTTAACCAATTACTTGTGGGCGTATGTCCACAGTGGAAGTCCTCGAATCCACTATCCTGCTCGCTCCCTGTCTGTCTGTCTGTAAGACTTTTCCTCTTAATCGGCTTAGCTCCTGTTAGCAGTACGTCGGAAGCACTAGTCGTCATCTTAAGCCCCGCTCGCCAACTATGCCCTTCCATCCTTGTTGTTGCTGTAGAGGAATTATGGGTGGGCACTGAAAGCAGTCCAACTAAAGGACTCTGCCCACTGCCCACTGCCCGCTTATCATTAGAGAGTAACGAAAATGATTCTAGTCTAAGTGGATTAAAAAACTAACTGTGCATAGCTGATGCAGCACGCACTTAGTGTGAAACCCTTGCCAGCTGTCGGGGGTCCCTATGCTTGACTTAAAAGTAGAATCCCCTTCATAACGCCTGGCAGTCCAAACTGGGAAATGACGGCAATTGGAGTGGCTTGAGTAGCTAGAGAAAAGCATTGAGACAAACAACTATTTGTTGTTGAATAGTTTATTCAGTTCCTGCTTTCACTTAGTCGAGGTATTGATTCAGTCACGCCCACTATGCACAGCACAGCTGGGACGCCCAAAGAACCACAGCTCTGTATACGAGGCATCTGGCTGCGACTTGTGCTAGTTCTGGCCGTAGTACTCGGCGTATGTCTAGGCTTATGGCTGATCCGGCGCTTTATCCAGGGTCCGGCATATCGCAAGGCGAACCGCATCGACGGCAAGGTGGTCATCGTGACCGGCTGCAACACGGGCATTGGCAAGGAGACGGTGCTGGAGCTGGCACGGCGCGGCGCCAAGATCTACATGGCCTGCCGGAATCCCGTTCTCTGCGAGCAGGCACGCCTTGAGATCATGGAACGCACCCAGAATAAGCAGCTGATCAACTGCGTGCTAGATCTGGCCTCGCTGGAGTCTGTGCGGCAGTTTGTGGCACGCTTCAAGGACGAGGAGACGCGCCTCGATCTGCTGATCAACAATGCCGGAGTCATGGCCTGTCCACGCTCCTTGACCACAGATGGCTTCGAGATGCAGTTGGGCGTCAATCACTTGGGTCACTTTCTGCTCACAAATCTGCTGCTGGACCGGCTCAAGCAGGCGGCGCCCAGTCGCATTGTGGTGGTCAGCTCGGTGGCTCATCTCTTCGGACGGATTAACCGCGAGGATCTGATGAGCGAACGAAAGTATAGAAAGTTACTGGGCGCCTACACCCAATCCAAACTGGCCAACGTTCTCTTCACTCGCAAGCTAGCGATGCTGCTCACGGGCTCTGAGGTTACGGTCAACTGCTGTCATCCGGGCTTGGTCCGGTCCGATCTGAACCGTCATTTTGTGGCGCCCACCTGGTTTCTGGCCACCATCAGCCTGCTCTCCCGTTATTTCTTCAAGTCAACAAAAGCCGGCGCTCAGACGCAACTGTACTTGGCCCTGGATCCAAAATTGGCGGAGAGTACGGGTGGCCTGTACGCCGATTCTCTCCAGTGGCCGTTGGTGCCCTGGGCCAGGGATGTCGAGACTGCCGACTGGCTCTGGCAAGAGAGCGAACGCCTTGTGGGTATATCGCACTCGGCACAATCTGTAAAAACGGTCTCAATAGAACTCGTTGAATAAGGGGAGTAGAGGCTCTACTTCACAGGGAAGGCGAACGATTCAAATCCAATTGGAAAATAGATTTAAGCCATTGTTTTTAACGGTTCTGTGAGCCTGTGAACAAATCCATTTCCTTCTTTATTGATTAAGATACAAGTGTAGAGTATTTGCAAGTCAGCTTGCCCTAACATTTAGTCCAAAGTCCAATTTAGGTGACTCCAAGCCCTGCTCAGCGACTGGAAGCGACAGGCGAGAGAGCCGCAGCGACGTCGACAGCGACAGCGACAGCGACAGCGACAGCGACTGCGACTGCGACTACGACAGCGACAGCAACAATCAAAACAAACAAGGCGAAGAAGCCGCAGAACACGAACAGACAAATAAAGCGGAATGCAAGTAAAGTTATTCAACGGCAGCGCTGTGGCGACGCTGGCAGCGAAGCGAGAAAAAAAGTAGTTCCAAGTGAAAGTCGAAAGCATAATTCCAAGAGAGGCAGCAAGAAAAGAAATTAATGCCAGCAGCAGCAGCAGCAGCAGCAACAACAACAACAGAGACAACTGTAATGGGAATAACAGGCGGAGGCGAGGCCGTTGCGGCTTCTATGGCCATGTTCGTCTGGACTGCGACGACGACGCCGGCGTCGGCTGCGACGCATGCACATGCATAAAGTTATGTTAATAACAGACGCCAGTCGAGTCGACAGCGACGCCGCTTAAAACTATATTCAGGTTATTTTGACGTGTTAGCAATCAAGTCGTTGGAGCCACAGCCATCGGGAGCCGCTGTTTGTTTCAGTTGGCTAAGACCGCGCGAGACGCTTGGACGCAACGGTAACAAGAGCAGCGCAGCAAGACAATCCCGACGAGCAGAGATTCACGCAGATCGCAAAGTGTGTGAGCGAGAGAAAGAGAGAGGGAGAGTAGCCGGCATCGTTTCGTCAAGTGCTTAAGTCAACTCTCGCCGTTGTTTTTGTTGTTGTTGTTGTTGTCGACCAAATGTGTGAAATTAGCGCGTGAGGAAGTGCGGCGACAAAAGAAGAGAACAAGAAAGAAAAGGGTCAACCGAGGTATGTACATACATATGTATATATGTATGTATGTGTGTGTGTATGTTGGCACATCGAGTGAGCGAAACAATTTCGAAAGTGTTGTTTTCGAATGCGCCATATAAAAACATGCATCGCCATGTTATCGAAAGGCATGCGCTTGTTGAGCTCCGATAACAGCGACAGCCGTTAAATTTAAATATAGAAAATAGTTTGATTTGATTTAAATGGAATTTCGCGTGGATTCATGTATCAAAATAGCTGTTATGTTAGGAGCAATTGATTTCTCCTAACTACTTACAGGTACAAACTATTGCAATTCGCTTAGACAAAACCTGATCGATAACTATGTCAAGTTAAAGCAGTTTTATTATTAACTAATATTCATTGTTATTGTACGCGTGTGCAACTGCAATAGAAAAACTGCATATATATAATGTATACAAGGTTGTTTACTAAACTATTTAATTGATAAAGCCACAACAATTAAGTATAAAGTTATCGATCGCTGTGGATTGCTATAAAATATCGATAACAATGTCCAATTGCATATATCTGTTAGGGCTTATAGTAAACTGTTAATAACTAAGTCGACAAGCATTTAACGATTAAGTATGATTGTAAATGATCGATAATCGATAATCGATACTAATAATATTATCGATCGATAATAAAGGATAATTGCAAATATCGATTAATACCATATTTATATATGCTATTTGTTAAAAGCAGGTACTTTATGAACACTTAAATTGATTGAATGCGTTAATCGATATGTAATGTATATCGATATTTTCGCGCCTTATCATTAAAAGATTAAGGAAACCATTTACTTCACTCTAACAAGACTAATTGGTATATCAAACGTATATATATACTTATATATCTGTTATCGATAACATTCTTGATAATTAAATCGATTCTTTCTCTCCCCCAGGCACATCGCGCCTTCAGCATCCTTCCAATCCGTTTCCAGACACCACAAACGCTCAGACACATAGCACACACACACACACACGGATAGAAACTAAAGTCGTGTCCTAGCTATGTCACAGGCTGCCACGCCCACGACAACGACGCCTGCTTACGACGACCCAACAGCCGAGGCGGCCGAGAAGGCGCTCTGCTTCCGTGGCATCTGGGCCTGGCTGGTGCTCCTGTTGCTGATCTTCCTGTGCATCGCATTCGTCATGTGGCTACTGCGCAAGTGCATCCAGGGTCCGGTCTACCGCAAGGCGAACCGTATCGATGGCAAGGTGGTCATCGTCACCGGCTGCAACACGGGCATTGGCAAGGAGACGGTGCTGGAGCTGGCACGCCGTGGCGCCAAGATCTACATGGCCTGCCGTGATCCGGCGCGCTGTGAGGCGGCCCGCATTGAGATCATCGATCGCACCCAGAACCAGCAGCTGTTCAATCGCAGCCTCGATCTGGGCTCGCTGGAGTCCGTGCGCAACTTCGTGGCGCGCTTCAAGACGGAGGAGACGCGCCTCGATCTGCTCATTAACAATGCCGGAGTCATGGCCTGTCCGCGCACTCTGACCGCCGATGGCTACGAGCAGCAGCTGGGCGTCAACCATTTGGGCCACTTTCTGCTCACGAATCTGCTGCTGGATCGGCTCAAGCAGGCGGCGCCCAGCCGCATTGTGGTGGTCAGCTCGGCGGCCTATTTGTTCGGACGGATTAATCGCGAGGATCTGATGAGCGAGCGCAAGTACAGCAAGTTCTTTGGCGCCTACAGCCAGTCTAAGCTGGCCAACATACTGTTCACACGGAAGCTCTCGACGCTGCTGAATGGCACCGGCGTAACTGTCAACTGCTGCCATCCGGGCGTGGTGAGGACCGAGCTGAATCGCCACTTCGCCGGGCCCAACTGGACGAAGAGCGCGCTGAAGGTGCTGTCGCTGTACTTCTTTAAGACGCCGCGTGCTGGGGCGCAGACTTCGCTGCGCCTGGCCCTGGATCCGGGGCTGGAGTGCTCGTCGGGCAACTACTATACGGACTCCATGCGCTTTCCGCTCGTGCCCTGGGGCCGGGACATGGAAACCGCCGACTGGCTGTGGCGCGAGAGCGAAAAGCTCGTCGGCCTGCCGCCCATCCACACCGGCCCAAACAATCAAAATGGTCAGAATGGCAGTGGAACGCGTTCAGCTGCTGTCGCGCCTGCTGCAGCTGCCGATGACTCAGTGGAGACTGTCGTGGTCGATCGTCCCTCCAGCTAGGCAAATGGGCCTGTTATCACAGTTCAGAAGTCCAGCTCTAAAAACCAGTTTACAACCTGTTTATTTTTTTTTTATTTTATTTTTTTTTTTTTTTTAAGAATCTGCCGCAAATTGGAGATAAAATTTGTCATTGAGTAGGCACTATTACAGCACTTACACATACATACACACATACATACACATACATACATACATGCTTGCATGTCCAATAATTGTATCGTTTTTTGTGTGTAACTTTAGGTTGAGTACTCAAAATAAACGTAAAATTAAGAACAACAACAACGCAAGTGCCAAAGTGGGCGAAAACAAAAACAAATTCATTGAATTTGCCGCCGCTTCAGCAGCTGCCGCCGCCGTCATCTTCTTCTTCTTCTTTGTCTGTCGGTCGCGTTCGTTCACATGCCATTAACGCAAGCAAAAGCAGCAGCAAAAGCAAAAAAAAAAGCGCAAGCAACAGCATCGAGAGTGCAATTAAACCCATGCAATGCCCGGGGGGTCGTTTTGGTCCGGCAGCTTTAGTATGGGATTATCGTATCATATGTGTGGGCTCATAAGCTACTGGGCTTTAGTTGTAGCTACTTTTAGTCTCTGGTCAGCAATTAGACACGCCTAATGGAGACTTTGCACGGCTTATGGCCATTATCAGAGCGGCACAAATGACGCTAATGTGCTTTGATTTTGCGACTGGTCTACGAAGGGCCAAAAATACTTTTACTCTTTTGCATACCACAAAAAAAAAAAACTACAAATAACTTAAAACAGCTTAAAAATGTGCATCGCTGCAAGTTTGGAAATGTTCTCTGGCCACTGAAGGGTTAAGCAAGAACAAAAAGAAACAAAAACTGAACGAGCTGCGAACAATTACACAAAAATTGCATGGAAAATTCCATTCGATGTGTGTGCGTGTGTGTGTTTTTGGGTTGTGAGCGCCCCCTTACAATTACACACACACACACACACACGCGCAAAGCTAACTCAGAACCCTTACTTAAATGTATCCATTGTATTAATATTTTATCTATGAGATTTGGGCATATGACACATATACATACATACGCATGTACATACATACATATACATATGTATGTACATACATGCATACAATTGTATGTACATACATACATTCATAAATACACGCACTCATGCAAATTTCTTTCATTCTCTCTTTATACTCATATGCAACAGCTGTTAAATCTGCCTACGATCTGCTGTCCGAAAAAGAACAACAAACAAGCAAGCATAGCTAAAACGCATATGCAAATCTTAACGAAAGTTTCTTAATCAGCCATCTGGCAACGCCTTGCTAATTATGCCAAGCCATATAAATAACGGCGCAAACTTATACGCACATACGCTAAAAAAAGAATATTACAAAAATAATACACGAAATAGCAAAAACTTTCCACACACATAAGTTTGGACGAGAAAATTAAATTTCTGCTCTTTCAGCAGACGACATGTTGCAATTTGATATGGAATATGTCATTTTCGCACGTACATACTGCTCCACCGAGGGCCAGCCACATACGCAGGTACACACATACATACATATGTACATACATAAATAAGTAGTAATTTTCATGGGGCTTTGATAAATTTGATGCTTTGTGTATGAGTGCACATGAAGTGGCAAAGAGATCGAGTAACAGGCGCAGCTCTTTCAGCTATTTGTCTTCTCAGTCTTCACGTATGTAAGTATATATGTCTGTATGTATTTCAAGTAATTTGCTATCTTGCACATCAAAACTAATGATGAGTATGTGTGTATGTATGTATAGCACACATACATATGCACACACAAGTAGTTTATTGCGAATAAACATTGCATTTTATGATGCAATTGTCAATCGAGAGATAACAAAGTCGGTTAGAAATACAGCAAAATGGAAAGAAAGAATTAAAGTGCTAAGGCCCTACCGCAACACAGTCAAATGAATATATGTACATATGTACATACATACATACATACTCTTGTGTGTATGTGTGTATTGTGTTTATAGCGCCTATTTGCATTTTGCAACGGCAAACGTGACTGAATTGGCACATTCTGAATCATTGACTGTGCCGCCTCCTCCTCTATCTCGCTCTCTCTCCCTCTCCTTCTTTCCCTTGCTTGAGATATGCAGGGAATATAAAAAGTTTTGCCACTTGCTATGCATTGCCTATGGGGCATTTTGTATTATATTTATACATATGTACATATATTTTCCTGGATAAAAACTTAATTTTAATAAAGACACAATAATAGTTGTATTGTGTCATACAGCTCAAGCAGATCATACCCTAATTGCAAAATACATTATTTTTGTTTTTATTTATATTATTTTTTATTCATTAATTATTTTTGTTTAGTTGAACTTTATATATTAATTTTTATAGTTTAGTTTAAGGTTAATTTTCTCTTATTACACTTAAGTTTCTTCTAGATCCTTCGGAAAGTGCATTCAATAGTCGACTCGCCTGCGCTCATAAAATCCACCTAACTGTTTTTTTCTTTGCCATTTTCAGCTTTGAAAACCATTTGCAATTATGAATTCGTAACACTTGTTGTTGCTCCGCTTTAGTTTGTTTAACTAAAGTTGGGTGATTCAGCTGGCATCTAACGGTATCGCCAGCAGTTCACACTGAATGTGCGCAGTTCGATTGTTTGCCATTTGCCTTCCTCTCTCCGCTCTTCACGCTTATCTCCAAAGTCTGCAACGTGCAAAAAGCTGCAAATGACGTTTTGCGATCTTTCTAAATAACCAACTCACACATACATATACATACATATGTATGTATGTATATAGAAATAAATAAAAAAACAAACAAAAAACTAACGGGCAGTGGAAAAGTTTTTAATGGGATGTACAATGACGGTTTGCATTCAGCTGTTGAAATTTAGCTAAAGTTAATGGAAATCTTTCCGATGTGATCTATAAGCAAGTAAGAAAACGCTAGTCGGGCGCCCCGGCTAGGAGATCCCCACAACCACGTTCGATTTGCGTTTTAAAAAATGCAATTTTAAAATTTTACCTAATAGCGCCATCTATGGTTCGACTCTAAGTAGCAGTAGATAATACACAAGCCATCTGCCCTATACATACCAAAACTTGCAGTTCTCAGAATTTGCTAGATGCTCTCAGTTCAATGTGTGTGTGTGTGTGTGTGTGTGTGCGAAAATAGCTGATGCTTTGCGTTGCTGACCACTTGTTTGCTTACTGGCCAAACGTTTTGTTTAATAACTTCTCTGGGAAAAATTTCCATTGAATTTTCAGCATATTATCTATGTATGCATGTATGTACATATGTACATGTTTTATTGAATTTTTTCCAATTTATAAAATGCAATGCCAAGCAGACGAACGGACAGGTAAGCCTCCTTCTCCCTGTTACATATGTACATTTCAACAAAACCAATATACCCTTATTTCCATAAATAAAAACGAGAGTTTTTACAACTACTCGATAATGCCAAGCATATTGAGTTTAGTCGGCCCACAAAATACATTCAGGTAAATAAATTTTTGAGCTTATTAACTTATTCTTATTTGACAACAACATTGCTACACTGGTCAAACAAAAAACTCAAGTAAACCAAAATTTTCGTTAAATTTACATTTTTCGATTTCAAAATTTACGCGCATCTCGAAAACCAGGATGTCAAAATCTCTGCGTAATGTGCGCACGGTAAGTAAACTCAGACTATATTTGTACACTTATAGATGCATATGCACACACGTATATATGCAATTTGCATTACTTATAATTAGTGGTAAGCATACATATGTATTTGAATCGTTCGTTTTGCAATTGGCACAGAAATTCGCTTAACTTCAAATTGCTTGGCAACGTGACAAAAATGTGTTTCAACCATAAATTAACATACAACAAGCAATTGCATGATGCACACATGCATTCACAAACATTCAAAATTTTTTATATATTGTAAAGAGTTTGTTTATTCGGTTATCTGTTGCATTCGTTTAGTTTTCTGAAGAAAAACGTGCCGCGTCGGTTTTTAAAAGTTGGC
This sequence comes from Drosophila peninsularis, assembly GCA_035047485.1. Classification (NCBI taxonomy): domain Eukaryota; kingdom Metazoa; phylum Arthropoda; class Insecta; order Diptera; family Drosophilidae; genus Drosophila; species Drosophila peninsularis. Next base: position 10,055,255 of record JAWNPN010000028.1, read on the forward strand.
GCCGTGTGTCTGGACAACAGTTGCGACGCTGTTGGGCATACCGAACGGTTGCCAGTCCACAGTGCTGCCACCTTTTGAAGTTTGCGTTCGTAAGGTAACTTTGCTCATGTATAAAGGCGCTTTAAATGCAATTTCTGTGAAAGCAACAATTTTGCCAAGTTTAAATTACTTGCAAAATATTGTTTTATTGTTTAACTATTGAGTAGAAGGCGTTTCTTGTTTTCGCGTCATTTGCGTTGCGTTACGTCAAATAAAAAGTATGACGTGAGCGCGCGATGCGTAACTTATGCGTCAAATACATGTAGCAGCCAACTTAACGTTGTGACGATAATTACCAAAAACAACGCAGCATTCGGGCCAGTGTGACCATTATTAGACGATGTTGCCACAATCGACGAAAATTGTGATATTGAAGTGGAAGAATTAAACTTGGTGGCAAGAAAGTCGCGAAAGAGTGTTGACTATTGTAAGAAAAAGTATAATTTGAACGCGCCAAAAGTAATTTATCAACTAAACGCATTGTTTACAAATATTTTGCAGTGGTAGAGACGACATCTCGACCGAAATAACTTAATGCAAAACGTAACTGACTTCAACTGACACACGCACACAAATCAAAGGGGAAAAAAATTTTTTTTCCTGGAAGAGACGTACGGCGTGGCGCCGCGCCGCATTAAGAAAACAACAAATTTGTGTGTGTTGCAACGAAGTCGCAGCGGCAATTAATATTATATCCACAAGTATATATAATCTAAACACATATATATAAGTATAAGTATATATATATATATATATATATACGACGAAATGAACTCGAAGCGTATCAAATACACAACGCTGTCCAGCCCGACAGATGCGCCGTCCAAGGAGGAAATCGTGCCAGTTATCATACATCAGGACACAGACGACGTAGATGGGAGTGGGGAGTCGACACAGTATACATATGCCTATACGACCAATGAGGATGACGACACTGAAACCGCTGTGGTCACGCTCAGCGACCGCGATCACGAGGCATTGGCCAATGCCCAGGAGGTGATCATCGATGAGAACGGACATGCCGTCACATTGCAGCAGCTGGTCGAGAACAGCACTGTCGAGGAGGTAGAGACCATTGAGCAGGGCGACGGCACACACACCATCTTGCACATTGTGCCCACTATGGAGGACGACGAGGAAGAGGAAGAGGATGATGAAGGGGAGGCTCTTGAGCATGATGAGGACGAGATTGTGGGCGTCGTGCATGAGGAGGGCGAGGAGCCAGACGACGAGGAGGATGAAATAGGCTCCATCGTCTTCGAAGGCACCATCGATCACAGTCCCGAGTCGGACTCTCAGTCACGAAACAAAACCTTCTATTGTCCCAACTGTGGCAATTGCTATAGCGCCGCTGGCTCTCTGAAGCTGCACATGCGCGCCTGCCTGCGCCAGCGCAATGAGGTCTCGGCCGAGGACCGCAAGTGCAAGGTTTGCAGCAAGATCTTCAACTCGGTGGCCTATCTCAAGGAGCACATGATGCGCCACACTGGCGAGCAGCCCTACCGCTGCACTCGATGCTATCGCAAGTTCGTCGACGAGATCAAGTATAATACGCACATGGACTCGCACAAGCATCAGGACAAGCTGGAGGCCGAGGCCGAGGCACTGGCCGCCCAGCACGGCGGCAAGAAGGTGGTCGTCAAGGAGTTCACCTGCTCCTTCTGCTCACAGAACTTCACCGTCGTCTTTGACGTGGGCCAGGTGAAGCGTCGCTACGCTTGCGATACTTGCCGCGACAAATACTCAAATGCCGAGGCGCTGCGTCAGCACAAACAGCAGGTGGAGGAGAAGCGCGAGTTCAGCTGCGAGCGCTGCGGTCGCAAGTTCGTCTTCGAGGGTTTCCTTCAGCGCCATCTACCCACGTGCGATGGCAGCATCAAGCGCCGTCGCGACATGAAGTAGAGGTGGCAGCAACGTGATGGCAATTGGCGGCGCCGGCGCAAAAGATCTGACAAAGCACGCGAATGTGATTTAGAGGAACAGCAGCAGCTGGAAGGAGAAGAGGAACTAGTGGAAGAGCTGAAGGAGGAGGAGGAGGATGAGGAGAAACAAGTGCTAATGTCGCCACCAATACGTTACGTTGTAATTAAACAGGAGGAGCTTGAGCAGATGGAGGAGCAGAATGTTGAGGAGCAGCAGCCCTAGAGGCTGAGCCAATGAAATTGAACACACACATACACAGACGGTTTCTTTTTTCTACACACAGACACAGACGGACGGAGGAAGGAGCTCTAGTTCAATACTAGCTTATAGGCAGTCCCATGCGTTTCCAGCTGGCAATATAACTAAACACACACACCTTTTCATTCTTGTCCAGCTGGAGGCCGCGTTACATACATATAAATAAATATATATTTATATACATATGTGCATATATATTAACACTTACATACATACACTGAGCAGTAAAACCGAACTTTATGCATATATCCATATATATATATATATATATTTATATATATACTTATGATTATTTTTTTTAACTATGTAATATTTATAAGAATTTGTTATGGAAGAAATGTCGAGGCAAAGGCGGATACTAGCCTGACAGGGCTTATCAACTATCCCAGCCGGATCACACTCCCACTGATTACAGACACCTCGGGAGCCTAGTACACCTAAAATACAACCTACACACTCGATGATCAGTTACTTCAATAAAACACGCAAAATGAGAAAGAAAGAAACACGCTACAGCACGAAAAGCAACAAAAACAATCTTTCCACATAATAAAATATATTTTATAATATAACAGAGAATAAATAACTGCAAATCGGAGTTTAGCTGAAACGAGAACTGTCTGTCCGAGTCGAGTGTATATATAAATTAAGGATATCTATATCATATACTAATTATATAGCAGATAGTACTGTTCGTCCGTATCATGGATATATATATATATATATATATAACCAGCATTATAAAGATCTAGGGTCCTAGCATCATAGAGAGCCCAGCGAACATAAAAACTCTAAGAAATCCCTTTAGCAAACCCATTGCTGAAATATATATGTTATATATATATATATATATATATATATATATATATATTTATATATATAGCAACGTAAACTCATAGATATTCCACTTATAGTCATATCTATATATGAGCAGCTCAGCTGTTGAGCAGACTTTTTCGATGCGATTCCAGTTTTCATTTCTCGAAAGAGGAAACACTTGATATTCTCAATTGTCGTACATAAAGTATTATTGATTTCAGAGGCGCGCTCGGGCGCAGCTACAAACAAAATTTGTTTTCTTTTTATATAATGTGCATTAACTAATTTAAACAGACGTTGGGGGAGGAGCAAGTGCAGCAGCTGCAGCCGCTCCGCCCACAGCCCTCACATTCGTTTACGACCAGAGCTTCAGATGGGCGCGCTTAGCATAAGATTTCCAATCGGAGTGGGCGTAGAACTCCTTGAATATGGGCGTGACTAGGGTGTCCTCCGGCAGTGTCTTGAACACGGGCTCACCATACCAGGTGCCCACCTGGCAAACAGAAAACAGTTTTAGTTGCAGTCGTATTTGGCTCGCATTTCTCATGCTGCGCTTACCTCCCAGCCGGGCACGTTCTTCATGAGGTCAGCCTCCTCGTCGCGATTGCGGCGCAGCTGACGCAGAAATTCGCGATCGCGCTCAGCAATCAGCAACGGGAATATGACATTCTGGGCCGAGCGCATTTCGATCTCGTCGCGCCTCACCTTTTTAGCTGTCAAGTAATAGACGCCCAAACCCACTGTGGTAACGGCCACATAAGCGCCAATCATGGTAAAGCCTGCAACAGCATACATACATAGATGTGTATAGAAAGGTGTGCATGCGTATGTAAAGCGTGTGCTCGAACGCACCTGTGAAATAGCTCTTGGGTGGCACGCGAGCGAAGGGAATCTTCTTGTAGCCACCGGGCGGTGGAAGGTCCTGTTTGGGGGTCACATGCGGCACGGCCGTCGCCATGTTGGCTGCTGCAATGTTCATGGATGTGGTATAGTAACACTTTCCATCTACAAATGCACATATATTCCGACTTACGCTTTGATAATTTGTTAATAAAATAGGAAATCTGTCAGTCAAAATTTCACGACGCCTTTTGCATAACAAGCAGCGTAATGTGACCACAGCTGACTACTAGCAAAATCCCAAAACAAAAAATTACCCAACACACAACAGAATATTTTCATATGAACTAATTGTCAATTTCCCTTGATTGGAAAGTATTGTGTTTGGTATTAATTATTACCCATTTGATAGTTTAAATCATCTTCACCACAGCAAAATGTCAAACTTTTAATACCAAAATTATAATTAAAAATTCTGGCATCTCCGACAGCTGACAGCTTCACTCTAAGGTTTTAGCCATTAAAACGTATTCAATTTTATTTTACTCTTTTTTTTTAGAATTTATCTGCTTAAAATATATAAGTATTGTTTATACGAATATGGCATATTGGCATAAGCTGCTTACTTTCGATCGGTGCTCGTTATTCCTGCGCCAACATCGCTTCATTAAGAAGTCTGTTTTGCCACCAAAACAGCAATGCGCTCAGCAAGAAGTTACAAAGAAAACTTTTGTTGTCCCAGAGGAATTTAAGGTAGGCCAGTCCATTTTTACAAAGGCAAAAAGCTGGAAAAAAAGAAATTTAAAAATAATTTAAACAGTGCGCGGGCGCCAAAAAGTGTTTAGCTTCTATCAGCTGCTTATTTGTGTAGGTGGTAGCGCATTTCGCTCATATTTTGCATTTATCGATAATAAAAATATCATGCATGCTCAGCGAAATAAACAAATAATTTTTATAAATATAATTCTAGGTAGATTTAACTATATGTAAGCATTGCTCGACAGTTTTACGATCTTATGATCTTACGAAAGCATTTTGTTAATATTCAATGAGGATCAGCAAGTACAATCAAAACTTATCGATATTAGCCACCACGACAACAACAACAACGGTGAAAATCGACTGCGTGCAACTGAAAGCCAACCAACCATTCGAATTCGAATAATATTTTAACATTCAGTTGCCGCGCAGCTGCCGTATAGGAAGGGAGAGTAGAAAACTTTTTTCGCTCGCCGTACAAACGCCACAAGAAAAAGAACATTTCCAAATTCTTCACTGGGGGAAAGCAATTTTTTTCTGTGTGTGTGCGTGTTAGTGTTTAAAAAAGAACACAGCGTTTGAGTAAACTTCTTCTCAAATCGACCAGCCAAATTAGCATAAATCATGTCGATCGTTCGCATTTCTGCACGTAAACTTGTCGACGCACAGGTGAGTTAGCCCCGAAAAAACCAATCTTAACGCAACCCCAACCCCAACCCCAGCCTTGACTATGTAATAACTGTAACTGTGAAATGACGAACAATTCGCACCTTACGCTATACCGTGCTGGTGCCAAAGGATCCTCACACTCTCAAGCGTGGCTTGCCAGCAACGCCGCCGCACGCACGCATACAGCCATACAAACACCACGCTCTCTAAGTACGTGTGCCTGTCTATATGTGTGTGTGTGTCCACGCGTTGTTGTTGGCAAAAGAAGCGACACGCCAAAAATTCTGCCATGTGCTTGTGATTATCATAAAAAAATAGAACTGTTGGGCGCAAAAAAAATATAATTGGCTGCCTCGCATAGTTTCTAATCTAACAGCTCAGTAAAATATATTAGCAGTTGTAAATATTCGGATTGTCAGATATTTTTGCTATGTGCTAATTTTCCGGCAGTACTGATTACATAACCGAGCAGAATTTTCACTTGGCTAAAATAGCGAAGCGCGAATCTTCTTTATAAATAAAACTCTCACCAAACGCAGACGCAGTCGCAGTCGCAGCGAGCAGCGCAGTTTGAGTTTAATGAACTTCTTCATCTGCTGCTGCCGCCGTCGTTACCAGGCGCATCTGCCCGTTGTGTCATTCAATTATTAAGCCTTCCTTTTTTTTTGTTGCTGTTGTAATTTCCATAAACGTGTCTCTTTCGCTTTGAATTTGGCTTAAAACCACGCGGCGTCGATGGCCTTACGTCTTGTAATGTTACAACAACAACAACAACAGCGCAGCGACGCTCTCTCAAAGAGCGGCTCTCACCAGCAGCCAGCCGCACAGACAGTGCTGCCAGATTTTGAAAAGCTAAATCAACAAAACATATTTCTGAAAACGGCTAGAAACAGCTATATTTTAGAATCACAATTGAATAGCAACGAAAACCGTCTATAATAAACTATTTAACTTTGCTGCTATCAAGTTTAGCTCTAACTGAGATAATATTCTTTCACCTTTTGCAGTTTTATTTAGAAAAGAACTTTTATGTAATCTTTTTAGCTCTTCTTTAGTTAGTAATAAACAAAGAGCGTTAACTTTATTATATTATTATCTCAAGATAACAACATGACAATATACGTAACATTATAAAACAATTTAGTTTTGTTTCTAAAACAAATCGTAAACTATTTTGGCCATTTAACAGCTAGAAACTAGCCGTTTGAGGCAGCACTATGCACAGGTAGCTAGAGCATTTGCTGTTTCACTCTCTCGCGCTGTTGCTATGGCTCTCTTCGTTTCCAAAGCGCGTCCGTCACGTGTTGTTGTTGCTGCTGCTGCTGCCTCTGCCTGGTCTCTTTTGCATAGGCGATGCGTTGTTTCTGCTGCCAAATGTCTTTTTGTTGTTTTTATCTGCATTTTGGCTCATTGTTGTTGCGCCAAAAAAATTGTCCGCCGAATGACCTTTAAGCAAAGAGCGCAGCCAACCGCCCAGCTCCTGCAAAAAATGCTAGAATAAAATAACAAATTTAATCGCCACGTATGTGCACAACAATCAACATATATACACTCGCACACACACATACATACGAGCTGTGAGTATGTGCGGGTTATGTAATGTCGAAAAATCAGCACACAAAACTTGGCAAACGTTTTTTTTTCTTGTAACTGAAAAATCAATACACAGCCCCCGGGCACGCCCACAAGCACACACACATACATTAGGCTCAAAGGACGAGCCTCCTTTGCAGCTCATTGTTGTTGGGGTGTTTTCGCTGTTGGGCAGAGTGCGTGCAAGAGAGAGGACCACAACGAGAGAGAGAGAGAGAGAGAGAGAGAGATAGCGTGCGAGCAAGAGAGCGCAAGTGAGATAGTGAGCGTTTGTATGTGACGCAAACAAAATTTGATGCGTAATACGTTAAAAGTTAAATAATCTATTTTGCGTTTTCGAAATGTTATGCATGCGCCCAGTTCTTTGGCTCTCAGATCGCCGCCTTTTCGTGAAATTGGCATGGCGCCAAAAAACGCGCAGCAACTGCAAACGTCCTTCACACCGTTGTTGTTGCTGTTGTAGTTACTATAAATACGTATGTATGTAAATAGGTAAACGATTATAGGGTTTGGACTATTTGCAATTCTCTTCCGGTTAGGAATTTGAAGCGAAATACTTTCGGCTTGCAAATATACAGACTCTGCTGTTCACAAACAATGCCAGCAGCGAATCATAGGCAACAACATGTCACGCAAGGCCTTTCGACAGCATCGGCAGCGGCAACATTTGACGTCCGGCCAACTTAATAACAAACACGCGAAATTTTTTATCGCCCAGACGCTAATACGTCACGATACGCGGCCAGCGCTTACGTAAAAGTTTTGCGTTAGCGTAGCGTTTCTGCCCTTTTGGCAAGTGCTTATGCGCGTGTGTATGTGTGTGTAGGTGGCAAGCAAAGGTTGCGCTCTTTGCTTTGAACAGCTGATCAGGCGATTGCATAACAAAAATGTCATTCATTTGTACCCAATTCGAATTCGAATTCGAATTCACATCGGAATATGCAAGAAGGAAATTCCTTAATTTCCCAAACAAATTGAGGTTTCAAACGGAAAAAGGGAATTCAAAAATGTCTCACCACAAATTGAGGCTTAATAGGGATAGCAAGAAACATCTTTCATATTATGCACTGTACATTTCCACATTTCTCAATGTACATAAATTAAATTGTTTGATTTATTGTCGTCGCTGTCGCCTAATCTTTCAATGCTCGTGCCAATCCAATCTCAAGTGGTTTCAATTTTTGGAGAGGGCCCACCTGCACTTCAGCTCTGTTCTCGCATTTCTTTTATTTGTTTTCATTGCGATTTCAAAGTTGCTAAAAAATTCCCGAGATATTTAAAGTTTTTATGCTCGACCCGCGTCCGATAACAATGTGTGGCGTCATGGAAAGTTTATATGGTAATGAAAGTGTCGCTAATGATAACTGTGATAAGGAAGAAACACTGAGAGATTTGCTGGTCATGTGATGTAATCGTTTAGGAGAGTCTGCCGGAGGGGTGGGAACGGGGGCGTGTGCTTTACAGTGTCTAACATTAAAATTGCACTCTCATTTGGGTGTTGCCTTACGTTCTATTTACGTTTACAATCATTGCGGTGCCGCTAATACAGCCCCACAACCCATGAAGCCTAACTGATAAGCATGACAAATTTGTGTGGGGGCACATGATCGAGATCGAAATCGGAACACACCAGCCAACAGAAATACGTTCCGATGTTCGTGAGCTGATTGTAGGAATAATATATAAATACATACATATGCCTATAGACATACATATGCCTGGCAAAAGATATGTGTGGCAAAAGAAAACAAAAGCACAAAACGGAAAACGGTGAACGGTGAAGTGTTAATTTGATTAGGTTCAACGATAAACGAATATATACTGCACATAATATTTATAGAGTGGAATGCGATACCCCCATAGCATTCAGTTCAGGCATTTGCATAGCTTTCGCCTTAGCGAATCCAATCCAATATCCAATCAGATCAATTGCAAATATCTAACCAGAGAGAGAGAGGACGATACAAAGCTTTGACACCATCACTCAGCATAGGTCTAAGGCCTTCGTCTTACTATTAAAGAGATCCAATCACAAGCCTTGCAAATATCTTATCAAAGAGAGAGAGAGAGAGGGAGAGCAAGATACAAAGCTTCGGCGTCATCAATAACTGTGGCTCTAAGGCTTTTGGCTTAGGCATGAAGACATCCAATCAGAACAATTGTCAATATCAAAACAGAGAGAGAAAGATACAATGCGTTGGCTCCATCAATCGGCGTAGCTCTAATGCTTTCGGCTTATAAATGAAGAGATCCGATGACAACCCTTACAAAAATAATCAGAGAGGGAGAGAGAGAGAGAGAGAGGAAGATACGCAGCTTTATCACCTCCAATCAGACTTTCGCCTCACTACAGAAGAGATCCAATCAGAGCAATTGCAAAATTCGAATCGAAGCGAGTTTTGGCACTCGATCGATCAGTGTAGAGCTTTGCTTTTGATAGATGATGACTTAAGGTAGATGATCAAGCCTAAACATCTATAAACAGATATCTGACAAGAACGAATTAAGTAAAACAGAAATAAACAAAAATATATATATTTCTATATATGTATTTACAAGTCGTTGCTCATGTTGACATGGGTTGTTAACATTGACAGAAAAGTTTACGGCACGTAGTTCCCCTTCCACCATCTGGCAATTGTGTGTTGCGACTAAAGCTAAAGCTGACTCAGTTCGTTCTCCCGCTCATCAGAGTTTCTGATTAACGCGCATGTAATCAACACAGACAGAAATCCCAACGAACCGATCTGAACCGAACGTCTGGTTACGTCATGCACTCTGCTCCGCAATGTTGCTAACTGTTTACTTTCGGAACGAATAGGTTTTTTCAGCTTTTTTTTTTCGCGATAATAAAGAGGAAATGCAAATAGCAGCAGACACAAGACCTTAATTATAGCGATTAGACTCTCCGAACTGTGAGAAGTGGAAAGATGAACTTGAAAACTTAACGTTTTATCGGATAGTTCGTATTAGCCAGTTACGAAATTTCTGCTAATAAAAGCGGGCAATTGAAATCGTCACGCAAACGAGAAACGATAGCGAAAACGCAAGGAAGATAGAGAGAAAAAGAGAGGAAGAGTAAAGTGTAAAAAGCATAGAGCGGAATATCTGCTCTGCTGGATTTGTAGCTCAAATAGAAGAGGAAATTATTAGGCACGGACGGATAAAGTGCTTAAAGTCAAGTCAGGGCCATTCGACTTGAAGTGCAACATGCAATTGTCTCACCTGGCTCACCTTGATGCCGAAATGAGTCGAGATGCCGTTAGTAGCAATGACAGCAAGCGGGGCTCGCATGGAATTGTAAATTGTGAAGGTTGCGCGCGTCAAGCGTTTGACTTTGATGATGATTGTAGAAAAAAAATGTATTGTGTATGGATCTGTCTGTATTTAATTAAGCTGTTGTCGTAATTGCAGCGTTGCTTAATTAATAAGAACAGAAATGATAATAATAATAGAATGCTATCCGAGGAACTGAACGCTTGCTTATGCAATACACTGTCGCAGATCAGCAGACTCCAATCGCTGAGCAAGCTAACACGCGACCACGATTTCCTCGCTTACCATTTGACCAGATATGTACGAACGGAGCATATAAAGTATATAGTATATAGTATATGTATGTATATAGTGTCTATATAGTATGTGAGCGATAAGTTAAACGCGTGCGAGACCGTTGCGGGGACCTTCAAAAATTTGAAACGCTTATCAGCAGCGCTCGCGCAGCCCCTCCCCCTGCCCAGCGGCGCCCTCTCGGCCAGAAGGCCGGGCACCGCCCGTGAAACTAATCTGATTATGTTCATGACTTTTTCACATGGGTATGCATACAAAAAAAATTTGCGCAAAAGACAAAGAAAATACAGTGAAAGAAAAAACAAATAATCATGTATTTATAAGAAGGTAGCTAGTTGATAAGATAAGCCCAACAAGAAGTCTAAGCGGGCGGGCAGTCGATCGTGCGTGCTCCGGCCCCCGCACGTTATGCAACACTATTCCGCAGAAAGCAGCGCAATTAGACAAGTGTGCACGTGTGTGTGTGTGTGTGTGTGTGTGACGTGTCATGTGTGGCGCTTAGTAATCTTACTGTTATGCAAGCCTCTCTCTCTGTCTCTCTGGTCTCGGCTCTCGGCATTTGCGCGTGTTTGTTATTTGTGCTCTTTGCGCATAATTAGCGGAGCCACAGTCAAATAGAAACCAATCTACTACAGCTCAATTAGCACCTGTTTTAATAGCACCAGCAGCAGTAGCAGCAGCATTGACGTCGATGTTGCGGTTTGCGCACCTGACAAAACGGCGTTTGGTTATTTGCATCCAGCGTCAAATGTCTCAAATTGCATTTCTGCTCGTCTAATGCCCTACAGTTACCATTTTCAGTATTGGGTTACCATAGCACTTACCATAATGAGTATTGGGTTACCATAGCATGCCCTTTGGGCATTGGGTTACCATTGAATGTGGTCACTCGATTATTTAACGAACCTTAATCGATTGTTGCCAAATTAAAATTCAGCTATTAAGCGCCAATTTTCTATATTATTTATATATTTAATATATACAAATTAAGTGCAATTATTTTGCAGCACGCAAAAGCTTGAAAAATTGAAATTGAATTTGCATAATTTAGCCTCTTGCAATTAATGTAATGGGTGACGTAGCAGTCAGCTGATTGACAGGCCATCTCATAGTATTTGATAACCGATGCAAAGCAGCGCACACGTAAATTATAATTCAATTTTATCAATGAAATCGCGTTTTTGGGGCCGGTCCAGCAAACCGGTTTGTGTGTGTTTGTTTGCTGTTCGCGCACAAATCAATATAATGCATAAGAGAAGACAACACACAACAAATACATATACATACATATATACATACACACAAGCACACCCAACGATCGCACGGCAGACATATCAGGCAGGCATGCAATCCAATTTGCAAAAGTCCTCCGCTGGGCGGCGCCATAAGTTCACATGGTTGATTGAATTTGCTGACCCACTGGCCGCAAAAAAAAGAAAACAATAAAAAAAAATGGCAACAACAAAAAGCTAACGATAGAGGGAGAGAGAGAGTGCGCGCGAGAGACAGCGAACTGCTGTCAATCAAACCAAATTGCACTTTGCGCTTGAGCTTGGATTCCGTTTTCATTTCCATTTCGTTTCGTCTGAGCAAACGGCACGCGTGGCAACAGCAACAAATGCCGCCGATTTGGAATTTCGCTGTCGTTTTAAGTGTGTCTCGCGATGGGCTGATCCGAACATACAACAACACAAAACAAATGAAATATCAAAAACTAGTTGTAGCCGGAATTGAGGCTTCGCTAACGGTTAAACTTGCGTTGAACTTTGCGAGTGGCGCGCTTTTTTTTTTCATTCAAATTATGTATTTTTCGGCTTTTTAAGTGTGCTTCGCAGTCAATTGCGCAACAACAACAACAACAACAATGAGCAAATGCAGCCACTGGGGCAATGTCTGATCCGATGCTGAGTCATGAGACTGAGGCTGAAATGAGGCTGCTGCTGCAATCGTCGCTTTGCGCTTTGCTTATCTTATGTGTGCATCAAAGTATGTGTATGGGTGTGTGTCTTTGTTTGGGCACCTTATCAATCTGTGTTCCGCATAATTTTACGCGCAATTGCCGCCTGAAGTGCAGCTCAATGACAGATGTGCCAATTGTTATCGATAAACAGCATTAAGTGTGACCACTAAGTAGCCTTGAGCTACAGCATATGGTCACTTAAGGTGACCATAACAACAGTGTTGCGCACTTTGGCGTGCAAATAGCTATACAGCCTTTTAGTAAGATCAGACTTGATGGCAAACAGCTAAAATAGAACAGTGTTGCGCAGTTTGGCGCGAAAAAGCAATAAAAGACTATACAGACAAAACATACCTGAACTGATATATACTAATAGTATTATCTCCCTATGTTTATGCATATTTAATGTTTTTTATCTATTATCTTTTTTACAGAAAGTGCCAGCCATTGGCGGCTTCGTACGTCAAATAGCTTCTGATGGCGCCACCCTGCGTGAAGTGATGGAATGCAAGATTCCACAGGAGCAGGAGCGTGTTAAAGCATTCAGGAAGCAGCACGGAGCCACCAAAATGGGCGAGACAACCATCGATATGATGTACGGTGGCATGCGCGGCATCAAGGCTCTGGTTACCGAGACCTCTGTGCTGGACGCTGATGAGGGTATTCGCTTCCGTGGTCTTTCTATTCCCGAATGCCAGAAGGTACTGCCAGCTGCCGATGGCGGTTGCGAGCCACTGCCCGAGGGCCTGTTCTGGCTGCTGATGACCGGCGAGGTGCCAACCAAGGCCCAAGTCCAGCAGTTGTCCTGCGAATGGGCTGATCGCGCTGCACTGCCTCAGCATGTGGTCAACATGCTGAACAATATGCCAACGACACTGCATCCAATGTCGCAGTTCTCTGCCGCCGTTACCGCTCTCAACCATGACAGCAAGTTCGCCAAGGCCTACTCCGAGGGTGTGCACAAGACCAAGTACTGGGAATACGTGTACGAGGACAGCATGGATCTGATTGCCAAGCTCCCAGTGGTAGCCGCAACCATCTACTGCAACACCTATCGCGGCGGCAAGGGCTCGCGTGCCATTGACTCCAACCTGGATTGGTCTGGAAACTTTGTAAAAATGCTCGGCTATGACTGCCCCGAGTTCACCGAGCTGATGCGTCTCTACCTAACCATTCACAGTGACCATGAGGGTGGCAATGTGTCTGCACATACTGTTCATCTCGTTGGCTCTGCTCTGAGCGATCCCTATTTGTCCTTTGCCGCGGGTCTGAATGGTCTGGCCGGTCCATTGCACGGACTTGCCAACCAGGAGGTGCTCATCTGGCTGCGCAAGCTGCAGAAGGAGGCGGGCAACAACCCGAGTGAGGATCAGCTGAAGGACTACATCTGGAAGACCCTCAAGGCTGGACAGGTATGCACATACATCATTTGATTGATTGATTGATTGGTTGGGTTAATTAATCACATTTGTCTATCCACATTAGGTTGTGCCTGGCTATGGTCACGCCGTGCTGCGTAAGACCGATCCACGTTACACTTGCCAACGCGAGTTTGCGTTGAAGCATCTGCCCGACGACGAGCTGTTCCAGCTGGTGTCCAAGATCTACAAGGTGGTGCCTCCAATTCTAACCGAGACCGGCAAGGTGAAGAACCCCTGGCCCAATGTTGATGCTCACTCGGGTGTTCTGCTGCAGTACTTCGGCATGAAGGAGATGAACTATTACACCGTACTCTTCGGCGTTTCGCGCGCGCTGGGCGTGCTCGCCTCCCTTATCTGGGATCGTGCTCTCGGCCTGCCCATTGAGCGCCCCAAATCCCTATCTACCGACATGCTCATGAAAATGGTCAAGAAGTAAGCTAAGCAACTACGCACTTGACGGACGGCGAACTGCATTTCTTGCAGTACGAGATGTGTGGCAATAGGAAGTTCAAATGTAGCAAAGCAAAGGAAAAGTAATACTAGAGAAACCTACAATAAAATAATAAGAAATCAATTTGCAAAAGGAAAACCGTAGCGAGTAGCGAAACAAATAGGACAAGAGGGCGAAAGGCGAGATAGAGCGAGATAAAGATCTTACTGAGATCGAGATGAGAGAAATGGAGAGAGAGAGCGAGAGCGAGAACGCAGGGTAGAATTGACGATAAATCATGAATATATAACTTTGACATATATGGTAGCGAATAAATGTGACGACAGCATGATATTGTTAGCTTGGCCGGCCAGCTGAGCGAGCGACGAAGGGCAACAGATGAAGATGCAAATAACCAAATACGAAATCACAAGCAAGATGCATATATATATGTATATATGTGTATACAAATATATGTATATCAATATATATATAAATATATATGTACGAACATTTGTTGAGAACTGCAACAGCAAAACAATAAGTTGAAAATAAGGCAACATTTAAATATATATTAAATAGTCTAGCTAAATTATGAATGAGAGAACTTAAAAACGAACAGCAATAGAAATCACTAAATAATTTGTAAGCTCTATTTATACCATATTAAGTTATATAATGGGAGACAGCTGTTTGCACTGCACATACACACACACACGTACACAGGTCCCCAACCATCCCGCCCCACCTCCCATACACACACACACACGAAACACTATTTTCAGCATTTTTGTCCAACTATTTAGAGGATCTTTTCTTATGCCCTTTCTGGAACTGCTTATTAAGTTTGTTACTTAACTACATTTTAAGCCAATATTATGTTTGAGGCGTTTCGATACATTGACTTTACCTTTACTTTACTTAACGTTACCAAAATACACCCGAACCACTCAACGGCCCGCCTACTATCTAAAAACTAACTTGATAAACAAATTTACTTTTAATTTACCCTTTAACTATATAGTTTTTTTTCTTTTTACGTTTACTTTAAAAACAATGGAAACATGTTATTTTATGTAATTTATTGCAAACCAGTAAATATAATAACGAAAAATAAAATACATACAAACAAGTGGAAAGAAAAACCTCTACACAAAAAATTTAATAAAAAAACGGAACAATAATATACAAAAACAAGTGCGATTGTTTCATTTGGTTAGTCGGATTTGAAATTGCGCGCCATGTGGAGTGTGTGCCAGATTGTTGTGCTTTGGAGCTTTTTATCGTCTTGTGCTGCCCGATTTATCGGCTGGCCGCCACAAATGTGAAATGTCGATAGCCCTCTGACATTGTGCAGCACTGCTGGCTGTCTGGCTGCTGATTTGTGCACCGTGTTACATCACTTAGACGAATTATAGGCAAATTGAACGGGAATTGTGCAGTGCTAAGCGACGGCGTAAACAATTAGTTCTATCTAATAGAAATGTGCATAAAATTGGCAATTCGGAACGCGATTTCATAACAAACCAAGGAGCCCAAAAGCCAGCACTGACGTGAACTTGCGGGCTGCGTGTTTTGGATCGCGTTCGCCGGAAACATAAACATACGATGAG
This sequence comes from Drosophila peninsularis, assembly GCA_035047485.1. Classification (NCBI taxonomy): domain Eukaryota; kingdom Metazoa; phylum Arthropoda; class Insecta; order Diptera; family Drosophilidae; genus Drosophila; species Drosophila peninsularis. The sequence goes on from JAWNPN010000028.1 coordinate 10,071,149, forward strand.
CGAAAGCACAAATCAGGTTAGTTGCTGGCCAGGTATATTAGCAGTGCGAGTCCCGAACTGAAGACGCAACACGGGCCAGCCGAACAAATTATCAGCATGTATATTATTCTTTATTTTTGCGTTGATTACGATTACCAGCACACATACACACGTGCACACAAACATAAATAAACTGCGCCGTTGCAGTGGCAATTGCCTGTGCTTGTGTTTGTGTTTGTGTTGCGTACGTGAAAAGCCACAGAAATTGAATTTTCGCTTTCGACTTTCTGTTATATTTTAGTTATGCCTTTGAAGTCATATTTCGTTATGTTTTCCTTTTCTTTTCAGTTTTGTGCCATTGATTTTTGAGTATATCACCCCAAAAATAACGATAAACAGCAGAACAGTAAAAACAAAAAAACAAAAAAAATCCAAAAAAAAAACCAAAATTGAAAAACAAAATTTAAAAAAACAAATAAAAAACAAATCCAGTTTTGAAGCAGCTCAAATCCAAGCCGATACTGATACCGATACCGATACTGAATTCGATACCGATACCGATATATCGGTATCAATAACAGTAGTCAAGTCAACGTGCACTTTTATTGTTATCATTTTGGAGTAAATTTTTGTTCGCTTTTGGCCAGCAGCAACTGGGACTGGGGCTTGGGGCTGGGGAAGGGTATCTCCATAGGCTGCATACCTTTTGTTTTGTATCAAAATTCTCTCTTCATTCAAAAAAATAAATAAAACTAAACGCTAACCAAACAAATGGCGGCCTACTTGAATCGCACCATTTCCCTGGTGACTGGCCAAACGGGCCCATCCGCCAACGACAAAAACTCGCAACCGGGCAACGACACCGTGGACGATTCTCGGCACAATCTGTCACTGCAAACGTCCGCCTCGTCCACGTCGGCCAACATGTCCGGGGTATCCGACAACCGCATGTACCAACCGAATGAAAAATCGCCGCTGCAGATCTTCGTGCGCGCCAAGAAGAAGATCAACGATATCTACGGTGAGATCGAGGAGTATGTGCTGGAGACAACCACCTTCATCACAGGTAAGCGGACTATAGCCTCTCTATAGCTATCTCTAACAAACTGAACAATTGCAGCTCTGCATGCGGACGCGGAAATTGTGGACAAGGCGGAGCGGGAGTTGTTCGAGAGCTATGTGTACAAGGTGGCTGCCATTCGGGAGGTACTGCAGCGGGATCACATGAAGGTCGCCTTCTTCGGGCGCACCTCCAATGGCAAGAGCTCTGTGATCAATGCGATGCTGCGTGAAAAGATTCTGCCCAGCGGCATTGGGCACACCACAAACTGTTTCTGCCAGGTGGAAGGCAGCGACGGCGGCGAGGCCTATCTCATGAAGGAGGGCTCCGACGAGAAGCTCAACGTGGTGGTAACGACTCAAGAACCCAATCCCTCCTTCCCCACATACATTTAACTAATATTTCCTCCTTTGGCAGAACATCAAGCAATTGGCCAATGCCCTGTGCCAGGAGAAGCTCAGCGAGAGCAGTCTGGTCCGCATATTCTGGCCACGCGAGCGCTGCAGCCTGCTGCGCGACGATGTGGTCTTCGTCGATTCACCGGGTGTCGATGTGTCAGCCAATCTGGATGACTGGATAGACAATCACTGCATCAACGCAGATGTCTTTGTGCTGGTGCTCAACGCTGAGTCGACAATGACGCGGGCCGAGAAGCAATTCTTTCACACCGTATCCCAGAAGCTGTCGAAGCCAAACATCTTCATTCTGAACAATCGCTGGGATGCGTCGGCCAACGAGCCCGAGTTTCAAGAATCGGTAAGATCTAGCCTATATCCAATTAGACGACCTCCAGCCGTAATGTAAGCCTCTTTGTAAATGTTGTATATTTTTCATTACTTTTGTTTACCACCCTACCAAATACGTAATGTGTGTGTATCCGTACATGTAACTGCGCCAGGAGCTGGCTAAGGTAATGTTCGATCCAGACCCAGTTTCCTGACACGTCAGCTTTATTTCGCTTTCATTTGCCATGCCCATGGCCCAGTGCTAACTCTTCTTTTGCATTCAGTAATTATAATTCCCGAAACTCCCAACTAATCAATTTTTTTCTTTATGCCTGCTGCTGCTGTTCCATCTGCAGGTCAAGTCGCAGCATACAGAACGCTGCATCGACTTCCTGACCAAGGAGCTGAAGGTCAGCAACGAGAAGGAGGCGGCGGAGCGTGTGTTCTTCGTGTCGGCTCGCGAGACGCTCCAGGCGCGCATCGAGGAGTCGAAGGGCAATCCGCCGCATCTGGGCGCCATTGCGGAGGGCTTTCAGATACGCTACTTCGAGTTCCAGGACTTCGAGCGCAAGTTCGAGGAGTGCATCTCGCAGAGCGCGGTCAAGACCAAGTTCCAGCAGCACAGCTCGCGCGGCAAGAGCGTCTCGGGGGACATGCGCTCGATGCTGGATAACATCTTCGAGCGGATCACGATCTTTCGCAATCTGAAGCAGGATCAAAAGAATCTGCTCACCGAACGCATTCAGGGCACCGAAACGCAAATGATGCAGGTGACGCGTGAAATGAAAATGAAAATTCACAATATGGTCGAGGAGGTGGAGGAGAAAGTGTCGAAGGCACTCAACGAGGAGATCTGGCGACTGGGCGTCCTCATCGATGAGTTCAACATGCCGTTCCATCCGGAGCGTCTGGTCCTCAACATCTACAAAAAGGAGCTCAACGCCCACGTGGAGAGCGGCCTGGGCAGCAATTTGCGCGCACGTCTCTCCATGGCGCTGGCCATGAACGTGGAGTCGGCCCAAACGGAGATGACCGACCGGATGCACGCGCTGGTGCCGAACGAGCAGCTGCTCTCGAGCACCGCCAAGCTGGCTGTGCGCACGCAGCCGTTCGAGATGCTCTACTCATTGAACTGCCAGAATCTGTGCGCCGACTTCCAGGAGGATCTCGAATTCAAGTTCAGCTGGGGCATCGCGGCCATGATACAGCGATTCACGGGCAAGATGCGCGAGCGCAGCAAAAAGCAAGCGCCCGCCTTGCTCAATCGCCAGAGCAGTATTGGGGTGAGTCCTCTCCGGCCAGCTGTTGGGCAGCTATCTAAGCTCTGCTTTCTACCTCCTTAGCACACCGTCGTTACGCCCGTGAGCACGCCCGTGGAGTCGACGAACGTTTGCCTGCTCCCCGGCGCGGGAGTGGCCGGAATCACGCCCGAACAGCTGTCGGTTATATCACGCTTTGCTCTATCCTCGATTGGGTCGCAGGGCACAGTGGGCGGGCTAGTCGTTGCGGGCATTGTAAGTATTGAGTAGAGAGACAACTGATGCTATTTACCGGCTGCCTAGCAGGTGTTATTATATCGCTATGTGAATACCGAACACTTGCAGATGCTGAAAACGATCGGTTGGCGCGTCCTCGTCGGAATCGGTGCACTCTACGGCTGCATCTATCTGTACGAGCGTCTGTCGTGGACCAACTCGGCCAAGGAGCGCACCTTCAAGAGCCAGTACGGGCGACATGCCACAAGGAAGCTCAAAATGATAGTCGATCTCACGTCGGCCAATTGCAGCCACCAGGTGCAGCAGTAAGTGAAGCGAGTCCCACACTGAATCCATCAGAATAACTGCCATGATTTGAATGTCCTTAGGGAGCTGTCCAGCACATTTGCGCGCTTGTGCCGCACTGTGGACACCGCCACCACCGACATGAACGAGGAGCTGAAGACGCTGGAGGCCCAGCTGAACGTGCTCGAGTCCAATCAGAAGCAGCTCAAGCTGCTGCGCAACAAGGCCAACTACATACAGAACGAGCTGGACATCTTCGAGCACAACTACATTGCGCCGCAGTAGATGCCAGAGGACGACGATGACAACGACGACTACGACGACGAGAACAACTAGAAGAAGAAGAGACAAAGCCTAACAACAACGACGACAACTTGAGCCCACTTTCCACAGACAGAAGAAATTGAAAATCCTTGCACCTGTTTAAATTAATTCCTACCTTTTTTTATTAGACACCTTTGCCAAATTGTTAACGCATGTTCTCTAGTTTTTTTTATTTTTTTTTTATTAGTTTTTGCCTGCTCGTATTTTACAGTTATTCTATTTTTTTCATAGCCTCTCGCTGCAGTTAAACATATGATTTTAACTGTTTTTAGTTTAGTTAATTATATATGAATAATATGAATATATTGTAATTGTTGTTGTTGCACTCTGTGACATGGCCGGGCGCCATGAAAACGTCTAAACAAAAATTTAATAATTATATCTGAAAAACCTCTTAGTGAAGCGATTCCTCTTTGTATTCAATTGTATATATACGACTTGAGCTCACATATCATTGACATTGTCATTACCATTGTCATTGTCATGGCCGTTGTCTGAGTCCAGCTCAAGTTTCTTGTGTAAACAAAGAGCTTCGTCTGTTATTGGTAATTGAAGCTGCTTGTCACAACAATTGCTTGCGCTACAAGTGAGTTAGAGAGAGAGAGAGAGGGAGATAGAGCGAGAGAGCGAGGGTAGACTTGTGGCTGGCTGTTGCGTAAGCGAGAGCGCATGACGGCACGCGCTATTCTGACGAACTATTGCGAAATTGTGATTCAGCCATTTGGCTTTAATTGATTTATGGCCAGCTGCATTTCGATACGCAGTTCGGGTAGTTCTATAGATATACATATATATATATGTATCTGTATAAAAATATATATACAGGTTTATAGGGGGCGTTAGCTGATGATGGGGCTCTAGACTAGACTTGAGTGCCTAACAAAATTATATATGTATTCAGGGCTATACCTATATTAGATTTATATATACAGATAGAGATATAGACCTCTTTCATGAGTTTCGTCCGTAGTGCACTAGAATGTGTAGTATATCTGAGCCATAGAGATATTATATACACTGGCCTGAAAACCTCATCCAAAAGACTTTAATCTGTTACCTAGATTATGATCTAAATTATATAACCACCATATATAACAACAGTTAATCTAGTTTTTCGCAAAGAAAACAATAAAATGGAATATTATTCTGGATTTCCTTTGAATGATCTCTGCCCATGGCATGCATGTATCATATCACTATATAATCTATAGAGGACTATGATCTGTTTCGTATCACTATATGATCTATGATCTGATTCATATCCCTATATGATCAATATAGGACTATGATCTGTTTCGTATCACTATACGATCTCTACATGATCTATGATCTGATTCATTTAACTATATGATCTATATAAGACTATGATCTATTGCGTATCACTATATGATCTCTATATGACTACCATCTGGTTCAGTAGAAACTAACGCACAGTCCATAGTAAATCAGATGTCCGCTCTATAGCTCTTAAGCTGAGCAGTCATAATGCACTCAGAAATGATATATATATATTATAACAGATGTCTAGATATATGCCAACTGATGCACACAGACATGATAGATATATATGGTATATGATATGATATAGATAGATATGATATATGTATAGATGGATATATAATATCTGTCTTTTTGTATGATTAATAGTCTCTCATCATGAGAGCTATACAGCTGATATCTGGTTTACTATATGTAGCATACATGTCTATAGAGTTGTTTTTTTTTGGATTTCCTCATAGCTGCACTGGAATGAATGTGTTTATACATATATATTCATATATATATCTGTCTATCTGTTTCTCGTATAGTATGCCCAGATTTTTGGGCTTATTTGTGCCTCTCATATAGGATGATGCAAATCTGATTATAGAACTTGAGCAACTGGCACGTGACATGACATGACATGACTAACTAGGCAGTGCACGACTAGGAGATACCCTGCACCAAGGCATACATAAGAAACTAGGCATGACACAGGAGCTCCCAGTAGGTGAGCTGGCTCTGCGCTTGGTCTTCGGCTATGATCAATGATCAATGGATTCCTGAATCACTTCTCGTTCCAGATGCACATTCTCCAGCAAATTCAAGTACGTGCCGAGTCACAAATTTGCTAAACGTTCTCTTTTCACAGCTGCGTATGCATCATAAGACTCCAAAGTCACGTCGGAATCTCTGACTAGTCTCTAGAAATGATCTCAGATGCTCTCAGCTGGTCGATTATGATGGACAACAAGCAATTGTGGGACAGATGGTCTATGTAGCCAGGAAGATGCGTTTAAAATGTGAAATCATTCCTCGATTTTGTAGTAAACAAGATTGTTGAGCGCAGACGGACGTACAGACGGACGGACGGACGGACATATGTACCTGCAGACAGACGTGCAGTCGGACGTACAATCGGATGTACAGGCGGAAAGACGTAAAGTCAGACGAACAGACGGACAGACGTACGGCTATACAGTCCGACGTACAGACGGACGGACGGACATATGTACGTATATACGGACGTACAAATCGGATGTACAGGCGGAAAGACGTAGTCAGACGAACGGCTATACAGTCGGACGTACAGCCGGACGGACGGACGGACATATGTACGTACAGACGGACTGTACAATGTACAGGCGGAAAGACGTAAAGTCAGACGAACAGACGTACGGCGGATTGACAGATCGACATACAGACGGACGGACAGATGTCCAACTCGACAGACGAACAAGGCTAGATCGACTCAGCTTGTGTTTCTTTGTCTGCTTCAGTCTGTTACATACAGTTGCCCAAATCCAATATACCCTGAGTTTGCAGTGGGCATAGGGTATGCAATAGACTCAAGTCTCACAGTCTCGCGGCCCGCAGACTTTGCCGACTGCAGTTCAGGTCCGTCCATGGAATACCCTGTAATTTATGGAACACACTCTTATCTTTGTTCAACTCATATATCAAGCTCCGTTTGAATTTATTTGTAGAAATAATATTTAGCAAGGATTTAAGGTTTTGTTCGTAACTCAGCTACAGTTAGAGTTAAGCGACTGAAATGGATTAGATTTCATTATAGTAATTATATATAGCTATATATTGAGATATATGTGGAGATATATATGTGTATAATGTAAGGCCAACTGATGGATGTGTAAATTCAAGAGTTTTCATATATATATATATATAGTTTCGACAGACTTATCCATATACATATGCGTGTGTGTGTGTGGGTGTGTGTGTGTCTGTGTGGCGTTATCTCATAGGAATAATACAAATAGTGTGCGAATGCTGCCATTTCTATATTCAATATAGATGAACATTTATAACATTTACAACCCAACAACTCGTAGAGCGAAAACAAAACCTAAAGTCTTATTAAATATATATATATATATATGTGTATACATATATATAGCTAAATACACGGAAATTTGATAAACATTTGATTTTTGATTGGTTTTTTATCTCTACACAGCTTTGCACTTAATTTAAAGAAAAGCGAAATGCATTTACACGTTTGTCTTTTGCTTTTTTTTTGTTTCTTTTTCTTTTTCTTTTTCTTGTTGAGTCTCCTCTTTGAACGGGTCTCCAATAATATTATTGCTTTTGTTGTGCCAAACAATTGATTTTTAAATACAAATAGCACAGATAAAAATAAAAATATATATATGTACGTATATATAGATATATATATGTAAAGATATATGTTATAAATGATATACGAATAGGAATATAAAATAATCGGCTCTATATAGCCGGCAACCAAATACAAGGTAAACAAATCATTTGAGCATAATTATGAATACGAATTTCTGCTAAGTGTTGGATTCATAGTGTGCGTGTGTGTGTGTGTGTGTGTGCTGGAGTGTGCCTGTGTATGTGTGTGTGTGTGTGTGGATTATCTGCTGGCGGCTGGCCGTCTTGCACGGCTAGGTAACTCAATCTATTTTTGATCGCTGGCAGTGCGAAGCGAGTCAGCCCTAAAGCGTTCGACTAGAGGGCGATCGGTCGGTCGGTCGTTGGATGGTTCAGATGGTTTCTTTTGTATCTCTCCTCCGGGCGCCTCTACAAGAAGTACGGCGTCGTGTTCTGCTTGGGTATCACGCGCTCCGAGTCGGGCACGGCCAGGAAGATCTTCGTTTGCCGCTGCTGCGCGTTGTCGAAGCTCAGTATGGCGGCCACGTTGCCGCAGCGATAGCAATAGTTGGGCGCTGACCAGACTGTGACTAGCTTGCCCTCGAACATGTACTTGATGCCCTCGTTGACCAGCTGGTGCGCCCGGCAGATCAACTCCAGGTTGTTGATCATTATGAAGTCCTTGGTCACATTGTGGCCAAACAGCCAGCCGGCGCCTCGCGGACTCTGGCCCCTGTACGACGCATACATATATATATATATATATGTATATCACTTTGGCTATTGGCACTATATTTGTACTTACCAGTATTCCATGTCCTCGGGGTCGGACCACACCAGATCACAGAAGGCACCTTTGTAGGGTATCTCGCCGTTGCGCTCAATCGTCCGTATTTGATCAAGCGTTATAATCTCCGGACTGAGCCCGCCATGCACGCACAGCACACTCTCGTCGATGATCTACATGTGAAAAATCAGGCGAGGATTAGCATCTACCTGTCTCCCACTCTTTCTCTCTGTGTACGTACCGCAGCAATGGTAAGAAGATCGAACACTTTACAGCAGTATTTCCAGCCATTCGCATTGCCGTATTTACTGAAGCACTCGTCGAAGAAGCCGTACACCTTGGTTATCTGCCTCGTCTCGTGGTTGCCTCGCAGCAAGGTGATTCGACTCGGGTAGCGGGCCTTGAGGGTCAGCAGGCGGGTGAAGGTCTCCAGGCTGTAGTACCCCCGATCGACAAAGTCGCCCATGAATATGTAATTCGTGTCGGGCACTTGGCCGCCAGTTCGAAACAGCTGCTCCAGGTCATAGAACTGAAACGAGCAAACACCAATCTTAGCGGGAGAACAATCTAGCCTGTGTTTAGGGTGACCATTACCTGGCCGTGTATGTCGCCACATACAGTAACGGGCGTGCTCACTGGCTGTATGTTCGTCTCCTCCAGCAGTATGTCGCAGACGATATCACAGAGTTTCTTCAATTCGTTTTCTGGTAAATACTTGCACTCCTTCACAACGTCTATCCATTTGTCGACATCACCCATTTTATTGCTGTGTGTTTTGTGCAGCGCACCCAAAGCCTGTTGGTAAAGTTGATGGAAAAACGGAACAAAATCCGCAAGTGAGCGAAATACCAAAACAAAATGAAAGACATGTGAACAAAATAATACTATCGATACGGATATGCAAATAATGTGCGAGCGCAGCCCGCGCTCAAAAATGTACTAAATAAGAAGTAAATTTATAAAAAATACTATCGACTGTTGAGTGCGTTTACAGACTGTTAATATTTTAAGGTACCGTAATGTTAAATGTTTCAAATTTACATTTGGCGCAAAACTTTTTTTTTTTTTATTATTGCTTAGAGATTTTATTAATAACACATTTATTTTTTAATTGTTAAAAATACTGAAATGGCGAGTTTGATTTGCTTGGCGTAATGCAATTTAAGCTGCTTTGCTGTGTCCCTTCTTATTTGTTTTTTTTTGGTAATGTTTGTCTTATGGCTTTTAGCGCAAAATTAGTTGTAATTAGCTTTTGCTTAAAGCAAATCATAATTAGCATGCAGCAGTGGGACCGACAAAAACTCGTCGGGGCCGCTCCTTGGCTTACTCCTTGATGCCGGGCTTTGTTTTTCAGCGTATAGAAATAATCACGCTTTTAAATTTTATTGCTGTGGCGCGAGCTGCTTGTTGAATTTACCACTGTGCGAGTGTGTGTGCCTGTGTGTGTGTGTGAGAGAGAAAGAGTGTGCCAGTGGGCGTGTGGGTGTGTGTGTGCTTTGTGTCAGTGGGGCAGAAACATGCTGGCATCTTGTTGTCTGGGGAATGGCGACTGAGCGGGTTAAGCGGGTCGCGGAGTAATGGAGTAACGGACCGGCAGCGTAAGCTTTGGTGTTTGGAGAGTCTCATTAGTGACGCGCGCGCGGTTTGTCGTTGGCTTGGGCTAAAGGCAAGTTATTTGTATTGTTTTGTATTTTTTTTTTTTTTTATTTCATTTTACTTTTTTTTCGGGTTGTACTTGACTCGACTCTGTACTTTGCGCGGGCTGACTGTGCGCCATGAAATTGGATTTAAGTGGGGAGGGCAGCAAAGGGTTAAGCTGCAGCTGCTTGGTGCGCAGCAAGCCAAACTTTTGTCAAGCGGAACGCTAGTTCCCCAAAGAAATACGAATTAAGTTAACAAGTAGAAAAAGAGGTAGCCAGATGGATCTGCTTAACGTTTAAATGTTTGAACAACAAATTAACCAAACTACTCTCAGTTTCCACTATCAAAAATCAAAACACATTTGACTCCATTTCGAATGTGCTTTGTCCCACTGTCGAACGCATTAAAGCTGCCAAATTGACAGCTGAGCTGCATTTAACGGTACTCATCCAGCGACTTTGGAACTTTAGCTTTTACTTTCAACTTCAGCTGCCATTCTGCCGTGTACTATACCGTTTTGTTGGCCCATTCGGCGAGCCTTGCGTGCTGCATCATTAGTACCGTTATTTTATGTTCTTCCGCTTACTGCTTTTCGCCACTTTCATGCGTCTTTTTTAGTGTCGGCTTCGTTTCCGCAAAGCTGCTGTAGTTGTTGGTCTTCTACTTCTTCTCCTTCTTCATCTTACTCTTCTTCTTCTTCTTTCTCTGTCGCAATGTTGACAATTAAGTTAAACTTGTTTTCCCTACTTCGTTTCGTTTCGACAATTCCGTTACATCGCTCCGGCCTTCCGCTGTCTCACACTCCCATTGTAGCTAGCTCTGTGCGTGCCATTCTCTATGTCCTTACAGTTTTTAGTTTCCCCTCCCCCCTCAACTAACTGTTAGCCGCGCTTTGCTGATTATCAATGCTTTCGTCGTCTGCGGCTGACTCGGCCTGTGGCTCTGCTGCTGATGTGGCTGATAATTATGTGTCCCATGTCCACCCACTCGCTATTTGCCATTTGGACATTTCTTTTCCTTTTTATATACCCTGTACGGAATGGTCCAAATAGGGTATATTTCAGTTGGACAAATCATATTTGGCGAGCAGTCTAACGGCTTAGTTTTCTGAAAGAGTTTTAGCATAAAAGTTTCGTTAGTTAAGCAAATCGGTATTTATATAGATATATCGGTAATCGTACCGATCATTTTTGTTGCATTTCCTGCGAGTTGGGCTGGGCACAGGGTAGCGCCCAGTCGATAACTGTTTTCTTAGTTTTTTTTTTTTTTTTTTGCTTTTTTCTGCATTGTCTTCGCCGTCACCGTTGGCCGCATCGAACGGCCATTTGGCCGGCTTTCTTTTTATTGTTGACGTTTTGTTAACTTGTTTTTTCCTGTGCGCCACCATCCGCCAACTGCCAACTGACGACTGCCAACTGGCAACTGCCATTCAACACTCTCTGGGTCGCATAGTTCGTGCTGTCAACTTTTGGGGGCGGCAGCGGCGGCTGACGACTGCTGCTCCTTGACTCTTGTTGCTGTTGTCGCTTTTATTGTCGTCGAAAATTAAATAAAATTAATTACCGCGTGTGTTTGTATACACACACTCACACTCTCACACGCACCGACAGGCTGGCAGACAGGCGGCCTCGACATTAACGCACAGTCTGCCGCAACTACAGCTCCTCGAACTGCCGTTACTCCAGCAATGGTTTGACAGTCGCACGCCTTAATTCACGCGCGTGTGCCTTCACGTCGACGGCAAAAACAACAGTCACCGTAACAGTGCCATTCATAACTTAAGAGCGGAGAGAGGGGGGAGCAGAGTTACAGCTCTTGTTCTATTCTTGTTCGTGCGCCTCTCACGCTCACCAGCTTTTTGTCTTTTATATTAACTGTAATTGATCTTTTTGTTGTTGTTTAATTTTGTTATTAATTCTCTTTATTTTCTCTTTTGTTACAGCTTTTCCATAAGCCTGCCTGGCTTGAGGTAGTTGTTTTCAAATATTTTCGTTTTTCATTCCAATTCTGTTACGGATCGACTCAAGAGAGCACAGTTTTTTGAAGCTCTCTATCCAGCGCACAGACTTTAACAGAGGTAACAGATCTCTCTCACACACTAGGTATCGACTCAAGAGAGCACAGTTTTAGGTAAATCTCTTTTCAGCTTGCAGACTTTTACAGTGGTTCGTGTGGCGACAATTTCTGAGTTTGTTTTATCGCTTGATCGTTTGGCAGCGCCAGTTCGCTGTGCACCACCGTTACAGATCTCTCTCACACACTAGGTATCGACTGAAGAGAGCATAGTTTTTTGTAGCACTCTTTTCAGCTTGCAGACTTTTACAGTGGTTCGTGTGGCGACAATTTGTGAGTTTGTTTTATTGCTTGATCGTTTTGCGGCGCTCGCTCGTGGTGCACCACTGTGCAAGTGTGGAAGAGTGTGTGTCAACGGCATCTTCATCATCATTATCAACAGTTAACAGGCGCGAGAGCGTTGTCGGCTTGCCAGTCAGACGGCAGCAAGCGACAACAACCTGTGGGGATAGCGAGGGTGTGGCTAGGCCGCCTAAAGGAATAATGTCGCCAGTTGACGGGTGTTGCTTCAAATTACGACTGTGCGCCAAATGCTGCCGGCTTGATGGCTGCTGTTGCATAGGCAGAGCTACGCCGCTCTCTGTTTTCTGTCTCGCTCGCGCTCTCGCTGTGTTTCGATAGCCTGCCAGCGTTCCCGCATTGCCACCATCTTGGTTTGCTGTCACTGACATACATACATATGTATGTCTGTATAGGCGCGCTTTGTACAGTGTACACGTACGTATGTGTGTATATGCCGTTTGGCCATGGCGCACAACAACAACGAACAGCACATTAGCAACAACAAATACGCATTTCTGTGTATCGTTTCGTGCGTTTGCTTTGTTTTATTTATTTATTGTGCGCTTTTAACTTTCCACCCAAAGCAGAGTTGTTGTTATATCGCTCTTATTATTACTGCTGTTGTTGTTGTTGTTGCGTTTGCCATTACAACTACAACTATTAGTAGTTGTTGTTGTTTTGGCCTTTTGACTTTTTGGTGCTTTGGCATTTGACTTTTTTTTATTGCTTTGTGCGAGCGAAAGAGTCAAAAAGGCGAATGCGAAAAGAAACAAAATTGCGCGTAGGAGGCAAAGAGAAAGAGAGCGAAGGGCAGAGAAGGGAGTGGATGCGAGAGAGGGAGAGAGAGAGTGGGAGCGGTCGGTTGGTCTAGCAAATTGTTGTACATAGTTTACTGCGATAAAAACGAAAATAAAAGCAAAGCAGATAAAATTAAATAGTGGCCAAAACAGACAAGCGCACTGAAAGGGGCGTTGTGGGCGTGGACATCGGACATCGGACATTGAACGTTGGCCGTTCTGAGCAGGTACCCTTGGGCGCTGGGCGTGGCAGCACGTACAAAAACTAATCGTTCAATTAAGTTGGCGAATGTTCAGCGACTAAAAGGCAAAGGGACGAGCGAGGGGCGTCGTCAGCTGGATGGGGATAGGGATAGGGATAGAAATGGGGAGCAGCTTTGGGTGGGGCGACAGTTTCCTTAACATTCACAAAACAAGCAGCGTGCACAAAAAGTTAATGAAAAGGCAAAAACACACATGGACGAAAATAATGAAAAAGAATTGACTATGCGTATACCCTATACAAAAGACTTACTTGTGTGTGTGTTTTTTATGATTCATTATTGTGTAACTTATGCTACACAATTAATTAATATTTATAGTTTGTAATATATATTTATTTATTTATAAATTTATTTATATATAATATATATTTTGTTATTGATTTATTTATTTATTATATTATTTTTATATTTATTTACTTTTTTAATTATGTTGTGGATTTGGTTTGGTTTTTTTTTATTTATAAATATATTATACATGGTATTATATATATTATAGTTTTATTTATTTTTATATTTATTTATTTACTTTATTTTGATTTATTATATATATATATATATTATGGATTTATTTGCTTAATCCTTTATTTATTTAATGTTAGCTCTATAGGAAACTATAGCTCAAATATATACATACGTAGATAAACTTACTCTACTATATATAACATCCTCCATACAGTCAGAGAGTAAGCACAAATTAAAGAGCATACGCATAGCCGCTGAATCGAACGGCGGCAGACAAACTAACACACACGCAGACAGTCAAACACACACACGAATGTAATGGGGCGTGGAGAGCCAGTGAGTGTGTAGCTTCATGCCAGATGGGCGGGGTAAATAGACAGCAAGAAGCGTAGCGAGAACATTTGCTGTTCCTGCTGCTACCGTTGTTGTTGTTTAATTTCTTTTGAGCACAAAACAATTATCAATTAATGTAGCGTTATGTGCGTGTGCTCTCTCGCTGGGCTTGTGTGTGTGCGAGTGAATAATGTGGAGAGAGAAAGAGAGAACGTGTGCGAGTGAGTGTGTATGTTGCGTGCAAATTAAATTTTTAAGCTTGCAAGAAACACTGCAGCGAGACAGAGAGCAAAAAAGTGAGAGAGAAATATTTTTAGATGTTGTGAATATAAAGAGAGCGTAATGGTGGTTTCGTGTATGTGTGTGTGTGTGTGTGTGGGGCTATCTGCTTTGCCCAAAATTAAGTTTATTTATTTGCCCCCCGCACAGTGAGCAAATATTTATGATGTGCTACACATACATATGCTGAATGTAAAGCTGATTGCCGCAGTTTAAGCAACGAAATGATTAACTGAGCGGACAGCAGGTGGAGTGGGGGAGAGAGGGCGAGTGTGTGTGTGTGGGTAACTGTATATTTTGCATAATGTGCGCTGGTATTTGCTATTCTGGCCGCTCGAAGACTTCATCAACATCATAAACTATAAGAATGAATACTTACGAATTGTTGACTGTGCTTCGGGGCAGGAGGCACTTGCCAAACTTGTTGACGGCAACTACAGCTGCTGCTGCAGTTGTTGCCGTTACACAAGTTCCGCTGTTTACCGACCATCCGTTTCGAGAGCGAGAGAGAGAGAGCGAGCTTTGTTTGCCTTCTTCAGTTAGAAGGATAGATGAATTTACACTTGATTTTCCCTCAACTCGTTTTCTGTTGACCTTTCGCAGTTTTAGCCCATATTGGCAACATTTTGGCCTTGCCCAAAACTTATTACGAAACTTCTTCGAGTCCGTCTGGATAGATCAAATAACTGTAAATCACCCTTAGAGCGTTTAGCTGAAATTTATGCTGTTTTCAATCAAATTTAGTGGCTCAAGTGACCCAGCGGGTGCTGCGTTAAGTGCCAAGCCTACTGCCTGCTTCCAATAACCACTTACTATATTTACGGCTAATACGAACTAATTGCTGTAGTTCAACTGGAAGTTTACAGTTAATTACAGCATGCAGTGTTCGCCCCCAAATAACTGAAGCCACAAAAATTATATATGTGTGTGTGTGTGTAAGGAACCACAATTTGTCACAATATTTGTGTCGTATTCCATAAATACGTATATATAATATATACTACATATTTTATATATATATATAAACTGTTTATTCGCACACAATGCGAAGTGGATTAGAAAAATTGAATGAAATTGAACTGGGGCTGCTCCACAAGTTGCCCATTAAGTTTTCCCAGGATAATCGTCCATTATACATGCATGTGTGCGTAGTATTCATTTGTGTTTGTTTGTGGCTTGTCTACACACACACACACACACACACACACACAGAGTAAGAAGCCACAGAAAAATAGTCGAAAAGCATTTTGTCTACACGCGCAATTATCTGCACTTTAAAATTTACATTGCTCAATGGATCGTTCTCTATTTTATATGCCTGTTTGTTTGCGCCTGTGTGTGTGTGTGTTTGTTTGTTTACCAACACATGCACAGTGGGAAGTGCACACATAAGGCTTGGGTCTGCCGCCCGCATCGAGTGCAGCGGCTGCCAAGGAAGCAGCGGACAAGAAAGAGACAGAGATAGAGATATATACATATATATATATGTAGATGGCAAAGGAAGCATAAAGAGAGCTTTAAGGTTAGTACGCCTTATGCACTCATAAAGCAAGGCAAATACAAAAGGAGGAGGAGCGGCCACACCAACACCTACCCAGGCACCCCACCCACACACACACACACACACACACCCACCCACCCATCCACCCACCTATCGAGTCACTAAAAGTCTAAAGTAAAACTTACCAAAATGTTAATTAAATTCCAACAACGAATCAAGTAATTTACAACGACTAAGTCGAAAACCCCAAAGCACCGGCCGTCCCTAGCCCCCTAGCCAGAGCGTTGCCATTTCATTCCATAACATTTCATGGCCTCTCACCTACACACACACACACACACACACACAGCACACTCTTGGGCCGTGACAGTAAAATACGGGATATGCTTAAAGCTAACTGTATTTTCGTGTACGAAGGCGAACGCCTCTAATTCAGCCCCAGTCGAGCCGAAGAGGCGGCCCCACTTTTATCCCCTTGGCTGCTTTTACTGATTGTCCCTTTTGTGTCCCCCCAAAACAGGCCGACGACGGCGACGGCGACGGCGACAGAAACAACGCTAAAGAATGCGGCGAAAATTGTAGCAAAAAGTAGAGTGCAAAAGAGAGTGAGAGAGAGAGAGAGAGACTAGGTCAATGAAATGAATGAAAGATATGACTGAGAGTGTCAGAGGGAGAGAGAGAGAGAGAGAGAGAGGGAAGGAGAGATAAAGAGAGAGTAAGGAGTGAGAGAAAGTGAGAGAGAGAGGGAGAGAGAGATGGAGAGAACGAAAGAGAGAGGGAGAGAGAGAGAGAGAGAGAGAGAGAGGGAGGGAGAACAAAAGAGAGGGACAGAGACTGAGAGAGAACGAAAGATAGAGAGAGAGAAAGTGAGAGAATGTAGAAAAAAGAGAGTGAGAATGTAGAGAAATACAGAGAATATATACAAAGAGAAAAATAGAGAAAGAGAAAAATGTAGAGAAAGAGACTGGGAGAATGTAGAGAATAAGAGAAAGTGTATGTAGAGAAAGAGATTCGGAGAATGTTGGGAATGAGTGGGACAATCTGAAGAAAGAGTGTGAGACAATGTAGAGGGAGAGAGACAGGCACCATCTAGCGAGATAGTTCGATAACAAAATGTAGAGAAAGAAAGTGAGGAAGAAGCAAAGTTTGAGAGAGAGAGGGGGGGGGGGGGAATGGAGGAAGATAGTGAAGAAGAGAGATAGAGAGAAAAGAAAAGATAGAGAGAGAGAAGAATTCGATGTTTAAAGGAATCTTTTTTCAGAGACAAAGAGAGAGATAGATAGTGAGAGAGAGAGAGAGAGAGAGAGAGAGAGAGAGAGAGAGAGAGAAAGAGAGAGAGAGAGAGTGAGAGAGATAGGTAGGCCTTAGCTTTGTTCTTGCCCTCAGTCGAGTTAGAGCATCAAGTGCGTAGCTGCTGAGGTGGTGCTAAAAACAGTTCTTTCATTCTTTATGACTGTGTGGCATGTGTGGGTGTGTGGGTGTGTGTGGCATGTGTGGGTGTGTGTGGCATGTGTGTGTGGGTGGGTGTGTGTCGCATGTGTGTGTATGTGTACGTGCGAAATGAGTGCAGAAAGTCGCCTCAAGTGGTTTTGGCGGCACAGCGCGAATGCAGGCAGCAACACCCTCACTCTCCTCTCTCTCCCCATCCCTCCGCCTTGCGCACAGCCCACTCTCCGGCCGTGCAGCTACGGACGGCGTCCAGCTTTCCGAGACAAAACTTGAAAAACAAAAACGATTTTGCGCCGGCGGCCGGCAGCTGCCGCGACATCCGACCAGTTTTTTTTCTATATATCTCGCTCTCTCTCCCTCTCTCTCCCTCTCTCTCTCTATATATATTTATGTTTTCTGCGCTGTCGCTAATGACGCTGCGGGGGCGGGCCGTCGACCAATGTTGACTAGCCCTAAAGGCAAAATTGAAAATAATAAAATAAAAAAAAAAAAAAAAAAAATACGAAAAGAAAAGAAAAAAAAATTGCGCTGCGTCGACGTCGCCGTCGCCGTCGCCGCCTGTCGAGAGAGACTCAGCAGACTTTTTGTCTGAATGCTCGAGGGGCCCAGCTGGCGGCCGAGGGGCGAGCGGGGCGTGGCGTGCCGTGGCGTGGCCGAGGCAGGCTAAGGAACAGGGCAAGCGTAATTGCTGGCCTGTGTGCGCCTCTGTCTGTGTGTGTGTGTGTTTTGGCCAAGTTAACAACACAATTTGGCCGCAAATAAAATACAAGTTAGTTAATCCCACAACGTGTTGAATTTAATCAGTGGCCAATTTTTCACTCGCCACCCGCGCTGTGCCCCACTTTTTGGCGCTGTGCCCCACTTTTAGGCTCTCGCTCCATGACGGCGCCTGTGCCTGCGCCTGATGTTGGCCTTGTCTGTAGACCGCCCGTCGATTTGTTCTCTTGTTGTTCTCCTCGCCGTTATTCTCGCTGCTGCTGCTGCTCTTCTGGCCGGCTGCTGTGGCTGTTGCCTTGGCGTTTAGCACTGCGTCGAGATTTGTAGTCAATAATTGCATTGATGATGATGAGCTTGATGCCCCCTGGCCGCCCAACCGCCCGCCCGCCCCCTTGGCTGTCGCCCAATGTGCGCGCCGCTGGCTGCTCTGGATCAGCAGCTTAATTGTGCTTTAAACAGAGCTTAATTGGTGATTGCAAAAGTGTGTGGGCGGGGCAGAGGGGTCTACGTGTGTCTGTGTGTGTGTGTGGCCACGGGGTCAAAGAGTATTTGGCCGGACTGCAAAAGAGAGAAGCAAACTGAAGGTATTAAAAAGCAAATGGAGAGAGAAACAGAGAGAGAGAGAGCGAAAGTTTGATATCGAGAAAGTTAAAGGTAAATAACGGCTGCAACTTCTCTCTCCCTCTGCCCCTCTCTCTCCCTCTATCTCCCTCTCTCTCCCTCTCTTGATCCGATTAAAATAGTTGCAGAAAACTATAAAAAGAAAGTTCAGAACTGAACAAGACCTAAATGAGCGGAAACATTGCTGAAAGGTAAGTAATAATAGGCGAAGAATATATAGTGGGGCAATCAAAACAAGGTGACACTGACTGACTGCAAGATACCCTAACCAAGAGAGAGTATGGAGTAATGGAGTAAGTCGTGAAGTGAGGAAGGAAGGAAGGAAACAATGTTGAAAGATAAGTAATCACAGAATGAGAATAGCTGAATAAAGAACAGAAAAACGGCAGTGACTGACTGAAAGATACTCTAACCAAGGGAGTTGGAAGTTATGGAGTTATGAAGTAAGGAAGGAAACAGTGTTGATAGGCAAGCCATAACAGAAGGAGAATAACGGCAGTGACTGACTGCAAGATACCCTAACATAGGGTGCAAAAGGTCGTGGAGTAAGCCAGACTTCAATGAGAGGAAACATTGCTGAAGGTAAGTGATTGACATTAGAGGAAGAGGGTGTTAAAAATGGTAAAGTAACACTGACTGCGAAATACCCTAGCCGAAGGAGTAAGAGGTACTGAAGTAATGGAGCACTTAAGTGAGCGGAAATTTTGCTGAAAGGTAAGTTATAATAGGAGAAGTATCTATTATAGGAAAATCAAAACAAAGAGACAATGACTGACTGCAAGATACCCTAACATTAAAAAGGTAAAAAATCACATAGTAAAGGAAAGGGAAGCCATTGAAAATCTAAGCAGATTGGAACCTTAATTAGACTGTTTTAGCTATATACTATATATATATATATATATATATACCAGATTGAATTTATACTTTGGTATGTAAGAATCAGCTTTCAGTCGAAATCTTTACCTGGATACTACATGAGTTGTATGCCTTATAAAGCTGATGTCAAAGAGAGCAAAAGTCTTTGTGGATTTTAGAACTTACTTACATTAATAGACCAAGTCAAAGATTCCGGAATTCAGCTACGGAATGTGGCTCAGAATCGAATCGCAAATAAATCATAGGTTAGATTGCTTGGCTAGATAATGCGATGCTTTATCAGCGTAGCGCCAATGCAAACAGTTACTAGCTTACACGCACAACCACACACACACACACACACACACACACACATGTGAGCAAACAAAAACAAGACATGGCCAAATATTTTGCTCAATGTCCGCTGGCGTGATATGGCCCCGACCCTCAGCGCGCCTCAGCGCGCCTCAGCTCGCCTCAGCTCGCCCGCCTTTCATATTCGGCACGCACTGGTATTCCCAGTTTTCCAATTTCCTCAACATTTTCCCGCTAAACAGAAGGACACACACACTCACACACACACACACATACGTACGCATAGGGACACACACATTGTAAACATTTGCAATTTCGATTGTGGCGCTGAGGCTTCGATTGCGCCTCTTTCTGCTGGGTGCCCAAAGCAGCCGCCCGCTGGACCCGCTGGACCGTTCGTTGGCAGCGTCCTTCCGTCCGTTAACTGGTCCGTCCGTGCGTGCATTCCGTCCTGCCCATGTTGTTTACGGTTTTACAATTCCGCTGATTGCGAGTGGTTCAAGCGGCGGCTTAGTCTGTTTGCACACAGCAGTTTTGTTGTTGTTTTGGTATTTCTGCTGGCTAGGCTCAGGTTATGCGGCAGAAATTAGTACAGTAATCATCTGCTAAGACTGACAATTAGATAATGCGCCCCGGATTAGGCGGCTTGTCTTGTTGCTTCGCTGCGGGGCAGCAGCTTGTTGTTGTTGTTGTTGGGGATTCTGGTGTTTTGACAGCGTTTATTGTCAGCGCCTAATGAGCCATGGAACTTAATAAGCAAGCACTTGTAATGGCTTCTTTCTGCTGGCAGCACTCACAAGGAGCGAGAGGGATGGGGAGAGTGTGTGTGGCATGCATGGAAATCAGCACGAAAACGGGCAGACGATGGCTCAGAGCCATAAAGTCTGATTCGTTGCGCCTGACTGGGACTGGGATGCTGACGGTCGTCGAGGGGGCAGGTGGTGTGCGTGTGTGTGTAGGTACAGGGCAGGACTTGGCCATAAAGCGCGCATAGTAAATTGAATTTTGTAGCCTTTTGCGGCGAAGGCGGCGGCTGCTGTGCATTTTGATGTACGAGCAACGAGAGTGCCCCGCCCTCCCCAGCACTCTGCCTAAATACCCGCCGGCCCTGCTCCAGCAGAGGACGCGTGACGCACTGAAGAGCAACAGCTGGTGTGCCCGTAAAGCACATTTTATTCTTAGCCCAGCGACGAAATATCTTTTACGCACTTAGGCGATAGTATGTGCATAGCCTATGAGTGCCAAATGTCTAGAGATATGTATATATATATATATATATGTGTGTGTGTGTGTGTGTCTTCACTCATAAAGATATTCAGTTTAAATTGCATTTGGCTTGCCCTTTTCCTGCTGTGAGCTTAGCGCCAATCGGGCCAAAGAGTACCCAAATTAGCAGCTACTTAAGAGAGAGAGAGGGAGGGAGAGAGGGAGAGAGGGAGAGAAAGGGCAATGTGCTGATGGAAAATGTGTGAATAATTTAAAGTTCGTAATTTATGCGCCACAATAGGTCAAAAGTTATGGCTGCATTGATCAAAGTTTAATGTAGTTGCTTACCTTTTTCCAGCCATCCTCTAGCAGCTCTCTGCGGCGAGCCTTTTGTGGGTGAAAATGTAAATTTCGTGAGCAGCGCTAATTTGCAGCCCAATTTGTTTGAGGTTATGTTGCCTTAAATGAACTAGTTTCGGTGCGGCAGAGAGAAATAATAATAAAATTGCTGCTTCGAGTGGTGCGTAATGCGATTAAATATATTAAAAGCTACAAAATGTTAAATGCGAGTCGAATGCAATCACATGCGTTGAATAATCTCCATTTAAATGTTGTTTAAGCTGTTGAATTATTCATTATTTGAGGTTAGGTTAGGTTGAGCAGCTGCTCAGAGCGCCATGGATAGTACGCGAAAAGCTGCAAACGGATTAAGTGCGCTTGGATTTTGGTGTTTGCTGAGCCAACAAATGTTCTTCGGAACTAGAGCTCAATTTGATTAGATGAGTTAGTTCTCTCTCTATTTAGTCTAAAGTTTAGATAGCAGATGAGCGGGTGAACCACTGAACGTATAGTTCATTTGACCTAGTGATCTTTTGTGCAGTTCTCTAAACGATTTACTAGATATCTCGGCAGGTATTGTTTATGAGCTGATGAGCTGGTTCGTGACTAATTGAAGAATTGATTAAAAAAAAAAAAAAAATCAACATTTCCTTTAAACTAGATGAACTAGTTTATGAACAATTGAATAAATTATTTCATTAGCAAAATACCAGTTCTTTATTTTGTGAACTGGTGAGTCGTGAACTAGTTCATGACCAATTGAATAACTAATTCCATAAGCGAAGTGAATTACTGGACTGCATCATGCATAGTGCAACTGGTGAACTAGTTCATTACAAATTTAACTAGTTCGCTCTAATTTTTCATGAACTAGTGCAAGTTTTATTATTAATTTCCCGTGTAAGGTGTTGCATGTATTATTCATCAACCGGTGAACTAGTTCATGTTCAATTGAGATTGATATTTTAGCATCTATGGTCAATGAACTAGGGAATCGTTCACTTTTCATTTGCAATGTGCGCTGTTGCATCAACTTCTGAACTAGTTCATGATCAATTGAATAACTGATTCCTTAAAGGAAGTGATCCACTCACTGTGCACTGTATCAGGCATAGCTCATCAACTGGTGAACCAGTTCATTACCAATTGAACTTTAATTTTTCATGAACTAGTGCATTAATGCATTTCCTATGTAAGCATCTATTACTCATCAGCCGGTGAACTAGCCCATGACCAATATGAGCCGAGCAATGCCTACCAAAATACTCAAATACTCAATACTCTAACGTTCAGTGATTACGAAAGCTCAGTCGTTCATCTGAAGTAATTATGGACGATGCGACAGAGTTGTAAATGAAACTAGTTTCCAACTAAGGCGGAACCCGCTCAAAGGGAACCGGTTCATTACGATATTTGTGGCAATCGAGCGCTTTACATGCAACAGCTGCCTGCCACATGACTGCTGATTGGTAATAAGGCAACTGGTTTCCTTTGAATTTTCCCGGTTTTTTTTCATTTTTTTCATCTGGTGCGCATCAATTTGTTGCATACTTAATGGGCGCCCGCTGTCGGTGTTGTTGGTGCTGCTTTTGCTGTTTGACACCCAATCGACAACATACGCTCGACAAATTTCAATAACAAGCCAACGATACAGCAGTCTCCGCCCTCTCCCTGTCTCATAATGGACACCAGCAGAGGCTGCGGCGGCGGCAGCTGTTTCCAGTCAAAGTCAATAACGATGTTGCCACTTTTCGCTTGTTGCAGCTATGTGCTGCCCCGCCCACCGCTCTCGGCCCACCGCGCACCGCCCTCCTGTCCCCAAGCAATTTGCGTGGCTTGTTTGCCTGGCTTGCAGGTCTCCACGTGCCTCTCTGTAGGCCGCTCCGCCCACCTGTTTGCCAGCTACAAAGCAGCTGCCACAGGCGCCAACATAATTTGTGCGTGCTACAAGCGCTCTGTTTATACTCTGCCCGCAAGCCGAATGGGCGCAAATGGCCAGCTCTCGCAGGTGGCTAATTGAATACTCTTTATCAAGCATTTTACTCATGTCTGTGGCAGGTGTATGTGCGCAAGAGCAGCTCGATTTGCTAATCATCGGCCGATGTGAGGCTTAGTTAACGAAGCCGGGGTATGCTTGACTGCGAAATACCCGGAACCTTGCACTTTATGCAGCGATTGAGCTTGATTTCGATGCAGCTCCAGATGTATTACCACTTAATATTATGTAGATATGACCAAGTCGGAGTCTCAATTATTTGAACTAAGCTTTGTATACCCGGAACCCATTGAAAATGGAAAACCAGGGTATAAGAAGGAGGCGTGGCAGACCCCATAAAGTATATATATACTCTTGATCAGGGAGACAAGACGAGTCGTCTGTCTGTCTGCCCGTCCGTCCGGCTGTCCATCCGTCCGTCTGTCCGCCTGTCCGTATGTTTGAACGCGTCGATCTCATAACCTATAAGAGTTAGAGACTTTAAATTTTGTTGAATTTTTCGTGAATAGCACGATTCAATGGAGTTTGTTTCAAAAATTCGATAACTCAACCCGTTTTAATGTTATCGATCAAAAACGAAAGCGATATTCAGCTATAAAATTCTATCTAATTCCTCTTTATAGCTAGAGTGTTTACAATTTGTTTTTAGTTTTATGTGTGTTTAATACAATTTTGATTTTTGTTAAATTTTGGGTGCCACGCCCCTTCGCCCTTAATTTGCTAAACATGTATTTCGATTACTAGGGGCTAGTGCTTTGGCACATACATACATATGAATAACATAATCACGCCCTGAAAGTTTAATTAAGAAAGTTCATCCAGAAAAAAAGTTATTAAACATTTAATTTCCCTTAGCATAGGCGTCTTGCAGCCCAAGCGCAGTCGCTACGTCAACTGCGCAGTTGGCAGAGCCTGTGCTTGAGCGTGCGTCTGTGTGTGTATGCGTATGTATATGTAAACAAAGCATAGAATATTTGAAGTATCGGCACTTCGCAGGGCTCAGGGTATCTCCTAGTCGAGCCGTCTCGACCCGTAGAATATAACAAATACAGAGCATGCATCGAACGGAAACAAAGAATCAGAGCATGCAGCTACACAAGCAAAGTGCACACTAAAGAGGATATTTGATAGACGTGAAGTCAAGACTGGGTTCAGGTCTGAGCGGCTAACTGTAACCAGCCCCCTAGCCACCTACGAGACTGATTAGGTGAGAATCATGTCTCGAGAGCTAGAAACAAATTCCTCGACAGGGTCAGGCACTCGAAGTGTAACCAATTGAAAAGCTCATACATTCCGTATGGAAAATGTTAATACTGTAAATACTAAAAAAAAAAAATCTATCTCTGTCATAG
This sequence comes from Drosophila peninsularis, assembly GCA_035047485.1. Classification (NCBI taxonomy): domain Eukaryota; kingdom Metazoa; phylum Arthropoda; class Insecta; order Diptera; family Drosophilidae; genus Drosophila; species Drosophila peninsularis. Next base: position 10,095,904 of record JAWNPN010000028.1, read on the forward strand.
TGTAATTAGGTTTGAGCATGCCGCAGTCGACTACAAATCAGAACTGTTTTCGGGCTGATTTCTTCAGATATTCCATTTCACAATTGAGCACTCGTCTTGAGTGGGCGTGGCCTGGGGGCTGTGTACTTTGGGCTTAGGGCTAAAATGCAGCTCAGCGTTTCCGGCAATTTGGAGACCAAGTGGCGCCGCGCAATGCCATCAAAGTCTGTCTCTCTCCCTCTCTCTCTCTCTGTCTCTGTCTCTGTCTCTGTCGCTCTCTCTCTGTCTGTCAGTCGCCGTGTTATTGTTTCGCGTCCATATGTCGCCAGCCATTTGACCAGCAGCTATAAAACTGCATCGCTTTTCGCCGCTGTCTTTTGGTCAAGTGCAACGGCAATCGAAATGTGAATGGCGATTGGGAATGGAATGGAAAGGATGGGGGAGTGGGAAGTGGAATGGCAATGGCAATGGCCATGGCAATGGCAATGGGAATGGGAATGAGAATGGCAATGGGCGACAGGAATGGATATATGTCGCCACTTTGGCCATTAACCGTGCTAACGAATATTGGCCGGAATGTTGCCCAACAGCGAAACCAAATCGAATGCAGCGTGTTGCAGCCAATTCGGTGCATGTTGCATGCCCCGTGTCGCAATAAAATCAGTTGACTTTATGAATGCTGCATTCACTGTCAGACACCCCGGCCACAGATCTCGCACAGCCAATAAAACCAATTGAATATCAAGCAGCCAAGTTAAATGGGGAATTGCAAAGGCGAGCAGGACACCAGCAGCCGCCGCACCGAGCAAACAACGGCAAAACATTTTAAGCAAAAGCCCACAGACATCAAGAGCGACGCCACATAAATATTTAACAAGGAAAACGAGAAGATTTTGTATCACAAACATTTGCTTTATGCCAGTTCATAGAGCGCATGCTGCACAACGAGCTCTTCCGTAAGCCCATTGGCGCGGGAAGTGGAAGTTCGGGGTAGCTTGGCTTCAGAAGTGCATGTAACAGGCGTGCCTGAAGTATATACAACAGATCTGATCAATAGATCAGAATGATGAGTTGAGGAGATCTGTGACGATGTCCGTCTGTCCGTCTGTCCGTGTCGGTGTCTGTCCGTCCGTATGCCAGCAGAGATCTCGTAAGCCATATAGACATTAAATATTAAATGAGTATGGCTGCATTCGAGAAGCACTATTAATTTACCTTATTTTCCATTACTCTTACCATTTGCTTGTTATCGATAAAAATCGATAGTTTTATTTTGACTTGTAACTTGAATTTCACTATGGATAGAATCCTTTAATTTACTGTGGGGGTTTCTGACATGAATATATGGATTTTGTATATTTTGGATTTTGTATATTTTGGATTTGGTATATTTTGGATTTGGTATATTTTGGATTAGGTATATTTTGCATTTGTTATATTTTGGATTTGGTATATTTTGGATTTGGTATATTTTGGATTAGGTATATTTTGGATTTGGTATATTTTGGATTTTGTATATTTTGGATTTGGTATATTTTGGATTTGGTATATTTTGGATTTTGTATATTTTGGATTTGGTATATTTTGGATTGGGTATATTTTTCCTCCTCCTTCCCAAGTTTGCCAAACATTTAGCTTTAATAATAAATACTAAAGTTTTGGCTATGAACATATGAGCACATGAGTGCCATGAGCACGCTCTGAAAATTTGATTATGTAAGCTGGCCTAGAAACGTAGAATGATTGGAACTAACAGCCCAGCAAATGGTACAGGGTATCGGCTAGTCAGGCACTCGCGACCAGAGCACTTTACCTTGTTCAAAAACTAGGAACACTTTAAAGCTGGCCAGGAGAAGCGTTCAATGCTGCCGTTAAAGCTTTTGAAGTACTCAATTTGAATCATTTCGCAAATGTTGCTAACTATTTGATTCGATTCATTTAATCCATAAAGTTAAATTAATTCATAATAAGATTCGTTTCAATTAAAGCTTTTTCAGCTGCTCAACTCATATTTGAATGTGTAATAAATTTATATTGATTTCGATTTCTATTCATACAAAGGATAAATTTATTTTTATAAATATTTTTGCTTTGCTTTCGATTCGTCAAAGGCAAATATTCGAGAATATATTTGGTCGCTCGAGTTGAGTGGCAGACGCATATTGATTGGCAGACGCTGCGTATACTTAACGTAATATTGGGCAACATCTTGAGCACTTGCAATGCATAATCAAAATGCTGCTTACCTATCGACCAGACAGACATACGACGAAGTGCTTCAAGCAATGGCAATGCCAATGGCAATGGCAATGGCAATGTCGCCCAGCCAAATGGTCCATAAAGCGTATTATAAGTAGCGGCTGAGTGGCGGAGGAGACAGGGGCCTGGAGCGAGGCCTTGCCACAAGTGGCGCAGAAGTAGTGCTTGAAGTGCGTACGCGTTTTTACCTACATATATGCTTATGAGTAGTTGGCAGGGCGTGCGCGACTTTCATTAAACTCATAAAAAAGTGAATAAAAGCCGAGCGAAACAGCAGCAACTGGCAGTGGGTAGAGGTGGACGGTGGGGGAGGGGGTGGGCGGGTAAGCAGTCTGGACAGCTGGCAATAATCAGCGGCAGTTTTTGTTTGGGAGCCGCTGCTCTCTCCCTCTCTCTCCCTTCCTCTCCCCCGCTCTCTCCTGCCATTTGGCATCTACATTTCCATCAACATCATCATCTTCATCTGCGGCGCGCATCATAATCAACATGAAAATCAAATTTGAATTTATGAAGCAGCAGCCGGAATAAAAGGGCAATAGAGAGCGGGGCGGGCCCTTGAGGTGGTTACTGCTGACGGGTGACTGGGCAGGGAACAGGGGGCCGTGCCACAGGAAACCATCATCAACTTACTTTTGCTCATTTTCATTTTCATTTTCTGTGTGCTCGCCTTTGCCTTCGCCGTCGCCTTCGCCTTCGCCTTGGTTTTTCCGTGCGCCTCCTATGCGTCTGGCCTCGCTTTTCTCGAGGTTTATCAGCATTTTTTGGCCCAGTTGGCAGTTGCCAGTTGGCAGTTGTTGTTTTTGCTGCTTGTATTCCTTTGTTGCGCCCATGGAGAGGGTATTATAATATAGTCATGTGTAATGTGCCACATAGAGAGAGGGACAAAGAGAGATCTATTCGAATGCCTATAAAGTTTATAGGAAAACATGAAAGTATATTCATATATATATAATATAATATATAATATATAATATATAATATATAATATATAATATATAATATATAATATATAATATATAATATATAATATATAATATATAATATATAATATATAATATATAATATATAATATATAATATATAATATATAATATATCATATATGATCTTGATCTGTATCGAGTATGTGCAACTCTTCAATTCGATCCTTTAGCATCACCCACAGATATTTCTCTACGATCGCTGAAGCCCTTCTATTTCAGGGTATTCCAACTTCGACTCGTCTGTACTTCTTTCGCTTGTCTTTTTTTCGCTCAATCTTTGTTTTTGTTTCGCCTGGTCGGGGTCCATAAGGTGCACAACATGCGTTGCATTAAGGTTGAAAGCATACGCCGTCGTCCAACTGGGCTGTGGCCACGCCCTCCTCTGCCACTCTCTGTGCGTGTGTGATTGTCTTTCACATATATTCATTTGTTGCAATTACATTCGGCTTGGCGTTCGCTTTTTTCATTCATTTTCTTTTTATTTGAATTTTTTATTTTTTACTTCTGGTTACAGACTCGTTGGAATCATTTAGCATAGTTTCGCATAGCGTGTGTGTGTGTGTGTGTGTGTGTGTGTGTGTGCCATGCAGCTCTTCAAGTTTAAGATAAATTTTCATGTGTGCGTGTGTGTGTGTGTGTTATGTGAATTCCATTAGAGCGCCAGACAAGCCAACTTCTTGAGTGCGTCGAAGCGTGTGAAAGAAAATAGCGTCGAGCGGTTACATCCTTTTTAATACCTGAGAAATGGATGCAGCTTTAATTAAGTTATATATACATACATATGTGTGTATCTGTATGCACATACATATATATTCGTATGTGTGTGTGTATTTAAGCATAATTGCCATGAAATTGCACACTGCAGTTTGAAGTCCAATTCGTTTTAATGCAATTCGTTTTTAATAGAGGGTCGTATTAAATAATAAAAACTTATAAAAGCAAGTCGGGCGATATCCGACTATTAGATACCCTGATCCCTGACCCTGATGCAATCGGGAGATATCCGACTATTATATACCCTGAAACCCTGCAGTCGACAGATACTTGACTAGTAGATACCCTGATCCACTGCAATCGTGAGATATCCGACTATTAGATACCCTGATTCTCTGCAATCGGGAGATTCTCGACTAGTAGATACCCTGAAACCCTGCAGTCGGCAGATATTCGACTAGTAGATACCTTAATCCCCTGAAATAGGGAGGTATCCGACTAGTAGACACCCTGATCCATTATAATCGGAAGAAACCTGACTAGTAGATACCCTGAAACCCTGCAGTCGGCAGATACTCGACAAGTAGATACCTTAATCCCCTGAAATAGGGAGGTATCCGACTAGTAGACAGCTTGATCCATTACAATCGGAAGAAACCTGACTAGTAGATACCCTGAAACCCTTTAATTGGGAGATACTCGACTAGTAGATACCTTAATCCCCTAAAATAGGGAGGTATCCGACTAGTAGATACACTGATTCATTACAATCGGAAGATACCTGACTAGTAGATACCCTGGTATCCGACTAGTAGATACCCTGAAACCCTGCAGTCGGCAGATACTCGACAAGTAGATACCTTAATCCCCTGAAATAGGGAGGTATCCGACTAGTAGACAGCTTGATCCATTACAATCGGAAGAAACCTGACTAGTAGATACCCTGAAGCCCTTTAATTGGGAGATACTCGACTAGTAGATAAACTGATCCGCTGCAATATCCCATTTTCAGTATATGATCTACGTATTCAATTAAATATTTGTCAGTCTAGTAAAATTATGAAACTAACTTTAAAGATATTCGAGATATAATTTAATATATGTAGTTCGATAGTGTTTTTAATCGATGATAACAAGAATTATCGATTATTTGGAGCAAGCTTGCACTGAGTGTGATATCCACACTCACACGTTCTGTGATACCCTGATACGTTCATACAGACGGACGGAGAACAGCGGACAGACGTCCCACTCGACAAATATATATACCTCCTTTGACCCACGAATCCTACTTTATATTATCTATATTTGAACAAAACCAATATACCCCGAAATTTTCATTATCGCAGTGAAGCGAGTTATTATGTTTCAAATTTCATTTTCATTGCCAAGGCAAATGGGGGAATATTATACTTCAATTTACATATTTAATCTGTGCCATCTTTAAGCTTAGCTTTGCTAAGATAAAGAATCTGCTTAACTTTCAGTTACGATTAGCTTAGCACAAATATCAAATATATGCGCCACATATACTCTTCTATATATAATGGATATGGCGTATTTTTCTATATATATATAGGAGTACATTGTAGTTGGGGCTACAGTTAAAGGATAAACACTTTGGCGTATGGTATTAAGCATATCATCGCTTCTATCGATGACACAGTGGGTAAAGGATTTACCTCTCTCTCTCTCTCTCCCTCTCTTTCGATGTCTTTTCGTCCCTCTAGGGTAATCCCTGTAGCTTTTGTTATTGCGGGCACATTAAACAAATAATACGTATACGTTTACTCACTGCGTATACGTAATGTCAGTCTCCTTAAAGCACTGTGCAGCGGAGCTGCGTGGGAGCGGGCATCGCGGCGTGCAGCTGGACCTGATAAGTATCAACTAAGCAGTTGGAATCTGCTGTTATAGCCAAAGCAGTTGCCACAACAAGAGCTTCTACGCCAGCTGCCTCATCAGCTCTTGCCTTCCTCTCATTGTTTCCTTTATGATTCAAGTGTGTGTGTGAGTTGGTGACCTTGTCTGTGCTGGCTGCGCTGTCGCTTCGTTTGTTCAGTTTATCTCGCATTGCACTTGCCACGCCCCCCTCGTCCGCCTGTCCGCGCGCTCTTTGCGCCACAGGACCTTTGGCTGCCTTTGTCATTCGAACTATAAGTCGTGGCTCCTTTTGCCGCTCCACGAGCTGGCGACGACTGCCTTGCCGCCTTGCTGCTTATTTAGAGAACAGCTCTCAGCTGTCATTGTTGTGCGCGCGGCCTTTTGTTATTATTTATTTGGCTTGTGCTGAAGGGTTTACTGCAGCGCCCCTTGTCCGCTCCCAGGGCCAACAACCTGAGCCAGGACATGTCGCTGGCTGGCTGCCTGGCTGGTTGGCTGCGCTGAGCGCCAGCTGCTTAGTCTCAATGGTCGCGTTTATTGGCTCGTAAATTTTTTTATTATCAGTTTAAATTTAATTTATCTCAAAGATCCGTCAGATGCAGCCCCCACTGAAGGGTGAGAGGGCGAAAGAGAGAGAGAGATGATGAAAGTTGGCAGATGGCAGATGGGCATGGAGGCTGGTGGCAAATAAATACGTCAAAATCAAAGTGCGGCGCGGCAACAACACAAAAGACGCAACCGAACCGAACCTGTCAAGAGGCGTGCAAAGGGTTGCGGCGGGTGCTAACTTGGCCAACATGTCTGGTTAGTTCCAGTTGGCCTTTGATGTTGCTGCTGTTGTTGTGCTTAACTTTTTGAGCTCGTTTTTATTGTTATTAAGATTCGACTTGGCCTTCAATTTGAATTCGTGCTGTGCTCTTTTTATGGCTCCAGCGGCACCTGAATGTCAGTGTGTGTGTGTGTGTGTGTTAGGGTGTGTGTTAGTGTGTGTGTGTGTGGCCATGTGTCTGAGTGTGGCTCTTGGGAGACCCATTAACAATGGGCATTTGGTCATGCCCCACGCATACTTATTAGACTCTAATCAGTTGTGACCATCGATGGCAACTGGTGGCAATCCCCCACCGAAAAGCTGTTTCTGAGCAGCTCTGAGCGAGGGTGTTCCAGAAAACGTTTTCAGCAAGAGGGAGATATCAGGGGAGAGTGAGTATTGGAAGAGAAGGAGAGAAATAGTGAGAGGGAGACGGAGAGAGAAAGAGAGAGAGAGAGACGTAAGGAGAGGTTAAAAGGGAGGAAAAGGGAGAGAAACGGAAAGAGAGAGCAATGGAGAGAGAGAAGAGTGAGACAGAAAGAGAAAGAGTGGGAAAGGGAGAGACAGAGAGAGAGAGAGAGAGTGAGAGAGAGTGAGAGTAAGAGAGAATGAGAGAGAGAGGGAAATGTTAGAGAAATGTAGAGAGATAGAGACGAAAATGGAGAGAGATATACATAGAGAAGGATAAATAGAAATAGATAGAAATATGCAGAGAGATGGAGAAATATTGAGAAAGAGAGAGAGAGAGATATATAGATAGAGAGAGAGAGAGTGAGAGAGAATGAGAGAGAGAGAGAGAGAGCAAGAAGAGAGGGAGATAGAGGGAGAGAGAGAGAGAGTGCGAGAGATAGAAAGAGAAGAAAGAGAGAGAGAGAGAGAGAAAGAAGAGAGGGAGGGAAAGGGAAATAGAGAGAGAGAGGGAGACAGAAGGAAAAATAAAAATAGGCAGAGAGTTGGAGAAATACTGAGAAAAAGAGTGAGGGAGAGAGAAAAGGTGCTCATCAGGGACACAAACACAAAAAGTGAAAGAAAGAGAAAAAGATGAGAGAGACAGAGAGACAAAGATAGAGAGAGAAATAAAAAGGGAGAGATATACTCAGAGTAGGAGATAAAGAGAGAGGCAGAGAGAGAGATGGAGAGAGTGAGATTGAGAAAAGAAAGGAGCTTGTATACTAAGCTCATCACAGATAAAGAGAGAGAGAGAGAGAGAGAGAGAGAGAGAGAGAGAGAGAGAGAGAGAGAGAGAGAGGGAGAGAGAGAGAGAGAGAGAAAGACTTCGACAGGGATGGGGAAAGAAATGAGCTCAGATATTAATCCCATCAAGGACATTCGTAATATTTGCAAGAAGTTATTAGATTACGAACTAAATTATTTGTTTCCAGGACTGAATTCTGCAGTAATTCATAGGTGAAATGGAGGAGATTTCGTTTTTGAAAGTGCAAAAAAAAAAAAAATGTGTTTTTTTTTTCTTATGCTTGACCACGCTCAGGCGATTGCGATTTGTGTTGTGGGTCATGTCGCTACCCTCTTCGTCTCTCTATCTCTCTCTTGCGCGCTCTCTCATTCCCTATGTTAGTCTCTGTTTAAGAGCCCCGTTTTTGCTATTGAAATGGCACCAAAACAAAAGATGAAGCTAAATAAAAGTGAAATTCTTTTTGCGGTATTCGTTCACCGCTTATCGCTGTGGTCGCTCGCTGCGGCAATGCCACTGCCGCTGGCCCTATCAGAAGGTTCATCTAATGGGGCATCAGCCATTCGGGATTGAACAAGGCCAAAGCTGTGCAACAACAATATGAACATCAATTGCGAGAGAGAGAGAGAGAGAGAGAGAGAGAGAGAGTGAGAGAGAGTATAAGCTAGCCGTGTTCTGCTTTCTGTTGGCCGTTCAACTGTACAACTGCAGCAGTTTCCGCATTTGAATTGATTTCGATGCGGCTGCCAACGGTTGCCCGTGCATTCAATTCAACCAAACAGCCGAGACTTTTATTGTTGTCGTTGTCGTTGTCGTCGCTCGTTGTTTGTTGTTTGTCTGTTGTTGCTGTTGCTCATTGTGCAATTGAAAGTCAAGGCATTATTTTGTTGTAGTTGTATTGTTGTATGTTTTGCACTCATCGCTAGTCAAGGCCCTAAGCCAAATGCTTAACAGGCAAAATAATGCAAGCGATAGAGAATTTCTTATGAGAGAAAAGGGCTCGACTGCAGAGAGAGAGAGAGAGAGAGGGCTAATAAAGGGGCGCGGACGTCCCATGGATCTTTGGGATTAAGGAGGTTAATAGGCTGACTTCAGGTTAGAGTGCTTGACTAACAGTTATCCTTTACAGCCGAGCGGACTCAAGTGAGGTGGACAGAAGGAGAGGGAGACAAATGCAGGGATATGAGTAAGGGTCAGTGGACTATAAGCAAGTAACTAAAGAGTAAAGTATTTAAGGAAATGTTTGTAGTCTATATAGATTCATCTACTTGATTAACACTTATCCTTTGCCCTAAAATTGTCACCCTGAATCGAGAACTAATGTGTTTGCTTATTGCTCTATAGTTGACAAGGCCGTCGAGGCTCTTTAGATTGAGACAAGTCTAATAAAGCTGATGAGTAGATAACAATTGTGTGAGAGAGAGAGGAAGTTGCTTACTCAATCTCCAAGTTAGGTTCATCGTCGTCTCTGGCGACATTCTTATCGCTGTCGTTATCGTTATCGTTATCGCTATCGTCATCTGAAGGCAGTGTTGAGATTGTGTCGTTCATACCTTGCAATGAAGCTGTCGAAGCACTGAGGCAGCAGCAAGGACCCGCTGGCAAAGGCGAAACAGGCAGCGAGGGGCAGGTGTGGGTACAAAGGATTTCTCTTGTATTAAAGTCTGCTTAAATGGGGCCCTGTTCAGCCAGATTTAGCGCCCGGGACAGCACATTGTTGTTCGGCTGGACAAGGGACTTATTGTTGTTGCTCGGGCTACTGCGGGCAGGATAATGATTGAGAGCAGAAGGCAGCAGGCAGAAGGCAGAAGACGGGAGTTTTAAATTTAAGCCAGACTAAAGTTGAGAACTCACTGAGCTTACAGCAGCATAAGGCTCAAAGAGCAGCCTATTCATGGCCCAACCGGACCAGGGCAGCGCAGTACAATGCCAATTGAATCACTTTGGGAACAATTCGTGAGTCACAAGTGCTCCGTAGCTGATTCAGGCTGAAGTTCAACTCGCACTAAAGGGTGCTTCCACACCATATTGATTTAATTGAATATGATTTCATGGGTTACACAAATTGCAGCTTGCAGCTGGCAGTTCGCTCGGCTGGCATGTATAATGGAATTTGGCCATAGCCAAATTGACAGTGGGGCCAATGGGCCAGCTGCCTAAGTAGCGCATGGAACGAGGACATAGGTCGTATACCACGGAGCGAGAGCTGCCTTCAACCTATGCACGACAGCAGCTGCAGCTGGCTTAAATGATTTTCCGTGCGACTCGGAGTAAATTGCTTTTCAAAGGTAAGGGAGTTGTGTTGATTATTTAGCATGCATAACATAATACAAGTGCTGCTTAATTAACGCACGCACACACACACACACACACCCGCACACACACACACACGCATGGCAGTTGGAAGCCGGCGGACGCATGGGAGACATCAGCATCGAAATGCCACCAGCCTAGACCCGGACAATAGAGCTTAACATTTATAATGCAGCAATTAACTGATGTGCAATGCATAATAGTAAACGGTAAAAAATAATAGTGAAACGGGGTGGGCTTGCCAGAAGAGCGCCCGACTAGCAGATACTCTGGCTTTGTACTTTATCGAAGGCCTTAGCTCGGGTAAGATCTGACTTGGAGCTGTTGTTAGCTAGTTATGCCTAAGCCGAGGGCAGATCTTAACTCTAAGCAGAAGTCAAGCTGAAGATCTCACTAAGAGCTCTCCTCTCAGACAGTCTGTGTACTTTCTAGTAATGCCTAAGCCGAGGGCAGATCTTAGCTCTAAGAAGAAGTCAAGCTGAAGATCTCACTAAGAGCTGTCCTCTCAGCCAGTCTTTTATTTCCTCTTGATCCTTAAAGAGATCTGCTCTGATCTGTCTGTTATAGATCAGACTACATTCAACCGAGCTAAAGCTGACGGATGTGTAACGTTTTGGTCAGATGAATTGGTCTATTTAGGTCTACCTCTATCAATTGCACATAAAGGATATTTCCAGGGTTAAGTCCTCCCGCTGTCATCTACTCATAGTCGTTATGCCCCGCTTAAACCTAATGGAAACTTGAATCGAATGGCGTTTTTATTCAAATTAAAGCTTACCTGTGTCTGTGTGTGTGTGTGTTTTGTTAAGTGTCCTACTGTCAGCGGCTATCGATGAATGCTTTAGCAGTTCGCAATTGTTTACAAAATTTTAATCCTTTAATGCCACAGCTACAGCAACAGGAGCCGCCACAAAAGGCACCACATGCAACAGTGTTGCAAAGTTCAACAGCCCAAAAGCTGCGGCGACACGTGTGTGTATACATGTATCTCTGTGTGTGTGTTGGTGTGTGTATTCTGTACACATATTCGGGAGCTTATAGTAAGCGTTTAACATTTCTGCTTACATTTTCAACGCTCACGTGTTTCGGCACACCTCCCGCCCCGCTGGCCAAACAAAGCGCACTTTGAAGCGGCCAAAAGTCTGCATAAAGAAGAACGGCACACAGACACTCAGCCAACACAGACCCATGCAGCCGTACACCCCATACACCCACAGCACACACCCACACACCACTCACCAGCTTCCACCAGCTATTGAATAAAAATGCTTTAATAGCTGTGCACACAAAACATGATTTATGAATATATTGCGGCTGTTTTAACTAACTCTCCAGATGAGTCAATATTGTTGTTAATTTGTTTTATTTGCACTCACACACACACACACACACACACACACACACACACACACACACATAAAAATATGCATATCCATGATATACTGTGATTCCGCTGTTGTAGCTCACTTTTATTTACTGTTATCATAATATTATGTTCTCCAATGGAGCGAAAGAAATATATTAGAATAACAACGCTCCTTCAGCCAATTTTCTGCGCCAGCTGAGGCGACCCAAACTAACTCGATAACTCTGCCCACACATATAGATACATATAAATATAAGATAATAACGTATATAGCAAGATAGGAGTAGAAGCTTAAAAGTAATCGAATGCGAAGCAGGTAAGTTTTATATGCATAATCATAGAAGATTTTAATGACACTAATAACACTAGAGCCTTAACAGAATCAGCTTAAGTGCAACATGTTAACAGTAGAAGTTAAGTTTCAGCACTCTAATAACCGCTCAACGGCACTCACTGTTAAAAGACACAAAAGACGAGTTCCGTAACTTTTCCGGCACTCGAAGTGTAACCAGGCTCGATGAAAACGAAGTGCCGTAGCCTGCTTACTAAGAGACCTCTTCTTACGTCACATTTTAATGATGGGATTCGAATCATACTTATAAATAAAATAGTATACTTAAAATCCTGATATATAAAGCTAAGGATAGTCAACACGTAAGTGGAAAGGAAAGGATTACTCAAGCTTAGAACAAAATGAACTAGGATTAGATTGAATTAGAATTTTATTAGAATGAAATGAAAACCCTTAATTTGTGCGATTTGAACATCTTTATATAAATAGTAACTGGACGCAGTTTGGGTTTTTATTTGGTCTACTGGCTATAGTATAGATAACAGTGTCAAAATTCGTGTGACGTTTCACTGTTAACTTAACAGATCGCTTTGATAGTGTTACTCAATATAACATAGATCTTCCAGAGAAGCAGTTCAGCAGCAGCACTCTAGCACCTGCAGCAGCAGATCTTTAACATAGGCCACTTAACAGCAACACTTTAACATTATCACTCTAACAGCAACACCTTAACATCTGCACTTAACAGCAGTGCGCTAACTGCTAAGTACTTCAGCGAAAACACTTTAAGTGGATGGCTTTAACAGCAGCACTTTGAGAGTCATTCGGTGAGTAAGTAGTCTCAGCTTAGCATGCAACTCTCAGCGTCTGCTAACTAACTGAGGCTTGGCAGCTTAACTAGAAATTAACTTTGACAGTTCACACAGCGGCTTCACTGTAAAATAAAAACTTTTGCTGCATCTCAGCAGCTGCAGAACTGCAGTAGATAAACTTGAACAGTTCTTGTTAAACAATTTCATTGCGACAGCGACGCCTTATCCTCATCCTAACGCAATTGCTTTCCCAGTAGAGTTATCTGGCGCAACAGCAATTGATTAACAGTGTCACATTAACATTTATGGGCATGTCAGCGTTGCCAGATCTTTGACGAGACCCACTGCCAGAACAGCGGAAAGGGCCTGGGGGCAGGTGCTCAAATTTTTGTAACTTTTGCTTTCCATTCCAAGGACTCGGGCAGGTCGAGGGCTTCGGTGCTTGTGGCATAGCTTTGCCCACAGCCGGAAGAAACTTTGTTGACTTGCTTCATGTTGCCGTGGATGTTGTTCGTGCTGGCGCTGCTGCTGCTGCTGGTATTTCTTGTGAGTCGTTGTCGAAGGCAATGTCTAGACTTAGGTGGCATTTATTGTGGCGCAAATAAGTCAAAGCGGGCGTGTAAATAAAAATACAAAACAGCAAATAAATTGAAGCAGTAGAAAAGGCAGCAACAACAGCAGCAATATGAGCGCTAACAACAATGGTTAATTTGTTGTGGGAGCAAAAACAAGTTGGAAAACTTTGTTGATCGCCGCGCGCTGGGGGAAAATGTTCCGTTTTGCAAGGTTTTCAATGAGTTTCCTTTCGCATTTCTGCAGGCTTTTCTTTTTTTGCTCTTTACTTAGCTATTTTTTATGTGGTATTTCTTGTTTTTCATTTTTGCATTTATTTTTAGCCTTCTCTGATTTTATATTTAATTTTTTGGCTGTGCGCTGGTCTGAAGTTAAAGTTGTTTGCTGCCTGTTGAGAGCCTTCCATACAAACAAAAAAGAAAAAACACTAATTAGCCAGCCGCTGGCTCTGGAGTCCGCCTGAAACGTGGCTTAAGCTTATGTAACAGATGCAGCGGCAGCGCCAATACTTGTTACCCTTGCGACTTTTAATGGACAGCAGAAATTTGTTGCATACTTTTTTGGGCCGAAAAATCGTTTCTCTCTCTGCGCCCCCCTCTGCTGCGTGGCCATTAATAAAGCTTAGGGCAGCGAGCGAGCGAGCGAGCGACATGTCGCATCAATGAGCAGCCACAACGACCCGACTGGGCCATGTCAATTGCCATTTACGTCAGCAGCAGCTGGCATGACTAACAAATACCCTGTAAAGGTGACTGCTGGGGTGGTGTGTGCAAGTGAGAGAGCGCAGTATATGCAAGCATGTAAGGACACACACACACCCTCACACACGCACACACACACACAGCCATGCTAGCAGACAGCCATTACAATAGCAATGCAGGGATTGATGAAAGTCAGGCAGAGAGGGGCGAGAGCGAGAGTAGAAAAAAACTTTTTTTATCAGGCATGGGAGTGGGAGTGGCAGAGGCCACGTTGGACGATCGGGTTAAGTTTCAATTCGATGCAGCGAGCAAATTCGTAAAATGACTGAGCAAACGCTTTGATTTATGAAGTTATTGACTGTGTGTGTGCGTGTGTGTGTGTGCTGCACTCATATCCACAACACGCCCCATACCCACACCCACACCCACACCCTAGAGTCGCATTTGTTGCACTGCGCTCGGCGCCTGCCTCCCCGCGCCACTCTGCGCCTCACCCTAATTCAATAAAATACAGCTGACTGAGTGCTTGAATCATGACCCGGCGATTTGAAATGTTTGCGCCCCAGCGTCGAGTGTTTGCGGGCGGACGGATCGAATGGTGGGCGTGAGCATGGCTGTGGGCGTTGCTGGGCTGGCTGTGCTCTTGGCGGAGTTGTACGATAAAGCTCGGCAGTTGCTGAACACGCTCCGTGGGGAAATCTCTTTTGTTTTTTGCCATACCCTAAGCCCATTGTGACGCGAATAGGCAGAAGAGGGTATGCTGATGCCGAGCAGCCGTTGGAGAACTCCACGAGTTGTAGGTGAGGCAAGCCTTCAGCTCATAAATCTCAAGGACTAGTTGTAAATAACTCTGTGTTCACGAAATCGATTCGTATCGGTCTTGCTGGCTTCAAAATAGGTAAGATCTATTTGCCATAGAGTATCTCCCAGTCTGTCAAGCCCGACTACAGCACTTCAGCCTCTTTTTTTCTTGGCTTTTGCCAGTTTGCGCGGAATTTTGCACACACTCAGCCGGCAACAATGCAACGGGAAACGGCGCTGGGCGCGGGGCTTTCAATATGGGGCGTGGAATGGGGGGTACGGCAAACAGGAAACTGTGCAAAGGCGTCGTAGGGCACAAACGATTTTGATTCAATAAACGTCAATGCTTGGGCCGGGCTCCAGCTAGATTTTATATGGTATATGGCTGAGAACTGGGAACTAATAAACCAAAGTGTTTTCAGCTTCAAGTTCTTTGAAGTTCCTTAACCAGAGCACACACCAACACACACACACACACACACACAACATATGGAGCTAAGGCTCTTCAAGCGCAGCATCAAAGTGGCAACAGAAGAGCTCTAAACTTGACTTTCATAGATAATCATGATTGCAGCCAAGGGGATAAAGATGAGCAGCATAAGCAGGCGGAGTGGGCGGGGCGAGCAAAGGGTATTGGGGTGGGGTAACTGAAAGTTTACTTTACCTGAGGTACTTCAGCAAATGCATTGGCTCCAGTTATGAGCTCGATATGACAGCGAAAAGCTACCCAAAAGAACACGAATAGGAAATGCCCTAGTGTGGACTGAGCTAAACTGAGAATAAGCTATTGATGGGTCGTAGAACCGGACTTGCAACAATTGGCTTTGGTATATATTGAAAGACTTATAGCTGGTCATAGGACTGATAACACGAGGACTTACCTCCATAGTCTATTAAGAGACAAAAGTCAGCTCTACTACTGCGAGTCACATACCTTCGCCCCTCAGCCAATATACTCTGCTTTACCCTGTAAACAGTGTACACCAAAGCTAAATTCAAATTGACAACGTTATCTTGTTTCTGTTCCTTTCATTTTCTCATTTTTTGTTTGTTCTAAAAGCCACAAGCAGAAGCAGCATCAACAGCTGCCATGGCTACACGTTGCACGCTGCACGCTGCACGCTGCAGATGCAAATGCATTTGTCGCCAGTGCCACATCAGCTGAAGTATTGTTTCTAAACTTTTACTCTGTTTGTGTTGAGCTTTTGAAACTCCTAAGGTCCTTAGCCGGCATCAGTTGCAAGCCACTTGAAGTACAAATGTATTATCAGCTTCCAGGCATTGGTTTAGCAATTGTTGCTTTTTCCATTGTTCAAGTCAAGTTCATATTCTGACAAGCAACTGAAGCTGCACGACGCCGTCCTTTGACTGGCAGCGTATCAGGTGCGAGTCGGAGTAAACAAACTGCCTGACCGACTGTAAATGAGGATTTTCCATTGTTTAATCTTATTTGAACATTGAGTTAGTCCAAATTGAAATATGTAAGTTGGAGCTGGGAGTGACCGACTATGGCATACCGCAAAGTCCTGTATAGATGAGTGATTATTGAAACTTATTCGAAGTCAAAGAGTTGTTTTAGAATCAAGTGATTTAAATTGATTTGATTGATTTGAAATTTTAAAAACCAGTTTGAGTTGGGAGTGACTGACTAGTAAATACCTCGAAGAAGAAAGATGAACGATTATTAAATCTTATTTGAACTGAACGAGCTCTTTAAGAATCAACCAATTGAAATCATCATTGAAAAAGAATTTAATGTCGGGAGTGACCGACTATGAGATACCTCGAAGAAAAAGGATGAGCGAATTTTGAATCTTATTTGAAATCAGCGTGTTCATTTAGAATTAAGTCATTCAAATCATTAAAATTTTAAAAAACAAGTTTGAGTTGGGAGTGACCGACTAGTAGATACCTCGAGCTGCAGCTGAAATTTCCAAGCACTGAATCATATGTGAAGTGATTGAGTTTCTCAAGAATTAAAGATATAATAAGTTTGGGTGGAGAGTGCTAGACTAGTAGTTACCCCGACTGAGCTGCACTTTCAACTATTTTAGACTAAAGCTTATCTGTACACAAAAATAATGAATTTCCAACTAAAATTATAATTATAGTTTATAAAATTACACACCCAGAATCAAATAGTATTATCTAAAGATACGTATCTGCCTAGAGTCGAGTCGACTCCAAGTTGAGTTTCAGAAATCGTGCCATATTTTAGCCACCTCATTAGGCTTTGAAGGGACAAATCAAAAAGTTAAGTTGAATACCTGACAATTCAAATGCAATTAACCGAACTCCAATTGCATGCGAATGGATATGCGGTTGCGTGCGCGCGCACACAGGGAAAAAGCCTTTGCCTTGGCGCTAATTGCCTTGTGGTTTTGCTAATTGACCGCAGGTTTTCTTAAATGACTTCAGTGCCACTTGACCAAATTCACTGGTATTATTCACAGTGAATTCCGTAGCTTCACACAACTTCCAAAACTCTAATCAGAGTACAACACTTCGATGATTTTTTCCCATTTTAATTTTCAGTCTGAATTATTTCTCGATATTTTGCTATGGTCGGGAGAGCGCATTCAGTTCGCTTTCAGGCACTCCCCCAACACTTGGTACTATTTTGCGAAGCTCTTTTTAATTACTTCTATCGCTGAGCGCTGCGGCGGCAACACCTTCTATTCAATTGAAAGTTGTCGTACATTTTCTAATATTCAAAGGCTTCCCTTCTGCAGATGCAATTAACGAAGTTGCCAACTTTGTTATTATGACAACTTATTAGCTAATTGGCTTTTAGAGCGACGGCCAAGCGCCGTCCACTGCGAGCGCCGGCAAAGGCAGTGTAAAAATGGAAATAAAAAAAAAGAACGCCAAGTGTTTCCGGTGTCCATTCAGCTGCCGTTTTCACAGCTCGCTGCGAACAGTTTTGCATAAACACAACGTCCAGCCACTTACTAAGTTAGTTTAGTTTCTAATATTTTAAGTGGGGGTGTCGCCTTTTAACTAAAGCACGCCCCTCATGCACAGCGTGTTGCACTCTGCCAGTGAGTGCTATCGATGTTGCTGTGCTCGAGCTGTGCATAGCTCGACTTGAAGTTGATTGTTGTAGATATCAGATGGGATCTCAGATATATAGAGCAGTTGGGCTGATTGTGATTAAGTCTTCAAATAGATCTCGGCTTACTCGATTAGCTCTTCAGCGAACATTCTCTTGAGGTCTATGAACGGAACAGCCTGCGTGAGTAATTAAGAAATGGATTTTTCCTATAATTTTCATCGATTAGGTTAGCTTAGCGAGAGTTTAAGGCACGGAAATTTGTAGAAGGAACTTAAGAGTTGGCCATATATACAGGGTCCGGCACTCGAAGTGTAACTGGCTAGGAGTCTAGGTACTGCTAGCACTTGCACTAGAACTAGGCAAAGACTCAGATGTCATTAGCTCCAAGATCTACTCCCAAGTGTATTAAATATTTGCTTGAACTTTAACTGTGATAGGTGCAGGTTCAAATTCTTTCTACCCCTAAGATATGATATTCTGAGCTCGTCATCTTCCAGAGACTTAAAAATTATGTTTGATTAATATCTATTTAGAGTTTTTATTCTAATATTTTCA
This sequence comes from Drosophila peninsularis, assembly GCA_035047485.1. NCBI lineage: Eukaryota > Metazoa > Arthropoda > Insecta > Diptera > Drosophilidae > Drosophila > Drosophila peninsularis. The sequence goes on from JAWNPN010000028.1 coordinate 10,114,189, forward strand.
TCGAATTAAAAATATTTCATTGCATAAAAAATAAAAGAGATTTTAGTTGATGAACGAGCATTAAGCAGTCGGTTTCAGCTTGGTGTGCGACAAAGTTGCACTGTGGTTACAATTAGCTCAGCTAAGATTTCATATATATATATACACACACAGACTGTCGTTGCTCCAGTCACGCAATGTGTTAATGTGGATCTCAAAAGTATGCAATCAAATTATAAAATAGCAAAAATGTTGCTGGGCATATGAGCGGCACACACACACGCACACACAGACACACCAAAAGGGAGGGGCTAGAGAAGGGCTTGGGGTGTCGGAGGCGCTGCAGATAGCAAACTAAGTTAAAAGCGCTGCAGTGGCAACTGGCCAGATTTCAGATAACTTAGTACACACATGCCCACACGCACGTCTCCAGGGCGCTCTCCTCCAGCCCCTCCTCTCGCTCTCTCTCTCTCCGTCTCGCACACAGCCATTTCCCACTGGCATTTTAACAAGTTGCATGCGGTGGACTTAAGTTGAAGTTAAAGTTAATGCCATGAATTTTAAATTGAATTTAATGCGTATGCGCATGTGAGCAGCGCTGTCTGTCTGTGTGTGTGTGAGTGTGTGTGTGTGTGCGTGCGGTACTGAGTTATGCGCGTGTGGCACCGCCGAACGCAGAATTTACGTAAAAAGTTGAACGGCGCAGAAAAGTATGCTACGGTTTTTGGGCACTTATTTATTATTGGCTTGGCACACACACACCCACACCCACACCCACACCCACACACACACACACACACACACACAGAGAGACAGACATACGTGCGTCTGCCGCAGTTGTACATTTTGTGTGTCCCTGCTGTGCGGTCTGACCTTAAGCTGCTGCTGGACATTGGCGAATTGCTGGACAGGATTTGGGACAAGTTGAACTAATAGCAGCGGGCGGTTGTTGTGGTTGTTGCACGCCTTTGTTGTTGCTGTTGTTGCTGCTGCTGCTGCTGCTGCTGTTGCTGTTCTGCTTAAATAATTTAGCAATTTGTATGCATGGAAAGCGCTGCGGGTTGGGCATAATACCCAAGTCGAATAAGCGCATCATGGAAATACATAAAATCGCATCAACGCGCCAGCCAGTGCCAATACCAATACAAATGCCAGCAGAAACCGCAGCAGAGATCCCTTTTTTTTGCTACGCTTGCACTCCCAGCGTCGCCCTCCTCCTCCACTGCTCGCTTGTTGCGTGTGGGGCGTGCCGGACTGGCAGGCAGGCAAAAGTGCATGGAAAGCAGAGCAAAAAGAGTATTCAAGGAATGCAATCGCACACACATACACACACACGCTGCATACCTGGCGGCACAGCTGCAGCTGCAAATGCGCCAGCGGCGCTGATTCCCAACCTTTCGCCCAAAAATGTTATCATTTGGCGCATTTGCACTTTATGTGTGGTTTGGCCCTTTCTCTCCGAGCCACTCCATTGGAAGTACCAGCGGAGGGTATTATGATTTTGTTGCGTTGAATGCAACATGTCAGATATATCTAGAAATATCTTCAACTTCAACTTGTCTGCTGCAATTGAAAAGATTATTCCTGGCAGATGGTATGGCCTGGTATGGCCTGGTATGGCCTGGTATAGCCTGGTATGGCTTGGTATGACTTGGTATGGCCTGGTACGGCATGGTATGGCCTGGTATGGCCTGGTATGGCCTGGTATAGCCTGGTATGGCTTGGTATGGCCTGGTATGACCTGGTATAGCATGGTATGGCCTGGTATGGCCTGGTATGGGCTGGTATAGCCTGGTATGGCCTGGTATGGCCTGGTATGGCATGGTATGGCATGGTATGGCCTGGTATGGCATGAACTTCTCCATAGTTCGGGTATTTTCCAGTGTAACTCTGTCGACTCACTTGCTGCTCGCAGTTCAGTTCGTTTCGGTTCAGAGCCGTACCAACAAACTAAACAGCTTGCATTCAATAACAGCTGCGACCTTTCGTCGGGCCACAGTCGTAATTTGACGGCAAGCGGAGAGCTTAACAACAGATCAGCTTACGTTAAGCCCGGGCTGTGTGCAAAAGTTCGCAAGAGCGGAGGCTAGCGAGCGCAGCTCAATGAACCTACAAAGGCCAAAATGTTCTAGCAGGAGTGAGTGACCTTCAAAGCTGAAATTCAAATAAATTTCAAGAGCTTTTATTTTCAAAAGTTGCATGAAGTGAGTTCACTGACTTTAAGTTTGAGCTTTTTTGTTTTAAATTAGCTTTTAATATAAATTAAATTTAAATAAAAATAAAATAATCAAGTTTTCGTATCCAGCATTAAATGATTAAGAGATTAAGTGATAATTATAATTATTTATAAAATAGGAGCTTTTAAAGCGCATAGTAAAAGTTTAATTAAGTAGCTTTAAAGCTACACTTGATCCCGATAAAGCTTTGCTCAATGCACTTAAAGCTTTTAATTATATTATTATTATATATTATATTATATTTTACGTTCTGCTTGAAAGCTCATAAGATAGTGTTATGTAGTAAGCTTTTAAGCTCATATCTGTGCCACAAAGCTAAGCCTCAATAGATCCGTGTGCAACTCTGTTGCACTTCCAAAGCTCGCTATGCTGATCGGCTGGGTTCTAGGCCAAAGCCTTCACGGCCTGGACACTGCGGCAGCTCCAGCTACCACGCAAAAGACGTCGAGAGGCAAATAAATTTTGTTAGAAGGAAGTCACGTACTCATATTAAAAATAACCGAAAAGCGTTCGTAAGTGGCAGGAGAACGTGCAGCGAAATATATTTATGGGCGCCCGACGCCCCCGATGTGTCCGCGCAGCCATTTGGACGGATGCTGCTTGGCCTTAGCCATGTTGCAGAGCAGCCGCGACATGTTTCACGCTCGCCCAGCCCAACCGGCAAGGTGTGTGCCCCAAATGGCGCATCAACGCGCGGCATCATTGGCGACATGATGGTCATGATGTCGTTGCCATCATCGGGAATTGTCAGCAGCGCTTCGCGTTCGGGGGCCCTGTCAAAGTGAAAATGTCCCATTGACGAGGACGTTTTGCGTGTTGGCAACTGGCAACTGCCAACTGCGAACTGCCAACTGCTAACTGGCAAATCGAGTGGCGCGTCTTTCGGCCCGTTTGATTTTTGGCAGCGTTGACGTCGCTGCCGCAGCTGTCAAACCGTCAAGGCGTCAAACATTTTGGTCCGCTTGGCTGCTGACAAATGCTACCTGCTACCTGGCCAAGAGAGAAAGCCAACTTGTTCTGCTATGCGCTGGGACATACGCAGGACTTCTGTCAGTCCTCAGAGTCGTCAGCCAACTGACTTTTGCGTTTATTTATTTATTTATTGCGGCACGTGGTGAGCTGCGTGCCAGTCGCCTCAATGCGTTCGCCCGGCCACTCTGCTCCACTTGCGGCTGCTCTGCTCGCTGCTTTAATCAGTTCATTTGACGCGGCTGGCAGGTTGCGCATACGCCGCGTGCCACCAGCCCAAAATAAACCAAATCCACGAATTTAACAATTATGCAAAAACTTGTTTTGCCAGTTGCACCATTTCTGACACATTTCCCTGTCATTTGTCTCTTTTATACGGGCTTCTGTCTCTTCCACATTTTTTTGTGAATACCCTATGTGCGCAGCGCAGGCGAGGCGTATGAGTGTTAAGAGTTAGCAAAAGATATTTATCAATGGAGGTTTTCCTTTTAGTCTTTTTAGCTGTATTTTGCTGACTCCAGCCTGTGGGAGAAACAAAGTAAGCTCTATGAGGACTCCAAATTCGAGCTGTAACTATAAGTCAAGCCTCCACATGTGGACGATCTACTGACTACAACATACTGTGTTCGAAAGGAAATTCCCCTCGGGAAGTGTCCGAGCATTAACATGCTATTGACGACCACCTCCTGAGGCCTGCGTGTGCACTGCGGGAGGGCCTTAAGGAATTAACGGCCATTTCAAATGTTCAATCATCGAGCTTATGGACATAAATGAATCACTTGGTCCAATTAAACGCCGCGGGAGACCATGGTAATAGATATAAGTTATCAGAGTAGGATTTTAAACAAAAGGTGTGCCACAGGGTATCCTGCAGTCAGGCGCTGGCACCTAATGTGCATTTGTTTTTTACTGCAGTCAAGATGAGAGCGCATGTTTTGGGGGGCAGGTTGGGGCTACAAGCCATAGAGCCCCAAAACGCATGTCATTCAATGCAATTGGAGTTTGCTTGCGCCATTGTCCTTGTCAGCGTTGTCCTTTTTGGCTGTCTGCAGGATTGTAAATTATGCAAACTTCTCTTCATATTCATTAGAGCCAACAAAAAAGAGAGAAGCAACAAAAAAAAAACAATATTCCAAAACTAGTAATGCAGCTGGCTGACACGGCCCGACTGCGGGATACCCTGCATGAGTTTATTTAGAATAATTAATGCTTTAAATTTTATACATTATTATTATTAATATTTTTTATAATTATTTATTCTTTTATATATTTACTTATTATTATTAATTTTATATTGATTTTAAATATAATATAATTACACAATAACTTTTTAAATTTTCAAAGTATACACATTAATGAGTTTAAGGACATTGAACGCAAGGAAGCACACATTCCCTATCAATTGTCTGATTACAGGGTATCTGATAGCCAAATGCGAATGCAACAACAATCAGCAAGCACAATAGCCAGAAGCGTTCGGCTGAAATGACAGTCAACGTCAGCATCTCTCTTGGATTAGTTAGCTGGTTGGTGTTTCGCATCAGGGTCAAAGTGGTTCAAAGTGGGTCATGTTTTTGGGGAATTACTTCGGAGTGCGGAACCCTTGAAAATGGCCAAGCGACAAACGCTGACTGTATAATTAGTGCAGAGCAGAGCGAGTTGGCAAACGAGCATTGGTCTAATGAATCAGTTATTACGTATGCTGTGAAAGAATACCAAAATATACAGTTATGCAGAACGACAAATTGGGAGCATGCGAGCTACGCAGCGCGAATCGGGCATAAAGCATGCTGGCATGCAAGCACGGGCCATAAACACAGCCCTTTTTTAGACGAAATTCTAATAATGAGCGAAATGTTTATACGACTAAATGCGAAATTAGAAAAACAATTTGGGCACGGGGTGCGCATGGTATTTAACTTGTGCTCGAGGCGGCGCTCTGTTTGAACTCCGAGCGAGCAGCTGCTGCTGCTCCGCAGTTCATGCTTAATGGCCACCTACTTGATGGCGTTACGTGTCACAGCTACACGCCATTGTCTTATGCTCCGGCCATCCGGTCTCCCTGCACCCTTTGGCTCCAGCTCCGGCTACGGCTCCGGCTCCGGCTCCGGCTCCCTCTACTGTCACGTGCTTAGCGTGCCGAAAAAGTGCGTCAGCAGCAGCTTAATTATTTTTATTCAGTTTTTGCTACAGCTACACAGCTTTTTTCAGCCCCGCCTAGGCCACTCAGCTCCCATGTTCGCCCCCCCTCTGCGCCAGCCTCTGCCGCATTCACTTTGTTGTTCGTTATGCTTCCTGTTTATTGTTTGTCTGTTTGTCTGTTTGTCTGCCTGCCTGCCTGCCTGCCTGTTGGTTTAAGCGCACTTGCAAGTATATGTTTTGGGATTACGACTATCCCGGGCAGCAAAAGAGAAAAAACTCCCGCATAGCTGCTGCTCCGGTTCTACACGTTTATGACAGCAGTGAACTGGCGGATTGGATTGAATTGGATTGGATGGGCGCTGGGCTGGCTTCGTTTCGGTGTTGACTGCTCTGCTGCCTCACATGCGACTGCATTGCCGGACTTTGGGACTAGTGGAGAGGATGGCGGGACAGGGGTACATTCGTATCACTCACTTTGCTGCTTCCAGACTGTCCGGGGAGTTGTTATTGTCGTTCCTGTTCTTGTTGTTGTTGTTGTTGCTTTATGCTCTTTTTTACTGGTCTGTGCATTCCGCATAAATCTGACATTTAAAGAGAAGGACAGAGGGGGCGTGATCTTGAGCGCAGGAGAAGAAATAGCAGAATACACAACAATGAGAACTTAAAATTTAAATGCCACTGACTGGGGTCCATAATGAACGCATTGCGCACTGACCGGCGAGTGAGGGATAAGTGGAAGAAAACCAGCAGGCCACAACGAATATCAAATGCCCTCGATGCAGGCCACTGGATGATAAAGGGAATTTGAATGATATATGGAATCATAAATATCATAACAAGGTTCGATCGTCTTGGGTTTCCATTGTATAGGATTCTAGCGGGAATCATGGGAAGAACGAGCAAGGGAAGAGCGAGCAAGGGAAAAGTTGGCATGGGAAGAACGAGCAAGGGAAGAGCGAGCATAGGAAGAACGAGCAAGGGAAGAGCGAGCATAGGAAGAATGAGCAAGGGAAGAAAGAGCAAGGGAAGAACGAGCAAGGGAAGAGCGAGCAAGGGAAAAGTGGGCATGGGAAGAACAAGCAAGGGAAGAGCGAGCACAGGATGAGCGAGCAAGGGAAAAGTGGGCATGGGAAGAACAAGCAAGGGAAGAGCGAGCATAGGATGAGCGAGCAAGGGAAGAGCGAGCAAGGGAAGAACGAGCAAGGGATGAGCGAGCCAGGGAACAGCGAGCATAGGAAGAACGAGCAAGGGGAGAACGAGCAAGGGAAGAGCGAGCATAGGAAGAACGAGCAAGGGATGAGCGATCATAGGAAGAACGAGCAAGGGAAGAACGAGAAAGGGAAGAGCGAGCATAGGAAAGAATTAGAAAGAATTAGCATGGAGATCGAGACATTCCCGCTTCAACTTCAATTCCAACTAGGATAACTTCTTCTGCAATGCTCATCTCTCGCTATATAGACTATTTCCTCGGCGTTCCATGCTGCGCATCAAAATCAGGCGACTCGCTCGAATGCTATAAAAAGTTAATAAACCGCATTCTTAAGATATTAGCTTTTATGCTGCCTCAGCATCTCCGAGTCTCAAGTTAAGCTATCTAGTAAATTATTTCGAAATAAAAAGAGAAAACAACATAAGTATGCAAGCTTCGAGTTATACGGTCACTCGCTATGTATTTACAGACATATATTACGATGTATTCACGAAAACCTCTCAACTGAGGAAGTTTTGTTGCTCAGAAGCTAAATATGGCTATTTCTCATAGCCGAAATTTGATAAATTGGCTCGAACTACTTACATATGTATGAGCGGAGCTTGTGACAATTTGTGTTAATGGCTCAAAGGATGCCGAAAAGTATAAATCTGCTTATCAAATTCGATGCAAAACAGTTGGGATGTGGTCGAAAGCGAAGGGCTCGTGTGGCAAGAAATGGATTTGAGCTCGCACCACCGAAATGGTGGAGTTTGGGGGCTGTGGACGTGGGGCGGTCAACTGAAACCACACGCTCAATTTGGCTGATCTATGGGTAGAAATGATTTCAGTTGGCACTCGTTCCACTCGGTCGCCCGCTACACAAATCATTTGGCTTTCAAGTGCACACAGATTGCGAGGTGTTTCGATGTCGCCAGCGGGTCTATCAAGAGAAAGCGAGGAGCGGCAATTGCAAGTGGCGGAAATGCCATGCTAAGCTTAATGCGCAGCAAGAGCGAACAAACAAATGTGACCAGGCGATAGGAGAAAGAAAAGAGCAAGGAAATGTAGCAGGCAGCAGGCAGGCAGGCAGAAGGCAGAAGGCAGACAGCAGACCAGTTGCAGCCATATGTTAGCTGAGGGGCGGAGCGAGGCGGGGCGTGGCGTGGCGTGGCATGTTGTGGGTGGCGCACAGCATAGAAATATGAAATGTAATAGTGACAGAAACTAGCTGTAAAAACAGAGGAAGAAAAAGCGTTTGACAGCCACAAAGTAAGCAGCAGCAGCAGCCAAAGTAACCAGTGGGAAGCAGACAAACTTGCCACAGGAGTGGCGCGAGGGGCGGCGCACACGCGGCGTGGCAAGTGCATCATGCGGCAGTGTGCAAAAAGTCGCTTGTGCTGATTGTTTGCACTTTACACACTAAAACTGTGACACACGCCACACGCGATGCGAAACACAAATGAAGAGCAGAAAAAGCCAAATAAAAAATAATAAAAAAAAAAATAAAAAACAACAAAGAAAATAATAACAGAAAATAAGGGAAAATATGAGAAGAATACTCTGATAGCTGCAGACGTCAACTCGTCTTGCCATCGAGCAGGAGCTTGCAAGTGGGCGTGGCCAGTCGGCCAAGCGGACGCAGCAGCCGCAGAAGGAAAGCCAAATCAAAAGTGACAGCAGCGCACCATAAAATATATATATATAAATACATATATATTATACGTATGAAAAATTGCAAAAACAACAGGCAATCAGGGCTGGCTTTATGGCCAGCGCAGCAAGTTTCCAATTGAGTTGCATGTACATATGTATAACTTATTCGATAAACGGTCACACTGAAATATGGCGCCGTGATATACAATATGCACATATGTATGCGCATTGAACTCTGTATGAAATGAGAAAAGGGAAATAAAGGCGAATGAAATACGTTCATTATAAGATGGGGATAGGCTGCAACACACACTTTTCTTCTGTTGTAAGTAAACGTAGTATGGTCACATTATTTTTTCTTTGTTCCTTTGTCACACTCACTTATGTTAAATCTGGGCAATAAAGCAAAAAAAAAAATAAATTATGTTGAATCTCAATTAACTTTAAGCCTGGTCACACTTAGCTTCAGTTGTGCGGTCACATTGGGCTGCTGTCATACGAAACGGTCACACTTGATATACCAATTGCAGCTGGTCATAACTTTCGGTTGTCCCTTTAAGCCTGTAAGCTTGCCCAGCCCTGCCCGGGACCAACAATGGCTGCAAATATCACACATACGCACCGCGGCTCGAGCTACTTCATATGCTTTACGACAATGGCTCGGATACAATTTGGCAGAGCGAGCTATAATAAAAATGAAGAAAAACAGAAAACAGAAAACAGAAAACACGAACAACTGCCACGGGAAGTCACTGACAACGGCGACTGAGGCGGTAGTCTACGTGGAAAGAGACGGATACGGAGATGGATACTGAGATGGAGACGGAGACGGAGACGGAGATGGCATTGGCGACGCTGACAACGACACTGAATAGTGCAAATTAAGTTGTTGTACCGCCGACGGGGCCAGCGGAACGGGGGGCTTTGTTTGGCTGATGGGATAGCTTGTCAACGGTGCAGTTTGCAGCCGGTGCGCAGACCGGAAGTGGCAGGCCCGCCCACGGTGTCTGCTTGATGAGCTATGTTGAGGAATACGTGAGCATAGAGATGAGCGATTGTAAACTGCTGACAAGCTGGGCTGGATGGGTGCACGGAAACAGCCACTGAATTGCCCTCGAGTTGAGCTCCACACACTATCGCATTGATTGGAGAGCGCAGGACTTAACTTTAATGACTGTGTAAGTCCAGTTCATAATTTCATAATCCGGCATTGTCTGGGGGGTTCGACTTGTGAAATCCGAGAAAGAAGCTGCAATTGGTTTCGTAATTGCCTTGGCCCCAGTCGAATCGGCTTGGTAGGCAAAGAAGCAATCAATATTGCCTTCATCTAGCAACACTGAGTAACTAGGTAACTAGGCAATAGCAAACGTAATTGCTTTTACCTGTGAGCTACAGTGTTTCCATGCCAGACTAGCTCCCTAAATATCTGAATTGTGAAGAATAGTTTGATTAAATAAACTAGCAATTGGCTTCGCAATAGTTGAACTGCTTCAGCCGTCGCAGCGGAGTCTTTTCCCTGGGATCCTTGCACATCCTGCGGCAATGCTGCCGCCACAAAGTCAACTACTTTTTCTTATGCTTCAAGTAGTTTTTCGCCATCAATCACTTAGCGGCTTCAACTTTGCCAGCTCCTCGCTCAAGGGCCCTCTCGACTTCCCTAGCCTCCGTCCCGCCCCCCGTCTAGCCCTTGCCACAAGGAGAAAAAATCACACGTATCTAAATAGTTGAAATGGAAGAAAAACTCAAACTTTGCCGCACACAATTTGGCTCGTTAAAGGAAAGTGCGCGTCAAATGCGCAAAGCGGCGACTCTGCCAAGCCCATATGACAGAATCTAACAGCTCGTGCCGCCTCCAGCCACGCCCCGTCCCGTCCCGCCTCGTCCCTCTGCTTAGCCGTAGTAACACGTGCCTAATGCGCTGCCTTGACTTTTGTCTATGGGTATTTTATACCCTGTTGGCAAGTATGTGCCAAAAAATATGTAATAAGTTTCTAGTAATGTGGGTAGCTGGGCGAGGAGGAGTAGTGCACTACGAATACCCTGTAAAATCCAAAGTAGAGTGAGCATGTCAAATTTCTCCTAACTCATTATTATTATTTATTTATTTATAAAACTGAACTTTTGACAACTAGATGCACCAGTCGTATATACCCCGTATACCCTGTATGTTTAAAATAGCATTAGTTGTTCAAATACATAATGGTTCTATATATAATCTGCTGCCAAATAGGTGTTTAGAATGTGTAATAACGTTGCAAGTGTACTCAACTGGGGGTAGTCGAGCACAGATACCCTGTAAACTACATGCAAATAATATGGAGATGTCAGGGTTATATATGAGTTTGTATTTGGAAAGGTGTGTTAGGGCAGTAGTGGAATAGTGCATGTAGTGGAAGTAGTAGACTGTAAATACCCTGTAAATATTATGAAACTGGGAGGTCTATAAATATATGTACGAAAACAGAGCTAAGAAAAGAAATGGCCAGACTCATCAAATTTAGTTACACTTCATATTCCTTCACACATTACAGGGTATCTAATATTTGAGTTGCACTAGCGCATTAGTCTAATTTGATGCAGTCTGCTTTTTGTAGCCTTCTAAGCTTGACAAACTTGCTTTAAAGCCACGCACGCACAAACTGAAGCCAAGCGAGATAGTTAGATAGTGAGAGAGACAGAGAGAGAGAGAGAGAGAGAGAGAGAGAGAGAGAGAGGGGGCAACAGCTGGTGCATTGCGTGTCTCCGTAGATTTGCCGTTTGGCAAGCAGGCGAAGTTGACAGTGCAGAGTCGACCGCTGTGCGCCCGAGCATAGTAAAACTTAATAAATTCTCGAGGTATATTTATGCGCACATATAATAACCGAGCGACAACTATAAATAAATTGCACAAATATATGCATGCGACACGGCTGCATGTGCATATGAATATGCGTGTGTCTGTGGAGGTAGCTCAGCTGAACGGGTCTGGCTGGTAGACAGGAAATTGGTGGCGGCAGGCGCCCAAAAGTTGCCGAAACTCGAATATCCGCAGCTGGCGGGCGCTTTAGCTGCCGCCGCCGCTGACCGCAGCGCGCGTTGCCAGGCGCAACTGTACCTGGACCGCAACATCAAATTACAATTCCCTAACTGGCAGCATCCACCGCAGCCTTAACCCCACGACCCTCGCTTCAGCTTCAGCTTCAGCCTCGGGCTCGGCCTCAGTCTCTGCCTCTGTCTCAGGCTCAGTCTCTGCCTCTGCCTCTGTCTCAGCTTCAGTTTCGCTCCACGCGCTATGTCGCAGCACTTAGCCAAGGCAGTTGACGGCGGCTCCGGTTGCGGACAGGTTCGGACTCGGCTGCTTGGCCGTAATTTCATACGCCGTGAAAAGCATTTGCACTTGCACAATCTTTCAGCAGCCTAAGTAGCGGTATCTATCACTAGCACACGCTCAACAATGTCCCCTCATTGTGCGTAATAAAAACGCCGTGACTCGACGGGCACAGTGGTTCAATCTGAATGTTTCTAAGCACAAATCAAACATAATAGCAAAACTCTTTAAGACTTCCGGCTACACTTTCTTCTAGAGTCTTTCCATTGATGTATTAAAACAGAAAATAACTCTTACTAGGCCTCAATAGGGCTAATATATATACATAACTATATACTATACTGTATAACCCAAAGCTCCTATACCAAATTTTCCGTAGAAATAAGTTTGGTAGTTTAATTGGTAGTACTCGACTAGGAGATAAGATCTAGAAATGTTAGGAAAAAAAAAAAAAATATATATATATATATATATATACATTTAATAAAGCAATATAGATAATTACGGACAGATGCATAGCTGGGTGGACGGAGAGATGTACGGACGAACAGACAGACGTACTGACGGAGACTGTAAAGCTCCTATACCAAATAGGGTTGTTAGATTAGTTGGTAGTACTGAACTTGGAGATAAGATCTAGAAATGCCAAGAAAAAAAAAAAAATATATATATATATATATATATATATATATATATATATATACATATAATAAAGGAGAGATGTAAGGACGAACAGACAGACGTGCTGACGGAGACTATAAAGCTCCTATACCAAATAGGGTTGTTAGATTAGTTGGTAGTACTGAACTGGAGATAAGATCTAGAAATGATAAGAAAAAAAAATTATATATATATACGGACGAACAGACAGACGTGCTGACGGACGTATGGACGAATGGACGGGTGGACAGGTAGAGGGACGGAGCGAAGAACGGACAGACGGAGGTTTGAATGGGCGGACGGATGGGCGGAGGGATGAACGGATGCTCAAAAATGATAAATTCCCATTTTGAAAGGGTTCCAGGCAGTCTGACTTTGGATCTTGCAGTGATTGCTGAGCCAGCTGTAGTGCAGTTATCTCCATTGTGCGATTTCAACATCATATTTAACGAAATTCTTCAGTAAACATTTGTCCACAGCTTTTGCGTGAGAGGGAATCTGCATTGGCAGTCGTGCGGCTTGGAGCCAGTGTGCGTGGCATGCGAGGTAAAGGGAGACGCAAAGTCAGCGGGCATCCACTTTCCGCGAAGCGCCATAAACACTCGGGGGCTGGCAACAATTTTGACGCGCTCCGTAACTGAAGATGAAGAATCACCAGCAGCAACAGCAGCGGCAGCGGCAGCGGCAGCGGCAACGATAGCAACAACAATTACATTTGAGTGCGCCCTAAAGGACATTTTACTGATTTAATATTTGTTGCAAGTTGCAACTTGATATGCGTCGAGTTGCACGTAGCAAGCTTAAGGATCTGCAGCAGGCACCGAATGCCATCAAGCAACGAGCCCAGGCGGCAGTTGCACGTTGCACGTTGCGAGTCGCTTAGCGGGCGTAGCCGGCGCCTTTTTTTTTTTTGTCACTTAGCTGGCAGCGTGGCTCAAAGGACGCTAAATATTGCATTACATATCCTTGCACTTTATGGCCAACAGCTCTTTGGGACAGCGATGCCTGCCTCTGTGTGTGTGTGTGTGTGTGTGTGTTGCAAGCTCGAATTAACTCATTGCTGATGACGGGCAACGCGAGCAGCATACAGGTAGCGCGATATCACCCTTAAGCAGCAGCTGCAGCCGCACGCGTCCTTCTGCTGCCGAGAGCCTTCACAGTTTGATAAGTTGCCGCTGCCGTTGGAGCTTGCCTCAAATATCTAGCATACGCAGCGTGGGCGGCCCGACGTATTGTATGCCACAAGCAGCAGCTATAAAACTTCCAAGCGGCTATCCGCATTACTAATGTGTGGGGCCAGCGGGCGGACTGAGCGAGCGGGCATGAGGGAGCACAAGTTGCAGCAGGAGCAGGGCCGGGGCATGGGACGGGAGCCGCGGCTATGTATGTCAGAGTGTTGCAGATTTGGTAAATGTGTAGCGAGCAAGTCGTAAAAAGATTTTTTATTCGCGTGGCATCATAAACATATGCATGGCCCCAGGCAGCTGGGGAAAGGGTGCGACTGAGGGCTGAGCGGGCCGAACGGGCTGTGCCCCGCCTCCACCGCCACCGCCACCTGTCCCGCAGCTGTTGTTTGTGTAGTTTGCATTTGTAATTGCTTTCTGCTGTTGCTTCATCTGCCTCTGCTTCTTTTTGTTTCTTCATATTTTTTATAGTTTGGCTTGTTTTATAGCGCTGCAAGTTGCTGCCCTGCGAGTGCTTACTGTGCCCGCTCTAGTCACTCGGCTAACGTGTGCCATGGCTGGCCCGAGCCAGAAGTACAAACAATAAGCCGAAACTTTGCTCGATTCGAGATATAGTTTTCATCTATTCGCAGAATGTAACGGAGGGGTATATCCGTCCAGTCATACCCTCTATGGCGATAGCTCTTCAGGCAGTCCAGTCGACTCAGAGCGATATATATCGATAAATATCGATTTGCTAGAGAGAGGGAGACACTGTAATTTCTGGCCAGGGTATTCGCTCGCTCTCACTTTTCGCTGCTCTCTCGTTTTTTGCTGTGAACGGCTCAGCTGGGCTGCAACAGCTGGCCAGCTGGATGAAATGGGCAAAACTTGTGCTCTCCATGTTGCTTTGAGTTGTTTACAACCCAAAGCTGATTATGTTCCGGCAGCTCTGCTTTGGCTAGCGTTTGGCTGCTGGCGCTGCAATCGCGTGCAGGAATCTTGTGTTTGAGCTGGGCTATTGAAAACCGCTTGAGTGGGTGACACCAGCTGCTGCGGGTGTGGGTGTCAGTGCGGCTGCTGGTGGTGCATCCTTTCATTTGCTTTGGCAGCCGGCGCCGTTAGTGGCTCGAGGCCAATCGAAGCTCTGATCTCGAAGTATAGATGCTGGACGAATCTGTTTTTCGTGGCAAATTGAGTCGTATGCACAAGGTAAAGCCAAAATGGAATGCTCTCGCCCATGCATTTGCTAATGAAATTTGCTCAACCCAAGCACTCTCGGCGCACGCCTGCCTGGCCACAGTAATTGCGCCGGCTTCAATCATTCAGCAGGCAACACTAACAACACTGCCACCAGCTACAGCAGGCAGCTCAACAATGCCACTAAAAAGCAACAGCGGCAGCAGCCGGGGCTGTGAAAACATAATTGCCATTTGAACTGAATTGAGCCATTTCGCATGAATTAAAACGAGCTTTGAGCCTAGCTAATGAAATCAAATGAAATCTTTAACAATGGCTGCCAAGTTGCTATTATCGTAAAAACAATTGCTGCTCAACGCCAGATAAGTAGCCTTCCATTTACGATTGTTGCCTCAGACAGCGAGGTAGACGAATTTAAAGGCCTCTTAAATGTTCATAATTTGTAGTTGAGTTCTAAGCTTTCGTGTGATTAAAGCAAGCTGTTAGTGTAAGTAAGCCTTTAAAGTGTACTTTATGAAAATAAAGCCTTTACTGAATTTGAAGGAATAACTCTGAAATTCAACTGAAATGTAGAGCTTTGATCTAAGTGATGAGCAGAGCTTTCCTTTAGACTATTTAAATACAACTTTAATGAGCTTTCAGCAGCCATCAAGCTTTAATATACGAGGCATGTTTGAAGTATGCTGTCAACCGAAATATAGAGCTTTGATCTAAGTGATGATCAGAGCTTTCCTTTAGATTTGATGTGTTTTTAGAGCGGTGAAACTATTTAAATACAACTTTAATGCGCTTTCAGCAGCCATCAAGCTTTAATGTGTATACGAGGCATAGCTCAACTATAGATATATATATTAGATAATGGCTAATGACTTAAGAGACCTTTAAATCGCTAATAATAGCTTTAATAATAAGCTTTGATGAGATTAAATCGAGCTTAAAGCTGCTTTTAAAGCATAGTTTCCAGTTAACAAAACATTTGACTAACCTTTTATGTTTGCTTTCAACGGCAATACAAAGCTTAAAGGAGAGTGGACAGCTGAGCTTTAATGTTGTTCGCTTAGTTTCCTCAGCTTTTATGGACTTTAACTTTAACTTTAAGAACTTCGGTCTTCAGTGCTCCGCAGACACAAGTTTAATGAGCTTTTAGCAATCATAAAGCTTCAATGTTCTCGCAGCTTAACTGCTGACTGAACTGGACTTTTTGCTTTAATGTGGGGCGCAACTACTAAGCTTTCACTGGTTTAATGTGCTTTAACGCAACACGCACAGTGTTTGCTTGGACAGGATTTAACTAATGAGTGGCAAAAACAACTTTTGTCCATCAGCCGTGAGCAGCGCACACACGCCGCAACATGCACGACCGAACGTATGTTTGACGTTCGTTGCAAACTTCATGTTTCAGTTGTTCAACCCTTTCATAAAACTGACGGCAACACAAAACACTTTTGGCACTTGCCAGACAATGTTGGCCACGTTGCTGCTGCTGATGATGCTGATGATGATGATGATGTTACTCAGTTGGTTAGCTCGCTGGCATTCGTTGAGTCGGTCCCTGCCTCTGTGTCTGTGACTCTGTCTGTGACTGGGCCTGCCAAAAGACATTCGAGTGTCACTTGCGCAGCAGTTTTGAATATTTTGTGAATAGTAAATTACGATCACGGCCCGACGCTTGTCTGCTAACCCGCTCTCGCTCGTTGGGCCCTCAATCTCAATCCGGGTTACCCTTTGGCAGTGTGTCCGATTCAGTCGACTTCACACACTTACCCATTCAAAGCGACTCCACTTGCTGTTGCCCTGCTCCAGCTGGAAAGGTGTGAATCTATTGTCACAAAAACTGTGTGCTGCAATTTTAAAATTGCGCATTCGTAGCTGGACCCAATGCAGCAGCAGCAGCAGCAGCAGCAACATTTGATTGGTGCCGCAACCAAACTAATTGCACATAGCTGAGTCTCCGACTCGAGGGCCCTGGCTGGGACGGCTTTAAGTGCAGCCCTATGTTGCCGTTGCGGCAAAATGAACCCTGATTGACAGTTGCCAGGCGCAGTCTCAAAGTGCGAACAGTGCGGTTCCTTTGTGGGCCATGCATAAGTGGACCAGACTCACAATGCGGCCACATGGGGACCGAGAGTCGAGACGTCATGCAATGCCAGCTGAAGTGTTTATACTAGGTCTCTCTCTCTCTCTCTCCTCTCTCGCCTGCAGGGTATTCTAAATTCCATTTGCTGGCATTAATTAGCTGCACACACACTCATTTCCTGAGCAAGTCTCGTTTAAAAATACAATTTTCTTTTAGAAAATTGCGCAAAAATCGGCTTGCTTTCCAGTCGGGAGCTAGTTCAAGTTCGACGGGAACAATAGAGTGCCCGCAGAGCTCATACGCTGCCCAGAACTCTATAATTTCTTGCCGGGACTTGAGACTCGACTCGGATATATATATATGGGCGTGGCAGCTGCCCCTTACGCATTTGCATAGGCTTCTGCCTGAACGAATCACTGCAACTAATTGCATTCGCATCCAGAGTCCAAAGTCCAGCTGGCCACTTGAGCTCCGACCATAATTGCAAGCTTTCTTTGTGTGATGTGAGGCGAATGGAATTTATATTTTCTTGGAATTTGTGGCACGTTGCAAACCTAATTAGCACCTGCTGCAATTTATTTCATATGAATTCCTTTCAATCAGCTTGTGTGTGCCCAACAATGGCTCAATCGAGCGCTCCTTTGAGCCCTTCGATTCGCACTTCCGAGCCATGCGAGAACTGTCCAGCATCTGTAATATTCCATGGCCAAAGTAATTAATATGCCAAATTGTATTGTTGGAAAAGCATTTTTTCTCTTTTTTCATGGCAAACATTCTATTGCACAAGAGAGAGAGAGAGAGAGAGAGTGGGAGGGAGGGCGTGGAGGTTGTCAAAGGCAAGCTGAGCTCGCACTCCGTAAATATTGGCCATTTATTTTACATTTATACTGCACGTGTGTCTGTGTGTGTGTGTGTGTGTGTGTGTGTGCCATGTTTTGCTGTCTATATTTTGATCTATGATTTTGTTACGTTTTACAATGTTGCTGCTGCAGCAACAACAGCTGCAGCAACAGCAACAACATTCACTTTGCTGTTGCGTCCATGTGAAATTTTGTGGATTTTGATTTTTGGCTGGCCCTTTAATACATATAATGACATTTCGCACGACAAAGGCAAAAATGAAATGCAAATTGCAACAAGCAGCAGCAGCAGCAGCAACATCAGCAAGGAATAGCAATTGACATGACACAAAATGACCTCGACTCTGGCTCATGTGGCTCAGGTTGGAGCTCATCATTAAGCGCCAACAGTAACAACATCAGCAGCAGCAGCAGCAACAACAACAACAACTGGCATAAAAGTTGTCGCTGTCATGCAAATATCAGCAAAGGGACGTTGGCGTTGCATAAATAACGACAACAGCAGCATCAACAGCAATAACAACAACAACAACAACAGCAGCAGCAGATGAACCAACTGCAACAACCAAAGCAACAACAACAACAACAGCAACAACAACAATACCAATAGCAATAACAACTCGCATATTTTGCATACAAAGCGCTGCAAAAAACACAAATATTCACTAAGACACACACACACACACACACACACACTGATACATCAACACCTTTTGCCATTTTGGTGAATGCGCTCTTTGACTATCTCTATCTGTGTAACTATCTGCTGTGCTATCTCTCGCCCTCCCTCCCTCCCCCTCCCTCTCTCTCCCTCTGTTTATGTGCCTCTCGCTCTGGCAATTGTATTCGCACGCACAAACAATTGAAATTGTATTAAATTGAATTTTAATATATTGCTAAAACAACAACAAGGACAAACAACACCAACACACACACACACACACACAAAACTATTTACACAGAGCATAAAAAAAGCACAGAGACAGAGACAGAGCTGTAGGTGTTGCGGTTGCTGCGGCTGGCAGGAGTGCTGCGCCAGCAGCTGCGAGATAAAGCAGCAACTGTTATTTCATTTCTTTTTGTTGCTGTTGCTGTTGCTGTTGCTGTCCTTGCCTCCGATCATTTGCGTTTCATGCATTGCATTTAAATTTCAAGTTTAAATATTAATAACTAAGCGCAAACGTGCTCTCTGCGTCTGTGTGGGTGTGTGAAAGGTTTATGTATTTCGAGGGTATGCACTCGGTGCAGGTATGCGTAACAGCTAACGGTGAGTACATAGAGTATATAGGGGTGATAAGGTCATGTGCCTGTCCCTCTCTATGTGCGTCAGGGTGTTTTTAGAGCTTAGCAGGCCGCACAGAAATGGAATTATATAGGGATCGATAACTCAGAGATCGATAACACTTGGGTAATCATTTGAGTTAAGACCCTGCATAGCAAACAATTGGTATTTTGAGCAGGAGAAGCAAAGATTCAGTTCATCACGAGTTATTCAACTCTAGCATACATTTTTCATTCACCATATGTACCAAAAGTCTTCTTTTCAGACACGATCTCTTTACCGTACTCATAGGCATAATACCTTATTGAGCGATCTTAACAGAAACTGTTGGAATACTTCTATACTTATGCTATACTATACATACTACTGTACTATAATTTCATACAGTTTGGTTACACTATCTATCGTAAGGAATCGATAACTCAGAGATCGATAACACTTATTATTTTTAGTTATAACAGCACTTTCTGAACTGAGACTCTGTACAGCAAACAATTAGTCTTTTGAGTAGGGAAAGCGAAGATTCTGTTCATCATGAGCTATTGATCTCTGACATAAATTTTTTCTTCATCATAATAACATAAATTTTTTCTTCATCATATATGATATATATATATATTTATATATATGTAGCATATATGCAAAAGTATTCTTTTCAGACACGACCTCTTTAACGGACTCATAGACATGGTACCTTACTAAACGATCTTAACAGAAACTGTTGGAATACTTCTATACTTATAGAAACATGACATTATACAACACTATTATTTTATACAGTTTGGTCACACTTGTGAGCTGCTTACTGAATATTCAATGTAAATCTATATAAATAAATAAAATACATAAATAAAAATAAATAAATAAATACATTCAATATTTATCAATGGCTGAGATTTTGCTGTGTTTTGGGAGATGAGTCCGGGCATGGAGATATAAGGACGGCATAATTGTCGACAAAAGATTTTCGACTAAGTTCGGTATCTAGATTGCAGCTCTAGCTCATAGTGTATTCGATACTCGACTAGCTGCGGCTACGCCCTTTCCTCTAGTTAACCTTCAAATAAACATGCCGCACGTATGCAGGCCAACAAAAATAACAACAGCAACAAGAGTTGCTGGTGGGGTTGCACAGTGCCTGACATAAGTTTAGCTACACACAACTCACACACCCACACACACACAGGGCATCTGCGCTTATTATTATTTTATGTACATAAGCTGCAAATTGTTTGTCTGAAGTAATTGTTAGCTTCGAGTTGGGCAGACTCCCAGCGACGCAACTGAAGTCAAATATTAAGCTTAGTTTTGGCCCGAGTTGGAGACAGTTTCACAATTGAAATGTTAATCAAGTCGCATTTTGTTTGCATTCGCATTGAGTAGGTAAATTATTAATTGAACAGAAATAAAGTCGCTTAAATGCTTAATTTCTTTTCAACTTTTCCGTTTGTCGTTTGACTTTCGACTGCCATAGATGCTGTGTAAATATACCTTCGCCTCTTATTGATATTGATTTAAATGTGCTGAATTTTCAGGTAAAATGAAATGAAATGAAATATTGTGCACAGTTCGCTGGTTGGCCGGGCCTCCGTTGGCCCGCTCTGTCCTGGCCTGGTCTGGGCTGGTTCTTTATTTAAGCGGATTTACGTGCGTAATCTTCATATAATTGGAATATTAACAAATGGAAGTTGAGCAATACGTGTGTGGAGCCTGTCGCATTCCGTCCGATGCTCTCACTGATAATTTACAGTTAAATTTCTTGTGATAGGCCGGCAAAGGTCAGAGCTTGCGACAGCCTCTTATCAAATGCCAAAAGTCGCTGATGAGCCCAGCGGAAAAGGTCAAGTCACGCCAGCTGCTGGCTGGCTGACAGTTGGTCTATTTGCATATCCTGCACTGTTCCATTCCATTCCATTCCACGCCGTGCCATTCAGCGCCGGCCATTTGCCATTTGCATGTTTTTCCCCATTGTCTCTGCTCTCGTTGTTGCTGTTGTAGCTGTTGTTGTTGGCTTTGGTTTTTCTAGGCACAAACGACGCGCACAAATCGCAAATTCGGCGCCTTACTTCACATTTTGTTCACCATTTCATTTTTGTACTCATTCACACATGTGAAATGAGTATATTGGTTTTTGTGCACTGTCCCTCGGCTGATCGTCCGTCTGTCCTTACCTCCGTTCTTCCCTTCGTTCTTCCCTCCGTTCTTCCCTCCGTTTTCTCTCTGTCCTTCCCTTCATTGTTCCCTCCGTTCTTCCCTTCCTTCTTCCCTCAGTTCTTTCCTCCGTTCTTCCCTTCCTTCTTCCCTCCGTTCTTCCCTCCGTTCTTCCCTCCGTTCTTCTCTACGTTCTTCCCTCCGTTCTTCTCTCCGTTCGTCCCTCCGTTCTTCCCTACATTCTTCTCACCGTTCTTCCCTCCGTTCTTCCCTCCGTTCTTCCCTCCGTTCTTCCCTCCGTTCTTCCCTCCGTTCTTCCCTCCGTTCTTCCCTCCGTTCTTCCCTCCGTTCTTCTCTCCGTTCGTCCCTCCGTTCTTCCCTATATTCTTCTCACCGTTCTTCCCTTCGTTCTTCCCTACGTTCTTCTCTCCGTTCTTCCCTCCGTTCTTCCTTCCGTTCTTCCCTCCGTTCTTCCCTCCGTTCTTCTCTCCGTTCGTCCCTCCGTTCTTCCCTACATTCTTCTCACCGTTCTTCCCTCCGTTCTTCCCTCCGTTCTTCCCTCCGTTCTTCCCTCCGTTCTTCTCTCCGTTCGTCCCTCCGTTCTTCCCTACATTCTTCTCACCGTTCTTCCCTCCGTTCTTCCCTCCGTTCTTCCCTCCGTTCTTCCCTCCGTTCTTCCCTACATTCTTCTCTCCGTTCTTCCCTCCGTTCTATATATATATCGATACCCATTGGGGGCGTGGTTAACCGCAAAGTTGATATATTTTGAAGTTAAAGGGCTAAAGGCTTAAACATCGACCTTCTCTCTTTATAAAAGAGACGCCTCTTTGGGGGGCGTGGCACACTGATGGGTCTCCTGTAATTTCCACAGTTCCGTTAGAGAGGTACGGTACTGTAGTTCCCTACTAATTGAATGAGAAGTCTGCAGTCGGTAGCGCCCGACGGCAACGCGCTTACTTCTTATATGTACTCTTGGCTCTAGTTGCCACACACAGCTGTCCGTGTGAGTGTGTGAGGAGTTGTGTCACTTTGGCAAGCTCGAATTGATTTGGCTGAAAGTTGTTGCAAGCTGAGAGCAGTCACCATTCTTTACACTCCCTTTGCAGGCGACTCGTCGCAAAATCATTTGCATAAAATCAAACCGCACTGAAAATAAACTCTCCACTCAAGACGCGCCCTGGCGCCCAGCAACGTGGGCTAGTCAGTCAGTCAGTCAGTCACACCCACACACCCACACACCCACACACCCACACACACACACACACACAGTGTCAGCTGGTGTGCAGCCCTTTATTTGGACTGCGAACAGGGCTTAGGGGCGAGTCTTCTGTGTAATAGGCGTAAATTGTAGGCAAGTTATGGGAGCGCCACGTGAATGGGTTTTAGGGCTGCGTCGGCTGCACGAATTGAACCGGTTTGACGTGAACTTGAACCGCTTACGCTTTGTCTGTCGTAACTCAATTGCAGCTGCGCTTCAAACTTAGTTGCGGCCAACTTTGGCTGCGATCCGGTTGCCAAGTTTAAACTGTTTCGCGCACTTTGCTTAATCCCATTCAGCGTCCCGCGCCACCTGCCACCTGCCGCCCTGTGGCCGTGCTGCAGCCCTGCTTTGGTGCGGCCATTTTCGGTCCAGGCCAACTCCAACTCCTTGACCCGCTGCTGCCTCTCCAACAGCCAAGTAGTTTATCGCACATCAGAGTTATAACAACATATGCAAGTACCCCACCACCCCACACTCCCTCTCCCCCCTCTCCACCCTCTCTATGTGTAATATTGGTTTGTGCCCTGATCTGTTTCTGACCATGTCCTAGCCGTGTTCGCCGCATGTACCTAGACATGCTCCTGCCCACCGCCAACAGACTGTGGCCTTGTCTTCGCCGAGTCCTTGGCCCTGCTCCTGCTCCTACGCCCCATTTGCTGGCTCCAATTGTGCGGACCATTGCGAATGTTAATCGCTCGCATTAGTATTGGTGTCAGGCGCGTCGGGACGCGCCACGGGTGGGCACGCCATGGCGTCTAGGCCCAGCGCCTTCTTTGTGGTCTCGGCCTGGCCTGCTCTGCGTAGACATTGGCGCGTCATTTGGCCAACATGAAAATTGTGCGCCAACATTTTTGTCAAATTGCAAAACCAACCAGACAACAACAACAACAACAACAACAACAACAACAGACAGCTGCTGTTGCTTCCAGGCCCTGGGCCACGGAATTGTGTTGATGAGCTGCTATTGGTGCTCTGCCTAGTTTGTGTTTGTGTAGTTAGTTGGCGGCTCTTGCCGGGCTGCCACTGCCAGCAAGTGGCCTCGTTCTGGGGCTCCCCCTCATCCCCTCATCCCACCAGCCCCCGCCTGCACATGCTGCCCTTGTGTGCATGAGGGCGTATTGCGGTGCGTGGCTAAGAAAACTTGAGGTGCTTAACAATAATTGAATGAAACTTGAGTTAAGTGTGCACATGTGTGCGTCTGTGTGTGTGCGAGTGTTTGTTTGTGTGCGTGGCTTCGCCTAGGCAACTCCCATGGACTGCGGCCGGGACGCTTTTCGTGTGGCAGGAGGCCATTTGTGATTGGGTCTATTAAACAAAACTTCTGCGGTTCGTTGCGAACAATTATGTAAGCGTCACAGATGCAAAGCAATTGCGCCAAAGGGTGTGTCTGTGTGCGTGGTGTGTGTGTGTGTGCGTGTGTGTGTGCGTGTGTGTGTGGGCAGGGTATACTTCAGCCTTCATAAATGTAGCAAATTGTGTTCGCCGTCACACTGCAGCGAAAATAATTGAATTATAATAGATGCAGCCGCTTTTAGGCAGTCTTTATGGTTGGGGCGACCCATCATAGCCCAGCAGGAAGATAGAATCCTATCAAAGACAGAAGGGTCTGTCCTGACAAACAAACAAACGTATTTTCTATAGTATAACTTGAGCTTTTGATAAGTAGAGACATGTAGGTGGTCAGGGTATATTCTAGTCGGACAGAACTCCTTGAAAGTGGGAAATGAGGGCATATTGGTTTTGCTTAAATATATTTTATCTCAGTCATAGAGCAATTAGCCAATAAATAAGATTAATAATAGTAAATCAATAAATAAATAAATAAAAAAAAAATAAATAAATAAATAAATAAATAAATAAATAAATAAATAAATAAATAAATAAATAAATAAATAAATAAATAAATAAATAAATAAATAAATAAATAAATAAATAAATAAATAAATAAATAAATAAATAAATAAATAAATAAATAAATAAATAAATAAATAAATAAATAAATAAATAAATAAATAAATAAATAAATAAATAAATAAATAAATAAATAAATAAATAAATAAATAAATAAATAAATAAATAAATAAATAAATAAATAAATAAATAAATAAATAAATAAATAAATAAATAAATAAATAAATAAATAAATAAATAAATAAATAAATAAATAAATAAATAAATAAATAAATAAATAAATAAATAAATAAATAAATAAATAAATAAATAAATAAATAAATAAATAAATAAATAAATAAATAAATAAATAAAAAAAAATACAAATAAATAAATCATTATCTTTTACATCAAATAGAAATTTGGATACATCAGTTAGAGCTTTTATAAAGAACTAATGAGTTGAACTGACAGCAGAAGTTCGATATTTCAAATGTGCTGATCAGGGTACTGCTTAGTCGACCACTCCCAACTGGAGCAGTCTTACCTGTTTTTCCTATAATTGAACATTTGGCTACAATCGATAGTTATACTCATTGCCCATAGCTTTCTTAACGATACTATATTTCCAAATAGTTCCTGATTGAATGAAAGTACCAGGTAAATACATGATGAGGAGAGCATAGTCGAGGACTACACAGCACGCATGGCACTTAGTGGTGTCGATGCAACGCATTCACATGTTGCAATTTGTTGGGAGATCGAACGTGTTGCATGCTGTAAAATAATAAAAACATTTTGTGTTTAAGCTGCGCTGTCGATGGTTTTGGGCAGCTGCGTGCGAGAGGCAGTGGCAGAGATAGAGCCAGGGGCAGAGGCAGCGGCAGAGGCACGCGCTGCTCTTGTGGTTAGGCGTCGTGATTTTTCTATGCTCGCGAGCTTCAATTGTAGTGCGTTGCATGTTGCTGAGGTTTTTGGCCCAACAACAATTCATTGGGCAACTTAGTTCAGTTTCTGTGTGTGTGTGTGTGTGTGCGAGGGTGTGCGAGTGTAAATGTAGGCCTAAGCATGCCGAAATCCATGAAAACGACCTGAACAGATAGGGACCGCAGGAAAGGCAGAGCAGCTAACGAGAGCGCACTGCATAATTGTTATGAACTTTATTATGGACCGTCAAAACGGGACAGTTTTAGGGGCTGGCGCTCGGTTGGAGCTGCCTTTGCTAGGGACAAATTGAATGACCAGCA
This sequence comes from Drosophila peninsularis, assembly GCA_035047485.1. Classification (NCBI taxonomy): domain Eukaryota; kingdom Metazoa; phylum Arthropoda; class Insecta; order Diptera; family Drosophilidae; genus Drosophila; species Drosophila peninsularis. Next base: position 10,139,459 of record JAWNPN010000028.1, read on the forward strand.
TAAAATATGCGTGAGTGCAAAGGTGTGTGTGTGTTCGTGTGTGTGTTATGCGTGTGTCGACGAAACATCCATAAAATCAACCAAAATCATGCTCCGCTCATTACAAAAGTACTTTTCATGGCCCCAATGTGATCTGAGTGTGCGTGTGGGCGTGGGCGTGGCGCGTGTAGCGAGCTGCGGCCGGCAGGTGAGCGCAGGTGCTAAATAAAGGCTTATTGGCAAGCGTCTGACAATCGAATGGCGAAATTTTAGAAAATTCTATTTTAATTGAGTTAAGCCTGTACTTGCAACATATTTATAGCCACAGCTGGCAGCAGGCGGCCAGGCGGCCAGACAGGCAGCTCAAAGCATGCGCCAAATCCAATTACCCGGCTTTGCACGGATTCAATTAATATTTTTGAGTGCTATCGAAACTCAGTTTCAGTAATTCGAGCCCACTTTAGACGCAGCTAAACTTTGAGCTGCTTTTGCGAGTGGCTCTTTGGTGTGTGGCCACAACTTGAGCTGAGAGCTTCGCTGCGACTTGGCTCCATTGATCTCATTAAGATTGAGGGAAACCCGAGAGGCGTCACCTGAGCATTTCCTATTGCAATTGATTTGCGCTAAGGTCGGCGATCGAAGCTGAGCTGATTGCCGATTCATCGTGACCTCAGTCGGTGGGGGTCTTTGACATAATTTTGACAAGCGTGGCGAGGCATGCCTCGCAACGTGCCACAAAATGTTGATCGCATGGCGGCCAAACATTTGTTGGCCACCCTCCAGCCACCGGCTGGGCGTATGGTTGGGCGGTTGGCAGACGACCGCAGCCACCATCAACCACCAGGTGACAGCCGCTCGGCGGCTTTTCATCACTCGAGTGCCGCACGTGGGCTGTGAGCCAAAAGCTGTCCCACTCGCTGTCAATGTGGCTGGGTTCCAGGCAGCAGCAGCAGCAGCAGCAGCAGCAGCAGCAGCAAGGACTTTATTTTCATTTTCTGCGAACCAACAAACAATTTAATTTCACACGCGAGCGCCAGTGTTGTCGTGCGGCATGTGAAATCAGCCAGCCGATACGTCAGCCACACACACACACTGATACACACCTATATATGTATATATATATATATATATATATATGCGGAAATATGTATATGTCTGTCTGTGTGCTGCATGCAAATGGCGAATGATGCCTCAAGATTTGCCCAGGTGTCGCATAACTTGGTAACCAGGCCTGCAGCCGCCTGTTAAGTCAATGACTTTAATGTACATTTTGATGGACTTTTAATCCATATATACACACACACACACACACACACACACATGGAGCACTAACCGCAATGGCAGTGCTTGTGTGGCCGCCAGCCAGGCAGCCCATCTGTCCCGGCTTTGGTTTGGGCCTGGGCTCGAGTTTGGGCTTTTAATGTGCTTAAGATGAGTTACATTATAGTCGCTCTCTCTCTCTATCTCTCTCTCTTGCTCTTTCTCTATTTCAGCCATTCTCTTGAGCGCTTTGTAAGTGGCAAAAGTATAAAGTATAATATTGTGCTTTTGATTTCGCATGCCATTTGGGCACCGCCCTGAGCCGCCCCACCCCACTTCCGCTCAGCTTCCCTTCTTGACCATTAATAGGTATACTTATATGTTTAATGGAGTGCCACTCGACTGCTCCATGTCCTTCTGGGGACTTAATCTTGTTCTTCGCCTCTCTCTCTCCCGCTCTCTCTCTGTGTGTGACATAGTTAAAATTGCATGCTCAGCGGGCGCCGCGCCCCTTTGCTACTTTCTGAGGGCAGCTCGTGTTTGGTCAGCAGCGAGGCGACCGCAGCTGGTCGCTTTGTAATGCTTAGTTATGCAACTGTTGTTCAATTTGCGGCAAATAGTTTGCATTTGACTATTTACCTCACTCACACACGCACCGGCGCACCCTAGGTAAGCTGAAGCAGCTCTTGACCCGGACTGAGCTTTAAATTAGCAACGTAAATGCCACAGAAACTGCAGCACTCAGTTTACAGCTTGTGGATGTGTCCTCAGCTCAGGGGCACTCACATTTCGGTCCACTTCTGGTTGCAGCTGCAACTTAGCCAGATTAGTACCCACACACACACACACACACACACACACACACACACACACACACACACACACACACACAGACTGCAGCTGTCACATATGATGATTAGAAATTCATTAAGTTGTTGCAGCTCAACTGCTTGTTAAGTGAAGCGATTTCTTGTGGCAAGTGATTCTTGAGTGCGGCAGAGTTCAGCGAGCAGCAGCTAAGCCCCAAAATGTAATTACATAGCCATGTCCACTGCAGACTGCGGCCAGCTGAACTCACTATTTTGGTATCATATGCAGCTCAGTTGACTGCAGCTCTCGATTATTGTCCTTTCGCATGATGATTGCATCGGATTAAGCTTTGCTCAAACTAATTAAAACGAGACGCCGACAAGTCAATCGAAGCAATTGGCTTTTCGAATCAACGCAGATGGAAGCTGAGCGACTCCAGGTGCTGGCCAAGGTATCATCTGAGCTATTGTAATCAGTCTAATGGAAAACTCTATACCTTTATCAAATGTTGCCTAATGTTTTGATATTTGTAAAGGAAACAAGCAGGACCGTCCCCAGGCCATAGTCAGGGCAAGGGGTGCTCATATCGAACAAAAGTGAAATGATGCTGAATTTTGTATTATTTTCACACATTTTTTTCATTGTACTAAATAAAAGTCATTTTCCAAATTGAAAGTGTGAGCTTTTCAATGGGTTACATTTCGAGTGCCGTACCCTGTAGAGCAGGGTACAATGAATGAAGGCGAAGGGTGCTCATATCGAGCAAAAGTGAATTGATGCTGAATTTTGTATTATTTTCACACATTTTGTTCTTTGAACTAAATAAAAGTAATTTTCCAAACTGAATATATGAGCTTTTCAATGGGTGCCGAGTGCCGTACCCCGTAGAGCAGGGTAAAATGAATGAAGAAAGCATTGGTCTTGCTTGATCCTTGATCTTTCCTTGATCGGCCACTGCGAGAATCTGTCTAACGTCTGTCTAAAGCTCTGGCCAGAGTGATGGATCAGACCCGCATGGCCATCAGCCCCAGCGGCGGAAGCTTCGCCCGCCTTGACTGCATGGAACGACGCCTAATGGATGAAATAAACAATTTTTATTAAACAACAAATTAAATAAAAGCGCAGCAAGAGCACATCGAGTGCTTATATTTCAATCGAAGCTCGGTCGGCCTGCGGCGTGTTTGCTTTGAGGCCTTTTGTTTGTCAAACTAATTTGCGAGTCTTCTCTCGGTGCGGGGATTAAAGTGGGCGAGGTCGTAATCTGAAGTGATTTGCATTGAATAATATCACGCTTTGAGCCGTGCCAACACAACACTCGTATTATCGCAAATAATTCGTGTTGATATTGATATGATTGCGTTTGCTTTGGGTATTTGCGCTTTGTGTTGGCCCGGCTCGCACGGCCTGATGAACTGACACTTGATGCACTGGTGTGGCGAGCACTTAACTGCCCATCGATGCTAATCGATAATTGAACTCATCGTTAAATATTATTTGAGGCGTGCATAACGGTAATTTTGCCAGCCACAAATTTTCCCGGCCCGCAAAGCCTGGCCAAACGGCTCCGAGTCATGCGGCGAGCATTCGGCTGCTGATTAGCATACCTCGCCTAAGTGACGCCGAGCTTAAATATTATTAATTGAATTTGCTAAACTATTTGCCATTAAGCAGCTCAGCAAACAATGTGCGACATGCCAGCAGCAGCAGCAGCAGCAGTGATATCAAGCATCTACAACAGCTACAGCTGTATCTTTATATCTATTGCTGTGTATATCCATCTGTATACGTAGTTGTGTACGGCATGTCCTTGATGCTCTCTCCCGCTCTTTCTTGAGGGCGGCGTCTGTTGTCCGTGTTTATCAATCTATTGCGGCTGTCATTGTAGTTGCTGCTGCTGCTGCTGCTGCTGCTGCTGCTGCTGCTGGCTGCATGGAGGAGGCGAGTGTTTTAGCATTGCGTTTCCTGACAATTTGCGGCTGTTGTTTGACTTGTTAACGCATGTGTATGGGCGTGTGTGTGTGTGCGTGGGGTGGGAGGTCATCTAAAAGATATCCCTGCCGCTGCTGCTGCTGTCACCTCTCCCGACCGTCTTCCACATTCGATTTACGTGGCAAAGTTATGTGCATTACCCACATTCAACCATTGCCAAGCAAGGTCCTGCTGCTGCCATAGATACATATATAAATATGGCATTGCTCGCACACACACCTACAGATACAGATTGCATATGCCACAGATATCAGCAGATAGCCACTATCTTGGGTATCTCTGCCAAGTGGGTATCTCTGCTAGGATTTAGCCGAGGCTTACCTCTGTGAAGACTATAATGGCATAATATATTATAAATAGATATATACCTGTTATATATCTTTAAAATTATTCCAATACATTTCGATTTTCATCTGTAACATTTGACTCTTATGTTAAACAGCTGTTACATAACTCTAACAGCCAGATGTTAACAGTAATCGCTTTACAGCAGCTGTTAAAAGTGCACCGAAATCTGTGCTAGTCGAAGGGACTTTTCCGTTTCTCGGCTCAGCCTGCATTTCCTGGAAAAATGATCGAGCAGCTCTTAATGCTATTTGAACAGCTAATATTATATTAATATATAAATCTATATATATATATCGGCTGAGTAAGGGGATTTAAGCAGCTGCTTGAGTCTGCTTGCCGCTTTTTTGTTGTCTCGGCGACGGCAAGTGAAAAAGCTTTTTACAATACAAGTAAATCGCAGAGCCAAGTGTGCGTGTGTGTGTGTGTGTAGACTTTGTGCTTTGGCATGTCTAGCACCGTATATGTTTGCATATTGTCTACGAAATGCCATTCGAATCGCATTCTTTGTCTAGCTATCTGAGTGCCGTTCAGTCCTTTAAGTCCGTCCATTGTCCTTGGCTGCTGCTCTGATGGCGCTGTCCCGCTGCGTTTGGCTATACAAACACACATATATAAATTTGTGAGTGTGTGTGTGTAATCTATATGTGCGACATATCCAACTGTAAGTGCCCTGTGATATCTACTGCTCTCTCAATTTTCTTGTTGTTCCCACTTTGCTTCTGGGTCAGGCCAGGACCAGAGCCGCCGCCAGCCCTTTCGCTGCCTTACTTGGCTCCATAAAAACCAGCAGGCGACCAAATTTGCCGCCCACTAGCTGTGTCTCAGTGCGTGAAGCACATGGATACACACACACACAGAGAGAGAGAGAGAGAGAGGGAGAGGGAGAGCTGCCTTATTGGCATGCAATTTGATTTATATTGCAGGAGACTCGTGTAGTCGATGCTTCAAAATGCAGTTGCCCAAATTGAAAATAATGTGCTGAGGGAATGCGGGCGCAGAGGGCGCTCGGTGGGCGGGACTGAGCTAGGCTGGGGCTGGGCGTGCGGCGTGCGGCGTTGGCAGGGGTATTTGAGCGTATGGCCAATTGCATTTGCAAGCTAATCAATTATAATGATAATTTAATTAATTTGATCAAACAGCCAACTGGTTGCAAGGCAACCACAACGATAACAATACAAACAGCAACAACTACAACAATGGCAATGGCAAACAATAAAATGCATTTGGGTCTGCACTTTTTGGCACATCCTTCAAACTGGGCATTTGACGTGTCCTTTGCCCCCGCCCGCGTGGCGCCATGTTCAATGCTGTTGCGGCTTTATTAGAAGGAACTCAGGCGCAAACGCTGTGCAAAATATTCAATTAATTGTTTATGTTGTCTGACAAAATGACAATGGCTGCGGCAGGAACAACAGCAGCTACACATATCCAGTGCAAACACACACACACACACACACACAGGCACGCAAACACAAGCTGCTTTGAGTTAATAAGCTTTAATAACCTTCGAAAATTCAATAGTTTTTTCTATGTCTTTGTTCGCTCTGACATCATTTAAAGTTTAGGGAATTTCGGGTATATTGGCTTTGCTGTGGTCTATAGCAGAAACTGTAATATTATGACATATTGGCATATTATGCATCCTAACCCTCTTCCGGCTCTATAGCAGCCTGCAAGTTATCAGTGATGGCTGATGAAAGAATAAATTATGCACGTTTATTGAAAAACTCATTAAGATCTGTTAGTTATGCGAAGTTATTAGAACTATGCAAATAAATATTATATATATATAGATCTGTGTAGACTTGAAATAAGATACAGCTATGCAGAGTCCATAAAGGGCAGATAAAGTCGACGAAGTAGTAGCTGAAAAATGAGTTTTTAAGCTCACAAGCTCACAAGTGCACAATAACAGAGAGGAAATACATGGAAGACGAGCAAAATACAAATAACATATTTATTGAGCACTCAAGTACCATGAGTACCTACATACATAATGCCGTAAAATATAAAAAAAAATATACGTATATGCGTAGCTCGATATATATACATATATGCTATGAACTGACCATTCAGTTTTAAGATTAGAAACGTAAAGTACGACTTCGCCCACATCAATTGAGCTGTGCTTTTGGGGGCATGGCACATGCTTAAGCACTGTCCACAAGTATTTTCTATACGGCCAAGCCCTCAACTCGACGTCAAGGCAAACTTCAGAGTTTGAGTCAAAAAAAAAAAAAAAAAAAAAAAAAAAACAGAGCTGAATTAGCCTCTCCATAACTAGATAATTTGTTGTTTATAATAATAATAACAATAACTTTTAAAAACAAATCTTTAAATTAACTCGAATAACTATGTTTAAAATTTAATTTAATTTAATTAATTAATAATTAATTTAATTTAAACTTTAAATAGATTTCCAGGTGAATAACACTCAATAACATAAATCTGTATAGATTTACTGAGATATTTCTGCATTATAATATAATAATAATAATAATAATGTAGAAAGTCTTTTATTATCGGCTGATTGAGATATGCTCTCATAGTTCACTTTTCAAAATGCTTAGCTCAACCAAAGGACTATGCTCAGGATTCAATTAAAAGGAATTTTGACACTTATTCCTTGCTGAACTCTAATATTGACTTACCTTAGTGCAGCTTCGTCGCAGAGACAAGTGGCTCGCACAGTGGGCGCTACCCTTCGACAGGGACTAGATAAATGGATCGCACAGTGGTGAAATATGAGCGCGCAGCTTGTCTGGGCTGGCGGTCAATCATAAAGTGTCCTGGCGAGAGCCTGCATAAAGCGTAAATAAGTCGACTCGCTGACATTATTATATTTGCCCGAAAAGCCTTTAATTTCGCAAGGTGTAGCTGGGCGGGTGGCTGGCTGTGGCTGGCTGTGGGTGTGGTGGGGGGTTGTAAAAGTGCAATGGAAAACATTTTACGTTAGTCGCCTACTTAACGCCGCTGGCTGCGTCCTGGCAGCGTCCTGGTTGCTGCCGACACAAATATTAAATGCCACAAGGTGTGGAGACTGTGTCGTGGCTCAGCAGCGCGCATAAATATGCTCGCAGCGTGCATAGGTGTGCGTGTGTGTGTGGGTGTTGCCACTGTGGTAACGTTTTAGCAGATTTTATGCTTACATGCAGGCGAGCGTATCTTTATACATGTCTGTGTGTGTGTGTGTGCCCCGCCCACAAATGTAGGCCACATTTTTGCTGGCGCTGCCGTTGCCAAGGTAAAATCGGATGGTGTGTGTGCGATCGTGTGTTTGGCACCCTTTGCCACCGCCGCCGCCGCCTCGCCACAGCCCCTGACAATGTAAAGCAGCTTTTCAAGTTTACGCAGAACTAACATATGCTGGCAACATTTGAAAGATGGCCGCGATAATGAGACTCCGGCAGCTGGCAGTGGGGCGGGGCACGGATAACGGGGCGACGGGCCACACTGCATGCTGTCCGATATGGCAATTGAGTGCGCTGGGTTTTTGGGTCCGCCTGGCCCCAGGGCCAGTCTTGGGCCAGACAACAGCAGCAGCAGCAACAACAACATGAAAACATTGTAATCATTATCAACATAAACAAATCAAATGTCTAAAATCACAAGCCTGGAAATGCAAAGGGCCAGCGAGAGCGTGTGGCAGAGAGATAGGCAGACAGAGAGAGGGAGGGGGGAGGGGGACGGCGAAAGACAAGCTTTTCCATGCCCTATAATAAACGAGCAAATTCTGGAATATATTAAGATTTGACTTGCAGATTTATGTTAAAAAAAAATAATAAATAAATAAATATAAAATATATTTAAATGGCACACTCTACAGGGTATGATCTAGTCAAACAATCAAATGGAATGTCTATATATACGTATTCCGAACAGAAGATATTTAGTTAGCAGTAAAATCTATTCAAATAACATTTCACAGCGACTGCAGGGTATCTCCTGGTCAAGCAGAGCCGTTCTGCCGTATCTGTTGCTTTTTTCGTTATTGCCATTGTTGCAGGTCAGCTCACAGTCAGACCCAATCAAGATAGTCTTGTGTGGCAATAGCAAAGCAAATAACGAGCAGCAGGTGGGCGGCTCGAATGGGCCGGCTCAAGGGTCCGCAGAGAAAAGGCGCAATGGAAAAAAAAGGGACCGAACTGGGGGGAGCGTCGAAGAAATGTTGTTAAAAAAAAACGGAGCTGGGCAAATAACCACCTGTTGTTGCTTCTAGCTGTTGCTTGTGCCGTGTTTCGCTCTTGTCCACCATTTGCCACATTATCAGTTTGCGCTTTGATATCTGATAAGCCCACATCAAAAGCCAACTTGCCGGAAAGGTAAACGTAAACCCCAGAGTCTAAACAAAGCAACCATCTCTGTCTCTCTCTCTCTCTCTCGCTCCTCTCTCCGCTCCCCATCTCGTTCTCTTTGCCAAAGCACGAGTTGAAACTGATTCTTTGTGCTTAGTTGAACTTGACTTGATTTTAACTTTAGACTTAACGGCGAATGCTTAGAGCAGCCTTGTGCCTTTGCCTACTTATATGGAGGCTCCTGCTCTGCCTCTCTCCTGTTGCCATTGCCAGCGCTTGAGTCTGCCGCATGCACAAACTATATATGCTCTATGAGGGACTCGACAGTTGGCGTCGCTATCCAGGGAAATATAATTATGTTTCTGGGCGTTGTCAGAATCATCTGAATGCTATAAGGTAACAGGCATTATAAGTACTTAAATTGGAGCCATGAGAGCAGCATTTGCAGCTGCGGCTGTGAGAGCGGGCGTGTTGCTCTCTGCTGCCCCTGCTTGCGTTGCTGCCCCTCTCCAATTGTTCAATTGAAGCTCATTATAATGATGTAAGTAAGTCTTTATATAAAAAATAAAGAACTTTTTACAGAAATTAGAATAATAATAATTCATGGCTTATCGATTTGTATTCTGCGTTCGTTTACTTAAATATCAAATCCGAATTCACATTGGGCGTCATTTGCAAAAGTTGTAGCGCTTCCAGTGGAATGATTTCTCTTGCTCACCCACTATATAGCCATATCGTGATATATAGTATACTCGACGCATCGTAGCGTATACTGCATGACACTTTGTTGATATGTTTACTATTCATGGTATATTAATATTTTCATAATTAATAATATTATTCATACACATAACGCAAATATGATCAGCCACTGATATAAGTGGACTGCCTTCTGCACGTTCATACATCTGTTCACATATGTATATATTACATACTAGATACTCCCGTTTCTCCCGATCTACTACATCTATGTTACAGCAAATGATTTGAATATATTATATATATGTTTATAGTCCACTCTTAAAGAGCATTTATAATAACTTAGCAGAAATATTTTTGAGTTTCATATATACAACGGAAATTATATATAAACTTAACTAATTAACTAAAATGCTAAGTTTATATATAATTGCCGTTTTTACTGAACGATGGCAATTCCAGTTATTCTTATTTATCAGAAAATTTATTTATTGTTTTTATTAAGTTATTATTATTTATTATTAAGTTATTATGTAAGTTATTATTTATTATTATTTATATATAAGTTATTATTTATTAAGTTAAGACAGATCGCAAATAGAAATGAATAAAAAAAAAATATATATATATATATAGCTCAAAAATATTTGTGCTAAGTTATTATTATTATTAGTGATAATATATAATATAATATATAACATTATAATATAATATTAGATATTATAGATATATTAATTTTATTATTTTATTATTATTATTATTATTATTTTTTTTTTTTTAATTTAAATTAATTTTGTTTTTGCAGCTTATTGTTCTTAACTCTATCGCTAAACCTTAACTAATTTTTGGGCAAGTGACCCAATATGTATGTCTTAACTTAGTCTAATTATTAGCCACACAGATACCCTATAAGAGTTTTTAGGGCAACGATTGTCTGCCAGTGAAAGCGAAGCAGAAGAGCTGAAAATTGTGAAAAGCACAATAAAGAAATTAATATTTATTGTTGACATGCGAATGGACAGAACTAAGCCTTGTTATTGAACCACTTTGAAGGACGCAAATGCTCCAATTATAGTCAAAGTCCACAGCTCGCCAGATCCCTACCCCCACCCCCCTCTCTTGCTGTCCCGCTCGCACTGCTGCCGCCAGGTGTGCCTAGAAATTTTTTGGAGCGTTGCTTTTAAAGTGCGTTTGCTCTGTTGTTGTATTTTATTTTCTTCTTCTTTTGTTTTTTGGGTGTACCAGCTGTGCGGCCACTCAAATAACAACAACTGGCTTGCAGCAGGCGCACCCAACCACCCATCCACCCATCCACACACAGCACTTTGCCCTGGCCGCAATGCTAGCGTGGCCAACAATTGCTCATGCCCATTTTCCAGCTCGCAGCTCCTAGCTCCCAGTTTGCAGTTCCTGGCGCTGGCATTTGAGCCACTCCCGCGCCGCGCCTCCTGCGCAATTTGTCCGCTTTCAGCTGCCGTGGGCTGCCCTTTTTCTTCCTTCGTTTTCAGCTCTCTGTTTTTATGCTCGGCCAATGTTGTTTCTAATCCCATTTTAGCTTAAGCATTTTTTACGCTGCTTTTCACACGACGCACCATACACACGGACGTATACAGAGCGCACCCGTAATTCCCTCTGGTCCTGTCTAGGCGTTTCATACCTGCCGCCTACCTGCGCCGCACCGACAACAGCAACAGCAAAGCGCTGCTAAAGCAACAAGAAAACCAGCTCAGCACTCGCTTGTTACTCTGTAAATTTATGAGTGTGTGCGTGTGTGGCTTGTGCGTGTTTTGCGTATACTTGTTTTTAGCCAAAGCTTGTTGGCTCTGCTTTATTCAGTTATGTTTCGCCAGGCTCTGCTCCTGCTGCCACTCCTGTTACTGCCTCTGCCCCCTGCCCACCCGCCGCCAGGCTGACCAGGCCACAAAGTTTGGTCAGCTGAATAATGGCTTATATACTGTTTGCTGTATTGTTTTAAATCATTTCGAGGCGAATTGCATTTTATTTATCTCAATTTATGCACGCCTCATGGCCCGGCAACAATTGAAAGTTTCCGCCAACGCCTTAATGAATTTATTTGACCTTCAGCAATTTCCCCCAACAATTCCTTTCAATATGAACATAATTTGTAGATATATATATATATATATATATATATATATTCCCTTATTAATCAAGCCTTATCTGCTGCTGATATGATATCTTGAAGAGGCAGCAAATAGTTTGCCATCGCCAGGCCTAGTCTTAAGGCTGGCTTCATGGCAACTCGAAATTGCTTTCCGTTCGAAAACATCTCCTTTATGCAGCGACCCTTAGGCCATGCGCTCACAAAGCGGCTTTGCGCGCTGCAGCTCGATTTACTGGGCCCCGTTTGGCACTTTGCTTGCTCGCCTCTGCAACAAAGTGTGGGCGGCGTGTGTGGGCGTGGCACAATGCCTATATGCCTGTTGCTCACAGGCTGGCTGCTGTTTGGCTTGCCCGCTCCGTCACCTTTTAGGGCTAATTGGGCCTCAGACGGCAGAGATACAAAGTCCTGTGCCCGCTGACAAAGCACTTGCAATTTGTATACACACACACCCCCTCACACACCCCCTCACACACCCACTCACACACACACACACACACACACTCGCTCGTGTTGCGGGGCAATCAATTTGACGATAGCTGACTTGAAAAGGAAACTCATAAAAATTGCCAAGTCGAGAGAAAACTTTCGCGCAAATCTTTGTCAAATTTAATGAGCCTCAAAATTGTGCACGAACCGAATTTGCACGTTACGAATCCAGTCGAATCCAGCTGCTCCTTGGCCCCGCCTCGATAGCGCCTTTTCTCGTCTTTCTATTGCCTGATAAAGCGCGACAAAAACTTTGCGACGGCCCACAAAAAAATCCAAATGGAAATGAAAATTGAAAATGTGACAAGATGAAAGTGCGCGTTGTTGCTGCTGATGTTTTTAACCTGACTGTTGTCTTGTCTACATGGGAAATTACAAACGCGTGCCACGCCTACGTGGCCCGGCGCGACATATAAAATGCATGAACTGTTAAATATATATGCGCTGCGAAATATTTTTAAGTGTTTCGTTATATTTTTTTTTTTCTTGTCTTTTTTTTATACATTTTCCACTTTTTGTCGCCGTTATGTTGATGTTGTTGCTGTCGGCGTTGCTGTTTTTTAATTTGCCAGCAGAGCCAGCTGGAGGGCAGGGGCAGTGGCGGTGGGCGTGGCGGCAGTCTGGCCAGGCCAATGGTCTGCATGCCTATCAGCGAAAGCAATAAATTTTTTAATTTTATATGTATGTAAAAGCGCGTGTGTGTGTGCCAATTTTTTCATTAATTTTTTAGTGTTCATTGAGGGAGAGAGAGAGAGAGAAGGAGGGGGGAAAGCCATAAGCAACAGCAAGCCAACCCCCACACTACACAAGTGGGTCACATGGAGATTATTCGCTTGATGCGCCCAAAGCGACAGCCATATCAATAACACAACTTTTTCTCTCACTGTATTAACTGCGAGCCAAAGAGCAGACAATTTAATTGATTGCACCAGCAACGGCGGCAGCAACAGCGCCAGCTAACGGCAAAAACTCAACAAGGAATAATACGGCAAGACACAAAAAATTGCATTTTCTATAATATTTTATGCATATCAACAAAGTGATTGAATTCACAATCCCCATCACGCAGCAGAGAAACGCCCCAATAATTCGCCGGACCAAATTCATTTACATTGGGCTCGTTTTTGCCAAGAGTGGAATGCACTTGAGCAAAGGCGGAAGCCTCATAAGCAAGTCCTTTTAATACCCTGAAACAGTTGCAGATGGGAAATCAGGGTAGAGTTGTTGGGTCACGGTGCATGCAACAGGCGGAAGGAGGCGTTGCAGGCGCCTCAAACTATGCATAGAGATAATGAGGAGGAAGAGTTGAGCTGATCTAGCCATGGCCATTTGCCCACCTGTCCAGCTGTCCAGCTGTCCAGCTGTCCACCTGTCCAGCTGTGCACCTGTCCAGCTGTCCACCTGTCCAGCTGTCCACCTGTCCAGCTATACATCTGTCCGTCCGTCTGCATGTCTGTCCGTCCGTATGAGTGATATAGAAGTTCACCATTGTTTTTCGAGAACTCCGCCAATTTTCTTATTATCTATAAGAGTCGAACACTTGAACACCACAAGAGATGGAGTAAAGAGTAAAATATTTCAGATTTTGGATACCTTAACCCCCCTCAAAGCCTTCTATTACTGGAGGCTGGAGTTTACACCTCGGCCTGTCGTTATCACACTCTGCATATGATATGGTTAAGAAGAAGACTAGAGAATAATGGGAATAACTGTTATCAGCAGAGTTCAGGGTATCTGCTAGTGAGGCACTGCCGACCAGAGCACTTTAACGTGTTTTACTCGTGATGCGCTCCAATGTAACGGGCAAAAATCGCATTTCTGATTGAATTAAGCACACGTAACATGAACATATCTGCATTTAAGTGTAACTCTATTATAGACATCGAAGTCAATTTTATTTAATTTATTTCAATTACTTCATCTTTAATGAAGATAAAGATAAATGACAGCAGCTTATCATTGACTTAGAGGAGATAAGCACAGCGAGAGTTGAGACCTTGAGATGTTGAATATAATTATATATCTGTGAATAGAGCAATAAAAATCGAATATATTTATTCATTATCTAAGAAGCTTATTGATAGGGCTGACTGAACATTAAGTTACGTCGAGGCTATATACTCCTAAGTGTATCTCTGTCAACTAAGAGTATTTCATATTCGATAAATATTCATGTTTGTTTCAGCAATTCATTATTTTCCAATCTCGACCTATTGGAAACTCAAATAAATAGTGAAGAGTTTTTAGTCCCATGCACATATAATTGCTAGCAATGCTCCTTAGGCCTGTTCCACCTGATACTTTTTTGCGTGATCTGAACTGGCAGTCCCCGCCGTATAGTGGATGCCACTCGCTCTATCATAATCGTAAGCGGAATTGTGTTTTATTCAGCCGCTTTTCACTCAATTGACCAACGGCAAACAGACGCAGCTCGCATTGAGTCCGGAATTTGTTTCGCTTGCCGGACTGTGCATTACACGTAGTTTACCAATTCCCCGGCCTGCCTGCCTGCACGCCCCGTGCCGAACGCTGGGCAATTTTTCATATTTTTTCACGCGCTTTTTTCTCTCATTTCTTTTATGTAGAAAAATAAAATTACGTTTTACGCAAATCATTTTTAATGAATTTTAATATCGCTTGGTGTGTGTGGCTGCCGTTGCTGCTGCTGCTGCTGCTGCTGCTGCTGCATGTTTAAGTAACAGCAGCAACAACAATAACAACAATTTTACAGCAATGGTTAGGTCATTAAAATTTAAAACGAATTCAACGCTCGCCACACTCGCGCGGCCCATAGCAAAACTTCCTACTCACAAAATTGTTGTTGGCCGAGCGGCGGCGGTTAAAGCAAACAGTGACCCACTCGCACGGCACTCGCTCTATATACATATAAATACGTGCTATGTACTCGCGCACACACACACGCGCGCGGGGATGTGTTTGTGTGTGTGGCATAAATGCGGTTTCAGTTTCCGACCAAACGGCAATCGCCGCAGCCAAAACAACAATCGCACCTAGGCAGAAAGGTCCAGTCATTTCTCTTTCTTTCCACAGCTTCGCTCGCCTTCTTTATTTCCTTTTACTTCTCTTTTATTTATTCTTGCTGCATACCCTAACAGCGTGGCCAGCGTTGATTAAATGAAGCGCTTATATTTTACCAAGAATTGATTTCAAAATGTGTTCTCTTCGGGTTCACTGCAATTTGTCGCTTTTAATTGCTTTCCGTGGGTTTTAAGAGGAAGGCGGGGAAGGAGATGAAGTCAGGCCAGTACAGCAAACAGATAATATGGCCCAGGCCGGGCTACTGCACTGAACTCTCGGCATTCTATTTGGTTTTTAAGCAGCGCCTTGAAGTAATATATATATTGCAAAATATTTGTATCTTCGGCGATATATCGATAAGTAGCAGCGATGTTGGTGCTAAGAACTATTATCGAGATGCAACTCAGAGCCAGCTGCTTTATGGTGCTTCTTCCGCTGATGCTGCGATGAGACAGATGCTTCTGCGCAATAGCTGATAAGATAATCTGAGAAAAGTCAATTGACTCGAATTTTACAATATATAGATATATATATATATAAACATTATTTGTTATCTATATATGCTTAACAGTCCTCATTGTCTTTTCTACAATAAGTTTAGTTAAGTTAAGTAAAAGTGTGAAATAGGGCATCAAGAAACCTAGAACCAATAATTACTTATATACAGACTTGAGAGTTCTGTTTCTACTCTACTTATCAATCAAGTGCAATATACTCGAGTAGGCTTCAAGATGCCAATCTATAAGCCCTTTAGCCTCACTTTAGGTATGAGAAACCAACGCTTGTGACTTCATTGATGGTTTCTATAACTAGCAAACTTCAGCTTTGATCTATCCAAATAACGATTGCCCTACGATACTATCGATGCTTTCTGCAGCTCACTTTCTACAGATGTTCTCATTGATGGTTTCAATAACTTGCGAACGTTGCTTCAGCTTATCACTAAGAGATCTATCCAAATAACGACACTATCGATGTCTGCTACAGCTCTAGCTCCCATCACTGGCCAAGCTCTGTCTATATTGAAGGCTCTTCTATGTGCTTTTCATTCATATTCCTTTCACTGCACCTGCCTAGCAGTGTATTTGCAGCTTCGTTGTCTTCGACCTAACACACACTCACACACACACACACGCTTGCTGCTCTCTTTTTTGCTGCTTTCTGCTGACTTGCAGTTGTTAAACAAATAGCTTATTTCTGTTGATCATTGTTGTTGTTGTTGTTGTGGCTTATTGTTAGCCACTCGGCAGCGCAATTGACAGTTTATTTTTGCACTTTGGCGAGTGGGCAAAATACTTAATTATATTTTATGGTCTCGAGCGGCAGCAAAACTGAAATTGAAATTGAAATTGCAAATGGGCATGGGCCTGGCCTCTGCAATGCTCAGATATGAAAATCTTGGCCACACAGTGGGCAGACACTGAAATTCCAATTGGAGTTGCTATTAGAATGCTCATTAGGCCAACTAAGCAGCTTGCACTAAGTGCTGGCCGCCTTACGAGCGGCCAGTAAGGCGCTTAAAATGCCGTCACGCCCACCCAGGCCGGCGCAGGCACCTGGCTGACAGCGGTCGAGTGCAGCGGCGCAGGCGTATCAGCTGGAACCGTCCCTAATAACTGATTAACTGTCAGCGACCGCAGTGCGTCAAGGTGTGGCAGCAACCAGTGGGCCAGCCAATTGTTTGCGGTCGCTCGCACCGCACTTGGCTGCCATTCGGGCGGCCGTCGACGTTGTTGTTGTTGTTGCGGCATAACTTGGCCGCAATAATCAGTATAAATCAATCTAGTCGAGCATTAATTGGCTTATTCATTTCAGTTATTCAGTGCCGATTCCAGCCAATCAATGGCATTCCAGCTCGGGCGGCGAGGGGGCTCTGGGCGTGCCAGGTGAAGCTGTGCGGCATAAGCGGCATGCCAGAGACAGCAATTCGCATAGCTGCGAAATACCGTAAGCGAGCTGCCGACAGTGCATGCAAAAAGCACGCATGCCAAGCGGACAGTTGTGCCAGGCGTGGAGATACCCTGTATGCATAATAATATTAGCTAATCTTAGATATGGTAAGGTAGTGGGGTAATAGAGGCAACGATGGTATCAGCGTTGGCTCATGATAGCGATAGTCAACGATAGGTAGCCTGGATATATATATATATATATATAGTATATATATATATCTATATCTATCGCTACTGGTCTTAGATAGCCGCTGCTGCCAGCTCATACCTTCGCAGGATATGTACAAGAGCAATAACAGCAGATGGCAATAAAAAAGTAAGCGCCACAACAGGAAGAATGAGAAGAAAGCATAATAGAAAAATGCAAGTTTATATGAGTGTGTGTGTGTGTGTGTGTGTGTGTGTGAAAGTGCTGGAATGCCAGAGCGCAGAGTGTATAAGCTAAGCAGTGGCCTAGGCAGCGCCTTAAGAGCCAATAGACGTGGCTTAGGCTCTGTGCAGTTCGAAGTTGGATTGATTGATGGACCGACTGATGCTGAGACATGCGGACATGGGCAATTGAGCAATGCTCACAGAGAGATAATTACAATAGCTAGAGACAAATTGAGCCAGAGGCTGACTGAGCGCAGGCCAACTAAATTTGCGTGTAAACAAAAGTTGTTTACAAACTCATTATTGATCCGATCGATCGGTCTTCAGGTTGCTTAGCTGTTTATATGTCATTGAACACACACGTTATCTTATCTTAGATGCCAGCGGGCATCGTTCATCATGCTAAAGTGACAGCTGCCAGCGGTTGGGGCACAGTTGGCTTAACCCTGCCTCGGCAGGGGCGCCCCTTAGAGCATTTCAATTCATTTTCGCACGTCTCGAAATCGACGGCAACAGCAACAGTCAATAAATAATGGAATAACAATAACCATGCGACAGTCGACGGCGCTCGAAAGTAGGCTATGAAATTTTGCTGCCTGCGTGTGTGTGTGCCTGTGTGTGTGTGCGTGTGACAGCCATTTTGAAACTTGCAGTCGAGCAAGTATTTAAGCACAGCCAAAGTGGCAAGTTCAGGGCACAAAAGAAACTGAAATAGATGAACATTTATTTGTCTGTGCTGTCCGTGTGTGTGTGTCCTGTTGCTCGCTGCTGTGCATCCTTCGTCCGGGCTGCTGCTCCGTTTGGCTCTTGCTTCTGTTGTTCGCATTTACATGCACTTACCGTTGTCATTGGAAATGTACATTTGCTTTGGCCGCCAAAGCCAAGCCACGCCCACAGCAATTTAGCTCGCAAATCCAAATTTGGCCCGGCGCTTCCTCAACCTTTCTCATAATCTGAATTATTGATTTGATTGCTGTCTGCCCAAAGAGGAGCCCTACCCTTGCTTCCCTCCCCTCTCTCTCTCTCTCTCTCTCTCTCTCTCTCGCTCTGTTCCGTGCTGCCATCTCCACGTCTCGCTGTATCCGGCGATTATACATTTTTAATTTGATTTCTGTTGCTCCATTTTCTTACGTCGCTTTCTTACCCCTCCGTCCGCCGTCCTGCGCCTTGTTTTTTGGGGACAAGCGGATAAATTGTCGCATTTATGACAAATTAACGTTCTTAAAATCCATGCGCCGACAATTAATCATCGAGGGAGCGCACCGGAAAAGCAGCGGACGGACGGCCCTGATTGAAAGCATCTTCCCAATCTTTGAGTTTGTCAAGGTCCGGACATTCGGTCCGCCTGGCTTTTTAGATAAATGTTGCAGCTGATTGACCTCGGGTATGTCATCCTGTCCTGTCTCCCGGCGCCTCGACTGGAACTGGCCGTGTGCCCACTCGATTTAGCTCCACACATTTGCCTTCGGGCGTCATATTTTATATGATACACATGCCCATTGATTGGCTCTGGGTCGTTGCCCGAAACGTTCAGATTGATGGATAGGCTATTAGGCTTGGGCAGCGGCCAGACCAGGTGCCCGCCGAGCACCTGATGAGCGCAGCCTTTGTTCGCTTACGATTTTCAAATGGCTTCACCGCAGATCAGGTCGGAGCTAAGCTGCCAGACCCGTTATTGCTTTAAATGAAAATAATACCCCATAAATCTGCCCAGAGAGCGGCTCCTAATTGAAAGTTCATCTTACCAATGAGCCGTCTGCCAGCCGGACCTCCGACGGAGCCTGTCACACTGCGTTAAGGACCTGCCGTAAATAATAGCCCAAACAATGTCTGACAGCGAATGCTGGCAGCGCTGTAAAATGCCAAAGATCGAATATGACAAGCATTGCTTACGCGACATCTATCGAATGTCGGCCAAAATCAAATCGGGCCTAAACTTAGACGAATCGCCACAGGCGAATTTAAAGGCTTCGACACGCATGCAAGCCCGAAGACAATAAATTGCTGAATCTTTAGTTGTTACACCCATTCACGAAGTGAAAAGAGTATATTCGTTTCTACCAATGCCTGTCTAACAATGATAATTGAGTTACGTTCGAGCTCCTCCATCCATAAGCCGAAGGACTGCAGAGTCCTTTCCCACAAAAGATGAGTATTGTGTAGTCAGTAACTGCCGTTCCTTCTTGTTGTTGCTTCGGTTTTTGTTTTTGGTACACACATTATGTTCGGGCTAATGCTCTTATCAATCTCTCATTTTCAATTTGTTGTTGATTGGACTTCTGGCTCTTGGACCAAGCATCCACTTAGTTTCGATAGTTCTGTGTGGCGGGGGGCGGGCGGTGGGCGGCGGGGGCATTTGTGGGCAGCAACTGTGGCCCAAGTATTATTTTGATCAGTCACTCAGTGTGGTGTCACTAGCAGTTGAGTTGTAAGCCTTTCTAAGCCTCAGGCAGAGGCTTGCTCCATTGACAGCCCGGATGTAACGAGGGCCAGCGAGAGGGGCCAGGGCGACTGCTGCCCATTGGCCCCAATACGATTGCTCAGTTATTAATGACAAGTCGTTTGTTGCCCCGCCTTCAGCTGGCCCTGCCGGAGTTTGTTATATGTTGACCTAGTTGAATTTAATCTAACACCTACAGAGACACACACACACACACGCACACACACGCACACACAGTCTGGTTGAAAATCTGAAGCGCAAAAGACGCTCGCAAATTGTGAGGTATGTAAAAATTGGTTGGCAGCAATATTTTATAGATATGCTTGTGTGTGTGTGGGTGGCAGGCAGCCATAGAAACTCTTAGATTTGCAAAGTGCCACAGGCGCCAGGCAGTCGCAGCAACAACAGCAACAACAACTTCAACGTGCGAATGCGGATGTAGATCGCAGGATGCGGGTGGAGTTAGCTGGCTGTGGGGTCCAGTTAGCACACCTAATTCTACACTGGGCGTGTGTGTGTGTGCCTTTTAGCTGGCATTTCAATATAGATTGCGCCTCAGTTTCACACGGACCCAAACTTAAGAGGAGCAAGGGCTGTGCCACTCCTACTCCAGCTGCTGTTGGCTTCGGCTCAGTGGTTCAGTCGCTCGCTCTGGCTCGCTGTGGCTGACTGCTGGCCCAGTGTCAAGAATCTGTGACGGAAATCAATGTCGCACTTAAGCGGATTCACAAAATTGGCTATATGTTTCATCTATATATGTATGCGACTCTCTCTCTCTCTCTCTCTCTCACTCTCACTGTGCATGTGTTTTTTTATGACTCGAGCCAAGCCTGGCAGAGGTCAGAGCACACACACGCCCACAAGGCTACTGCTGCTCTGACTATTAAGCCAAATAAACAAGCAAACAAATGCACAAATACTTCTGCAATTTCACACCCAGTCAACAACAGCGATTGTGGGCGTGCGAGTGTGTGGGCGTGTGAGTGTGGACGCTTTGTCGCCCGAGTTGAAAATAAAAGTAAGAAACGTCAGACGGAAATCAAGTTGAAATTTCATTGAGTGCAAAGGAAATTCAAACGGAAAGCCAAATGAGCTAGCCAAGCGCACCTATCTACCCCACACACACACACACACGCACGCACACATAGTCTCATCGACATCTGAGCAAACACACACTGCAGCAGCAGCAGCAGCAGCAGCAATAAAAACAGTAAATAAATAGATTTGTTTCATAGTTTTCACAGTCCGGCTAAGGAAGTTGCAGCACAAGCAGGTTGCACAGGTGGGACTAGAGAGGAAAAGCAGCAGCAACGGCATCCAAATCGAATCACTTAACAGAAGCTCCGCTGGGACTAGCAGCTGTAAAATATATGGCTTAGTCTGCTACTATTCTCGCACGCCTAATTCGCTCTATTAATATCAACTAAGAGAGGGGGAGAGAGGGGGGGAGAGATTCCTGTTATAATTGCAATTAAAGCGCATCCACAAGTAACATAACTAAGTGTTTTTTGTTTACACTTGTCCCACTGATTGGCGCTAAAGGGCTGCGCCCCGTTAGAATTCCAATTAATTTTGTGCATTTGTAAATGTGGTCAGTGTGCAAACGACAGTCGATCGGAATCATCGATAACAGTCGCCGATTACACTCGTATTTGCCCAGAGCACACAGAGTTCGGGCGGGGACTGAACATAAATCATGTTTACACCCGCTCAGCCGGCAAAGAAGGTATATCGGTTGCGAGCCGAGAGAGATATAAGTGTATATAAAAAGGAAATTTAGACTCCTATTACTGTAACAATTGCTACTTCTGCAGCCAGTTCCATTACTCCTCCGCTATCTACTGCTCTTATTGCCACTATTCAAAGCTAATTCTATTACTACAACTGCCACTAGTCCTCGTTCTAACAATACTTTGGTTACCACGGCAGTTACTGCCGGAATCACAGATACTTTACTACTACTGCTCCTTTTACTACATCTATTTCCACTATCTCTACTATTATGTGTTATTATAGTTATAGTATATATGTTACTTAGTAGTATATCTAAAACTACTTCAATTACTATTACTTTCTCTACTACTACCACTTTAATTACCACTACTGGGTTCACTACTACTAGTTCTACTACTACTTCAATTACTATTACGAGGTCTACTGCTATATCTACTACTACTAGTTCTACTACTTATTCAATTACTACTAGTTCCACAACTACATCTACTACTACTTCAATTACTATCACTAGTTCTACTACTATTTCTACTACTACTTCAATAACTACTACTAATTCTACTGCCATCAATTACTACTACTAGTTCTACTACTATTTCTACTACTACATCTACAACTACTTCAATTACTACTACTATTTCCACCACTGCCTCTAGTACTACTTTCATTACTACTACTATTTCTACTACTACTTCAATTACTACTATTTCTACTACTAAATCTACTACTATTTCAATTCCTACTACTAGTTCTACTACTATTTCTACTAATACTTCAATTACTGCTAGTAGATCTACTACTATTTCTACTACTACTTCAATTACTACTATTTCTACTACTAAATCTACTACTATTTCAATTCCTACTACTTGTTCTACTACTATTTCTACTAATACTGCTAGTAGATCTACTACTATTTCTACTACTACTTCAATTACTACTATTTCTACTACTAAATCTACTACTATTTCAATTCCTACTACTTGTTCTACTACTATTTCTACTAATACTTCAATTACTGCTAGTAGATCTACTACTAATTCTACTACTACTTCAATTACTACTATTTCTACTACTAAATCTATTACTATTTCAATTCCTACTACTAGTTCTACTACTATTTCTACTACTACTTCAAGTACTACTACTAGTTCTACAACTACATCTACTACTACTTCAATTCTACCATTACTTCTACTACTACTTTCATTTCTACTACTTATTCTCCTAACGAATACTAATCTTGCTTCGTATAAAGTCCTCTTGGTAAATTCAAATTTAATCCTTAAACTGAGGGCCTTTTAGGCTGCGATCGGGCATCAAAGAGTCGTAGACAGCCGACCGCAACACTTTGGCTTGTTTGTAAACGCATGTGCAGCAAAGTGGTCAAAATGAAATGTTTATTATGTGTAGAGCTCAATTGTTTGTCCAGTTGGCTTTTGTTCGGTGTTTGCTTTGTTCTAAAATCAAATTAAAGAAATTCTTGTTTAGTATGCACTGCAGGCACTGCAACCACTCCCACTGAGAGAGGGGCCTCGACACGTTAAAAATGCTGAAAAGCTCCGCAGCCTTAGGTGAGTGTCAATTTCCTAGGAACAAAGAAATCTGCCTTTGAGCTGCGATTGGCTTCACCGAAATTGATTTTCCCATCAGAAGGGCTTCGAGGACATGACAGACGGGTTCATAAGCGCACCAGGTTCAATGATCCCTTCACAATTTGAAGGCTGACTCCTAGTCAGAGTTCTGCGCATCAAAGACTTCCTGCGGAGCTGAAACCGTTTGATTGATACACTAGAGTCCCACCTCCGGCTAGGCCTAATTAAGCCACTTTCAGCCAGACCAGCTCTTGGAGGCTGAAGTCGATAAGCGAGAGAAGAGCTTTTCTTTAACAAGAAATGAATAAATTTCAGGTTGGCAATGTGTCAAAAGAAATAAATCAAAATGTCGTTGAGTTTATGTGCCAAACACACACACACACACACACACACACACACACAAAGCTGCATGTGTGGCCTATTGAGTGGACACATCTGAGCGCTGCCCAGTGCCCAGGGGTGTTTGCGAGCTGTGCTCAAATTTGGAGTGCGGTTCGCAGTGCTTCGACTGCTCAGCTAGCGGGGCTCTGCTGGTGGGGCTCACTTTGAGTTGGCTGGCTACAGTTGAGCTTTGCTGCAAACTTTTCGCTTGCGTTTGAATTTTATGCGAGTTTTGCCCGCTTTCAGATATATACTGTGTGGAATGTATTTTTTGCGACGTGCCACGCCGATCGAGGGTATTCGGTGCGGGGCGGGGCGGGGCGAAGGGTTGGCTGCTGGCGTGTCGCATAAATTTAAGTTAGCAACACATTTTCACACCGCCTGGCAAGCCCCAACGCCAGCCCCAGCCCCAGCCCCAGCCCCAGCCCCAACGCCAGCCCCAGCCCCAGCCCCAGCCCTGCCCCAGCTCCGCCCAGCAGCTGCTTCAAGGACAACCGCAGAGTCACAGTTTTTCGGTTTACTTAATGCGCCGCTAAAAGTTTTTCTATTTTATTATTTCTGCCTTTTGCTACGTTTCTTTTTTCTTACTTTCCGCACTTTTTGCCTCCGCTTTCCACTTTTCTTTTTCCTGCTGGTGCTTTTCCATTGCCTCGCCTTGGTTTTTCAATTTTCTCTCGTCTCAAGCCAAAAACTATTTATAAATTGTATTTGTCTTGTTTTTCCATGTGGCCGGATCCTGGAATCTTGATGCGAATGCTTGAGTGTGTCTGACTGTGTGTCTGTCTCTGTGTGTGTGTCTCTGTCTTACTGCGGCTAAGGTGCGCAGTTCGAACCAGCAGGCAGTCGACATTTTCATAATGAGTTGAGAAAATGCGATACTTATGTATCTCAGTCTCGGCTCAAATGGGACTTCAACAACTGCGAGTAAAGTTTATCAGAAATTTGATTTAATTGGATAAACTTCAGCACGCCAACATTTCCAGTTGGCAACAAGCGAAAACACGGGACTAATAATGCGTTTTGTATGTTACACACAAATACATAGGTATTTGATCATAGTAGTCAGTCGAGTCGAGTAGAGTCGAGTCGAGTCGAGTCGAGTCAAGTCAGCAGCCATGTCCATCATCATGTCGGCTTCAGTTCCAGCAAATGTCTTACAAGTCTAACAATTTTTCCAACAAAAGTTAATCAAATGTTTCAGCTGTTATACATAGTATATGTAGACTAAATACATACTATATGTATGCTATACACATGCTATACACATGCTATAAACATGCTATACACATGCCATGTATACCATATACAAATTCGAGTTATTCTTTGTCTATTATCTTACTCGTTCTGCTTCAGTGTACTCACTCTGAAGGACAAGTTAGTCGATAAGATAAGAATCGATGCTTAGATCAATTTGCAAGCAGCGCTCTGCTGTAAGTTTATCGATAGGAAAATGTCAAGTCAAACTCAAGAGCGAGCACTTATAAGCTGTTAAATAAAGCACTCTACACTCGAAGCTTTAATTTCGTTTTGATCGAGTCTGGAACCAAGCTAAATGCAAAATATTATCGGAAAAGTATTCCGGAGGTTCCGGGGCAGATGAATATTTGGGTGGCAACTGGTTACACTTCGAGTGCCGTATCCTGTATAGAAAACACACTCTATACACATAAATTTCAAGGACTTTGCGCTCACTCTACTGCTAAGCAACAGCAAAGCTATTACATATACTATGATATATAGTACGATCTTTCAGCTGCACTCCCATTCATTTATTTTGTTTTAAATATGATTTTATTTTATTGTTCATATTCCATCAGTGGCTGCCCTGGACACCGCCCGCTCTTCGTCTACAATTTTTGCTAGGTAATTGTTTTGGCATTTGTGTGCCTGGTGCCTGGTGCCTGGTGCCTGGTGCAGCACATGCGATTGGCAATTATGCCCATCAATTTGGAGTGTTGCATGAAAATTAATATCCATAAATGTGCAGCGGTCACATGTGTACCCAATTCCTATATATATTGTCCCCCTCTCTCCTTCTCTTTCGCTCTCAGCAAGCAACAGAAGGCTCATAGATCAGGCTGCCAGCCACTTCATCAGTTGGTCAATACAGAGCGTAAAGACATAAAAGCAAGCACCGCGCAACGAGCCACATATACTCTATACAAGCCATGGAAAAACTAGTGTTTAAATGAATTTCAAAATAAATAGAATAATTAAATAATAAATGAAGTTGAAATGTGAAGGGCACAAGCCAAATGTGTAGTAGAAGCAGCCAGCGAAATGGAATAAATGCTGAAATGAGAGCTCCTGAATTGAAGACAGTGCGGAGACATAAGGTCCATGCACTTGAGCAACAGCTTTGCAAGCTGTGCAGAAGATGAGCCAAGGCTCACAGGGATCAAAGGGCCAGTGTCCTGTCTGACTGCTGCTTCACTTACGGAATTACCAAAACAGAATACAGCTGCTCGCTCTTGCTCTCAATTTGATAATGACGTCATGCTACCTTAGCTCAGCTCAGGAGAGCGAGCAGAGGGAGATCGAGCCCATGGAGCGAGACATTCGCACTCTACGAAATCCATATTCAACTGCTGCTCTGATGTCTTGACTTTTGTGAATAATGCTCTGTAAACTTCGAATTAATTGGCTTGATTAGCGCGGATGACTCTTCCTTTTTATGATTCCTTTATTAGCAGAGACAGCACTACCGGAAGAAGAGACAGAACCATAAAGCAGCTGGCTCTGAGTTGCCTCTCGATAATTGTTCTTAGCACAAACATCGTTGCTTAAAGCTACTTATCGATATACAAGACATCGATACAAGTATTTTACAGCTCTGACAAAGCTGTAATGTTTAACCAAAAGGTGTAGCCAGAAGATGTTCTTGCACTGATTGTCGCTCTGTAGAGCGCAGTCTTTTATTGAGAATTCTTAAATATTCGCTCATATCTATAGTCAGGGCTACAAGTGTTTTTCTTATGTCTCCATTCTCAAGGGTTTGATGATGTTATGGATGCATGCTTGAACCATAGATTACCTATATCTATAGGTAATCCATTGTTAATCTAACAAATATCACAGGAATATCATAGGAAGGCTCGAGACCTTTATTATTATTTATCTCTTAAGTTCCCCTCAAAGAGACGAATTTGCAGTGTCGATGAAACGCTAAAGTCAAATGGCACTAAAGAGCTGTGGGGCTACAACCATAGGGTATGGCAAAAGTAAGCTCTTTTACACACGCACACACCCACACACACACACACATTGCGTAAAGGGGAGAATTATATGTATTGCTATTGTTAGTTGTTGTTTTTTTGCCTTTTGTGTTTTGTTCGTTCTTTATTTTTGTGAAACGCCGTTTAATTATTTAAAACGTGTGTCTGACATTGTTATTATTGTTGTTGTTGTTGTTGCTGCTGCAGCTACTATTGTTGCTGCTAGATTTGGTGTAACTGCTGCTGCTGCCGTTGTCTATTTTTTGCGCTCTTGCGAATTTTTCATGCGTTTGACGTTTCGCACTGCAAGTGCAAAAAAACAAAAAAACAAAAAGGTCAAAAAGGAAAAAAAGCGGAAAATTGCTTCAGCTGGCAATGCTCGACTGGCAGATACCGCGTATGCAGCAGCTGTGAACTCATTCAATTAGCGAGCCTAGATGCCCTCTCACTGGTGCTATGGCCCCTGCCTGTCGCATACAGTCGCTCGCAGTCGGGCTGCTCTGTGCCTTCGGCTGCAGTGGGTATTTAGTCGTACAACAAATGTGGGAGCGAAAAAAAACCGCAAAGGCAGCAACAGTTTCAATTTCTCGCCCCTCCAACTAATTGCAGCTGGCGTGTCATTATTAAATATCCTGTTCTACAACCGCCCCCCTCAAGGGAGCATGGGGCATGGCTGCTGCTGGACTGCAGCGAGCGCGCTGGCTGTCAGTGGACCAGCCTAATCTATTTGTCTTGTTCGCGCAGATCGGGAAAAACGGCAGCGACAACGCCAACGTAATTTGCTAGAATACATTTCCGGGCACCCGAAACCCTAATCGTAACTGAAACCGAAGCCACGTCTCGTCCCGTTGCAGTCGCCATAGCCGTAGCCGTAGCCGTAGCCGTTGCCGTTGCTGCTGCAGTCGCAGTTCTCGAATCGCCGGAAAGGACATTTCAGAAATTCAAAGCGTTGGCTTTGATAAACGAGCTACAGCTCGCTGCTGGCCAGCAGCGGGCAGAGACCGACCACAGGTCTCGTCTCGTCTCTGCTCATCTTCATTGGTCGTCAGCTCTGTGTCTCTGTGCTCTCCCAGTCGAGGGTATAAATCGAAATGCCAGGCCAATGGATGAAGAAAAAAGTCCGAGTCGAGTCAACGGCGATGAGAAAACTTTTTGCGAAAGAATACCAAATCGCAAATGGCGGACGCTCCGGGTGCCACGCTTTGCAGACTCAGAGGCATCAGGCATCAGAGGGGCTGCAGGGGGTTGGTAGTGGCGGGGGGTGTTTCCTCAATGTGCTGGAATTGCAATTCAAATTGCAGCCGCAAATGCAATTTCTATAGGATTTGGCCACGCGACGGAACTGGAGGCAGGCGAGAGGCCGATCGGGCGGCACAGCGGACGGCCAGGTTGCGGCCTTCAAATGTGGTCAGTGAAGGCCAGGGGCGCAGAGCCCTGACTTGAAATGTTTACCCAATTCGGCTAGCAACTTTGAGGCGAGCAGTCGAACGTCTATGCAACTATGCCACAAATTGCAATTTCCTTTTGTCCCATCATTCGTTCGCCTTGTTTGAGTAATTCGAGTAAATTTTCGCTTTCGCAACGATTTGCCAATGTTTTGTTATGCCCTTTGGCTCGCATTAACTAAGGGGTATATGTCCACAACGTGGATCGTATCTGTGCTACTCAAACTCCCACTTAATGAACGGATATGAGCTTGTGAAGAAGTTAGAGTGTTCCGGTATGCGAAGGACACCTGTCAAGCGTGGTCTGGCATACCTCAAATTGTTACTGAAATCCTTAGGATTCTCCAAAGCTCAGCATATCCTCTGCTGGGTATATCTGCTGTCGATCTTCTGTTAGGTTATCCATGATATCTGGAATCTAGAGTGTCTTCAAGTCGTTTCAGACAGCCTCCACAGACCCATGCAAGGTATCTCTTCCGTCGATCACCCTCGCTTGTGTTGCTGGCTTTCTTGGCTGGAGCCTCGTTGTTTTTGCTGCTGCGCCCAATTGCTGAGAGCAGTTGCAACTCGTCCTGTTTTTGCCTGCAATTTCTCGTTCGGATGTAGTTGTTGCCGCCGTTGCCGTTGGTGTTGCTGTTAGGTTGTTCGACAGTTTGTTTGTTTGTCTGCTGAGCGCCAAAAGTAAAAGCAAAGTCGCGTCGATTCAATTCGAGTTGTGTGTAAGCAAAATTGCCAAGCCAAGGACAGTCTCGGCTGCTCCCGCCCACGCCCGCCGAATATGAGCCGGAGAAAAGGCATAAAGCCCCGCAAATACATGGAATATAGCATATAGGCAAAGCTAGACCAGAGTGAGCGACTGAGAGATTGTCAGGCAAAGCATGCAGGGGGTAGGGGGTGCCTCGTGCTGCAAAGTTCTTGTTGAGTTTGAACTTTGTCGCTTTTGGAAAAAGTGGAACACAAGAAATGCTGTTGTATGGCTGGCTCCGGGGAGATTGAGTGACAGATTGCGACAGAGAAAGATGCGACTATGGCTATAGGTAGTCAGAGCGAGACAGAGACGGAGACAGAGGGAGAGGGAGAGGGAGAAGCGCGCTGCAGCTGCACACACAATACACAACAGTGCAAGAGACAAACTTTGAAACAAAAACGATTTAAAAAGTAATTCGGAAAGAGATTTTTATATCGAACATGAAATAGTTGCAGACGAAAAATGTTTCAATTTATAACCTGGTTAGCAATGAAAACGAGTTAGGGTCCACAGGCCGATAGCTCCGAGCGAACACAACAAAATCAAAACTTTTCAAATTTCATTACATATCAAACGGGTTGTTCCCGTGCCTAATGAACTGGTTCGCAGCTGCTTAATAAGGAAACTACTTCTGCTTGGATTTGTTTACTGCAAAGTTGGTGAACTAGTTCGCTTGAACAAGTCGGACTCAGAGAAATTAAATATACCAAATGAACTAGTTCGGTACTAGTTCGAATGAACAATTGGCAATTGTCAAATGAAAGTATGCCAAGTGAACTAGTTCTATAGCTGTTATCTCCAAACACTCGTACCATTGTCAATTATTTACTGCAAAATTAGTGAGCTAGTTCATATGAGCAGTCAGCAGTTAAAAAAAGAGAGTGAGCTAGTTCAGTAACTGCTGTCACCAAAGCACTTGTTCCATTTCCAGTTATTTACTGCAAAGCTAATAACCTAGTTCATATGAACAGTTACAGAAAGAGGGTAACTCAAATGAACTAGATTTCTAGCTGTCACTTATTCACTTAAGGAAATAGAGTATCTCAAATTGAACCAGTTCGCCAGCTTAGTCTCAGAACTCTTGTTCCACTGCCACTGTCAATGCGAAATGGCAACTAAAACAATTACTCACATGCCCAATAAATCGAATCAGTGAACCAGTTCATATGCAAAATGGCAAACAACGAAATTCCACTGTAACTCCCATGTGGAGTTTATTATTGTGGTAATTCGCAGTCTATGCGATGCGCTGAGCTGCCATCGCTTTTCATCTGCATGCATAACGAAGTCAACTAGTTGCATTCCGCTCGTTTTCCCAGCTAACCCTATTCCCGCCAGATCCGAGCCGCCATCCGCCTTCGGCCTTAGGCAAACAAACAGCGGTGCTAATATTTCCCATGCAATTGTCAAATGCGAAAAGCGAAAGAAAATTTATGCAGAGCAGCGCAGCGCTTGCAGCCACTTGGGTATATTCTAGCCGCAGCCAAATCACATTTTGTTTGCGTACAATTTTTGATAGATTATTACAGAATGTGGCACGGTGAGTGTGTGGGTGTGGGTGAGGGAGTGCCTGTGTGTGTGTGTGTGTGTGTGGCAGCTGAAAGAAAACGAGAATGTGACAGTATCTACGAGCCGCACAAGCAAACGCGCCAAGTTGACATTAACGTGCTGCGTCTAAAGGACCCTGCAAATAGCTAAAAGAAAAAGAGGAGCTAGCCTCGTGATAAGAAGAGAGGGGGAGCGGGGGAGAGGGCAGGCAAAGGGGGAATGGAGACGAAACTGAGACGCAGAGCGTATGCTGCGTGCTTGCCATCTAGTCGTTGTCTTCGTCAGTGCGAGTGGATCGCAGCGGATTCATGTGCATCTTCAGCACCAGCACCAGCATCTTGTCATATAATCAACCACACACAGATACACACACACACACACACACACTTGCACACACTCTCGTTACTTGAGTTAGGTAAGGGAATGTATGGTGTATGCATGTATAGATAGATAGCGATACCCTTGACAGTACTTTAAAAACAAGGATAAAAAAGTTGACTTTTGTTTGCCAGCCTCTCGCTCGCTCCAGCCCTCCCTCCCCTTCTCTCTCACTGTGTGTGTGTGTGTGTGTGTGTGCATGCTCGTGTCTGTGTATCTTGGCTCAGCAAATTTTGCCGCTGTTTGCTGCGTTTGAAATCTGTGCGGTTTGCGTTAGCCCCCAAAAGTGAAAAAAAAAGAAAAAACAGCAGCAGCAGTTGGCCGAAAGTCGCAAAGTTTGCGCCTTTTTTTCTGCCGCTGCCAAATTGTCTTAATAGATTTATGGGCGTACGCAAAATGGCTGCACTTTGCTTTACGGCAGCCGAAACGGAAACGGAAACGGAGCCGGAAACCGTGCTAGCACATCAAAGGCAGCGGGCGCGGGCGCATCTCCAGGGGCTGGACTTTTAATTCGGTTGCAGCGCTTAACAACCCATTTGTTTGGCTCAGCTCGAGTGGCTAGTGGCGGGGGTGGGGGGCTGAATCGGGGCCAGCATGCAGAATAGGTGGCTGCATTAGCTTACGGCTAATAGCATTCCAATTTCGGATTGGCACAGCAGCTGTGTCCACACAGATTGCCAGCGCTGTGCTCTAATGGATTCGGCCAGCTTTGTAGCTGGGCTTAAAGTTGTGTATCGAACCTATCGACTATCGATACATTAGTAAATGCATAACGGTCTATACTAAAAGTAACGGATCAGTCATAGAATGGATATCTATATCTATATCTATATCTATATCTATATCTATATCTATATCTATATCTATATCTATATCTATATCTATATCTATATCTATATCTATATCTATATCTATATCTATATCTATATCTATATCTATATCTATATCTATATCTATATCTATATCTATATCTATATCTATATCTATATCTATATCTATATCTATATCTATATCTATATCTATATCTATATCTATATCTATATCTATATCTATATCTATATCTATATCTATATCTATATCTATATCTATATCTATATCTATATCTATATCTATATCTATATCTGTATCTATATCTATATCTATATCTATATCTATATCTATATCTATATCTATATCTATATCTATATCTATATCTATATCTATATCTATATCTATATCTATATCTATATCTATATCTATATCTATATCTATATCTATATCTATATCTATATCTATATCTATATCTATATCTATATCTATATCTATATCTATATCTATATCTATATCTATATCTATATCTATATCTATATCTATATCTATATCTATATCTATATCTATATCTATATCTATATCTATATCTATATCTATATCTATATCTATATCTATATCTATATCTATATCTATATCTATATCTATATCTATATCTATATCTATATCTATATCTATATCTATATCTATATCTATATCTATATCTATATCTATATCTATATCTATATCTATATCTATATCTATATCTATATCTATATCTATATCTATATCTATATCTATATCTATATCTATATCTATATCTATATCTATATCTATATCTATATCTATATCTATATCTATATCTATATCTATATCTATATCTATATCTATATCTATATCTATATCTATATCTATATCTATATCTATATCTATATCTATATCTATATCTATATCTATATCTATATCTATATCTATATCTATATCTATATCTATATCTATATCTATATCTATATCTATATCTATATCTGTATCTATATCTATATCTATATCTATATCTATATCTATATCTATATCTATATCTATATCTATATCTATATCTATATCTATATCTAAATCTATATCTATATCTATATCTATATCTATATCTATATCTATATCTATATCTATATCTATATCTATATCTATATCTATATCTATATCTATATCTATATCTATATCTATATCTATATCTATATCTATATCTATATCTATATCTATATCTATATCTATATCTATATCTATATCTATATCTATATCTATATCTATATCTATATCTATATCTATATCTATATCTATATCTATATCTATATCTATATCTATATCTATATCTATATCTATATCTATATCTATATCTATATCTATATCTATATCTATATCTATATCTATATCTATATCTATATCTATATCTATATCTATATCTATATCTATATCTATATCTATATCTATATCTATATCTATATGCAAATGTCCTTAAGTAAGAGCAACAAATCTTATTCATACTCAGACTTGACTTTATGTACATATCTCTAATATGATTTTATTACATTCAAATGTAGGCATTCCGGCTGAAGTTCTCCTTGTTGTCTGTCTCTGTCTCTGTGTCCTTCTTTGTCTCTTTCTCTGTCTCTTGAATGTTGTTTCAGCTAACAAGGACTATTTAAAAGTTATTTACAGTGTGGCTCAGCATTCATATGGTTTACTTTGTTATCTATTTAAGGTCTCTGAGGGCTGGTGTCATGGGCCTTTCAGGATAATTTGACTAATTCTCTGTTTACCCAGCCACTGAAATAGTTTTGACCATCAATATTTTTTCTAGGCAGCTCGAGGAGAGCTGAGCCCAGAGTGGAGCAGAGGCAGGCAGCCTGAGAGCCTTAAAGGTTCGTACCTTGTTGCTGTTGCTGTTGCTGTTGCTGTCTGTCGTCTTGCTAACGACTTTTCAATGGCTCCAGCAAGGCATAAGTTTTGTGTCCTGTGTGTGTATGTGTGCTTATAAGAAATGGTTGTGCTAAGCAAACACGGCTATTGTTCCTGTTGTTGTTGTCGTTGTTGCTGATGTGCGTGTGTCGAGTCGAGGAGTCTCTTTAGAATATTGGTTTGACTTGGATTCTATGCGGCGCGCCAGCTGTGCGGCTATGTAAACACACACGCACGCACACACATGTGTATTAAACTCTCTGCGTGGGTGTGCGTGTGTGTGTTTACCATTTTGCTATAAAGCTTAAGAACTGCTGCACAGTTGTAAAAAGAAATTAGTTGCCGGCTGCCTCGAGCCTTCAAACTGTAGAGTCGGGTCAGAAGGATCAGTCCTGTGAAGGGCCAAATACACACGCACACACCCACGCATGCAGCATGGCACCGTTACCGTTAATGTGAAGTGCTTGCCACTGACTCAGCCACAGCGTCAGCGCCAGCGCCAGCCTTAGCCGGTGGATGGGCGCAAGAGTATATCATATACGCATCAAGCCAGCCGTAATGATGCAGGGGCCGCCTCGATGGAGGGGCGGGCCGGGGTCGGCAGCCGCCCTCGCTGTTATCCGCTCGCACGCTAAAAATGAGTTAATAAAATGCGTATACGTAATCAAATTATATGTCAAGTGTGTTGACAACGAATAACATTCGACGTTAATGTCAGCTGTGTTGACGACAGCGACGGCGACTGCGACTGCGACTGCGACTGCGACTGCGGCCTCTACTATTACTCGTATGTAGGTAAGTATGTCGCATGCAACATCATTATTATCATTATGAGGGGCAAGTCAGTTAACTGAGCTCCAAATGCGTTTTTAATGACTCGAACAAAGCGCATTTAAGCGAATTTATTGCCTCGATGTGGTTTCATCTTGTTTCTCACTTCAACTTGCTCCTGTTTTTCCTCTCCCACCTCGATTTTACGGTCTGTTTCTGTTTTTTGCCAATAACGAATATTTATCAAGCCGTAATTGGCTGTGAAGGAGAAACTAATATACGAAAGGTTAATTAGTCAAAGCAGGAATATCACTAATAAAAATTCATCAGAAATGAATTCGTTTGATAATAAGAGCAGGCTGCACTGGCCCGACCGAGCGCACTGGCTTTCACTTATTGCCTGCCAGCTACAATAAATAATTCCTGCTTCGTTGACCTGGCTTTACCAATTGGGTTAGATTGAACCAGAAATCAACTTTGGTTTATTAGGCTTAAATTGAATAGTTTTTTTTCGGTTGCAGAATATTATTTTCTCAAATATTTTATTCGTCTTGGACTGTCTGCTTCTTCCACCTTGTAGACTCAAACTCTGCCATTGCATGGGTTCTCAGCCCTTTTACATTGAGGCGTATATTAATTGCTATAGAATTCCGAAGAGAAGCAGCAGCAAATAGGAAAACCTCAAGTGTAGTAGTGAGAAAAGTAACTGCCAGCGAGGAGTGCTCGACTCTGACATACCTGCTGCTGCAAGCTTACAAATTGAATGTGTTCAAGTCTAATTGATAAAAGCGTAGACATCAAAGACTTTATTGCAAAGAAATAAATGCGTGAATTTCCTCTTCAATTGCTATCTCTACAATGGAAGAATATGTAAGCCAGCGGGAAGGAAAGGCATTCGCCTGCGTGAATGCTCGCTGTGGAAGGCTCCACCACTACCCAAAGCTTCTGTCAACAGCTCGCTTTACGCAGTCTCTGCAAAACATCCTTTGAAAGTGAGAAATGCAAAACTAAACTTCCAGCTGACAATTCAAATAAAATTCAATCGAAATTGCGATTCTATTTATAGAACTTACAAAAAAGCATTCCTTTTGACTGAACAAACTGTGTGAGTGGGTGAGTGTGTGGGTGTAAGGCTGTGCGTGTGTGTGTCGTCCTATGCATAGTGAAAATGCCAACGATAAGTGCTAATTGCCACGCGCTGCCATGTGACAACACTTTTCATAGTAACTTAATAACTTCTGATACATAAGGAAATCGCTTAAAGCGAATTCAGAATTAAAAATCTCATTAAATTGTTAGTGTAGGAGACTGCTAACTAGTATAGTCGTAGACTAACATAGCATTAACAGCTTGACAACATTGCCTTAACAGCCTAAGCTATTCAGTAACAGAGACGTTAACAGAAGCAGGCGTTGACTAGCACTGAGCAACTGACGAGAGGATGAGCTCAATACAACTAAACGAGTTCATCAAAAGAATGTCCTTATTTGAAATTAAAATTATAAAAATGGGTGCTAAGGGAGTCAAAAGTAATTAATTAAACTGAATTGATAAGTCTGTGGCTCTGATAAGTTGCGGGATGAACCCATTCATACAGCCGAATTTGTCAATATTTTTAAGCAATTTTTTTGCAATTGACCCAAATTTATTGTAAAGGTTCCTGAAATAAATTCCCAGATACTGCAGACTTGCGAATGTGCAAAAACATAAATTTGCATGCCGTAATGGAGCTCTCAAAAGATTTAAGATACTATAAATTCTAATAATTAATTTAAGATTGCTGAAAATGATTCAATAACTAAGGGTGTGTGAGTGTATGTGTGTGTATGCATATGTTGCTGGCAATGACAGGCTCTATCAGAAGCTCAGGCAGCTTGGTCCAACGGTCTACCACGGACCCAGTGCCAAAGGACACAGAAGCTGCAATAGCAACAGCAACGACTGGGACTTTAGCAGCGGTTACAGCAAAAGCAACAGCAACAGCAACAGCAACAACAGCAGCAGCAACTAGTTTAATGCAGAAGAAGTGCTGCTGCTGCTGCTGCTGCTGCTGCTGCATGCAAGGTATTTGCTAGTCAGGCACTGCCGTCTTGAGCTGTCTCAATCATATATCAATTCGCAGCCACTCACTGGGAAAACTAATTAATATGAATCTTTTATATTTATAAGCTGTTTTCTTTCGTTTCAATATTTTCTTTAAATCACTTGTTTTGTTGTAGTTTTCCCAGACACAAACCGAGAGCTGGATAGACAGCGCAATACCCTGTATTTGCACTTCAGCTCTTAAGCTCAGATTCTGCTCTCTCCTCTTGCTGGTTAAGACAGATAATGAACATCATCATTGTGGCAATTATCATCATAATTATTGCGCTCGATGTACTTTTAGTCGTGCTCTCATTGAAGTCAACTCTGGCCTGCCGCAATTACCTGGGCTCCTTGCACTGTTTATCTGTGGCACCTTCGGCAATTCAATTTTATGGCTGGTGTCTTTTTAAAAAAATACATGAGAGCATATATAAACATATGTACGTGTGTATGTATGTACATAGAGACAGGCTGTGTATTATTTTATTACTTACAGATATCGAAATTTATTTTCCAAGAATTCCTGCACATTTGCGGGCTAATGCATTTGCCAGCCATTCCGTATGCCATCAACCAGGCTATATTGCTTTTTGCCCTTGCTTACACTCCTGCAACACACACACGCACACGCAGATAGCACGCATCGTCCGATGAGCATATTTATCAGAAGTAAATTGAATTGCTTTTCAAAAAAAATAAATAAAATAAAAATATAAATAAATAAATGATTGACGAAAAATGTCACAGAGCTGCAAAAGAAAAAAATAAACAAGCAAAAAATATATATATAATATTTTTATGTAATTTGCTGGAAAAAAAATACGTTAAATAAATTAAATGTAAATTTCTTGCAATAAATTATTCACGAAATAATTAATGAGGCGAAATTGCAAAGGCCAACGAAACGAGACGAAATGAGAGAAGAAAAAAACGAAATTAAACAAGTAAGAGTCCTGCAGTCGAGACTGCTCGACTAGGAGATACCCTGAGCCCTGCGAAGTGCCGAATATCTAGTATTTGAAATGCATTTTTTTCATATGCAGGCTGAAGGGGGCGTGGCATCCAACATCCAAAAATAACAAAATGTTTGTATTTGTTACACGCATCTTCACAGCGAGTTTCAAGTCTGTAGCTCTTACGGTACTCAAAAACGAAGAAAAGTTATCGAAATTGATCGATAATAAGAGAATGGGATGAGTTATCTAGTTTTTGAAAAAAATCCTTCTGCATATGGTATTCACGAGTTTTCATGACAAATTTCAGCTCTCTAGCTTCTGTAGTTTACGAGATCGCTGCGTTCACACAGACGGACAGGGTACATCAACTCAACTCATCTAACTGATCAAGAATATATATACTTGATGGGCTCTGCCTGTTACATACAGCTTCGCCAAAACATTATACCCTGATTTCCCATTTTCAATGGGCTCAGGGTATAAAAACGAGAATTAATTTTTATGCTTTCAGATTAATGCAAATAAGTTTTATAGAATTACAACGATTTGCTTTGCTTTTTTATTTCCCGTCTGTAATCTTCCGTTATTTGCGATTGTCAATTATTGCCGCTGACTGATAAACATACACTCGCATCGGGAGCCGTCTGCTCCGCATAAATATTCAATTAAATCATAATCTAATTCATATTGTCCGCCTCTGCACACACTGAACACGGTGCGGGTAGATGGCTATGTGGCATAGGTATGCGACGCATATATATGACATACATACATGCCACATATATGCGTGGCGCAGTTTATACGATATCCGAGCAGTTTAGCTATAAGGCGCGTACCTAATTCGATTCGCTTGCATGCAAATGCTTGCAAATGACTTGGGACAGGGCAGAGGGTAGATCGATGACTTTTAGAACTCTTATATGACTGGAAGTCTGACTGGAAATCTGGGTATAATGGCTATAATTATTCTTTATATACTTGTATAGAGTACTCTCAGCTCTTTCTAATTTATATTCAGTTATAGCCAAAACTTGTCATTTGTCGTTTGCATTCTTTCTACTCCGCCAGAGAAAAAATCTATGAATTGAATGAGCTGCAGATGCCTATCTAATGTCAGCATCAATAGCGATCATAGATGCTAAGCACCAATGCTTGAGCTACAGCGATCCATGCTGAACTGTTTGTGCCTATCTAGAGCGATGCCTTTATTACAAATTTATGATTTATTACAAATTCTCATTCAATTACTTATTTCTATTAGCATGACTTTCCACGGCAGATAATTGAAGCAGAGGCAAAACTGTTTTAATCATATGCCCATACTTATTGGGGTGACGTTAAGGCTCTCCCACAGTCCACTGCCAGGCCCTGCTTGAATAATTGGATTGCGAAGCTAAAGGAGCTAAGGTATGATTTGGTGTTAGTTTTGTCCACTTCCTTCACATATCTGAGCTTACAGCTCGCAATATTTCGTGCTCCGCATCTGTCGGTAACTTTGTATCCATCTCCAAGCCGTCGGTTGATCTATATGGGAAAGTGCCAAGAGCCTTAAATGAAACACATTTTTATACATTTCAGATGTTTGACTAAATTGTTTATGATTTATTTATTTATGTATATATATATATAGTACATACACGTATATATATATGTAAATATATATATGTAATATGCGAACTGTGGTAATTTTTTTGGTTGATCATTTTGGTTTTTCTTTTACATTCATTTTTGGTTTCTTTATTGTTGTAATACACCAAAAAAAACATATATAATATATATATATATATATATATATATATATATATATATATATATATATATATATATATATATATATTATGCACTCATACATATTTGTATGTATGTATATTTATATATATATAATCAGAGTTCGCGTATCGCGTATCGTACATCAATAACTGTTATACACACCAATATTTTGCTGCATATATTTAGATGCTTGCATATTACATAAACTGTTATACATAGATGTAGATGTCTTTAACGGCCCGTTAATAAACATTTACTCATATTGGTTGACTAGAATTTAGTATATGTACTATATTTAGTTGATCCTAAATGCTAAAGTTCGACTTATGCAACTAGAATTCGATCCAAAAAAAAAAACAATTTGTATCTCAATATTTAGGTTGATTTCTTTTTGTTTTCGTTTTCCTTCTTCTCTTATGTTTTCATTACTTGGTATTTTCACTTATTCAGTTACGTTTCATTTTTGTTTCTTCTCGCTTTGGGTACTTTTTTGCTTTTTCTTTATTCTCTTTTTTTTTTTTTTTGATATAGTATTAAAGAGTTTACTTTGAAGTAGGGCTTAATTGTAATTACATGAACTTATGCTAAATATTTGGTTTTCGCTATCAGTTTTCATTGTTGGCTATTTGGCTGTAAGTGAGTTTGACAGTATGACAGTATGACACATTTGCAATATATAACAAATAGAATGCAACAATGCGCTTTTTAGTAGACTCTTTTATTATTATTATTATTTTATGTGTTTTTTTGTTCACTTCATTTCATCTGCTTCTCAGTTTCTGCCACAACCCATAAATTTAAAGCGACGTTTTTTTTTATTTATTTTTATATATAAATTTCTTGTTTTTTTTAGCTCGTTTCCCATTTCTGCTACTATTCGATTATTTTAATTTAAAACCACAAATTGAATGTGGCAAAAAATTAACAAACTCATTCTCTCTCTCACTCACACACACACGCACACACAGAGGTGAAGTCCGGTTGGATGTAAAAATTTAATTTATTTTCAATTAAAAGGAAAAATCAAGTGAGCCACTCAGTTGACAGCCTCGAGTTACGAACTGAAAGCAAAGCGAGTTGGCAGCTCCCAATCAAATGCCAAATAAAAAATTGGCGTTCGCCCGCTCAATTACTGGCAATCAAAATGCGTTTAAAAAGCATTTAAGCCTAATTGCCGTAGCACACGAACAACGTGGCCAACAACAATGCCAACAAATCGCTAAATTTAATTTAATAAAAAAAAAGCGGAAAGCAGAAAAACAAATGGCCGAAATGTCAATAAAAATACAAAATTCGAAGTGATCCCAATTTTATGCAACTCGATAATTGATGGCACTTGCTCCGCTCGGCGGGTTTTGTTTTTAATGGGTTTTAGTTCGTAATTAGCTTCCATTTGGCCAATTGGTTGGCTTAATTAGGACACATGTTAATGCAAAGTGTTGCAGTCGTAGCCGTAGCCGACAGCGCAATACCCGTTCGTGGTTCATGAACAGACTGTGTCCTATGTGGATTTATATATTCGCTCTATTCATAGTCGGAATGCTCCCTTAGATGATATAGTAAACGTCGATGTGTTTAAAGTCCATTTTGCTGGCCACTCGATCTGATATTGGAGTTTGAGATATCGTGGAAGTATTTAGATAAGGTGGTTACGCCCTTGGAGGACGATGCAAATCGGAAAACTGTAGAGTATGCTTAGCAAATGTGTCAATTATAACTGTTATACTGCCTATGAGTAATGCAAAAACAGATATACACACGATGTGCACTATTAAGAGCTTTCCCTAATAACTTATTTGTTTCATATAACAGTCAAACTGTTATACAAAAACTGTTATACACACCATGTGTTGCATTGAGAGTTAGGCAAATCTTGGTAAACTCTTTATATAACAGTATTGAAATATAAACAATTGTGTTTAAGTATAACAGTTAAACTGTTATACAAAGTTTGCAGTGTAGCGCGCTGCTGCTGCTGCTGCTGCTGCACAACTCAATTCGAACTAAATTCAAATGCTACATCAATTCAACAAT
The DNA here is from genome assembly GCA_035047485.1 of Drosophila peninsularis. Lineage (NCBI taxonomy): Eukaryota > Metazoa > Arthropoda > Insecta > Diptera > Drosophilidae > Drosophila > Drosophila peninsularis. The sequence continues at coordinate 10,180,652 of JAWNPN010000028.1, forward strand.
AAACAAAAGCAAAAGAACATAAACAAGACAAACAAGCGAACGAACAAATCGCTTAAATAAACTTTGTCATTTTCGGACTGCGCGCAATTTGTCATTTGCAATTTGCATGCTGTTTGCCCCGGTGGGGCGCGCTGCGCTTAGCCCTTGTCTTCTGACCCCCGCCCACCCCACGCATCCCGCCTCCCTAGCCCCTCCCCACATTTGCATTTTGGGAGTGTGCCGTTATTTATTATTCATTGTTTTAGTCGCATGTTGCACACATTTATTAATTTCTCTTTCACTCGCTCAATTATTTATTTATTTTTTTGTTTTTTTGTTTTTTTGTGAATTTAAATTTGTTTTTGTTTTTTGTTTTTTGTTTTCTTTGTTTGTTTGTTTTGTTTTTCGCTTCTGCACACGGATTTTAATAAATGTATGTATTTATAATTATTTGTTCGGTTATTCTGCATATATATTTACAACAGGCGTTAAATGTTTACGATAATATTTGTTTTCCTTACACCCTGTAACCATTTAAAATGGACTAAAGTGGGTTAATAGTAATGTGATAGAAGTCTTCTTCGAATCGTATATATATAAACATGCATGCATGTCTACATATGCATGCTCGACCCGTGTCGTCAAGGGCAAGAAGAAGCACGGCTGTGCGGTTGAGGTGCGTAAAGGAAAAATTGTCATGCCTCGCATGGGCTACAGGGTATCTGCTAGTCGCTCTCGCTTGCTGTGTTTACACGCATGCATTTCACAAATATTTGCATAGCTTACATTCCATTCCATTCCATTTCGTTCCATTCCATTCATTGTTCTCGCAGTCGAGCTGTTCACCTAATTAGCCTACAATAGCTACCAATTTGTAGGACACTCTCCTCCCTCTTCTCTCCCTCTCTCTCTCTATCTGCCACTCTGTGTGCACATACTTACAGTGCGAGCCAGTTACAGATGAATGCCTAAACGCGAATCACCTCCCCCGGTTCCTGCTTGGGGCAGAGGGCATCGTCGATGCTGTCGCGCAGTCGCAGCGCTGCGTTGAGCTCGTCGTCGGCGTTGGCGCTGGTGCTGGGGCGCGGCAGCTCATCCGCTCCAGCCGTATGTCGGGTGGTTGGTCACATGAACATGTCCGCCGTGGTGGCGCCGCTCGACTTGCGCGGCGTGGTCGGTATGCCGTGCGGGCAATGTGTGCCACCAGCAGCCCCAGCGGCCGCCTTCGACTCATCCTCGAACGTTACCATTTTCTCGCTGCGTGGCTTGAGGGTCACAATCTGCAGTTGAGCCGGCGGCGGGGCTGATGGTGTGCCGGCGGCACAGAGCAGCGTCTGCGGCGGCCCCAGCTGCAGGCCGTGCGGCATGCCCATGCCCATGCCCATGCCCATGTTGACGCCCATGTTGACGCCAACGCCCATGCCCACGGGCATGCCCATGCCCATGCCGCCCATGTTGGGCGAGAAGCGGCGCGGCGGCGGCAGCGCCAAGTCGCCCACGCCGGACAAATTAAATTCGCTTATGCTGCGGGGCACGAAGTACTCCATGTGGTGCTCCGGTATGCCAGTCGAGCGGCGTATAGGTGTGTTCCGCTGGAACGCCGAGGAGGACGAGGCGCCGCCGACGCCGCCATGCAAGTGGCTGCGACGTGGCAGCGAGCTGTACTGGGTCAAGGTGTGCGCCGGGCCGAAGAACATGGTTTGATGCTGGCCTAGACTGTTGGCCTGAGACTGAGCGCCAGTGCCGAGGGCAGAGCTGCCGCTGGCACCCAGCATCTCAGCGCTGGGTCGTTGTCAGGAGGGCTTGGGCGTCACTGCCACCGTAACGAGAGCTAACTCCTCCACCTTGGGCGTGACATGATCCTGCACACTGAACCGACGCAGCCACCTCACAATCTCCGTCTGAATCAAGCTGAAGCACATGGCCACCACCGCCATGCCGACCAATATGTAAGCAGCGGCCGTATACAAGGTCAAGGTGCCGCTGGGTGCCAGCTCGCCGAAGCCAATAGTGCCCAGCGAGGTGAAGCAGAAGTACAGCGACTCCAGCACGCTCCAGCTCTGCAGCTTGTGGAACAATATGGCGCCGCTGGTCACATAGCAGACGAGCACGCACACGCAGATCGAGATTGGCACGCTGGCCGAGCCGTCCAAAGCGGTCTTAGTTCCCTGCTGCTGCTGCTGTTGTTGTTGTTGCTGCTGCTGTTGTTGTTGTTGCTGTTGCTGCTGTTGTTGTTGTTGCTCTCGTTGCTGTTGCTGCTGCTGTTGGTAGACGGAGGGGGAAACGCCGTATTGATGCATCTTGCTTGTCCCCGGGTGAGCGTATTGCGGGCCCTTGGCCTTGTCTGGTTTGCGGCTGCTGCTGGGTGCAGGTGTGGGGCCACTGGCAACGCTGCCCTTGACGCGCTGCCGGCGGAACAGGCAGCGCATGCCGGTCGAGAGGGCCTCGCCCATGGCGGACAGATAGAGCAAGACGATGGGTATGCCGAATAGGGCGTAGAGAAGAGCAGCCACACGGCCCCACTGGGTGCGTGGCGAAACGCCGCCATAGCCTGTAAAATGAAATATGTATAAGTATAACAGTATAACAGATGTGCAATATAGCAGTATACGAGTATAACAGTATTTGTATTTTAGTTGAAGCAACTAATTTGATGAATAAAACCATAAAAGTGCACCACTGTATCGTATAACAGTATAACAGTTTGACTGTATAGTTGTATGACCGTAGTACATACCGTCTAATAACCTGTATGTATAACAGTACAGCAGTATAAGAGTGTTTTACTGTTTCGCTGTATAATAATAAAACAGTATAACAATATAGCAGTATGCCAGTATAACTGTATAACAGAGAGCAGGTGCATAACAGTATACTAGTTAATACTTTGTATAATAATAAAACAGTATAACAATATTGTAGTATGCCAGTATAACTGTATAACAGAGAGCAGGTATATAACAGTATACTAGTTAATACTTTGTATAATAATAAAACAGTATAACAATATAGCAGTATGCCAGTATAACTGTATAACAGAGAGCAGGTGCATAACAGTATACTAGTTAATACTTTGTATAATAATAAAACAGTATAACAATATAGCAGTATGCCAGTATAACTGTATAACAGAGAGCAGGTGTATAACAGTATACTAGTTAATACTTTGCTATTTGTATTCATCATCCATATAGTAAGTTTCACAAATCTCTTGAATATTAAGTATAACAGATTATAGGACATGTCCAATGGCTTTAAATACGAAAGCAAAAAACATATACACGCCAACTCAAAATATTATGTAATCTAATAACAGTTTTCAGAACACCTCTTATGATGAAATTGCAAATTCAAATGAAAACTGGAATTAAATAACTAAATTTCATTTCGGCTAACTGTAACTCCTGCCGAGTATAACAGTTTGCATAGCAGCAGCCAATCCAAAGACAAAAGCAATATGCGCACATAAATATACATATTGTAGAGAAGTGCTTTGAAACTAGCTGAGTGGCAGTATAACAGCAGTATAACAAAGTAATTATGCTTTTCAGATATTCATGTTGTTTGTCTAAAAATATTTCAGCACTCGAGTAAGAATTCCAATTAGACGTGCTCCCACAGCTCAAGTGCTACGTCGGATATTTGTTTTATATACGCTTTGCTATATTTATATAACAAATGAAATATTTTTATACCCTGAGCCCATTGAAAATGGGAAATCAGGGTATAATGTTTTTGTGAAAATGTATGTAACAGGCAGAAGGAGACGTCGCAGACCATACAAAGTATATATATTCTTGATCAGCTCGATGAGCTGAGTTAAAATAGCCCTGTCCGTCTGTCCGTCCGTCCGTCCGTCCGTCCGTCCGTCCGTCCGTCCGTCCGTCCGTCCGTCCGTCCGTCCGTCCGTCCGTCTGTGTGAACGCAGCGATCTCGTAAACCACAGAAGCTAGAGAGCTGAAATTTGACATGTATACTCCTGAATACCATACGCTATACGAGTTTTTTTCAAAAATTCGATAACTCTTCCCGTTCTCTTTTTATCGATAAATTTCGATAACTTTTCGTCTCTTTTACGTACCCTAAGAGCTAGAGACCTGAAATTCACTATGTAGATTCCTGTTGTGAATACAGACATTTTGTAATTTTTGGATTTTGGATGCCACGCCCCCTTCGACCTAAATTTGCGAAAAACGCATTTCAAATACTAGAGACTTGTGCTTCGGCACATACACACATATGAATAACATAATCATGCCCTGAAAGTTTGAATCAAAAAGTCCTGCTAGAAAAAAAGTTATTAAACATTTAATTTCGACAACATCAGCGTCTTGCAGCCCAAGCGCTGTCGCTACGTCAACTGCGCAGTTGGCAGAACGTGTGCTTGAGCGTGGGTCTGTGTGGTTGTATGTGTTGCTTGCAGTATATGTATATGTAAACTAAGCATAGCATATTTTAAGTATCTGCACTTCGCAGGGCTCAGGGTATCTCCTAGTCGAGCCGTCTCGACTAGAGCATTCTTACTTGTTTACTATCACTTAACAATTTTTACGGCTCTCTGATGGCTTAGTGTTGTTTTTACTCTATTTTTGTTCTTTTAGCTTTATAGCACATTCCTGTATCTGCACATTACATTGCATTACATTACCATTGGAGTACCAGAGGGTCAGACAGAGTAATTTGCCTGCCGCTGCTGCTGCTGCTGCTGCTGTTGGTAGCTACTGTTATGCCAACTACAACATTTTTAATTTTTCCTGTGCTGGCCACAAAAAAGAAGAAGAAGAAAAAACAACAACTTTTACAGCCAGACGTTTTGCTTTGACTCTGTCTTTGATGTTGTCGCCCATGCTGGCTGGCTGGCTGTGGCTGACCCAGCAGGAAGAGGGCAACTCTGCTCGCAGTCGTTATAGCCGTCGGGCACGACCTAACCCAACACGATGGCAACCCTACCCCAAAAAGAATGCCTCGCAACGGCGGCGGCGCCGACTCTCGCTTCGCCTGCCTCAGCAATGAACTTTTAATGTGGAAACTTTTATAATTGAGTAAAATGTGCGTATACATATAAATGGCTTTGTGTATACGAGTGTGTGTGTGTGTGTGTGTGTGTGTGAGGCGACTATGTAGCCATGTATTAAATTTTATTACTTAAAAATAAAAAGCTAGCATAGCGACAGCTATAACATCTGAGAAAAACAAGCGCCTGTCGCTAAGGGTCGACGCTTCGCCTATAAAATGCCACGCAAATAGTCCGTGCAGCGCTGCGGAGCTTTCCATTAGGCAACCATCTGACAATTGTTGTGCACAAATAAACGCAATGCCAGAAATCAGCATCAAAATTCATGGCACGAGCAATCAAAATGCACTGCTTGGGTCGGCACACTGCGTTGCACTGCTTGCCAGCGAAGCGCGAAGCTGAGTGAAGCGAAAACCTGTTCACTGCTGATGCCTAAATTAAATAATTAATAAAATATAAAAATAATATATATAATATAATATATATATCTGAAATAATATATATAAATCTAGATTCACGATTTGCAGTTGCAAATCTTCCACTAAACGCTATGCCAATATGAATTGCAGTGCACAGCTCTAATTGCAGCGCTCGCAAATTGCCTTTTAATAGACTTCGAGCTTGCATTTACAGGGTATTTAAAATGAAAACGCCCACACACACATGTGCCCAGCGAAGGCTCTGGCTCGTAGCCTTAATGTAATAATACTTTTAAACCCGAAGCACGTTTAAGTGCACATCTGCCAGGGCAGCAGCGAGAGAAAGCCAGAGGGAGGGAGCAGATGAGTGCGAAAGAGTAGCAGATAGCTGGGCCTGCAGGGATAAGGTGGACCCTGTCCACTAGCTATGAAAAAGTTGCTAAAAATTATCATCATCCATGTCGTACCTCGTCCGCCCGCCCTCCCGCCTGCTGCTCCACTAGCCCCAGAGACCCATCCTGCCACGCAGTCCCTGCCGCCTGGCCGCCTTCATTTGTATTTCATGAATTTGCACCCATAGCGAGGCACATGGCAAAAATTGTTAGTGAAAATTATAACATTTACAATATGGTCTGCATAAAATTGTATGTGGTTATAACTAACTAACTAACGGCGAGCACATGTCGGCCTCCGGATAAGGCACCGTCCCCGCACAGCGCCCTAGCCTCCGGCCCCCACCCACTGCAGTCAGTCAACACATGCATCTGGGGCGGGGGAGGGAAAGTCATAAAGATTTCTGTTTAGGCAACGGCGACCCGCAGGCCCTGCAAAAACTGCCAATTATGTTTAGCAATTTTCAAGTTTTTGCCTAGTAAAACTATTTGAAAAATGTTTTTTTTTATACCTTATCCAGTTGCTGTTGGTGTTGGGTTGAATTGGGGTGGGTGTGGTTGGGCATGGTTGGGCGGACGGGGGCAGAGCTCCCCCATTCAAAGGGCACTCAGTCACCCACATGACATGCAGATTGAAGCAGAATATTTAAAGAGCCAAATGTGACATGACAAAACATTTTCTTTTTCACTGTTAACTCGGCGGCTCGTGTCAAGGATTAAAAATTCATTTCGAAAATTTTAATGCAATTTAAAAAGGAAATGGTTTAGGCTTAAGTCTATTTGTTTTTAAATTTCTAGCTGAGCCCGGCGGGTTCATATCACAGTCGAATTCTACTGATTGGGATATATGAAGTGAGAGGGAAATATATAGAGAGGATTTCTTAGTCTAGGACCTAATAGGATAGGATAGGATAGGATCTTGTCAATCAATTATGCTGTTACAGAAAATTATATCGAATGAAATTATAACAGTTTTGTTGCGTATAACAGTTTGTTTAACAATTCTGATTTGGCTAGCATATAACTGAGTATAACAGTTAAGAAAACATTTGGATTTGACAGCATGTAAGGCAATATGACAGTTAATATAGCAATTTACAGTTATCAGTTAGTATAACAATTTGTATGTGGCTAGTTTTTAAGGCAGCACAACAGTTTCGTTGCGTATAACAGTTAATGTAAAATTATTGTCTGGCTCACACATAAGACGGTATAACAGTTTTGCTATTAACATTTGGGATAATATGCCAGTTTTGTTTCACAACAGTTTTCTGATATACTTACATATAACAGTTACTCTTAACTAGTTTTGCTTCACATAATGTCTGCCAATATAACAGTTTTGTTTTGTATAACACTTAAATAACAATTATGATTAAAATAATAATCAGATGTCTCAGCATATGACTTCTACTCGTATATAGATAGATATCTCTTTAGTTGTACCGATATCTTCCGTGCTTATGGAGCTGGAGCAGCTGTTGAGCCGGCATAGATAATGCGCAGATAAAGCATCTCAATTGAAATTCTCGACTGATTTTCGTGCTGTTCATAAACAAGGAGGAAGCATTTTGAACGGGGCCTAAGTCGATGCACCCTGTTGTCGCATTCGGATGAGCGACTTTTCGGTTTGTTGTGGAAATTGGACTCCCTTTCTTTTGGCGGCGGAAGAGAGGGGCGTGGCTGCTGGCTTTGAGTTTCCGGCTCATGGCGAAAGTGGCCCGGTTCCGCCTCTGCCCAGAGGCTTGTCCAATTGTCCAGGAAGCGGAAATGCAGGGGGTAGCGCGGGGAGCTAAGGGCTGGCGCTGGTGCTGCGCATATTGCGCATGCAGCTACGCAACTCGTTTCATTTGATTAGTGGCCATTGATTACGATAGCCAACAGCAGCAACAACAACAACAGCAACAACAACAACAACAACAACAACAAATTCAAAGCAAACAACGAGCAATGTCCGGCCTCGCAGGCATAACCTCCAGCTTCAAAGACTGCCCTAGCCTCAGCTAGTGCTGAGCGGAGCTAGAGACGCGCAGAGGCTGAGCGCCACTCGAGGGGGTGAGGGGGAGGCAAGGCAAGGGCACAACTCCAACCAACAAATAATAAAATATTTTACAACGGCAATTTTCAGGCATAAAGTAATTACAAAATACACACAGAAGCAGAGAGAGTGAAAGGGAGAGAGAGTGAAAGGCAGAGAGAGAGAGAGAGAGAGTGAGTAGGTGCGGGTGGAGCACTCCGAATTGAAACTGTGGCTCCGAGGGGCCTTTGAGGTTGGGCTGCTTGGCGCCCGGCCTGCTGGCCACTGCGAAACGTCTCTAATAGCTAAGAAATTAATTTTCACAAAAAGCCATTAAGAGCCAGTCACAAAAATGGCTCAAATATAAAACCAAACAATTCGCATAAATGCTATAAATGCTGTTGGCTAGGCGTGTGGGCGTGGCCCCAGCGAATGGCCCCTGACCCACGCCATGTAGCCCATGCTGTCTCGCTCCGGCGCGGTCAGCTTTAGCAGGACTTTAAACATTTTCATTAATGTATGAGTGAGTGTGTGGGTGTGTGGGTGTGTGGGTGTGTCTGAGTGTGTGTGTGTGTGTGTGTGTCTGTGAGCTTGAGCACTGGAACTGCGACATAATCACGCGTTGCGCCCTTATAAATAGTCAAGCGTTCAATTAATAATGCGAAGCAAACAGAGAGAGAGATAGAGGGAGAGAGATAGAGAGCGGGAGTGAGCAAGAGAGACAGCGGCTGATGACTGTGGAGTCAGAATTATGTAAATGTCATTAAAATTACATATAATCATCATAATGATATGCAGCCACAAAAGGCGACAGTAAAACATGTCATTAAACGCCTTTTAAAGGCAGCGAAAACAACAGAATCAACAAGAGCAACACAGGCAACAGCAACAACAGCGAGAGCAAACATTTTTATGACTTGCCAAATGCCAAACGCTTGAGGAATTAATTAAAAATTAAATGGCCTATTAAAATTGTTATCGAGACGCGGTGACGCCGACGCAGACGTCGACGTCGACGTCGACGTCGACTTCGATGGCAGCAGAGGCCATTTAAATGGCAAACAAATGCGCTGCAAATGAAAATAAAAGCCAAGCACACACACACACACACGTACAGGCAATCATATAAATACACAGACACCCACACACACGCACAGGCAATGGCCATTGCAGCAATCAATCAGCGCCCATTGCTCTGCATGGGGCGTGGCGGCGCTCGTAAAACGATGAATGCGCCTTGTCACACTGTGGAGTGACGTCAGCGACGCATAAACATGTCGAAACATGCATAAAAGGCCACCGAGCAGAGCAAGAGCAAGAGGAAGAGGAAGAGGAAGAGCGCGAGCATTTAATGTCCGAATACAGACAAACAAGTGCTGTTAGATAGATAAATACATACATAAATAGAGATAGAGAGAGAGGGAGAGGGAGATAGAGAGGGAGACAAGCGGGGCGCGAGCCAACGTGTCATTAAATTCACCGTTAAACAGTTTGTCTAGTGGGCAGAACTCATTTCGACATGTCTTGTCTAGTATAACAGCTGCGGACAGCATGAAAATTGAAATGAAAAACTCTTGTGTGTGGCAAATAGATACAAGCCTACACACGCACACACACACACACATATGTACACACGTGTATAACAGTTTGCTCAACAGATTACGCTAATAAATCAGTTGTCAGTGCGCATTGCTCAAGGGTCCATTAATTTGGACTTTAATAAAGAAGATTATGCAACAGTTGCCAGTTAAACTATTATAGTATAACAGTTTATTAAAGAATGCTCACTGCACATAACAATTTACTAGAAAAGCATACATAGGACTTCACATCTTTGTTTTAATAATCGATTAACTATTAGCTACTTGTATAACAGTTTGTATAACAGTTTGTATAACAGTCGGTATAGCAGTCTGTGTAATAGTTTGTACAACAACAATTTGTATAATAGTCTGTATAAAAGTTTGTATAACAGTCTATATAACAGTTTATATAACAGTTTGTATATCAAATTAATAAAAAAATAATAATGTCAGCGCTGTAATTGAAATAACTGTAATACATATATTATTACAAAATTCAGAGTATTACAGTTTGCAGTTAATTTTTTGTATAACTCTTTTCATTGCTAACTCAGCCATTGTATAACAGCATATGTTTACACAACAATTGAGCAAGTACATTTTCCTGGATATGAAATGAGTTAATGTGTTTGTATAACACTTTTCAAGCCAGCAAATTGTTCGCATTTTTTTATGCCGAAACACACACACACACACACACACACACACACACACACACACACACAGACACACACAGCGACACGCGGCCAACGAATAGTTTTCAGCTGCGCTATGCAGTTTTCTGAACAATTTGTCAGCACGCAGAAGGTTAAGAGGCCTTGGGGCCAGCGCCCAGGAAGGGGGCGGGAGCAGGCATGGCAAGGGGTATGGGCGGCTGGTAACCATGTGACAGAGTGGCCACTTGAAAGGCGCTGGCAAAGGCGAAATGTTGCTGGCGAAGCAGCAACTATTGTTGTTTCTCTTTCTTGATGTCGAACGAGCAACTATTGCTAGCACATGTTGCTGAGAAAGATGAGTTGTTGCTGCTATCGCTGTTGTTGTTGCTTCGCAGCAGTAATTAATGTGGTTGTAATTGAGAAACTATTGTTGCTGCAGCCGCGGCAAATGTTGCTGAAGCACAAGCCAAATGTTGCAGCTCCAGCAGCAACTGTTGTTGTTGTGACTGCAGTCTCAGCCTTTATGTATGCCTTGGCATTTGTAAGCATTGATATTATTGAAAGCGGCTGCTTCTGACTGGCAAAAATTTGTGGCGCATACGTAACTTGCAGTGGTCCACGCTCGCCAGCCCCCTTTGAGGCCCCTCGGCTGCTGCTGCTGCTGCTAAGATGGATGGGCTGCAGTAAGCTGAAGCAGCTGCAGCTGTTGCTGTTGCTGTTGCTGTTGCTGCTGATGTTGCGTTGTAGATGAAAAACTGCAGAGTCCAGCCAGAGCCAGAGCGAAAGACAAAGACAAACGGGCAGCGGGATGTTGCATGTGGGTTGTTTTAAGTCCTTGTAAGTGTGACACATATTGAGCCTGCTGCCGTTAGTAGTAGTGATTGCTGTTGTTGTTGCTGTTGCTGTTGCTGTTGTCGTTGCTCAGGCATTAAAAAATGTATGCAGCGGGGCTAACAGCAGCGCATAAAGTGTTGAGTGGTTCGCTACGCGCTTGTCTAACTGTGTGTGTGTGTGTGAGTGAGTGTGTGTGTGTGTGCCCAAGAATGTAGCGTGGGCGTTGTCCTTGTTGCTGGTTCCACGAAATTGTTCGCATCAGCAAAATGTTGACTTATCTGTGATTGTTGTTGCCGTTGCTAGCGTTCGCTCTTGGCATTATTTGTTTTATATTTGACACCACATACAAACACACACACACACACACAGACACATACATATAGACACAATGGCCGCCCTCGCAACGTTCGGGCCATAAAAATGAGTGAGAATGTCAAATGTCGAATGGCGAGCAGCGAATTGCAATAAAAATAAAATAAACTGCCGCGTTTTTGCACACATAACAAGCAGCAACAATGCGACAGCAACAAGAGCAACAGCAACAGCAACAACAATCGCCACAACAATGGGAACAGGCCGCAACAGCCAATTGGGTCGAAGCAATACCCAGTGGGTGCCGCTCGGACCCAAGTGTCCGGCCATAGATTTTGGCGGCACGTGTCGCAAATTATAGTTGCCAGTCAACCAATAACAACAGCAACAGCAACAACAACAACAACAACAACAACAACAAAAGCCAACGCATACAAATTGTGTAATAATAATATTACATATTACATACAACAAAACGTGACGCCTGTCATAGGTCAGGTCTGGGGCAAGGCGTCGCTGACGAGAATGCGAATGAGAATGAGAATGAGAGCGGGAATGAGAGCGAGAGTGAGAATGCGAATGAGAATGGCAATGAGTAGACGTATGATGTGTGCGGCGAATGAAATGCGAGTGTCGGCAGCTGCAGCTGGCGTCCATTTGCGGCAATCGTTTCAAATAATGGACAACAGCGAAATGTTTAATAAAGTTGTCAATAGCAAATGGCAGCGGGCGGGCAGCAATGCAAATAAGTGGGCAGCATAAACAATATTTAAAGTTGATTATGTGGTTGAGCGAGGGCAGACCGGAAGGGGGCAAAGAGCGGCACGGAGTGAGCCAGGCAATCAGATTAAAGAGAAATACGAAGGTAGGCATGAAATGGGAATTAGGTCTACGACAAAAGACCATTGGGAAAGTAGTTAAAAAGGAGAGAAAGTATGAGTCAAAGGGAGAGAGAAATGTATATGAAAAGAAAAGAAAAGAAAAGCAGAGGGGAAGAGAATGAAAAAATTTAGAATAGATGAAAAATATTATAGAGAAAACCGGAAGAATCAGAGGATATCTATATGAAATAAGGAACTGAAGAGAACTGCAACTGAAGCATGGGAAAAAGATAGCGAGGGAGACAGAGAGAAGAGAAAACGAGAAGAGAATAGGCAATAAAGAATTAAATTAGAATTCAATTTGCCATAAAACTCCATTTAGAAAGAGAAAAACTAGAGAAACTATAGCTTAAATGAAGAGAGAGAAATGAATATGTTAACAAAGCAAGGAAGGAGGAAGTGAGACAACGAGAGAAGTGAGATACATGTGGAGGCTAAGTGTCGGAGGCAAGTAATTGAAATGTAGAGCAAAGAGAGGGAAGTGAAGAAATCAGGACAAAAGCAAGCGAGAGACAGAGAGAGAGAGAAAGGGAGAGAGAGAGAGAGAGTTAAGATAAGAGAAGAACGAGAACTTTTCAATCTTCATCTCAATCTCTTTATTATCCCTCTCTCCCTCCCACCCTAACCTTCTCTCTCTTCTAATATTGCTAAATAGTTATATTAGGAGAAATCGTTAAAACATGAAAGAACTGAGGCAAAAGAAAGAAAAATGAGCGAGCAATAAGAATATATGAAATTAGAGCTGGAGGCAGATAGAGCACAAAAAGCTTTAACGAGAGAAATCACAACGAAACGAGAACTATTTAAGAATACCAAAGAACTGGATTAACGCTCAGCTTTATACGAAACTCGATGGGGATAGGGTGGAGCAGGGGCAGCAGTGGAAGGAGAAGCGGATGCAAATGAAGTAAAGGGAAAGCAAAGAGAAGTAAATAGGCAAATAAAGCGAAGAATGCATACCTTAAATTGATAGAAATTGATACGAGACAAAGGCAGAGAGCACAGTGCGGAGGCAAAGCGCCTCAGCAACAACAGAAAATTTCAAATTTCACTTTGGAAAACAAAACGAAACGAAACGGATCGGAAAATAAACATTTATTCTTAATTCAACAAAGAGCAGACACTCAAAGATGTTTTCGACTGCCCAAATGAATGGATTTGCGGGCAAACTGCAATTTTATTTTATATTTAGATTAAGCCCTTGCGCTGCTGGCCAAGACTGAGTGGGCTTGACCAAGAGCAGTTCACCCCCAGCGCCTTTGCGTGTCCAAGCTCTGTCCGAAGTGCTGGTGCGTGTCTGAGCTCAAGCTAATTGCACCACAAACGCACAAAATTGCAATAGAACAACAACAACAACACAGATGACGGGAGCTGTCGGACAGGACCTGAAGCATACTTCAAAATCTGAACGGACAGCCAGAGCAGGTAAGTGCAGGTGTGTCTGTGTGTCCGCTTGTTATTTATTGTGCATTCGGGCTTGACTCTAATGCGCTTTAAGCAATGTGTGAACGAACGCTAAGCGGCGCCCAGAAACGATGTTTATCTACAGTGTGCCAAGGCTCAAAAGCTTTTCAGCTCGAATCAGAGCTGCATCCCACGGGCGTAGTTGGGTCAAACGTTAATAAAACTTATCAAGTTATATTTTCATGTCAGCTCGGAATTTGAAAATGTCAAGATACTTAGAAGAAGAGTAAAGAGTATATTATAAACCAATGATATGATATGATACAGTAGTCTAATTCATACGGTTGCCATAGGCAAGATGAAAGCATGGAAACTGATCCGAATGCTAATATTAATATCTGATCTACATAATTAATGATATGATATAGTAGTCTACTTCAGCTTTTATCATCGTATGTACTGTTGTTAGAGGCATGGAAACTGATCCGATTTGATCCGCATTGATTTCTAAAATCGAGAATAACACCAAAGTTCCATAAATTGCAGCATTAGTTAAAGAATTCTCGTTACAAAGAGTAATTCCTGAGATGTGCTGTACTTAATTATTTCACTTGCTCCCAATGAATTCAATTTATTGAGCTAAGAGCATTAAATTACTTGAAATAAACGAGAAACATCGTTTATCTCATATGGACTTACAGACAGATCCTTGAAATAGAGAGGAGAGTCGTTAAAAAAACTAAGAGATTTGAAATTAGCTTACTTATATATACTTATACATATACAAAAGTTAGCTAGTCCCCTTTCGGAGATATGGAATACAAGCCTATGGGAACTCATCATGGAACCCCCTCATCATCAACCCAACTCACAGGCCAGCTAACTTAGAGGTGGCGGGTCACAGTCTCAGCAACAACTAACTCGTATGGTATACAGGAATGTATATTTGAAGTTCCAAGTCTTAAGTTTTCGTGGCTAAGCAGATTGCGGCGTTGTTAAGGACGGACAGATGGAAGGCCGGAAGGCGAACAGATGAACAGAGCTAAACATGGCTAGATCGATTCAGCTCGTTACCCTGCTCAGGAATATATATACTTGATGGGTGCTGTCAGGCCTCGTTCCGGCTCCTTTTCACACAGCCAATTCAGCCTGAATTCGAGGATTACGGTCGTATGAATTGAGTGTGACAACAGCAACAGCATTCATTGAACGCTTTTCCGACGGTTTTCGAAAACAAGCCAAATTGAATACTAATTAGTCGAGAGCCAAGAAATCGGACGCTGCGAGAACAGTTTAGTGTACGAGAAGACAGCGACGACGACGACGACGACGACGTCGCCTGAATGAATAATAAAAGAATCAATTAAAAGATTTGCATTTCACAAGGCAACTTGTGCCCAGACGAGGTGCGCGCTGGGAGCGCAGTGCGAAGCGATGCAAATTAATTCTAATCAATTTATAATAAGCAGTCAAACAGGTGAAGGGTAAACAAATTTGTGGACCCGACCGGTGCTCGCAGTGCACTGGCAATAAGTGAATTGCCGCTGTCACAGCCATAATTACATTATGTTAACAGGCCTGTGAGGCCGGGAGGGCGTGAGAGCGGGGGGGGCGGGCACAGGACGTGGTCCGACTCAGTTGGGCTTGCACACGCACTCATTAAAGCCGCAACACATGGCTGTCAGCAATCCTGAAAGACATAAATCAAAACGGCGACACATTGTAGACAGAGGGGGCGGGAGAGAGGGGGTGCGTGTGTGTGTGGGTGTGGCACAATCAATAGAGTGTGTGTGCGTACTCAATAGAAGCGCATTTGCTGGCTGCCTAGATGTTTATATTTATGCCCATATATGTGTTAATTTTATTACTTTACAAACACTGTGGGCGTTCACACACACTCACACACACTGAAAATGCATGCGCTTACATGGCGTATGCGCGATATTAATTTGCCATAATCTCGACTCGTTTATTAGCGCAAATAAATTGAAATTGTTATTGGCGGCATTGTTGCCACGCGCGCCCATGAATTATATACATTTCATGCCGCATTCAGCCCGAGTCTCTGTCATTAGTTAAAGCCGCCTGAAAAATTATTGAAACACCAAATGGCAGTTTTATGCGGCCAAAAAAGGAGGCAAATATATCGAAAAGTATCGAGTCCCGATTACTCTTGGGTTGGGCATATGCGCTACGATCGAACTGTTTGCTTGAACTACCTGATGGATTGATTGATTTGCGCCGCCTTAGCGACGCCTTTTATTTTAAATTCTTATCCAATCAGCTATGTCTATTGCCATGGCTGCCCAAGGCGTGGGCACCAGTGTGTTTCGCATGTCCTCAGACTCCCGCGAGGCTGTGCCACAGTCCACGCTGCCAGAATTTGCCTGCGCCGCAAACAATTCCTAGCCTGACTTCTGCTTTATGCTTATTGTGGCGTTGGCTGAAGCATTTGCTGTGCTCTGTCTATTGCCTAAGTGTTTCCCTCGCTCGATATCCAGTTGCAAATTGCCTTGCGTCACATCCAATTAGTTTCAGAGCTCAATCTGTCCATCCCAGCGAGCATTAGCTGTTGACTGTGTGTGTGATGCAGAGATACCTGTATGCAGAGATAGCTCACCTGCTAGAGCAACCGATGAAGTCACACATGAATGACTCTAGATAAACTCAGATCAGCTAAGCGCTCTCTCACACTATACCTCAGATAGGGTATAAAATAGTCCAGCCAATATTTCAGAGTGAAATAGTAATGAATTGAATTAAATTGGTTGCCAAAGAGAGAGGGAGAGGCAGAAGAAAACCGAAGCGCAGCTGTCGCCTGGTTACAGCCGTTGCCACCTGGGTGCAATCAATCAGGCAGGGAAAGCTCTTAAACTGCATAAACGGCTCATTAGATGTGGCTGCCACAAAACGTGTCGCGTATAAAACTGTCGAGGCATGACACCTATACAGATTCGTACCTGATCTCTGAAAGGATTTACGTGCGAGTGCAGGCAGCACTTGGATGGATGTGGGCGGATATGCCGCTTTTTCTCCCCCTCCCCCTACCTCTCCCCATCTCCCTCTCCCCCTCTCTTATAACTGCGACATTGCACTTAAGTTGTTTGGCGTCTAGGCTAGCGAACTCAAAGCCCATAACTTATGCTTCATGTGCGGCAGCCCCAAAAAGTAGGCAATGAAATTTGTTTTATGCGCCAATTGCTGACAAACACAGCGGCCATTAGGCAGACAGCCAAATCAGACAGGCAGACAGACAGACAATTTATTAGACAGTTAGTGAGTCGTTCATTCGATTAGAGAATAGAGCAAGCGAGCTGCGGCTCTGGCTGTGGGTCGGCTGTCAGGAGCAACATTTTAATTGAAAGGTGTATCCGGGCTAAAAGGACTCGCTCGTCAGTCGTCGGCGGCTCCATTAAAAAGAGCTCAAGAGCCCCGCTAAAGCCAGTCAGCAGCTTGCTGGAAATGCGCATAATGAGCAAATGCCACGGTAATCGATTTGAGTTAACCAATTCGGGCTAATAGCCCTGGTTACAGTTTTTGGCATTGACTCCGACTGTGGCTCAGCCTCAGCTCCTTGCGGCCGCCCTAATGCGCGCTAAGCGCATTAACAACAACATCTAACGAATGGGGCCAAACCGAAGAACGTTTTCTGCCCAAGCATGGGTGACTTACGCAATACCCTGTGTGGAGGAAGCTCTACAAATATTACGCTAAATTATCTTTCTGATAAAGTAACTTAATAATTAACTGTCGAGCTGTGAGATAATGCTTAAACCGACTTCTCATCAGTAAAAGTGGGATATAGATTAAAGAGCTTCATTACTCAAGAAATCATCAAGAAATGCTTTACACTCTTCCATTACAAACTGAAAATGTCATCGATATTTATCGATAGCACACTTCCAGTCTTTAGACTAATCATCAGAAATATATCAGCATCTTATTTAGACACCAAAATACCCTACATAACCCGCTTTAATGGGCATCGGCTATAGCAAATAACAAAACTTCGAGCTGCAACTTTAGCCAACACAGCAAGGTGGAGGCAGGTGCAGGGCAGCTGAGGAGCTTGGCAAATAATAACTCAAGCTCGATTTAGTTTTAGTAGCATGTGTGTGCGTGTGTGCGTGTGTGCGTGTGTGTGTGTGTGTGTGTGGTTGAACCCCATGGCAAATCCCCAGACGCTGGCTATTTATTATATTTATAGAAAACACATTAACTCGGTTTTACAGCTGCTGGGGACGGAGGGGGCGCGTGGCCAAGGAGGGCCCAGCATAAAAACAATCAAAATCCCAAGGACGGAAATGTGGCCCCCGAAAAACGCATTTTGCTTAAATTGTTTCATAATTGATTGATGTGCAGGCAAACACACACACACACACACAGAGACAGGTCCGTAGATACAATCAGCCTGATATATAGATACAATATGCAAGGGTCTGCGGGACAGCTTAGGCCGCTCCGATGATTGTTTTTCGGGGCTGCAATTCCTGGCCAGATCCTGGCACAGTTCCATCCGCACACGGCCGGCGCTGGGTAACGTATGTGTCCCGTCCCGGATTGCTTTTTGTTTTTGCAGCCTTGCTTTTGTAATTTTTGGCCCAGCTGCCAACCGCAGATCGCTTTGGCCGTGCGCCGCCTGATGTCAAAATAATTTCAGTGCACACACACACAATGGGGGCGGCTTGTTGTGGTAATGGGCGTGGCCCACTGCCACAGCGAGTTGAGTTATTTAGACAGAGACAGATTTCGGATAGCCAAAGCCAACGGCCAGGCTGCCACGCTGCCACGCTGCCACGCTGCCACGCCACGGAGCGTGTCCGAAATTGAGTTTTGATTTGAAACCCAATTTCCCGTAATGCGATGCGCGACAAATGACGACGTGGTGCTTTCAGCGATTGTCACAATTCGATTGATTTTTCGCCACACTCACTGAGACACACACACATATATATACACACATATACTATATATATATATATAGAAATGCTTTGGGGTCAGCCGCTTGCCCCAGCCTCGGCCACTAAGCATTCGCTGCTTTTGATGTTTCTTTGCGTTTGACTAGCTTCAGTTAATGTACCCGAAAAGCTAACAACTGCAGCAACATGTACGCGTGTGTGTGTGTGTGTGTGTGCGGTTATGTGTGGCTGTATGTATGTGTAGGTGCAGTTGCCACTTGACAGCCTGCGAAACAAAGTCTAGCAACAAATACACACACTCACCCACTCACACCCACACACTTAGCTTAAGTTTAAGCACAGTTGCTTTCAGTTTAGTTGTTCATAGACTGCTGGACATGGCTATATCGACTCAGCTCGTCGCCTAGTTCACTAAGTTATATACTCCATAGGTACAGCCACGACTGAACTCCCATTTTCAATGGGCAAAGACAGCGCCTAGCGTGAGCAGCTAAGCCAACTGTAGCAGCGTAGCTTACCGATCCACATCAACAGTAAGTCCTCAGATTGAAAACTCTATTTCAGTTATGAATGAGTCGTGTTGGTGCCTTAAGCAGTTGTCTATGAGACAGCAAATTAGCCCAATGAACAGTCGAGCAGTCTGGTTCGTTCACGGATCAGTAGCTCGCAGTTAATCGAACTTGTGCCCGTCCCGACCATATACCCTTGACATGTGCGATTGCTGTATAAATAAGTTATCGGCCAGCAGCCAAGTGCGTTCTATGCTATAATTTCCTAGGCCATTTGCGAGCCAAGTCATAAAAAAGAAAGGCATGCGCTCATCGCTAGAACAAAGGAGGGATAGAGGGGGCGAGCGAGCGAGAAGCTGTGAGGGTAAGGCAGGCAGAGAGAGTCTGCGTTAAATTAATGATGTTTTACATACATCTTAATTGCGTGTCTCTGGCTTTTTGTTGGCGCATCCTTCAGGGCAATTGGCGGGGTCGAACTGGGCCCGAAGTGCCAGTCGAGCGCTCTGCGCCTGTCAGCCAAATTGCTTAGCCCTCGAGCTGCTTATAATTTATTGAAATCGCGGCCAGCCAGCAGCAGAAGCAGCAGGCCTACAATCAGCAATGCCCAGAGCCCCCCTCAGCTGGGGCTGTTCGTGTCGCCAATTTGGGGGAAATTGCAAAATCAACGCGCTCGTAAATTGAAAAATGTTGTCAAGTGGGCGGACAAAACAAAAACAAAAACAAAAACAAAAACAAAAAAAAAACAACTGGGGTGACGACAACAGGGAGAGTGATAGTGAGAGGCAAAATATAGACGAGGCTTGGCCTTTGCCGCCAGTTGACAGTTTGTTAATTAAAACCAGCAGCTGGGCAGGCGGCGGTCAACTGGTCATCCAGTCATCCACTCAGCCGGTCAGCTGTGCACTGAGGCGCTCAGTCAACGTCTCAAACGCACACACCCTACAGCAGGACCTCCATCTGCCCTCACACACCTAACGCCCTCAGCGTGGCCATTGAGCCCGGAGTCCAATGCCAACATATATATATAGAGAGAGAGAGAGAGAGAGGGAGAGAGAGCTCTGCAGTTGGCAGACGGAAAACGTCAGCAGTCGAAGTGCTAATAAATTCCCCAACTGTCGATTGTGAGTTGACACTAGGAGAGGAACAATGTGCGAAAGGGGGGCAAAGGGGTGAGGCAGGGTGTTCCCCAGTTGCTACTCACCTATCGTTGTAATTAATGTCAGGGAGTAGAGAAAGGCCGAGGCGTAGGTCCATTTGTGCGTCGGTGCATTCATTTGCACGCCGCCAGGCTGATAGACCTTCGATTGGCGCACCGCGCGCAGCAGCGTGTCCTGCAACGAACAGACACACGGATTTAGTAAGGGATTTCGGTTATTAATTGAAGTTAAAGCGCACCTGGAACAATTGCACCTCCTGGGCAGCCAGGCGAGTCCAGTTCTCCTTGTAAAGTATGTTCAGATCCTCGGTAATGGACCACAGTCGATCGACGGTCCTGCCATAAGCGGGTCAATGTTAACAATAGATACAAAGCTAAAACTTGGCCATCTGAAGCTCACCTGGAACGTATCTCGGCATTGGCCAGCTCGGTGCGCGGATAGGGCTTAGAAGCGGCCACAGCTGTCTCCAGTGCTGTCCCATCCTCCAGTTCTCCTTCGAGCGTTACAAATATAATGGAGCCCATGGCCGTATAGAACAGTACCAGAAGCAAAACACCTAGCGGAAGATAAGAGGGTGCAAAGGAGAGAGGGAGAATTAATGGTAAGAACAGTTATTTAAAGATGGCAAGTATCATATATAATCCTATCTGTAAAGAGGAGTCACGCCGTATAGCTAAAGCCGCACGAACAGGCGGGTTGACATTCGGACAGACAAACCGAACGAAAAGACGGACGCAGAGCTGGACGAGCCGGAGGAACTTCAGACGGATAGCCAAACGAACTGCCGAACGGGTAGTCAAAGGATCTTTCGGACGGACAGTCGGAGGACCTTTCGGACGGACAGTCGGAGGATCTTTCGGACGAACAGTCGGAGGATCTTTCGGACGAACAGTCGGAGGACCTTTCGGACGGACAATCGGAGGATCTTTCGAACGGACAGTCGAACGAACTGCCGAACGGACAGTCAAGGGATCTTTCGGACGGACAGTCAGAGGATCTTTCCGACGAACAGTCCAAGGACCTTTTGGACGAACAGTCGGAGGATCTTTCGGACGGATAGTCGAACGAACTGCCGAACGGACAGTCGGAGGACGCACAGTCTGATGAACACTTCAGGGGCACAGCCAGACGACCAGTGCACAGACTAATATACGCCTTTCACTTATGAATTTCATGGCGTTTTCATTGTATCTATTCACATAGCTTGGACAGGAAAAATGGAAAAATGTTTGGTTAAAAAAAGTCCGAACTAAATTACTTCAACCGAGCCACAACTGCAGCGCACTCGAGCTCTCTGCTGACTGTGCCGGACTGAGTACGGTTCGCACAGTAGCTTGCTGCATCAGGGACTATTTCAATAGTTCAGCTGCAGCTGCAGCTGCAGCTGTGGCTGTGCGGCACTTGAGGCGGCGCAAGGGTCCACTCACCTGTCGCTGATATGCAATGCGATTTAGGCGCCTTTTGGCAGCCGCAGAGGCCGCCGCCGCCGTCCCTTTGTTTGTCCGCCTTCGATGCGGATGAGCCGCTGGTGCCCGCACCATTGCCGGATGAAGTGCTGGCGCCGCCCTGAGCGCCATTTGTGGCGCCGCCTGAGAAGCACATGTTTGAGCCGCTCTGGCGACCAATTCGCGAGCTGCTGCCAGCCACGTTTTCAGCTGCTGTCGCGTTGTTGTTGATGTTGTTGATGTTGTTGCTGCTGCTGTTGTTGGTGGTGAGAAATGTGGCCAGGGGCAATGACGAATTTTTGTTCATTGTCCCACGCAACGAGGCAATCAACGTGAGCTCCGCCTCCTGCAGTCAATCAATCAGGCTAAGCCCACTCTTTGGCTAAATGAGCAACTGGTTAAATGACCAAACGGATCAAATGACCAAATGACCAAAGGAGTGAATGACCGAATGACCAAATGAGCGCACGAGCGTATTGCAATCAAATCAAAAGCTTTGGCGCCTCATGTGGCACGTAATTTGCATCCTCGTCGACTCCTGCAGCCGCGCGGCTTTTACCGCCTTTTTTGTCGCAACACGTTATTATGTGACCGTCATAAAACGTTGTCGACAGCAATGAAAATGTTGCAGTTGTTGCTGTTGCTGTTGCTGTTGCTGTTGTTGCTGCTGTCGCTCTTGCGCGGAAATGTTTTTGGCCGAAAATTGTCGCCGGATGCTGCAAATGCAAAATATTTTTTGTGTGAAAAAAAAAACTGGCGAAATGAAAATGAAAATTGCTATGCGAGGCACACACACAAAAAGTACACACACACACACACCCACTCACACAGAGATGGCTTTGGTGTAGACAAATTGCATGGCAAATGTTGTGTGATTGACTTAGTCGCGAGCCAAACAACGGGCCTATTAAGCCGATGCATTTGATACCCTACAGCAATGTGCTACACCATTCATTATTCGGCATTCACAATAGCAGCTGACCCGATGTCATAGCGTAAGTTGAGGAACTCCAAGCAAGTTGTGGCATCAACTATTATTAGTAACCTGTCTTTTACTATAAATGGCTTATGCAACACTGTAGTAATTGTTGCAATGCTGCTGAGCTTAAAATTTGATCTCCAAATGAAAAATTCAAAAATTCCAAATTCCTCACATTTTGCATCACAGCTTAAATTTCATTTTCATTTTCATTTTCTGTGCCAAGCTCACAGTAGTATCCAGCTGACTGACAGTTAAATTGTACATTCTTGCTAACCTGGCAGGGGAGAGGAAGCGTGCAGGCAGCAACTTAACACCTAGTCAAACGGATGCCTGCATGCCATGCACAGGGTGAATGCAACTGCTTTGTTAACATTTGACAGCACTTCAAGCAGGATAGTTAACCACTTAGCAGTGAGTTCCGCTATCAATTGTGCACAAATGCAAAGTTTTAATGAGGGAAGGCAAAACTTTAGCAAGAAATGTCAAAGAGTATACGAGGAGGTGCGAGAAATGTAATATGCCTAGGAGTAAATTAATTAAACTTTACACTGCTAAAGTTAACATTTCCGTCACATTTCATTAACAGTACAGTGTTAAACGTGGCAGAAATGTTAACTATAACAGTGTAAAGTTAATTGTTACTGAAATGCTAACTCTAACAGTGCCCTAAGCTGTTAACTAAATATTTAATGGAGTTTTATATGGTATCATATCATGTATAGTGCAGTTTAGTTTTAGTTTCACTAATGTTATCTAACATTAACATAAGCAAGACTGTATAGGTCAGGACAGACCAATAAATGTTAAGTAACATCATTTAGTATGACTATATAAAATATATTATTTAATGCACAATGATACAAATAAGTCAAGCTCTCTTGCCCAGTCCATATGCTCGCATATAGAGTATCTGGAACAGCAGCAACAGCAACAAATGTACTGTGTTTGAGCCAACTGAGTGTGTGGCCTGTCTGTGGGCGGGCAGATGATGCCAGCGCGTTATCTGATGAACGTGAAGATGGCCAACATTTAAATTAAAGATTGTCCGCCAAGCACAAAAAGTTGTCGAGTTGCTGTTGCCCACGAGTGGCTGTTGTTGTTGCCGAGCACGTGTGCTGCCATTCTCATTCATTCAATGGCACTTCAATTAGGACCGAAAGTTAACATTTTGCTGCTGTGGCTGCTGTGGCTGCTGTGTGCTTTGCTTATGACTTGCATTTTTGCTGGCTCATTCGCAATGCTAATTACAAAATTCCAACGCATAATCACGTCACGTTTTCCACACATTCACTTACCCAAACACACTCACTTACCTCAAATAAAAAGAGACGGAGATGGGCGGAGGGAGGGAGAGAGAGAGGGACAGGGATAGCTGTATAGCAGCAGACTTTGAGGATTATTGCAATGATAGGCGCAGAGTGAATTATGGCTATAACGAGACGTATTAAGCGAATCAAACGATTTAACAAATGCTAAATAGCACTTATTTTATGCACACACACACAGAGCACACACACATTAGCATACAAATATAATTCTGCTTTTAATGCATTTGCTTTGGCAAACACTTTGCAGTCAATGCGATTGGCGAATGCTCGCACAGCTTTAATAGATCCGCTAGTCGGAGCTGCTCTTTCCCAGACGAAGCTTAGCTTTGATATGTGCTCCATCAAACAAATATGTCAAAGTGAGCTGGACACACCTTCCGAGCTCTTTGAGCATTCAAAACCATCTATATACATATCTGTATGCATTTATGCATACTGTAACAATTATAAGCCGCTTAAGTCGAGCACGGCAATCACTTAAAATCTACTGTCAATTGATGCGGCCAGTTAAGACAGCA